>JAPDVR010000004.1:40027754-40714754 GCA_026230005.1 Gila orcuttii | reverse complement strand
CGGAACAGGCAAAGCTACTTTTACTTTGCCCTGTCAGAGCTCTTGAATTCCAAATAAGCAGGACTTTTCAGTGGAGGAAAACTGACCAGCTGCTGGTTTGCATTATTGTCAGGGGCATCCCTGCAGGAAGTTTGTGATGCGGCGGGGTGGTCGGGACAGCTTCACACCAGGACAGGCATGTGTCAGCATGGCGAAGTAGGTATTTAGTTCCCCAAAGCGACAGCTGGGACGCAGAGCGAGTTATCAGGGTTACGTTAAGTTAAGTTATAAGTTATCAGCGTAATATCTCAGGTTACACATGTAACCAGGGTTCCCTGAGAGGGGAACGAGACTTTGCGTCCTCTTGCCATACTTTCTGCATGCCTGGAAGCGGCTTGATTCAGCCTATCAAAAGCTGATGCTGATGTCTTTCCTTTATAGCTTCCGCCTTACACCGGTACACGTCAAGAGGTGAGACAGCATCAATCAAGACTGGACTAGTTACACACATGCTTCAGACGCAGTCACGCTGAAGGAGCTCCCCAAAGCGTCAGCTGGGACGCAACTAGGGTTGGGAATCGTAAGAAATTTTCCAGTTCCGATTCCGGTTCCGCCAAACGATTCTGGTTTCGGTTCCGGTTCCCATTCAATAAAAATTATTAAAACAACTAATAAAAAATAGTAGTAAGGGGAAAACGCACAATCCTTTTGTGTTTATTTCTTATACTTGTCAAATGAGTTTAAAAGACTGGTAATGTCAACAAATCCAACATAAATCCGCTTCAGTCTGAACGGTCTGATCTGATTTCGCGTGGTATGTGACTTTCTCACACCACGTAAAATGTAAACGTCAGACGTTGTTATAGGGAACCTGCTGAAAGTCGCTGCCGAAACAAGGCTGTGTTGTTGCAAAGTGACGGACTTGCAGAAAATTATTATTTTTGAAACATATTTTGAAACCGTCGCAGATAAGAGCGTGGAAAAAAAGCTGTGCATACCAGCCTCCTATGCGGCGGCTACACATTTCCATGTTAAAATTTAAATAAGACAACATCTCTATTGCAAATGCAAACCCCTCCATCAACGCAACGTCATTGCCATATTGCCAAAGAGCTGCATGAACACACAACTCGGATCTGAACTGTTGCGATACACAGTGTGGACATCATTTTAGATCAGATTCCAATCGGATACACCAGACACTCTCTCTCACTCGCATATGGACACACAATCCCTGCGTGTCAATCTGACGCAAAACGTATATGAGTAGCGCGAAGGCCAGTGCATTCATTACTATTTTAATATTCATGAGGTGAGACGTCGCTATTAAAGGATAAGCTCCCAGCACTTCGCCCACACAGCACACCAGAACCGTTTTCGGAATCGCACAGTTCCGGTATTTTTCAAAAAACACTAACGGTTCTGGATAAGAACTGATTTTCGGTTCCCAACCCTAGACGCAACGCCTCACTCCCCTCTCAGGGAACCATGGTTACATGCGGAACCTGAGGCGTTTTGTTGAAATGAAATAAATTATTTAAGATTGCTGATTATAAAAAAACAAGGTTTCACTGAAGCATAACTGTCACTAGATATAACCTGATTTCTCCAGCAAGGTAAAATTACTTAATAAGTTTGATGTAATCTTTTTTGTTTTATATGATTTATAAGATATTGTTTTATATGACGAAATTAATTCCTTGTGTATTTGTTTTATGATGTTGTTGTATATTTCACAGTAATAAACTTCAGAGAACTCGCCCTTGATCTATATACTTTTTATTACAACATTCTAGCCACCCTTCTTCGTGGCATTCATGTCCTACTAGGCAACTGGTACCTTAGTGAAACCAACTGTTCATACAGTACCTGTTACATTGAACATGTATTTCAATATATCACAACGACATATTCCCCTTTTGTTAAAGAACAAGATTTGAATTAAACTAAAAGAATATAACAAAGTACAGAACACAAGAAAACCAACAGTTCTGAATGTCAACAACATGCATATCATTAAATCTGTCAGGGTTCTGTCAATTCTGTCTAGTCTATTTCTTGGTTTTGTGACAGAGCCCTGACACTCCTGTTTTGTCTTGTACTGTGTAGCACACAGCTTGTGTTTAACTCTAGCTGTGTGCTTTCTTGTTGTCATGTTTCGTGTGAACACGTGGCTTATGACTGTTTCATTAGCTGTGTGTTCATGTCTTGTTCTCTTACGAGAGGTTCTCTCGTATTGCGTAAGTTGCTTACGCTACGGGTAAAGTTGCTTACGCTACAGCCCGCCAAAATGGGGGTGACTTAGCGTATAAAAGCCAGGCTCGAAGGCTGCATCACTGATTTCATCATCTTGAAAAGTGGCCCGAGCAGGCAAAGTCATCCTAGCAACAGCAGAGAGGATAAGATGGCTGGGTCTCGCCGCGGCCGGACCACCGTCAAAATATCTCGTCCTGTCAGTCCCCTCAGAGAAGGCTACTGCAGACGTACATTTAGCAGCCAACAAGTTGGCAACACAGCCCGCTCGCCTGCACACAACCGCCGTTTTAATGGCGACCCAGAGAAATCTCATAAAGAGTATAAATTCTGGTTATCCGGCTCACGCCAATGGTGTTTTAAGTGTAGAAAATGTGCCCACAAGTCAGTGCTCACCCCTACACATAAACACGATGCCCCACGTGTCTCACACACTCACAGAGTCCACTCTCATAAAGCTGGCAAATGCCGCTCGAGTGCTAGATGTAGAGAATGTGCCCACAAATCTGTGCTCACACCTACTCGCTGCCCGCTCTGTTACACGGCAACAGCCTCACAGCGGCCAAGTTATGAATGTAAGTCACGTGCCCGCCCACGAGCGCTCACGCTGACAAACACTTCGCCCCATGCTCCGCTCGCACAAAATATCTTCACAAAATGTTCCCCATTCCCAGTAATCGGGTCATCACAAGTGATACAGACAGCCACCGCTGTCAGCAAGCCACCGTTCCCGAGATCCGAGGGCACGCGCGCCTCACACACACCTCCGGTTCAGTTTCCCGAGCCCACGAAGTGCGGCGATCGGGACCCGGAGCCCATTCTGCCCCTAGCTATACATGTAAAAGCATGGGAGGCTATTCCAGGAGTGTCAGAATGGGTGCTGAGCACGATAAGGCAGGGCTATTCGCTTCAGTTCGCTCGCCGTCCCCCTCGCTTTCGAGCACGGACCGAGACGAAAGTGAAAGCGGATGTAGCGCATCTACTCCGTGCAGAAATAGACAAACTGCTGTGCAAAGGGGCCATAGAACCAGTACCTCCTTCTCTGACTGAGTCAGGCTTTTACAGCCGTTATTTTCTCGTACCCAAGAAGGACGGAGCTCTAAGACCTATCTTAGATCTGAGATATTTGAACAAAGCTCTCATAAGACGGCCGTTCAAAATGCTCACGACCAGACAAATCCTCGCGCAAGTTCGCCGAGGGACTGGTTTATCTTTCTCGATCTGAACGATACATACTTTCAGATCCTGATAGTCCCCCGTCACAGGCCATTCTTGAGATTCGCCTTCGACGGTCGGGCATATCAATACACCGTCCTCCCGTTCGGCCTGTCTTTGTCACCCCGTACATTTACGAAGTGCATGGACGCGGCTCTCGCCCCCTTGAGAGTAAAAGGGCTGCGAATTCTGAACTATTTGGACGATTGGCTGATTTTAGCACAGTCAGAGATAGAACTGTTATCTCACAGAACAGTAGGTTTGGGTATCGGTTGGGTTTTATCCGATACCAGTACCTACTCGGTATTTTTTAAACGGTTCCGGTGCTTAAACGGTTCTTGAAACGGTACTTAAAGGGATAGTTCACCCAAAAATGAAAATTCTGTCAGTAATCACTCACCCTCATGTTGTTCAACCCCGTAAGACCTTCGTTCATCTTTGGAACACAAATTAAGATACGAAGGTCTTACGGGGTTGAACAACATTAGGGTGAGTAATTACTGACAGAATTTTCATTTTTGGGTGAACTATCCCTTTAAGAAAACGAAACCGCACACACTTTGTCAAAAACTAATACCCTTTTATTTACAGGGCTAAACTGGACACAATATTAACTTAAATCTTTAAACAATATAAATACAAGTAACATATATGGTAATAATAAATAAACCAATATAAAATAAAAATTCACATTTACATAATATCAAATAAAACAATATTGTATCAAACAATGTAATAATACTGGAGATTAATAGAAATTACTACCAGGGTAATCTAATCTCGACATGGCTACAGGTTCCCATGTTTTGTCCGCTTGAACCAGTCATGTAAGTTATCTGGTCGTTGCACTAGAACGGCAGCGCTTGGCGAGTTTGGTATTTCATTCTCACTGCGTCTTAGCTACGCAGCGTTGAGTGAACCTATGAAAGAGAACGTCTCTGGTTACTGATGTAACCTATGTTCTCTGAATAGGGAACGAGACGCTGCGTTCGCTGCCAAACTCCTCGCGCTGTCGACAAGCTTCCTTTTTCGGCAGAGAAATCTGAGGAGCAGATGATGCGCGTGCCAATATAATAAGACGACGTAATCTTCTAGGCGGCGCCCGCGCCATCAGCCAATGGATTGGCGTGATTCTATATGTGCTTCAGACAATCGGCACACCCAGAGGGCATTCTGACGCGTAATTTTACACGTGAAATGCAGCCAAACCTTGGAGCGTTTTGTCTTCGGCATCTTCATTAATCCCCTCGCAATCAGCAGACGTTCCGGGAGTCTCCCGCATATTGATAACGGCTCCCTGATGCCCACAAATTAGTTAAAATCTCCTGGAATCTAGAGCAAGCGAGCAAGAGCGCGCATGCGAGACAGAACAGACTGTGCTTCAAACAGTATTGTGCGCGCACGGCGGAGAGAGAGCGCGCGAGAGACCTTGCGTGTGTGCGCCTCATGACACAGAGAGTCAGACACCGAAATCAGGCACCGAAATTTTCGTTCTTATTCGGTCTGGTTACTACCGTTTACGTCAGAACCGGTTCGCGGTCAGTCAGTAGGAAGAAACGAGCTCGTCATCCGTTTCCTTAGGGGAGCCAGAAGGATGAATCCCCCGCGACCCCCGTCGGTTCCCATGTGGGATCTTTCATTGGTCCTAGAGGCCCTGAAAGCTTTCCCCTTTGAACCGATAGACTCTGTGGACCTAAAGTACCTCTCGCTCAAAACTGTTTTTCTAACAGCTCTGTCATCAGTCAAACCTGTGGGGGATTTACACGTGCTATCTGTAAGCGCTGCGTGTCTTGAGTTCGGGCCAAATGACTCTAAAGTCATCCTCAAGCCAAGGCATGGTTGTGTCCCTAAAGTGTTGGGCACTCCCTTCAGAGCGCAGATCATTTCTCTATCGGCTCTGCCAGCATCAGATAGTGAGGGTGATGTTAATCCCCTCTGCCCCGTCAGGGCGCTGAGGGCTTACATTATGTGCTCCGCCCCTTTCAGGCATTCGGAACAGCTCTTTGTCTCGTTTGGTGGGCGCACCAAGGGTCTCGCCGCCTCAAAACAGAGCTTGTCCAGATGGATAGTGGAAGCTATCGCATCTGCTTATAGGTCTAAAGGTCTGCAATGCCCCTTGGGCATCAGGGCGCATTCCACCAGAGACGTTGCCTCGTCGTGGGCTTGGTCCAGCGGAATTTCCATTCAAGACATCTGTGAGGCGGCAGGCTGGGCCTCTCCGTCCACATTTGTTAGGTTTTATAACCTGGAAGTTCCCGCCTTGCAGGCTAGACTTCTGTCAGTATGAGCGGTGTGTATGTCCTGCCCAGATTTATCATGCGAAGGCTACTCTCACGCGACTTTAGCTCTCCTGGTTGAGCTGCACTGTATGGTGAATATTTATATGGACCGGCGACGCCGCTCTGTATACCCTTTATGTGCTTATAACATGTGCTGGCCCGCATTGCTGGCCACCTGTTTCCCACTTTTCTATGTTCCCCGGGAATCCCTGGGAGTCATGAAGTGGATGCTGGCGCGCACGGCGTTGACAACGGGTTCCCGTAGCGTAAGCAACTTACGCAATACCTCTCGTAAGAGAACGTACTCGGTTACATACGTAACCTCGGTTCTCTCTAGAAGAGGGAACGAGTATTGCGTAACCCGACCGTGCAGGCGCCACGAGCGATTTTCGCTTCAGCTGATGAAACCAGTGATGCAGCCTCAGAGCCTGACTTTTATACGCTAGGCCCACCCCCATTTTGGCGGGCTGTGACGCGTAGAGGGCGCGAAGTCACGCGCGAGGCTCAGTGGTAGGCTGCAGCAGTTGCCGCAGGTTAGCCAATGAGCACGCAAGATAGCCTGCTCTAGGTCTGCTGGCTGCTGCACTGCGTTGACAATAATTGCAAAATTAAGGATAATTTTTGGCTTCAATATCTCGAGAAAAGATGACTTTACCCGTAGCGTAAGCAACTTAGTCGTTCCCTCTTCTAGAGAGAACCGAGGTTATGTATGTAACCGAGTACGTTTTGTGTGAGCACATGGCTGGTGATTCGTTTTACTGGCCATGTGCTTGTTTTAGTCATGTTTGGTGTGAGCACATGGCTTTTCATGTATGTTTCCTTGTGATATGTGCTCCCCTGTCGATTGTCTAGTCCCTACCATCTTGTTACCTGATTATTTATTAATTTGCCCCACCTGTCCTCCCTTGTTACCTCCTTTGTTTGCTCTCCCTATATAGGCCCTGTTTACACGAAAACGCTCGTGGGTGAAAACGTAAAAATATTTATCAGATTTGCCTTTCGTTTACACAGCGGCAGCGTTTTTGGGGCTTAAAAACGCAAAAAAAGTGAAACCACCCTCCAGAGTGGAAATCTTAAAAATGCTCCACCGTCGCATTCCCGTCTAAAGGGTAAAAACGCAAATCTGCTCACGGTGGCTCTTGTCGCGTTCACGTTTACGTCACAGGCATGCGCCAGTACAGGAAATTATTTCCATACGCCGGACCTTCAAGTTGCCTTAGCAGCTCTGATAAACGTACAAGAGTCTTTTTGTTGTTCGCTTCGACATGTTTTGATTTCACGCTACTAGGGAGAGAAGTAGAAGGAAGGTTGTACGCAGGCGCGCAGACTTGGTATTGTTGTGTGGCAGTGCTTCATATTGCCACTTAGCCGCCTGGAGTGCATACTACATCGAATTTCACACACTTTTGCGTCACCATATGCACGCAGATTTCCCCCCCATAACGCTCGTCTAAACGCAGACTAAAAAGTGATAATGCAATGCCACTTTTGCGTTTTCTCTTCAGATTGTTTCCGTGTAAACAGCCTTATTCTCCTTGTGTTTGCAGTCCTGTGCTGGTTCGTTGTCGAATGTACCCCTTGTCTCCTGCCTAGATCCTGTTCCCAAGTCAAGTCAAGTCCAGTCCAGTCCAGTCCAGGTCAAGTCTTTTGTTTTATCCCACGGGGTAGTTTTGTTTGTATTCTGTTTTATTTTTATTATTACTAAAAGCCCATTTTTCTGCACTTGAGTCCTTGCTACTTCCACCTACCCGAAACCCTTACAATATCACTGAATATTTCAAAAAGTATGCAATTAAAAAACTCAAATGTTTAACCTGCTCCCAGTCTGTGGGAAAGGGTGAACAAGTATTTTCTCTATCACTCTTTTTTATGCCACATAAAAACAAAATGTAACAACATAAATGTCTCAAATACCTTTTCTAGACTATGATCAATATTCAATACCTTGTAAAGTTCCCCCTTTTTTTTTAATTACTGAGTACATTTATGTACTATAGTCCTTAAACCACACTGGGGCACGACATACTCTACGAGGACGTGAAGTTTCAGGAGGAGAGATTGACATTTGAGATGTCTGGGGTGCTTGAAAAGGCCTAAAGGAGTCTTCTGCTAGAGAAGGTGTACCAGAAGTGGTAACACAGGATGAAGACGGAGCCAGGTGAATAGCATTCCAAGCTTTTCCATTGGAGAGGTAATATGTTGCAGAGACTTTCTGAGCTACAACCTTAAAAGGCTGAGAAAACTTGGAATGTCATTTCACTAGTTCAGACTTACAAATAAGTTAGATGGAATAAATGATATGCATATTTGGCATGCTGTCCGGGGAGAGGCTCCGAGCTCGGATATTGGGCCCGAACCCAGAGTACTGCCCCCCCATTGCTGGTTAGGAAGTAATCAGGCGAGTGTGAGGAGACGGGGTGGTGGAGGGATGCTGAAAAAGTGTCGAGGAACATTGGTGAGTCAAATGAGTATATATAGGTCTCCACTCATGCTGTTTGGAAAGACATGTTGATTACTGATTGTCGACAGCTTGTTGGAATGATGTGATAATTGGATCAATTATTTGAATGTGCTCCTCCCAAACTTTGTTAACAAAACATAATTTCTTGACGATTCCAGGCCTCCTAATGCGCACAAACAAACCAACTTGAATCTAGATTGTGCACTGCGTTGTCGATCTGTGTACTCTTTCATTTTGTTTTGTGACTGTCGGATATTTGTTTCAAGTTCTTTTGGTCCTTTGGCGGGCCCACAAATGTAAGACCAGACACATGCAATTTTGTCTTAGGGGGCTTTCACACTGGCAATTTTGTTCGGAACGGGGCACGGTTCGCATGAAAAATCGCTAATGTGAACGCTGTCATGGGACCCGGGTGCGCACTGGGGTACCGAACCCGAGACTACCTGGAGGAGGTGGTCTGAGTTCGGTTGCTCCCGAACCGTGCTGCGATTCGCGTGTATGTGAAAACTACACGGACTCGGGTGCGCACTTGTTCAGGAAGTAAAGTATCCTGCGCATGCGCTTTAGCCGATTATGATGTATTTAGTTAAATAAAACACACGTAAGGGATGAAGATTTACCCTGGATACTAGCAAGAGTGAGTCTGCAGTGTATTCGCGCATAGTGCGTGCAATCAGGGCAGCAAATTAATGGAAATCCACTGTCTCCTCAAAAGAGTCCATTTGCAAGCAGCGGAAAGACAGCTTATGCGAAACACACACACAGTTAACCTGCGTTGTTTACTCAGCTATGAATAATAGCACCAAATTAATAAAAAACACAATATATTGACCCGCGTCGTGTTTTCTATCATGCGCCGTGCACGTTTGCAATGACGTAAGATGCACGCAAACGCACCAGAGTTCGATAGATCAAGTTGAGTGTGAAACCAGACCAACGCTGCGGGGGGCGCCGGGAACAATCGCGCCCGGGCTCGGACCGCAGCAAACGAGCCCAGTGTAAAAGCCCCCTTAATTTTGACGGCCATGCAAAAGTTCAGCAGGTGACAGTTTCGTCACATCATGAGGAGTTGCTCTGTATGTATGTAGAAACTCTGTCACAAAAGCTTTCCACTCTTTACCTTAAATGCTAACAGTCTGCAAACAGTCTTTGAACACTCGATTGAATCGTTCAATCTCACCATTCACTTGTGGATAATAGACAGAGCTATGGTAGTGTTTAATATCTCTGTCTGCAAGGAATGCCTCAAACTCAGCCGAAACAAATTGTGAACCATTATCAGTCACAAGTTCAAGTGGATTTCCTTCACGGCTAAACACAGCAGAAAGAAACTTCACAACAGTCACAGAAGTAACATCAGGTGCAAATTTATCTCTGTGCAAATCTCTTGCCATTTACTGTAGTAATCAATGAGTGTCATTGCAAAACGACAACCTTGGGGAGCATTATTCAAAGGCCCAACTACATCAATAGCCAGTTTCTCCCAATCAGTTGTTGGAGTAGGCACAGCACAGAGTGGAGCTGCATGGGTAAAAACAGTCTTGTCATGCTGGAGACAGGCAATGTACCCAAGCAATGAATAAGCAAAGCACGCTATCTCTTTTCCGGTATGTCCTCTGCCGACAGTGCCAATCTTGTAGCTATCAAACATACGAATCCATGAACTAAATGGCATGGTCGGCTCATCCGGAGTTTCCAAAAATGCAGGAGGGGGCGATAGAGCAAGTAGGGCCATCCTCGTCGCCAATATGTTGTATATTTCACAGTACTAAACTTCAAAGAACTCGCCGTTGATCTATATATTTTAATTGCAACATTCTAGCAACCCTTCTTCGTGGCATTCATGTCCTACTAGGCAACTGGTACCTTACAGTGGCGGGCCGTGCATTTCACACCTAGGCCTTCAGTGAATTAATAACTTTTAATAGCGTGGCAGCGCATACTCTCTATAATTGTTGTGAAATTGCTGTTTTTATGTTGCACCGGCAGTTATTGGGTTAATGCGGTGAGTTCGGAATAGGCCGGTAGAGAGAAACGAGCGAGTGAGTTCGGCGTGTGCGTTAGTGTAACTACAGTGGTTCTTGCGTCCCGATTATAAGTTCAGAAACGGAGCCTCCCTTGTCTTGTCCTTCTTCAAGGGTTACAATCGTCCCTCGTCAGACGTTACAATAGTTTGAATGTTTGAAAAAAACATTAGATCATAAATTAACGAGAAAAATTAAGAAGAAAATCCTATTCACCACGGAAAAAACGGGGGGGAAAAAAACATTATACTCACCAAAACTACTGATTATGTTTTACACAAAATCCATCCTAATTCCTTTCCTCAAAAATACTTCAATTACTCTGGTGTAGGCTACAGGTTATCTGTGCGTTTCAGTCCCAACAGTCCCTTTTCTATTGCCATCGAATAGAACAGATCGAACAGTGTGCCGTGACTCTGCGTTAAGCTCAGGCTGAATAAGGGATTTTTTCCAGTAGTTTTGAACCTGCTGGGGGTTGAGGAGGGAAAGAAACATTAATTTGTGGGTTGAAAAACTATTAAATCTACAGAAATGTATTTTAGTTTCTGCAGTTCGCTACAGATGCGGTTAACTAGCTCAGCCTCCGACTACCAGTAATAGTACGCACTCTGATCACCCAATCAAAGCACGTGAAAATGCAGACGTTATTGCACGCCTGCTAGATGGCCCCGGTGCAGTCAAATCGAAATCTGATTGGCTGATTAAATCTGACTGATCATCTGATTGGTTAAAGCAACGGTTTCATTTCCATTCATTTTAAGCTACAGGCGCCCACACTGTCGATTCTGAAAGCCTCAGGGCAGATTTATTTTACCCTGGCAACAGATGATGGCTGAAATATAATTGGATAAAAGCGCTAAAATAAATATACAATACTGGAAGCAGCGCAACCAAGAGAAAAGCTATGAGATTAAGAGAATGGACTATTGGGAATAATTTAATACTCATTCATGGAAGAAAATATATTAAAGTGCAAGTCAGTGATTCTCCAGCAGAGAAGGCCTTGCTGGCCCTGACGGATGTATTTCAATATACCACAGATGTCAATTGTGATTTTGAAAATTGTGATTTTGAACATTTTCACCGATACAAAATTCGCCGATCAGCAAGGAGCAGCCAAACCATAGACAGTAAAAGAAATGGACACAGCGACCCCATTGATTTCAACGGAGAAGACTGAAGCCTGATTATTGCACTTCCTGCCTGATGGCTGAGCGACTGCCCAGGCTCAAACTGAGCTTGACGACAGTCTGACAGTTGTAAATCTTCTTGTAGCTGTGCTAAGACAAATCTGAATCACCTAATTGACCTATGGCTAAGCCACGCCCCCAAACGCGATGAGACAATCACAGTGCACATAACTAACCCATACACTCGGACATTCTCTGCTTCCTCGTCCTTTAAAATGCATTGCAGTTAGTCAGTCTTCATTCGTTTTTATGTTTTTTTCTTGTCATTTTAAGTTTAAAATGGTCAAACGGTGTGCATGGGGTACATGCAACTCCGACACTAGGTATCCCGAGAGGCTGGGCGACGGTGTGTATTTTTTACCCTTTCCCAAGCCACATCTCAACCGAGATAAGTGTCTGGATTAAGTTATGCGGTAGACCACAACACCAACTAAACGTGGATAAAGTAAACGAGGATGTCTACATCTGTTCTAAGATAAGTCAACAACGTATTTGAACGTTATCTTTAACAAAGATATAACCGAGATAACAAATGTTAGCAATGTTGTGCTGAATGATTCATGTAAATACTGTAGCACCAAACTAATGGAGAGATACTCTTGGTAAAGATGGTAAAAAGGCTTGTCCTGGAAACGTATGCAACTTAGACCTGTACATATTTAATTTGATCATGAACCATTAATTACATATTAAAGCACAACATTTTAGACAACTTTCTACCAAAATATATATCTTTATAAACTTTCTTTCTCCAAAAATCATCAATTGCCTCCTGTGAAATGTCTCCATACTGTGCACACCGGACGAGAAGCGCAGCGCCGCGTCGCGTCTAGGACAACTCGAGGAATCGCACACCGGACGCACACTTTCTCAGTTTATGGCCAGCAATATTGTTGTTTAAGGACATTATGGAGTTAAGAAAATGTCTGAAATGTTAGGATTGTACTGTACAATTAAATACAATCGTTGCTGAGCTTGCAGTCTGAACACTTTACCTAGACCGTCCGTTAACTGAATGAATTGAGAATATCAGCTGAAAATCCGATAACATCAGCACTGAGGAGCTCTTTTCCAAAACGCAATAGATCCATTTCAATAGTTTTCAGGAAAATTACATTTTTTACCTAGACCCACACATTTTGTGAATATTCAATTTATCCTGTTAAAATGTTTTTTTTGCTCAGTCTGAACAAGTTGAAAAATGATTATTAAATCAAACAACAATATTGTTGATGATAAATTCAAAGTTAAACATTTTTTTTTCTAAACGCTATAAATCCATCAATTCTTTTCCAAAAATTGATGGTTTGTCTTTTAAAAAAACAACAACAAGAGAACATGCAACATATAATCAGGGACTCATACTATAAATTAATATAAATTAAATAAGTGCAAATGCATGAAATTTATAAAAGCCAAACAAAATAAATAGTAAAATAAACTAAATAGTAGCCTACAAATAAAATAAATATAGGCCTATCCAATGGCACGTTCCAATATTGTCCACCACATAAAACAAATTTAAAGATAACACACATACAAATACCAGTCCTTAAATACAACAATGTTAAAAATGCATTTAAATCATATATATCGGGGGAGACATGGTCAGACATGATTTTGGCCACTTTTTGTTTTGTAGAAAGCCTTTCTTTAAAGTGAATTTCGTTTTGTATAAATTGTATCTTAATTTTAATATTTTTTTTCATCAACCAATTGCCTGGATTTAATAAATAAGAAGCAAATAGACAATATAATCATAACATGGAGGCGCGGGCGCGGTCCCTTGCATTGCACGTGAACTGGAGCGCATCTCATCATAAATTAACCGAAACTCAGCGTATGCCTCACACATGAGAAATATATCTATATAGAACGCTTGAAATGTCTTTAAACGAAACAATTAAAAACGAAAAGAAATAGGATAGGCCTACTCTCTGATTGTGTAACTGTAATCCATTACATGCATTTCTCTCTATGGGCGCGTTCACGGAGATGGTGACAGTCAATTTCATCTTTGAATGAATCGGACGTTCATGTTTTTTTCTGTTTATTTGACAGTTAGGCTAATAAACATGTTGCATTCTATACAACCTGATTATGTCATTTTTTAAGTTACATAGCCTGCCTCCAGTTTTCCTCAACTTGACTAATTAAGAGGCGATATTTGACCGGCATATCATCAAAATGTCCGTAAAACGAAACCTCTGCCGGTCACTTTGACTGGCACCATTTTTCAAGTGGAAACTCTGAATGAAGTCTTTGGACGCCTCAGATGTAAAGTTATTCGCTGTCAAAGTGACGCCAAAATGAATGGGAGTCAATGGAATGCTAACAGCAGGTGAAGTTCTGCTACAATGGCGGCTCCCGCGAGGCTTCAGTTTCCGGCTGATGGATTACCCCCTTGAGCCCATAGACAGTATAAGAAGTGGACAGAGCCATCTCATTGGAACTCAGTTGAGACCGTTGAAGCCCATTTTTAGCGATTTTTGAGCACTTCCGTTCCTGACGCGCAGACTCAAACCGACTCAAACTAAGCTTGATGACGTGAGCAACCTGTCTGACAGACGTAAATCTTCTAGTAGCTGTGCGTGAAAATTGCCAACGTTAATCACTTCATATGTATTCACTTGCCACATACCGAATTATTTCCAATTCCCCAAAAACGTTGTTGAAATATTTTGTCCCGTTGCTTTTATGGACTCATTATCTATGGGCTTCTCCCTTGACAGGACGTCCCCCCGATTGCCTGCGAGCTTCTCCTCCTGTCTACAGGGTAATATCTCTATTGTACGACATAAAGTCGCGTGGTTATGACGCAATCGTTAGCGTGTTTTTAACAAAAACGGCTTCTACGGGGCCATAACGTAAGATACAAAGTAATGGAGCCTTTTATACATTGTCATGTTTATTTAGAAATAAATAATGGACAAATGAAGTCTTTGGACGCCTCAGATGTAAAGTTATTCGCTGTCAAAGTGACGCCAAAATGAATGGGAGTCTATGGAATGCTAACAGCAGGTGAAGTTCTGCTACAATGTCGGCTCCCGCGAGGCTTCAACTTCCGGCTGATGGATTACCCCCTTGCTTGAGCCAAACACAAACCTTTCCTTCTTCTTTGTCCTTCAGAGCAGAAGATGTCAAAGCTGACACGAGTCATGACTATACTGCCTCTAAGTGGAGTGTATGAAGGAACTGCAGGGGGTTCGAAAGTTGATAAAGCAAACAATTAATTAAAAATGTAAATTTAAACATAACATTTTTTTAACAAACATAAAAAAATTACAATTTAAAACATTTAAGCGTATATAACTTTTTGAACATATAAAAGTGGTAAGCTTTTTTTAGAATGAAAAAATGTAAAATATAAAAGATTATTTAGGGAAAATCAATAAATTATGACAAAATACTGCCATTATGTGAGTAACATATAATCGATAAAAAAGTAACTGTAATCAGATTATGAGCATTTTAAAACATAATGTAATATAATTACAAGTCATTTTTGTAATTGGATTACAATCCAGATTACATATTATCAGTTACCCACTATAGAGTTAAGATCATTTAAACTTAAATCAGTATTTGAGATTTGATGTATTTGGTGAGTAACTTTGTGTCTGAGTCCTGATCACCTTGCCTGGGTTTATTGACCAGCTGTTACTGACCACGGGACAATAACCAGCTGACTGTATCCTTTAATAAATGTGCAACAATCAATGTACTGAAAACAAGCAAACATGCATCTGTCAACATCTGTCTCACACCTCTCTGTGTCGTTTGACTGAATTGGAAGAATATGCGTCTAAGGATGTAATGGTGGTTTTGGAACAAGGTAATCAAGCCTTGTTAGGTAAGTCCTATTTGGAATAGGTATCAAGCCTCCAGCAATTGGGTCTACCAACTGCTCTGTGAGTGAGAAACTTTTCCATGCCAATCAAACGGGAAGCCACAGGCTGACCATCAGGCATTTATGTAAGCTAACATGCAGACATGGGTGTATATGTCTTTAAACTAAATTCATCCTTAATGGAGAATGTATTTTTTCATTTTTGTCTATTCCAGCCCCTGAAATCTAAAATCAGGAAAACTGAAAAAGAAACCTGGCATGATACATGTTTGTTTGCAGTATGTGTGGTACGGAAGTTAATTGCAGTGTCCAGTTATAGTGCACTATTGGACTGACTATCCTGACCACATGACTTTCTGTACTGCTGAAGATCTGCCAGTGGAAACACAATAAACATGATGGCAAGCATCATGCTATTAATGCTATTAATGTGTCAGAATCTCATGTTGATCTAACAGTGATGCTCTTAATATAATGCAATTTCTGAATTAATGTGTGACTTGTTAACACAATGTGTGGCAAATCGTTACTTGTTTATACATTCTGCTTATTTATTTGATTCATTTAAATCATTTTAGACACATTTCATATCCTGTTAAGAGCTACTGGCTGGAACTAGGATCTGCTGGTTTTTATGGTTAGTGGAGAATTCATCCCCCAGCAATCCCATCATTCCTGTTCTTCAGGCTGTGTGTGGAAAAGTGCAGTCCTCCAAGCTAAACACATGGTTAGTGAAAAACCCAGGATCTTCACACAGGACTGCCTGAAAGAGGGCTTCCTGAATGAGGGGAAATTTACAGAACACAGTCCAAACTCACTCTCTGCGTGGAAATGGACATGTATAGTGAGAGAGAGGAAAGAGAAAGAAATTACATTATCCTTAAAATGATGTCCCCATTGCCTCTGTGTGTTGTGTGTACAATATACTCAGTGATCTGACAGAACTGTCAATACTTTCTATCTATCTATCTATCTATCTATCTATCTATCTATCTATCTATCTATCTATCTATCTATCTATCTATCTATCGCTTTATTTCTACAGAAACTATTCTAATAGTTCTATTTTTAGTTAATAATAACAATGTACAATGTGAGATAAAGGATGAAATATATATATATTTGAGTGAAAAAAGCTCATATGACACAATCAATAAATATTTCAAAAATGCAGTGCATGTGTGTTTATAAGTGGAGTACGCAGTAAACATCCAGTGAATCGCCCTGCATCAGACCCAGTCCTGCCAGTGAACATAAAAAACTGCACCTCCTATAGGAACATATTTTCCACAATATTTAAACTAATTGTTTCTTTCCTTCTTTTTTTTCTCTTTGTTTTGGAGACGTTAGATGTTATATTAACAGTAGAAACCTCTACATGGAGGACAAAGCTCCACATAGGTGTGATCCCTAGATGGGAATTGCCACAATCCTTGTGCATATGGGATTTGTTGCTCTGTGGATCTTGTGCCTGCAAGGATATTACTGGAAAAAGCAACAGCCTCATGAACAACATTGTTGAAAGCCTGCTGCTGGGTCTCTGTTGTTAACAATTCCAATTTTATTAGGAAGATTAGAGAGAAGACAATGTTCCTAACATGAAATCCCATTCCCACCATGTATAGTGTACACTTTTTTTTTTTTTTTTAAACAAATGACTTTGTTGCTTTTAACTTCACCAGACCACAACATGAACCACGCACGTACTCCGGTGCTGGTATCTTGCCAGTGGTTTGGTACATTTAAAGACGAATGTTTATTTTCGTGCTCAAAAGTTTACACACCCCTTGGAGAATCTGCAAAATTTTAATTATTTTAACAAACTAAGAGGGATCATACAAAATGCAAGTTATTTTTTATTTAGTACTATCCTGAATAAGATATTTTACATAAAAGATGTTTACATATAAGACAAAAAAAATAGCTGAATTTCATAAAAAAAGGCCCAAAAAAGTTTACATACCCTTGATTCTTAATATTGTGTCGTTACCTGTATGATTAGAATTAGGCCTATGTCATTTTTGCAGACGTTTACACAGTGGCAAACTCTCTATTTAAGGGAGATCCATTGCCTGTTCTGAAATAGAAACCTCAACAACCACTCCCTCCTCCCACTGTCTGTTCAGCACTGAGTCAAGAGTCAAAGCATGGAGAGTGAATGCAGCGTTCGCTGTGTGCTCACGCTGCTATACGCAATCGGCGTTAGTGGACCTTCACTCTTCCACTCCAGCATCCCTGCAACTTTCGCCATGAGTTTGCTTCACTTCTCAACCCTTCTGGGTAGGTCATCACTTTTCCTAATGGAAAAACTGCAAGTTTCTGCAAGTTTTATTTGTTGCTTCAATGTGGACTTGCTCGTTGCTGAATTGGCTTTTTGTACATCTATCCCAGATATAGCTATTATAGGCCTATATATCTGGGATATTAGCCTATAACATATTATAACAGAGCGAGTTAACTCGTTAAGACGTTAGTGTTTATCTGATGTTATGTCATCCTCAGTCGCTCTTCTAACTCGGGCTCAGACGCAGCTTTTGCGCGGCTCTTGCAGTTTTGACGAGGACAGCTGCGGCTACACGTCTGATCCCGCTACTGCTGCATGGACCATCAACGAAGAAGGTATGAGATGGGTCCAAGCACTTTTATATGTAGGCTACTGGTTTGCCAATTATTCTTTTTATGCCCTAAAAGTGTCTGGTCATTCAGAGACAGCAACTTGTAGAAATCTCAAACTTAAAGTGATATATTCATTCACCCCAAAAATTCTGTCATCAATTACTCACCCTCATGTCGTTTTAAACCCGTAAGACTTTCGTTCATCTTTAGAACACAAATGAAGATCTTTTTGGTGAAATCGGAAAGCTTTCTGTCCCTTCATTGATATGCAAGTAGCCCTACTACTTTGACACTTCATAAAGTTAATAAAGAGATCGTAAAACTAATCCATATGAAGTCCAACATTTTCTGAAGAATCACATTTGCTTTATATGATGAACAGATTGAATTTAACCTTTTATTCACATAACATTCATCAAGGTTATGCAGCACGCAGTGGCGGATGCAGAACGTGATAGATGGGTGGGCCTGGATTAAGTCGAGGTGGACCTGAATCTAGGGTGTCCCGAATACAGGAAATTATACTAAAGCAGTAGAGTCTTGAGTTGCCTGATGAAACATTAAAAACTGTTCACTGCCAGGAGTGCAAAATAATTAATCTGTAACGTTCGTTATTTTGAATAGAAATCATCACTCATGCATTCAGTCACGTCTTCTCAGGTTTATTTGTGTTCACATACATGCAATAAGCTTTACAGCCAGGGCTCTTAGTCCAATGGTGCGCATATTTGAAGAAATAATGATTTATTATCACATGTTTGTAAAATATTTCGTCATACAGAATAACATTTCTATTAATTTTCCACTGAATTATACGATCTGAGCTCAAACAGCGATATATGGAGATTGCCACATCAGCGTATGGGCACTGCAGCCGTTTATACCCCCAAGCAAGATATATCATCAATTATATTGTGTCTCCACGCAGTAGGCTATTTAGTAAAACGATGTCCAAAAACACATAACTATCCGAAGCTATGGACTCCATCAGGAAAAGAGTTACCCTTAAAATATAATGCGCACAATGTAGAGGAAATGCGCATATTCACATTTTCTTTAGTCGAATATTCAGAAAAGAGCATACCACATGCAAGCATATAAAACTTTGCACACATCGTTCCAAGACCCTCATGACAAAAATAATTTTGATTTAACAAAGCGTTTTGAAGATGTAAATCAATTAAACAGTCTGGCGTCGCCCATTTTGACTAACTGGCCTTTATCTGACCATCACAGACAACAAGACATTCAGAGTATGCCAATTTGTTTTAAGGTCTTTAGCTACAACTAAAACCTTAAAAACAGCTTGATCAAGGAACATTCAAATTGACACGTGTCTTCTTCAGGGCGAGTGCTTTACCAAGCCATGAAAAATCAATTGTGCAAATAAACAAAAAATGACCATTAGCAGCCAATCAAATTTCAGATATCAAGTTTAAAAAATCTAATTTTTGGCTATAAATACGGAGCATCTCTTCATGACCACTGGTAACATGGGTACCTGGTTTCATGTGCACCCTGTATACTTTAATTTATGTTATAGCCTAACTGGTTAAGGAATGTTAATGAATTGAAATGCATCATTATAATGTATATACGGGACTTATAAAAATTGCTGCCCTACTTTCTTCAGAGTTTAAAAGGATAGTTCACCCAAAAATTGCCAATTCCAATCCTTCTAAGACCTTTGTTCTTCGGAACACAAATGAAGATATTTTTGATGAAATCTGTGACCTTTCTGACCTCTCCATAGACAGCAACGCAACAGCCACTTTCAAGGCCCAGAAAGGTAGTAAAGACATATTTAAAATAGTTAATGTAGTTGAAAGTGGTCATTGCGTTGCTGTCTATGGAGAGGTCAGAATGGTCTCGGATTTCATAAAAAATATCTACATTTGTGTTCCGAAGATGAACAAAGGTCTTATGGGTTTGGAACGACATGAGGGTGAGTAATTACTTACTGAATTTGTATTTTGGAGTGATGCAGGGGGGGGGGGGGGGGGATTAAACGGGTCGCGGGAATGGGGTTGTTTCATGACAATTTTCATTTTTTTCATTGGTTGTTACGTTAAATCTTACCCAGATACAATAGTGCTATTTTCTGATTGCCTATTAGCCCCTTTCTTTTTTTGATTGGCTGATAAGTGGCGAGCTCGACTAAGAACACCAGGGGAGATGTGCTTGATTCCTGCCGGTTCCATCGTGAGAGCGGCGCGGCTAGAGAAATTTTGGGCGCTGCGGCATATTAAATATATTATAAATAGTTTTTACGCGTGAGAAATACAATGTGTGGCGGGAGTGCGTGACAAAAGACCGAAATGAGTGACTGTCACGCTCAATGCGTGACACTTGAGAGCCCTGATGATGGTTGTAATCTGCACTTCATTGAGTGAGCCTGCTCTACATGACAGGGCATTATATGATCTCTGTTCATTGGAACTAAGGATTTCCATAGATTATTAATTGGCTTTTATGATGTCCACTGGCCAGAGATGTTTCACAGATCATGCGTGCTATAACTCTTCTCAGTCCACCATCTCGCAAGAGACACATGTTGCAGGACAGCTGTCACGCTATAAATTTTTTCTTGCATGTTACTTGTCTTTGTATTTACCTTTAAATCATTGTACTTTAAGCACAATGAGCACTTTCCATAACTTTTTGTGCTCTGTTCTAAAAATAAGCTTTGTTATCATTGCTTAAATTTTGTTTCTGTCCTCTGCCAAAAACTGTGATGGTTGGTGAACAACTGAATGGGCTCAGCTGTTGTGGTTGTGTGTTGTGTGTTTAGAATGACTGTTGACCGAAGTATGATGAAAGAAGTGTAATCCAGTGAACATACCGTGGGCAGTTGTCTGGTGTCTCCTGCTTTTGGAGTGAGTTTTTCCCCACAGGTCAATAAAACAAGACTGGGCAACAAATATGTCTCTGTTTGGTTTCCTAGACAACACTGACTTTGTACTGGAAACACAGCCGAGACAGACGTCTTAGTTTTAGGAAAATGAAGGAACTTTACAAAATTTTTAATGAATGAATTCAGACGATGATCTATTTGCCATATCAATCTTCTGTTATTTTATAGAAAAGATGTAGGCCTGTGTTACTGTGTATCAGTGTGCCCACTCTTTGCTATGATTATAGCATAGAAAACAATACCATTAAATAATACCATTTAGAGCATTAATCATATTCATGTATTAAATGTACAGACAGCCAACAACTATAAATGTAAGAAAACATTTCTAGGAGTTGAGATGGAAATTATGAGAAAAAACTGCATCTGGGGATCTGCTAACCTTGTTTCTCCAGCCATTTTTAGCAGCTGTAGAAATCATTTAGGCATTTGAAGATGTACAGCAGACATTCACAGAGTTCATCTTTTTAAGAATCAGAAGAAGGTGGGCTACTTCCAGCCATTGAATAACAGCTGCTGCAGTGAGTTTCGAGTGTATAGCGAGAATTGCACTTCATCCTTTATTTGTTTCTTCACTAAATGCCTCTCTCATGTTGAGCCCCCGCCACCTCCCCCCAGAACATTTCATGTAGAATAATGTCCCTACTACTTATTATTACCACTAGAAATGCTATCGCTGCATGGTTTGTTACTTTGATGGGTAATATTTTCTCACCATGGAATGAATAATTAATATGCCTAAAGTATACTTTGGTTTTTAAGCGAACACTAGGTTAATCCCAAGTATATTTCTTTTTTATGTGAACACTAGGGTATGCAAATGTGCGTGATTTCATCATCAGGATGCTTGAATTAAGATGGCGACTTGTTTTACAGTACAAAAAGAAACAGGAGATGGAACAACACCAATACCCTTACGAAAAAGAAGTTTATTCAAGTGTGCTATTAGTATACTTATTTTAAACTAAAAAAATTAGAAAGTATACTTTCAGTCTACTGAAATACTAGAATACTTGACTTATACTGAGAGAAAAGTCCAAGTATATTTGGCCTGTACTTGTTCTCAATCTTTTGATCGAGATATACTTAAAAGTATAATTAAGTATTCAAAGTACACTTGGCTTGTAGTTGTGTTAACTCTTTTGATCGAGTAGCCTATTAAATATAAATTTTTTTACATAGTTTTTCATATGCATTCTTATGAAACTTACATTGTTTGAAAATATTGATTAAAATATTGATATAAAACAGATATGTTTCTTATTCTGCGTATCTGAATTTTTGTGTTGGCTAGTCCACTGGTAGTGTAGTAATTTACTTTAATTCTACTTCACTCTTTCCCCACCATTGACTGAATTTTCCAGCTATCCATGTTTTAACTGTTATACGGTAAGGGGCGCTATGACACATCTTCTAGTACAGAATCTCCGGATCAAAACACAGGAGAAGAAGAAGCTGAAACAAGTGATAGAAGATTGCTCACTCAAATGTAAAATAACCTGATCATCAAATAATTAAACAGCGTGTAAATCAAAACTGCTTAATGTTACCAAATGAAATGAAGGGTAACCCATAAAGAGAAAACGACTGTGAAGCTTTGGGGGTGTTGGACTCGATCTACTCTATCTTTACAATCAGCAGACTTAAAGCTTCTCTCCATGAAGACTTTGCTGCTGGTTGCACTGGCCTCTATCAAGAGGGTAGATCTCTATCAAGGGTTTGATCTACTCCATCAGAATTTCAGTATAAAAAATAACATTTGAACATAGTAGTATAGGCCTACTGCAAGTGCAAAACTAATATATAAATAGTAAACTATAAGTATAATATTAAGTTCACTTAAAGAAAACTTGTAGTATAAAACTACTAAACTAGTAGTTTACTGAGAGTATACTTCAAAGTGTACTTTCATAAACTAAAAATTTGCTACAAGTATTAAAATAGTAAACTACTAGTATACCCATAAGTTCACTTGCAGTACAAATGAGAAACGTAAGTATACTGTATGAACTAGTTGTGCACTTAAAGTTTACTAATGTTACACTTATAGTACACTTAAACATATACTTTTATATACCAAAAGTGGGCCAATTTAGTCCCAAGCGGTATATAAATATTACACTTACAAGTTTACTACTAGTACATATTGACATTAGTATACTTACTACATAATTATACTTAAAAATATACTTGAACAATACTTAAGTATACTTCATAAAATGAACTTGAAGTATACTTCTTTTTCGTAAGAATATGTTTCCACAAAATGGGGACTAATTTCAATTGACCTTACAAAAGACATGACTTCACTATTTTAAACACCTACCTCAGAAGCTTATGTCATGGCTAGAGAAGTGGGACATTAACAATTGGTATTTGTTCAAGGATTAAATATATTAGATTCCAAAAGAGGGACAAACCAAAGTGTAGAAATTTTGTGTGTTTTTGCAAGAGGTCATAAAGAGAGAAGAAAAAAAGGCATTGTTTTCATCTGGCACCTGGAATGAATCACCATGAGAACATCTGGAGCTATCAGAGATCACTGAAGCTAACGGCAGCAAACACACTTTTACATCATGTTGAGGTTTGATGCAGATTAAACAAGAGGAAATTGGATACGTTAACAACGTATATGATTACTTTACCTCTGACAGCTGATATTTCTTCTTTAATAAACTCTTTAAATGTGAACATAACCTATTTCTGTGCTCTAAACAGTCGCTTTGTTAAATTCATTAGACTAAATGGACTGTTAAATTACCACTTGAGTCTCCCATAAATCTTCGTTTGCTGCGATTGCATGCACTTTATTTTGGAGAACCTGATACGGATCACACCTGTTTTTTGACACACAGTTTAAAATGGTGAAACAGTCGCCCATTAATTTCATTATGTTTTTAAGAGGTTTCTGTTCATTACTGATGACCCCATGAGACCCTGGATCATTAGATTGATTTGACTCACAGGATCTGAAAATCCAGATCCATTGTTTTATTCTGCAATGAAAATAACAGAACTAAATGTAAACTGAATGTTACATTCTGTTCTAAATTCTGCATACATTTCTGTTCTCACCAATATTGAAATTATGACTCTTCTGGTTTTTTCAGGTCGCTTCATCACAGCAGATTCGTCATCTTTTGGTGAGAAAGAAAAGTATGTCCTGGTCAGCCCAGAGCTGGAGCTCAGGGACTGGAGCTGTATGCGGTTGGTCTATCAGATATCAGGCTCAGGCTCTCTTCAACTGCACTTGCGACCCGAGGGCGAGAACTTTGACTACGTGTTATGGACTGCGGAGAGACCCTCAGACAGTTGGCTCATTGCCAGCGTGGACCTCCGTAATATGTCTGGGGCTTACCAGGTATCTGCCTGACATGGCACAGTCACTTCTGTGTTCGAATGCAAAGGAAGGAAACGAGGGGGTTGTGTATGTGACATAATGTAGTCGAGAGTATTCATAGTTTGCTAGAGGACCGTTAACTTAAAAGAGAGTTTGAGTGGAGCTGAGTGAACAAAAGAGCCCTTTGTAAATACTACAGTGGATATGTCTCTCCCTTGATCAGACAAGCACTTGTACTATTTTACTACACTAATAGTAATTCTGTGTTTTTGGGAATTACATTTGGAAAGATAGACTGAGCGTAATACTTGCCCTTTATAAACAATGGAATAGAAATTGACTTTGTTTAATAACAAGTGTAATGAATTATGACTGGAAAGAAAGTGGATCTATTATGCTAGTTTTGACTTGAGATGTGTGATGTAAACCTTCTGATGTTCTATTTACTCTAAAATTAGACTGTGTGTAACACTGAAGGTGTGTTTGATTTATGATTTATAGAATCACTGAAAGAGAGTGCAGAGGTTGTGCCCTACCATAATTGTCACAGTGTCTGGTTGTGTTCCCTTGTTTGTCACTAGAGGTCCTCGTTATCACGGTGTCCTTCACTATTGACTTCATTTCCCAGCATTCTGTCTGTAACTGTCACTCATCAGTTCATTGCACTCAGCTGTTCCCCTTCATCATTGTTCCCAGCTGTTCATTGTTAGTCTTGTTAGATCTGTGTATATATTCCCTGTCTGTGTTAGCATGTGTACGGATTCGTTGTTAGTGTCGCACACTTCTTGGTCGGTTTTCTTGTTGGTTTGTGTTTTGTTTTCATGTTTAGTTGGATTATTTGGATTTTGACCCCTGCCTGGAAGACTACGATTTGGATTACCCTTATATTAATAAACTGCTGCAAATTGGATCTTCTGTCCCATGTGTATCGTGACAGAACGAATCCGTCAACTCAGATCCAGCGGTATGTTTTTTAATATCTCCTCCCCAGCCACCGAGCGGGAGAGAAGGGAGTTTTTTAAGGGGACCCGGTTGGTCAAGTTTCGCGGGTCCCGTGGAGGTCACAGTGGAGTATGTAGTCGGGAGATGATCCCTGTTCCGGTGGTCCCGGTTCCGGTGGTCCTGAGTCTTGTGGTCCGGAGAAGGAGGAGACACAGCCCGTCTGCCCAGTCAGAGACTGTTCACGTCCCGTCTGCCCAGTCAGAGACTGTTCATGTTGCGTCTGCCCAGCGAGAGACTGTTCACGTCACGTCTGCCCAGCGAGAGACTGTTCACGTCACGTCTGCCCAGCGAGAGACTGTTCACGTCACGTCTGCCCAGCGAGAGACTGTTCACGTCACGTCTGCCCAGCGAGAGACTGTTCACGTCACGTCTGCCCAGCGAGAGACTGTTCACGTCCCGTCTGCCCAGTCAGAGACTGTTCACGTTCCGTCTGCCTTCATGGACCTGGACTATCTGGTGCGTCTGGCTCGGATCCTGGACATGTCTGTGTCTCCTGTCCCAGAGCCGGAGCCAGTGTCTCCTGTCCCAGAGCCGGAGCCAGTGTCTGCCGTTCCAGAGCCGGAGGCAGAGCCAGTGCCCGTTCCAGAGCCGGAGGCAGAGCCAATGCCTGTTCCAGAGCCGGAGGCAAAGCCAATGCCTGTTCCAGAGCCGGAGGCAGAGCCAATGCCTGCCGTTCCAGAGCCGGAGGCAGAGCCAATGCCTGCCGTTCCAGAGCCGGAGGCAGAGCCAATGCCTGCCGTTCCAGAGCCGGAGGCAGAGCCAATGCCTGTTCCAGAGCCGGAGGCAGAGCCAATGCCTGTTCCAGAGCCGGAGGCAGAGCCAATGCCTGTTCCAGAGCCGGAGGCAGAGCCAATGCCTGTTCAGAGCCTGAGGCAGAGCCAGTACCCGTTCCAGAGCCGGAGGCAGAGCCAGTGCCGTCTGCCTTCTTGGACCTGGACTATCTGGAGCGTCTGGCTCGGATCCTGGACATACCCGTGTCTCCTTTTCCAGAGCCGGAGCCAGTGTCTGCTGTTCCAGAGCCGGAGGCAGAGCCAGTGCCTGTTCCAGAGCCGGAGGCAGAGCCAGTGCCTGTTCCAGAGTTGGAGCCAATGTCTGTTCCAGACCCAGTGTTTGTTTCTGTGTTTGTGTCTGTCCTTGTGACCATTTTTGTTCTAGTGACTGTTCCTGAGCCGGTGTTTGCAGTTCATGAGTCGGTGGCTGCTGCTCCAGAGGCAGAGCCAGTGCCTATTCCAGAGGCAGAGCCAGTGCCTGTTCCAGAGGCAGAGCCAGTGCCTGTTCCAGAGGCAGAGCCAGTGCCTGTTCCAGAGGCAGAGCCAGTACCTGTTCCAGAGGCAGAGCCAGTGCCTGTTCCAGAGGCAGAGCCAGTGCCTGTTCCAGAGGCAGAGCCAGTGCCTGTTCCAGAGGCAGAGCCAGTGCCTGTTCCAGAGGCAGACCCAGTGCCTGTTCCAGAGGCAGAGCCAGTGCCTGTTCCAGAGCCGGAGGCAGAGCCAGTGCCTGTTCCAGAGCCGGAGGCAGAGCCAGTGCCTGTTCCAGAGCCGGAGGCAGAGCGAGTGCCTGTTCCAGAGCCGGAGGTAGAGCGAGTGCCTGTTCCAGAGCCGGAGGCAGAGCGAGTGCCTGTTCCAGAGCCGGAGGCAGAGCGAGTGCCTGTTCCAGAGCCGGAGGCAGAGCCAGTGCCTGTTCCAGAGCCGGAGGCAGAGCCAGTGCCTGTTCCAGAGCCGGAGGCAGAGCCAGTGCCTGTTCCAGAGCCGGAGGCAGAGCCAGTGCCTGTTCCAGAGCCGGAGGCAGAGCCAGTGCCTGTTCCAGAGCCGGAGGCAGAGCCAATGTCTGTTCCAGAGCTGGAGCCAATGTCTGTTCCAAAGCCAGTGCCTGTTCAAGTGCCAGAGCCAGTGTTTGTTCCTGTGTTTGTGTCTGTTCTTGTGGATGTTACAGTTCTTATGGCTGTTCCTGAGCCGGTGTCTGTTCCTGAGCCGGTGTCTGTTCCTGAGCCGGTGTCTGGTCCTGAGCCGGTGTCTGGTCCTGAGAGGGCATCACCGCCTTGGCCGCCCGAGGGGTCCGCTCCGCCCTGGCCGCCCGAGGGGTCCGCTCCGCCCTGGCCGCCCGAGGGGTCTTCGCCGCCCTGGCCCCCCAAAGGGTCTTCGCCACCCTGGCCGCCCGAGGGGTCTTCGCCGCCCTGGCCGCCCGAGGGGTCTTCGCCGCCCTGGCCGCCCGAGGGGTCTTCGCCGCCCTGGCCGCGCGAGGGGTCTTCGCCACCCTGGCCGCCCGATGGCCTGTCTGTTTCGCCCTGGCCGCCCGATGGACTGTCTGCTTCGCCCTGGCCGCCCGATGGACTGTCTGCTTCGTCCTGGCCGCCCGATGGACTGTCTGCTTCGCCCTGGTCGCCGGTAGGGCTGTGCAAAAATATCGATACAGCCAACTATCGCAATATTTTTTTTCACGATAGTGTATCGATATTTCAACCTCTAGTATCGATATTTAAAAAAAAATATCCGAGTGTGTCTAAAAGAGCGCACGCATTCTAATGCGCAGACACCGGTCTCTCTCGCGCGCAGACACCGGTCTCTCTCGCGCGCAGACACCAGGCTCTCTCGCGCGCAGACACCGGCCTCCGTGACGCATCCAGTTGTCTCTCATATACGGCCAATGTCTCAGAAGTTAGCGGGAGTCCTAAAGTTTCTCAAGACCTGTAAAGTTACTCACATTGGATACTTAAAATGTAATAATTTCTGAGTTTATGTACATTTACTTAATGCACTTTTTTTTTTTTTTTACAAGTTACAACATACTATTTCAGTTTTATAAATTTGTTTACACTCAGGATGGCTCACCACTCAACAGTCTCTGCATTTTACCACCATCTTCCCAAAGCGAATCCTCTTCCCACATGGTATGCATGTCTCTGGACGAATCACCTAGAAAATATAAAACGTGCATCTAGTACTTACAGTACTAGATGCACATTATTTTTATATAATTTTTGTGGCATCTACATTTTTAGTTTTTAGTGATATGCACTTCATTTCACATTTCAGTGTGTTCACTGTTCAGTGACTGTACAATGCAAATACCTTTGTGAATAAATTGGAATATAAGTTTTTTGTCTGCTGAGTTATCAATATAATGTGATACACATACCTAAATACCCCAGGTGGTACATAGCAAGTTGTATATTCAGCTCTATTTTTTTTTACATTTTGGATTTAAAAAAAATGTATTTCAATATATCACAATATGTATCGTATTGTATCGTATCGTGATATATCGTATCGTGACCCATGTATCGTGATATGTATCGTATCGTGAGGCCCTTGCCAATACCCAGCCCTAGTCGCCGGCTAAGTCGTTGTTTCCCATTTTTGTTCCCCTTCATGGACCTGGCCCACCATCCCTCCCCCTGATCCTCCACCATTCCACCTCCCTCCTGAACTCTTGTGTTGTGTTTTAGTGTTGTCTTGGAGCGTCTGGTAGCCGCTCCGTAGAGGGGGGGTTATGTCGCAGTGTCTGGTTGGGTTCCCTTGTTTGTCACTAGAGGTCCTTGTTATCACGGTGCCCTTCACTATTGACTTAATTTCCCAGCATTCTGTCTGTAACTGTCACTCATCAGTTCATTGCACTCAGCTGTTCCCCGTCATCATTGTTCCCAGCTGTTCATTGTTAGTCTTGTTAGATCTGTGTATATATTCCCTGTCTGTGTTAGTATGTGTACGGATTTGTTGTTAATGTCTCACACTTCTTGGTCGGTTTTCTTGTTGGTTTGTGTTTTGTTTTCATGTTTAGTTGGATTATTTGGATTTTGACCCCTGCCTGGAAGACTACGATTTGGATTACCCTTATATTAATAAACTGCTGCAAATTGGATCTTCTGTCCCGTGTGTATAGTGACTATAATGAGTTAGAAAAAGATTGTTTTATAGGTTTTGGATAATAAAATAAACATTTTTGTCTGTGTCAGTTGAATCGATAGCAATCGGTGCATATTTAACTGTTGCAGCCCAAACTGTTTCATTTCTCTTTGTTTATTACTTTTTAACTTTTACTTTTAGCTATTATTTGAGGCTAAACCCAGCAGAGGAATGGGAAATAGCGTTGCTGTTTTTGAAATACACATCATCCCTGGATACTGTATAGGTAAGTCTTCAGATTTTATACTCTTAACCAGTACAATGGACCACAGCATCCATGATGCTTTAAAATCCAAACTTTGTGCAGGAACACCATGTTATGCTAATTAAGTGGTTTCATTTTTTTGTCACGCCTTTGTCATGCAAAACTTCTGCACCCCCCTTAGTGTAATTTGATCTGATTTAATAATAAATTATGCTTACAACTGAAAGAAAAGCATGAAGCATAAAACTATCAAAATTATGTTAAATATTTTTTATTGAAAAACTTCTGTAACATTAATTTTCTGCATTTAGTTCCAGCTTGATATTTTGAGTAATATCAATGAATAACAAAAAATAAATAAAAAATAACTGAGCTTTTTGTTGGTTCTGTAATTTTTGTGTGTGTGTGTATCCAAACCCATTTGATTTCATTCCTGAAAGGTATGAGGGATGAGAGGATGATGATTGTAGCTGTAAACTAAAAAAACAAGTACCATAATGTCTCGGTTACGTATGGTAACCCTCATTCCCTAAAGGAGGGAACAGATACGTACGTCATGACCGACGAATAGGAATCTCGCTAGAGAGGCCAATCTACTTCGAGTGAAACTAAACCGTTCAAAGCACTTTGGCGTGCAATCATTTGCATCAGCTGTTCAGCCGCACAGCACAGGCATATAATGAGCAGCAGGTGCGATTGCACTTCAGTTTTTTGCTGTGGAGCCGAGCCGATGAGCTGGCTGCCCTGGCGGGTCGCAGGAGATATGGCGACGGGAAGTACGTCTCCGTTCCCGTGTTCCGTGATAACCCATACAGTGAGATTATTGGATAACACTGGGAAAGTGTGCCCTTTCCGTTAGGAAGGAGAACGCTGCGGAACCCACATTCTTCCCTAAAGGAGTTATGTGGAGATATACATATGGACTAACCAGAAGGTTGTACTGCATATGAAATACTGGGTGACTTAGCCCAAGGGAAAGACACGGGCTTCCGTTTAGGAGCAGCCATGGAAATACACATATGGGATCCCCCCAGGGTCACACATGGGACCCAGCCCAGACCTGGTTCTCAAGGATTCAACGGATCCAAAAGGCCTGGCGGCGGACGCTCCGCCACGTCCAGCCCGAGGGTGTTGGAGGACTCAACAGGTTTTTTTTCACAGTAGGGTGCAACAAGCCTATAGAGCCGGGCCTCTCAGTGCTTCTACCAGTTTAGGGTGAGAACACGGGAGGAGACTGGCTCTACACGTAGGCCTTAATATCTAGCGAAAGTGTTAGGTGTGCCTAGCCCGCAGCTCTACAGATATCTGTTAGCGAGGAGCCACGTGCCAGCATCCAGGAGGATGCAACGCCTCTCATGGAGTGAGCATGCAACCTGAGCGGGCAGGGCACGCCTTGTGCTTGGTAAGCCAAGGTGATGGCATCTTCTATCCAGTGGGCCATCCTCTGCTTGGAGACAGCCTTTCCCTTCTGCCGGTCTCCGTAACAGACAAAGAGCTGGTCTGAGGTCCTCACTTTAAGTTCTGTCCACGTACAGACGCAGAGAGTGAACGGGACAGAGTAGGGCCAGGGCTGGGTCTGCCTCCTCCAGGGGCAGCGCTTGCAGGTTCACCACCTGGTCCCTGAAGGGAGTGGTAGGAACCTTGGGCACATAGCCAGGCCGGGGTCTCAGTACAACATGGTTGTCAGCCGGCCCGAACTCTAGGCACGATTCGTCAACCGAAAATGCCTGCAGGTCCCCTACCCTCTCGATAGATGCCAGTGCAAACAGCAGCAAAGTCTTCATGGAGAGAAGCTTTAAGTCTGCTGATTGCAAAGGCTCAAAGGGAGCATCCTGTAGTGCTCGAAGCACCAGGGAAAGGTCCCAAGAGGGTATGGAGGGGGGTCAAGGAGGATTTAACCGTCTCGCCACCCTAAGTAACCTGACGACCAGGTCGTGCTTTTTCTACTGTTTTGCCATCTATGTGGTCGTGATATGTTGAAATAGCGGCAGCATGTACTTTGAGGTTGGAGGGAGACAGCCTTCGCTCAGCGAACACAGACAGGGAAGTGTGCAGCCTGTCGTTTGCTGTCTCTCTCTCTCGCGGCGATCTTACCAGCAGTAAGAACGGCCTTTCAGTGCTCTTGGCGCACCGTACCAGCTGTAAGAACAGCCTTTTTGTTTTGCTCAGTTTACAAAAAACACAAACAAAAAGACAGAAAGAGAGAGAGAGAAAGAAGTCGACCCCACTGCCGCGCTGTATCGCTCACACCAGATGTGAGAGATCTTTAATATAATCAGTTTAATATAATACTCTCGTTTAATATAAACAGCTTCACTGAAGAGAACAGCATCGAAATGCTCGAAGCAAAAAGCTGAAGTGCAATCGCACCTGCTACTCATTATATACCCGCGCTGCATAGCTGAACAGCTGATGCAAATGATTGCACGCCAATGTGCATTGGCTCTTTTAGTTTCACTCGAAGTAGATTGGCCTCTCTAGCGAGATTCCTATTCCTATTCCTGATAGGGAACAGCAGTCCATAACATTTATGTGCTACATTCCAAGTCTTCTGATTTAATTTGATTGCATTTTGTTAAAAAAAGAATGAAATAGTTATTTGTTAAAACCCCTTGCAAGAACATCTGAAAATAAGACACTGCACACAAACCTCATTGGTTAGCAGGGTAGATTTGAATGTACCTTGCTATACCATCACTCTTGACTCTTTGTGCTAATGCAGTTATACATTCTTCCCCGTTCCCCAAAACATGTTAATAATAATCTTTAATTTCTGTTTAGAGTGCAACTTTGAGGAGCATCACTTGTGTGGCTACAGTAATCAGTGGAATCCCAATGTGAACTGGTATGTGGGTGGGAGTTTGGCCCGGGACCCTCAGTCAAATCTTCCAGATGACCACACCATGAACAATGAAAGAGGTAATAATACAGACTGACAGAATAGCTCCACTGCACACTTGGTCAAGAGCTGGAATGAATCAAACCAAGCTCTCCAACAAGACAATAGCTTTTTTCAACCCACAATTCTCTTGGTTTGGAGCTTGCTTAACTCTTCTACCCCGAGGAATGTGCGTTGTGAATCCATTCTTTGTTTAATTTTTCCACTCTGAACTAGGTCACTACATGTATGTGGACTCAATTTATGCTAAAAGGTTCCAAGAGGTGGCCAAGTTGGTGTCACCAATGACTACCACTTCAATGGCAGGATGCTTGTCCTTTTACTATCAACGGGACCAAGCCATTGGGAATTTCTTCTCAGTCTTCACTAAGGACCAGCTGGGCCACTATGAAGAGATATGGAGACCTGATGTGTATGCAACCCCAAATTGGAAGTTAGTGCAAGTGGATATTAAGGCACCACATCCTCTAGAGGTCAGTGAAGTTTTTATGTATCACTGCATTGCGAGACAGATTTTGAGAGACAGTATGGTGACATTAGACAAAAACACCACTTTAAATATAAACTAAACGGCAACAGAATAGAAAAAGAAAACATTTTCAAAAAATGCATGCGTTTTAATGTGCATTTAGTTTCCATTATTATTATTATTATTATTATTATTATTATTATTATTATTATTATTATTATTATTATTATTATTATTATTATTATTATTATTATTATATTGGTTTATTTAAGAGGGGACAGTGCAATTTCATAAAAAACATGAACAAACATGGTTAAAAAAGCCAGAATTAGCCACAAGGCTATTTTTCATCTGTAGTCCCCTGGCCAAAATGTAAAAGAAGCATTAAAATACAAACATGAAAATACATTTACAAGTCTATGACAAATTAATAACTACAATATAAATCCAATATAACAATTTCCATCAAAAAATAAAAATACATTTAAACAATTAAATTGATGTTAATTTAAAATAATCTCTTATAAAGTAAAATTAAACACAACAGGTATTTTAGCCTTGGATAAATCCAGGAGACTTTTTCTTCACATCTTTTTGCTCATGTTCTGCACTACAGGTCACGGCAAATGCATGAATGCAGTACAGAACATTCACATGTTGACACTATCCATATGTAAGCGCTCTACTTAATATATATTACAAGTTTTAACTACCCAAAACATACTAAAGCCATTTGCAATACACTATTATGGCTTAAGAGCTGTAGTTCCCACATGTACACACAAGAACACTATCCTAACAAGACTAGCACCTATTTATAAAAGGGGCCTATTGCACGGTTAACATATATGTAAGACGTTGTGCAGACTTATGTCATGTTAGAGATGGCAAGTTTAAGTCAAACAATTATGAATTAATGTTCTATGAAGGGTTCTTTACACCCTCTATATAAATATATTTTAAACTCGAGTAGATGAATGGCTAACACTTTTGCAATAATTTTCAATAATAGATTAGCAAATTTTTGTTAATGTACATTCAGTTAGTAACGAATGTCACTAACTTAGACTAATATTCGTATTATGACATTCGTAACTAATTGGAATATATGCTGTCGTTCAAAAGTTTGAGGTTGGTAGGATTTTTAAATATTTTGCTGAATTTTCAGCAGCCAGAACTTTTCAGTATTATTGTTTTGAATGTTATTGTTTTTCTATTATTGTTGAAAGCAGTTGCTTTTTTCAATATTCTTTGAATATATATATATATATATATATATATATATGTGTGTGTGTGTGTGTGTGTGTGTATAGTCTTTACCGACCTATTTAAGGCATTCATGGAGTATACATTTTTACTGAAAACCCCTGAAAAAAACCCAAAAAAATCTCACTGACTCTTTACCGTTCAAAAGTTTGGGGTCAGTAAGTGTTTTAAAGGTATATCTTTTCTGTATCCAAATCAAATGTAAATAGTTTTACTGAAAACTGACCATATAAATGTAATCAAAACTGCTTTGATTATGAACTGTAATAATGGTAATAGATACCTTTGGTAATTTTCAAATATAGTTCAAAGGTTGATCTATTTCAAACCATACATAACGTCATCTCTGTACTGGGGAAAATGGGAGTGTTTATTTTGCAACTGTAGGAATAGTATAAACATGAAGTGAAGAGCTAGCGCTATGGCTGCCATGTTTGAGTGTGAGCAGCCAACTCTGGGAGACAATGTAAATAATGAGAGTGGGAGTGTGTGTGGAGTCTGGAGATTCTCTCCAGTAGATGAGTTCACAGTCTGAAGTGTTACTAATACTAATGCACCACTCTTTGAACCTTGTAGTGTTTTTAAAAAAATGCTTTTACACTGAGTTACAAACTAAATCCATTTAAAACTTTTTTCAGTTTTTAAAATGAATTAATCATTTTGGGGACTATTGTTCCCTTCATGTTGGGTACTTCATTTGTCTGATTTAGAAAGATTGGTGTATTTGGATTACTAGGTGGTGTTTGAGGTGGCGTTCAACAGTGCCCGTGGTGGATATGTTGCTCTGGATGACATTTCTTTCTCATCAGAGTTTTGCCACACAGAGACAGGTCAGTGCGGTTCTGTTGCATAATAAGCACTAAACACGACTTATGCAACTGTGCATAATCCCAAACATCACAATACAGCTGTTTACAGAACTCAAAACCACTAGCAAGTTTTATGGTTTAATTTCAACAGTCACTGTAACCTGGTAAACACTTTATCTCTTTTGTAGACATGTCTTTTTGTTTGGGATTCTGTAGACACTATTACTTAAAGGTGCAGTAGGCGATTTCTGAGAAACACTGCTTATATTTGAAATTGACACCCAAATAAACAGACCCTTACCAAAAAGAAAGACATCCCTCCTTTCATTGCTCCCAAAATAACAAACATGCTATGCAACACAGGAATTGCCCAAGTATCGATGAATTAGCCTTGATTCAACAACAACAGCAAACTGTACATCAGCATATTTCAGTTCTGTGAAACAGCAAAACCAGTGTTACTCACGTATCGAGCAGAAACAAAGCAACCCATTTTCAGGTCTTCCTACTCTCTAATGTCTCTCCAGCTCTAGAAAGCTTTTCCAATATTAACTCGGGTCCTAGCCCTTGCCTGATCGTAACCCTTCTTCTTCCAATTGTATTCCTCTGACCTTTTACCTCTTTGGTAATATCTCAGCCATCTCTCTTTCTATAGTCTTTCAACAAAATTTCCCACTTGCTCACTCTCTCTCCTCCCCTATCATGAGCATATGCACCCCTATTTCTGATTGGCTGTTTTTTGGTGCTCGGTCTGATCGCTCAATCCACTTAGTTTTTTTTCCTCCTATTTACACAGCCAGGACTATGTACAGGCACATATTGTTTTAAGCACATACACAGAACAGATATCTAAAAAATATTCATGGTGTTGGTCAGTTTTCAAACAACATTTCTCAGAAATCACTTACTTTAACCCTTAAATGCATCAATGTTTTGCCAATCATTATTACATATTCTTTTATTTTCACTAATATTTGATTGCGTTCAGTACTTGCTCTGCAGTAAATCGCTAAGCCATTTCAAGTTTAGCTGATGATACTTCCTATTCTTTTTGTTTTCTGCCTGCGGTAACTATGAGTGAAACGTCACTTCATCATTATGTATCAGACATTGTCACCTTGTGGAGTAAAGGTGAATTGCACTTATTCAGTCATCAGAGATTCAATTATTGCTGTGCAAAAAAAATATACTTACACTGTTACACACCTCGGGTCATTAGCAACCCTATACAATTTTTACAAAAAATGGATGGGAAAACAGGCATTCTTTTAGCATTTTTTTTTCTTGTTATATTGTTTATAATTAATTGATTGATGAATTCTAAGAAGGTTGGTGTCTAACTTTAAAACATTCATGAGGAAGAGGGTAGTGAATGACGTCCCGGGTCACTAAAGACCCGAGGTATGCATTTAAGGGTTAATACTTTGGGTTCAACTGGACTAAAGGCTCCTCATGGTAAAATACCTTTTTGATTTGATTTTCTCTCATATCATCGAATGACAACAAAAAACACCATTGCACTTTCTTGAACACATGCTTATTGCTATGCACTGCAAAATCCTGATATATGAGGTCATTACATGTAATAGGAAATTTGAGGTAATTTTCAATCTAATGCCAATAAGTAGCTATTTTACATTTTGGCAAATTGGTGGCTTATTCGTACAATCTAATTTTTACAGTTTGTATTATCTGCGTACGCTCTACTGACGGTTATGTTTAGGGATTCACATTTCTTCGCCTTTCTTCGCCTTTGTCGCCATTGGCTTTTGGTTTTATATGCATTAAAGCATAAAACCAGCTTTTGCTTAGTTGGGGACATTTAATTTTATATTTAACAAAATTATTACAACATTATTTTCCTGTTATCTCTGTAAAGCTGCTTTGAAACAATTTGTATTGTAAAAAGCGCTATATAAATAAAGGTGACTTGACTTGACATTGTACGAATTCATATGAAATCGCCACCTCGTAAAATAGTTCCGCTTTCCTGTGAGATCAGGTTGTAATTTGATCTAACATGTAGGCCAACTTCTTTAAAAATATTTCTGATTTATGTAGCTAATGAGAATTGATGAAATTAACACATATTATGAGATAAAAAAAAAACTTATTTATGTGTTTCAGTGAATCAATAATTTGTCAGTAATTGTTGAATAAGTAAAAGGATGGCATTTATGATAAAAAGCCCCCTTGAATAAAGCTGCCTTTATGTTCAAAACAAACGTCTTACCTTTACAAAAATGTTGCTCCACCAATATTCAATAACAAGAAATAGATTTTTTCACCATCATATACTTTGGGATGGAAAGTAGTCCTATTTTTTTCAGAGGGGCCTTCAGTTTTGTACCCTACAACCTAAAACAGCCCACCAGTGGCTGTTTAAAAGGGAATTTTCTTGTTGTTGTCCTGTTATAGCAACCACATCGACTTTCCCTAAGTCAGCAGTTTACATGCATTTTATAGAAAGTCTGTGCATGTGGGAGATGCTCATGATGTGAGTTTGTTTCACGTGACTCATGTTTCAGAGCCAGCGTTTGACCCTGCAGTTGCAAACTGTGACTTTGAGGAGGGGCTGTGTCAGTATTATCAGGAACAGACCGGAGGTTCAGTGTGGAACATTGTCTCTGTGAAACCAAATGTTTACCGCATCGGTGATCACACCACAGGCACTGGTGCGGAAGTGAGACCGTTTTTTTCATAAAATCACCAACTTTGTGACATATCATATATTTACATTTACTGGCTATATGCTATTTTTATGCACATTTAAATGTAATTGTTTTCTTCTGCTTCATGCATATTTACAGTGATGTGAATAAGTTAGGACACCCATGCTAAAGTTGCCTAAAAAGAGGAATAAAAAATCATCTTTTGGAAATTGATCTTAATGCCTTAATTGGAAAAATTAGGAAAAATCCAACCTTTAAGGACACCAATTTTCTTGGTGTATGAATAATGTATCATAAATAAATAAATGTTCTTCCTTAAAAGACAGGGTGCATAAGTCAGGACACCCCTATGTTAAATTCCCATAGAGGCAGGTAGATTTTTATTTTTAAAGGCCAGTTATTTCATGGATCCAGGATAATATGCATCCTGATAAAGTTCCCTTGGCCTTTGGAATTAAAATAGACCCACATCATCACACACCCTTCACCATACCTAGAGATTGGCATGGGGCACTTTCCATAAGATCATCTCTCAATGCAAATCAAACCAGCTATTAGGCTAACTGAAATAAAACTATGCCAATCTCTAGGTATGGTGAAGGGAATGTGATGATGTGGGGATATTTTAATTCCAAAGACCAAACAAACTTTATCAGGATGCATATTATCCTGGATCCATGAAATAACTGGCCTTTAAAAATAAAAATCTGCCTGCCTCTATGGGAATTTAACATAGGGGTGTCCTGACTTATGCACCCTGTATTTTAAGGAAGAACATTTATTTATTTATGATACATTATTCATTCACAAAGAAAATTGGTGTCCTTAAAGGTTGGATTTTTCCTCATTTTTTTAATTAAGGCATTAAGATCAATTTCCAAAACATGATTTTTTATTCCTCTTTTTAGGCAACTTTAGCATGGGTGTCCTAACTTATTCACATCACTGTAATTGATCAGTACTCATAATAAATAACTATTAATATGAACAAAGAACCATATGACTATTTATTTAAAATGTATATGTCTCTTATGTCTGTCCATTATATCCACAGGGTCTTTTCTGCTGACCAACACTCGTTATCCCTCTCGTCCAGGGTATGTGGGTCGTCTTTTTGGACCGTCTCTGCCAGGGGACCATAAATACTGCCTCAGGTTCTACTATGCCTTGCATGGGTTCATGAAATTAGATAATGCTCTGGCTCTCTATATCTATGATGAAAACAACGTAGCTCAGGAGAAAATCTGGACCGTGTCTGAGAGGTCTAGAGATGTTTGGACAGAGGTGGAAGTCACCTACTTAAAGCCCATGTCTACTAAGGTAAGTGTAAAATTGAATGGGTTGTTGGTAAATATGTGTTCCCTTTCAGTCGATAACGTCGGACGTAGTCGACCAGACTGAAATGGGATCACGCCAGGGAGCCTATTGTCTTTGAGTATTATTGAACGAGCCAATGCACATTGGTGTGCGAGATTTGCATCTCACACTCCACCCCGCGGCGCGGGTATAAATACGGAAGTAGATACACGCACCATTTGCCTTTCGCTTCGGAGCCGAGCTTCATGTATGGACTTCTGAAGAGTGTTGTTATACAACGAGCGAGTGTGTCGGCGCTTCTTTGGGAAGTCTCTACTGGTGTCGGTGTTTACAGCGCGAGTGCAGCGGTGATCGTGAGCTTTCAGGATCTCAACTGCTGTTTTCACTGCAACCAAATTTCTGTTTGTGTTTGTCTGACGGCGGTTGAAGGCGAGAGTGTGAGTGCTTCACTGATACAGGAATGCACCATTCCTGTGTCAGTGTTGCTGCGGTCATTCCCCTGTGTGCTCCGGCACTGGTGAGAGGTTTTCACTTCCTAAATGAGCAACACGGGTGCGTTTGCATCTTTTTCAAGATGTCATTCCACCTGTGCGTTTCTGGATGCGATCGTTCCCTTTTCCTCTCTGACGGTCACAATTGTTGCATCACATGTTTGGGCTGTATATTTATGTGTATATCAATATGTATGCATATGTGTGTATATGTTCAGCATGCTGAGGCAGCTATTGTGGACAGCTCATGTTCTCATTGTGAGAATATGACTGTTGCGGTTTTGAGATCGAGACTTGCCTTTGTCCGCGAAGTCCGAGTCCCCATTATCATGCCCCACCCCCGAGTGCCGTATGAGATGGGTGATCGGAGGATAGTGATGGATGTCTCGCCCGGTAACCATTCCCTGTGGGCTCCTCACTCCTCCATCACACCGCAGCCAATGGAATTCCTGTTGGGCATGCTGGTCCCTCTGTAATGGACCGATCAGCTCTTTCAATGGGGGTTCCCCCAGAGGATAAGATGTCGATAGCAGCATCAGAGGGTGAGCTGACCTCTGGAGATGACGACTCGGCTGTGTTATCTCCCTCTGGGAGTGTAACATTGCCCGAGCCAGATCCAGAAATGTCAGCTATGCTGAAACGGGCCGCCGAGGCTGCCGGGCTCGAGTGGAAACTCCACCGTGTCCCGTTCAGTCTCGGTTGGAGGATTGGTATCTCGGGGCGGGCCGCGCTGGTTCTCAGCTCGCCGCCCCCGTGCTTTTCTTTTCCGAAATGCATGGAGAGCTTATCAGGTGGTGAACAGCACCTTTCTCAACCAGAAACTGCCTGAATAGCTTTTCCCCCTCACTACCCTTGATGGAGGAATGGTGAAGGGTTGCGAGGTGTCCCTCCATTGGAGCGGTCTGTCATGACACAGGTGCACCTGTGTCTGGCGGCCGCTGCCTTTTGGGGGATCCTCGTCCCCCCTAAGGCCTGTGTAAACTCTGCCGGTCGGAATGGATGAGAATTCAAAGCCTCTGGGCAAGCCGCTTTCTTTTGCGTGCCATGGCACTGCTACAGGTCTGTCAGGCCAGGGTACCCATGGCATGCACGAGGGTAGCCCAGACCGTGCGCTCATAGGTGAGCACCGCACCACATCCGACCTTGCCCTCCGGGGCATGAGTGTCATGGTGTGTTCGATCGGTCTGGAGATGTCCACCTTAGTGGTCCAGGAGCGCCATCGTTGGCTCAGCCTGGTTGATATGGCGGTTGCGGACAAGGTCTCCCCAATTTCCCAGGTTGGGCTGGTCGGCGACGCGGTGGAGAACTGCTTCCAACAGTTCTCTGCCGCCCAAGCGCAGACGGAGGTAATCCGGCACATCCTGCCCTGGCGGCCCGCTGATGCCTCCACCCCAGCGCCGGTGGCAGTTCCTCCGCCTGCTCATCGCCGAGGGCGTTCCCCGGCCGCCGTTCCCTCTGGGCCTCCGCAGCAGCCTCCACCCAGGCCTCAGCATGGAGTCGGCCGTAGGAGAGACGCCCAGCCCGCTCCAGGTGCTGCCAAGCCAGGTGGAAAGCGACAACGAAAGCATTCCGGAGCGGGCTGCCCAGGGATGGATGAGAATGTTTTTGGAGTTTGCAAAAACGATCACTCCCTCCCCCCGGGTGAGGGCCGGGTGGAGTCTTTGTTTGTGTGTGTGTCTGTTCCGCCGCTTGCTCCCTAAAAAAAAAAAAAAAGCGGAGCAAGTGGTACCCACATTTCAAAGAGCAATTTCATCTGTTCTTGGGTCCCAAGAGGGCCAGTCTGGTGGGTGTAATCCTGTATAGCCTTACACCCCTGAAAATCCAGTGATATTCATCACACCTAGTGTTGAGCAGTGCTCCTGACTTGTGCGTGCTTATCTTATCCTGCTGGCGAAGGATTTGATATAGCCGCTCCTCCAGCCAGTATGAAGGCCAGTGGTAAACTCGTTCTTCATGCTACTAGGTGGTGGGTCGTGACCATCTTGGCCCAAGATTGGTCTGCAGCTCCGACCTGAAAGACGTGCTTCAGATCTCTACCTTCCGCGCCGCAGGCCATCCTGTGTGTTGCGTGTGAGGGTTGAAGTATCAGTACAGAGTCCTTCCCTTCGAGTGCGCTAGAGCCCGTTGGGTCTTCAGGTCGACTGGGAGAGAGTAATCTCGCCCACGGGTTGAAAGAGTTTTGGAGATGGACTCGGTCCAACACGTCTCTCCATGAGAGTGTGTTCAGCTGGTGTTGAAGTGAGAAAGTGTCCAACTGAAATAACTTTCAGAGGCTCCTGGGGCATATGGTAGATGCAGCCATTGGCTTCCTCCATATGATGACCGCTTCAGCGCTAGCTTCAGGATCGGGTCCCGAGGTGACCGTGGCAGAGCAGCTCTCCCTGTGTGACTATAGTTCATCCCGGTCTGCTGCCAAACCCTCTTCAACTGAGGGGCCATGTATAAAGGGCGTGTTTTAACGGGGGCCTGGGCGACCCTCGACTACACGGGCATTCATGCTTCGAGTTGTTAGACATTGCAACCGTTGCGCAAGCTTCCCTTGCATGTCACAACTCACCCCTCACCTCCTTGGAGTCAGAAGCTTCTGAGGACGCTTTGTTCCACTCTTCCTGCTTTACTCAATCGTGCTGCCAACGAGTCTCACAACAGTTATAGCCAGGGCAAGTGGAGACTCCATCCCCTGGGGTCCAGCTGGGTCATGACCATTCCGGGGCCGCTCAGTTGCCTCTCCGGTTTCGTCTCTCTGCCAGTTGTGTTTCTGTCCGAGCGGATAACCCTTGGACAGACACTGGCTCTCAGCTGCCCCATCGACCCAATTAATCACCAGTGAGCCTTCCAAAAGCGACTGCAACTCATGGTTGTCTGGTGCCTGCTCAAGTCAGTGAATTCTTCATACTCATGTTGAGCAGAAAAGCTCTTGAATTTCAGTGAAGTTCATCGCACTCAGGTGTTGAGCAGCAGTGCTCCTGTAGCTCAGTGAATTCATCACACTCATGTGTTGAGCAGCAGTGCTCCTGAAGCTCAGTGAATTTATCACACTCAAGTGTTGAGCAGAAATGCTCCTGCAGCTCAGTGAAGTTCTTCACACTCAAGTGTTGAGCAGAAATGCTCCTGCAGCTCAGTGAAGTTCTTCACACCCAAGTGTTGAGCAGAAATGCTCCTGAAAGCTTAGTGAACTTATCTCTCTCTAGTGCTGAGCAGAAATGCTCCTGAAGCTCAGTGATCTTCACATGTAGTGTTGAGCAGTGCTCCTGTCTTTTTGCGCCCTAAAAAGTCGCTTGCCAAGTCAGGTGGGAACAGGTCTTCATAGTTGCCCCTTATTGGCCCAACTCGACCTAGTTCCCATCAACAGCCTTCCTGACTTCCCCTGAACACATTTTCAGGGACGGGCACGATGGCACCCGCGTTCTACCCTAGAGACTGAAAAACGGTCCTACACTGAACGCGGAGGTTCAGATGGCTATCACAGGTACATTGGTAGTTATCATCTGAGAGCACCCCCTATAAGTGGGTAGTGTGCTTACGCCTTTAGAAATGGAACCTAGTCGTTGAGTGTGTTTTCTCTCCAGAGGAGATCCTGAAAGCTTTCGATCATTTCAGTGCTCTCTTTCCTGCAAGATGGGTTGGAGTAGGCTGTTTTCATTCACCCTCAAAATGATGTTGCCTCGGTGTTTAAACGGCGCTCATCGCAGAAGCATGGAGAAGCACGTCCTGATCGTCCGGTTCCTGAGGAGCAAGGTATTGTAAATCCTTGCGTCCCTCTTTATCCTCTTGGGCCTTATCTCTGGTGCAACTGCACTGCAGAGACCGCCCCTGAGCCACTGCAGGCAGTGAGTTAAAAATTCTGTTATATCAGTTCTCCTGCTCGCATGATCTCTACTAGAGGGTAGGGACTTGCTCGCTTTCAGTCAATGTATTGTGCCTGGAGTTCGGGCCGGCTAACTCTCACAAGCTGAGACTCCGGCTTGGATTGTGCCCAAGGTTCCTACCTCTCCCGTAATACGAGCAGGTGCTGAGCCTGCAAGCGCTGCCCCGGAGGAGGCAGATCCAGCCCTGTCTTCCCTGTCCGTTCGCTTATAGCGGTTAGACGTGTACAGAACGCAAGTCATCGACCTCAGACCAGCTCTTATCTGTTAGGAATTCAGCTGAGAGGGAAGGCTATTTCCAAGCAAAGTTGGCCACTTAGTGCCTACTTTCATTTCGGTGGAAAATTCTGAGATGCAACATGTCTACTTAGGTGTTGAGCTCCTCTATGATGAGTGTAAAGTGCTCTGATGGGCGTTGACGATATGCTTTGCTAAACAGATTGGGTTGCTAAACAAAAATCCAGTTGGGGGCTGGACGACACCTATTGAACCGCTGCTTCCTGTGGGCTCCCTTCTCATGAAGCCAGTTTCACCGTGAGCCCGGTTCAAGTGTCGGCTTGCTGCGCCATTCCCCTCCTATGGACTGGATACGTGCGCCTTTTTCTACTCCAGTTGAGTTCCCTTAAATCTGAACCCTGTTGAGTTCCTCCACTCCCCTCCGACGTCAGACGTGCGGAACGTCTGGTGTTAGGCCTACCACTCGTAAGCAGTGTGGAACCTGTGCTAGGCTGGGTCCATATGTTGCGGTCCCTACGGCGACCCCATATGTGTATTCTTCCACGATACGGCTCTCTACGGTCGAGCCCGTGTCTTCCCTCGGCAGAGTCTCTCTGCCATCACTGTCCGGTGAGTCTTCCCCTGTCTAACGCTGGAGCCACTCCATGACATTCCATATGTCGTACTGCCGGTCGTCCGCCCAGTTCATATGTGTATTCTCCACATTACCTCCCTTTGGGTAGGATGTGGCTTCCGCACCGTCCCTTCCTTCCAATGTACGGGAACGCTTTCCTAGTGGTCCTGTAGGAACAGCACTGACTTCCTGGCCTAAGCCTATCCTCTTCCGCTAAAATTTCGGGAGATCAGAAGGCTTTTGTCTAGGCTCTGGATGGTGGCAGCGTTAGTGGGGTTTTCAAAGGGTGATCCCATTTCAGTTGAGTCGACTACGTCCGACGTTATCGACTGAAAGGGAACGTCCTGGTTGCGTATGCAACCCACCGTTCCCTAAAGGAGGGAACGGAGGACGTAGTCCCCTTGCCACTACTGCTGGACCACCGCTGACTCCGAGTTACGCTCGGCTCCTCAGCGAAAAAGCAAATGGTGCGTGCATCTACTTCCGTATTTATACCCGCGCCGCGGGGCGGAGTGTGAGATGCAAATCTCGCACGCCAATGTGCATTGGCTCGTTCAATAATACTCGAAGACAATAGGCTCCCTGGCGTGATCCCATTTCAGTCGAGTCGACTACATCCTCCGTTCCCTCCTTCAGGGAACGGTGGGTTGCATACGCAACCAGGACGTTTCTTCAAGACTGGCTTCTGTTGATGATCATGCTGCTTTTCATTTTTTATAAACTGTAAAACTGTATAGACCTCCGTTCCAAATTTTAGGGTCAGTAAGATTTAAATAATAATAAAAATAATAATAATACTTTTATTCCACAAGGATGCATTAAATTAGTCAAAAGTGACAGTAAAGACATTTATAATGTTACAAAAGATTTCTATTTTAATAAGCACATCTGTTTTCAACATTGATAATAATAAGAAATGTTTCTTGAACACCAAATCAGCAGATAGTATTAGAATGATTTCTAAAGGATCATGTGAAAATTCAGCTTTGCCGTAACATGATTCAATTACTTCAATTACAAATAATTATATATATAATAATTTTCTATATATATATATATATATATATATATATATATAAAATAATTTTATATATATATATATATATATATATATATATATTCCATTTACATTACAATTATATTGTAATATTTCACAATATCGCTGTTTTACTGTATTTTTTTATCAAATAAATGCAGCCTTGGGATAAGAGACATTTAAAAAACAGTTGAACAGTTGTGTAAATTGTGTGATGATGAACAAGCATGAAGGTTTAAGTGTTCTTCAGATTAGAGGTGATAGAAGGACGTTGTCCTGAAATGACAAGTACAAATTCAGTTGTAATACTTTTTTATTTTAATAAAGTATTTTCTTGTCACTTCCAAATGATAAGCCCTAACAAATCTTGTCCTGCACTTTGGATCACCCGTGTGTGAATTCCTGTTGTAATCTCTGGGATCTCAGTTCTGATAACTGAAGAGCAAGACTCTTTTGAATGGAGAGTCTGTCTACAGACAAACCACATCAAAACCCAATTATTAGAGCTTCCATTTGTGGAATTTTTTGTGCTTCCTCAAAATGTCAAAGCCATTTAAGAGAAAAACTACAGAAAAATCAAAGAGTTTTAAATTGAGTTCTGTAAATGTTAAATAAAAATAACGTTGGTTATGAATTGTCTCTTTCAAAATAATATTAGAAATTAACTATTTAAGTAACTCTTAAAGGTACACTATGTTTGTCCCTCTAGTGGTTAAAAAAACTGCATGCATTTTGGAGAAGAACATTGGTTTGGTTGTGCTTTGGCTCTGTGTGGATGAATATGGTGATCCTAATGCTCATAAAACATTCACTACTAGGCTTAAAAGATATAATTAGTTTTGATAGAAATTGGAAAGTATCTCAAGCTGCCTAGCTAAAGACGTTACTGTGGATACTCATTATAAATTCCAGCCCAGCGCTACAATGACCATAATAAAATTATCCTTCACAACAGATAACGCTTCACAATGAACTCTGTAAGAGAGCTACACATGGTAATTTATCTGTTCAATAAAATACCTTACTAATGCCACGTTGTTCTCGCCATCTCCAAAAAGCAAAGTTAATGTTGATTCTCGTTTTATTACGAGCTGTCGCGTTCTCTTTTTGCCAACAGACTTTCATGTAAAAAAAAAAAAAAACGGTTGATTCCCCGGAGGTTTGAGATTTATCGTGCTCCATGTCAACCTTTCTCTCTTGTTGTGACAAGTAACCTATGCCACTCCCACACCATATATGCCTCAAAGTAGCTGGAGCAACTTTTCTCTATCTACAGCTATGATGAGACGCACACATGCAAATAACGTATGTACACAATTTCCAGCTAAAAAAACAACATCCCGATAGGTCTAAAATATAAACACTTATAATAGGTTTACCATAGTGAATCAGGGTAATACAAAAACACACTTTGGGAGAAGGATTGATGATGTATTGATTCATTATTTAAATTTTGTTCATTTTTAACATTATAAAAGTTAAATAGTGTACCTTTAATTAATATTTAATTGACCGTTTTTGCTTTGTTCTTGAGTAAAATGATGTGCTATATTACAGGAGTTTTGGACTACTCAACAATGATCTCTCTATTTTAGCTTTATTTGTCATTATGTAATTTTTTATTAACTTTCCTTTAAGATAGCATTTGTCAGCATCTGCAGAAACTTCTGGGACTGTGGACTTGTGTCTCTCGATGACATCTCAGTGACTCTTGGAGACTGCCAGGTTGCTACAGGTACTTCTACCCTTTTAACAGCAAAAAACCTATTCAGATGGCAATTGTGTTACATGGTTAAAGTTAATTCCAGCTTTTTTTTCCTTTTTCTTCCCACCATACACAAGGAATTTTAAAAACCAACCAAAAGAAAGTTTTCACTAGAATTTTTTTTACCAGTACTTTATTGTGCTTTTCTTACGAACAAAGTTACCAGCATTAACACTGACAAAAGTTCACTAACTTAATTGGAGGATATAACTGATAACAAATATAAAATGGATATACACAAGAGAAACAGATACACATACATAAATGTTAGAGATAGATGATTTACAGGCAGAAAGTGTCTGTTGAAATAAAGATAAAGTTGTCTATTAAAATAAAAGCAGGGGAAAAAATAAAACAAAGGAAACGATAAATAAAAAAAATAAGAGAACCTGCATTTGCCTTGATCTACATCTTGATATACTCTCCTATCCTATAACTTTAGATCACTTAAGTTTTAAGAACAGAAATCAAGAAATCAAGCTGTCATGAGTTCGGTTCCAGTGCATAATAGTTGTAATCTTTGCTTTATTGATTAAGGCAGTGGATCGCTCCAAACGAACAATATCTATAAAATAGGACAATCATTGCTGTTTTGACAAAGAATTAGGAGGAAACCAAAAACTAATGATAGTTTTATTGGCAGCTGTTAACCCAGAGAAGAAAATACATTTTTGATTTAAAGTTAAAGTTACAGAGGAGCAGGGCCTGAAGTTAACTTTTTCGGCCACCAGCCACTGTGGCAGGTGGATTTCAAAATCCACCTGCCACAGTGACTTTTTACCAGCCAGTTTTTTTTTTTTTGCCTCATAAAGGTGAAAAACAGGAATTTCACAATATTGTTCTTTAACTTGTAAGAATACACATTTAAGTGCTGCCAAGTTATTAACAAAATCAATACAAGTAATAATAACTCTTAGAATGTACATTTTTTTAATCTTTTTATTCATTTATTCAACAGCAGTCACATCCCCTCAAACTGCGCTGCTTTCATGGACGTTAGTGCCTTGACCGCAGCGGTCTCCTCCGGAAGCGCAGTCTTTGATAGTTTACAACTTATCGTGTATAGGTGGCTTTTAGATGACTCGTGGTCCTTAATTGCTTCTAATTTAAAATTTTTAGTCCCGATTACAAAAGGATTTGACTTCGCTTCCTCTGAGCCATACACACAACAATCACTGCAGTACATTTGTTCTGTACTGCTGTCATAAATCAGCCACTCACGAACCTTGCCATTGTCGCCAATTGTCCAACGTCTTCTTTTACTTTTCTTTGACTCATCCTCATCTTTTTGTTGGTTGTTTGTTTCAGCTGGTCTCTTTACCCCAGTAATGTGCCGCCACATTTTAGCTAAAGTCCAACGAAATGGCGGACTTCGTTGAAATGTAAACGAACAATTGCAAAAAAAAAAACAACTAATGCATCACTCAATTCTCATTGGCTACCTGCCAATGTGGCAGGTAGATTGACAGTGTTACCCGCCAATTGCAAAATTCACCCGCATTTGGCGTGTGGTCAGGTGTTAATTTCAGGCCCTGCGAGAGGAGACATCATTAAGAAGGAAAATACATGGCTCAGGATCAATTGTCAGTTCCAAAAGTTGTGATAGAACAGCAGAGGCTTTAACCCAGAAGTTAAAGATCGGTAGACATTCCCAGAATAGATGGACAAAGCTGCCAATTGCCCCAAGTGTTACATTTGTCACATACAGGGAAGGGAATAAGTTTCATTCTAAAACGTTTCAGAGGTGTAAAATATATTCTGTGGATTACATTGTAGTTGATCAGCTGGTGGGCAGGGATTTTAGATGAGACAAACATCATTTTAAATCTGCAAACCAAATTGTTTCCCAATCAAAACTGTGATCCTGCGCTCTAAGCTTTCTGTCCCAAATTCAGGTAATACCCAGAGTTCCACATTTCTCCATGACAAGACTACCATAAATAATAGAGACCTTGGCTGTTTTCCCCTTCATGGATTCAAACCAGTGAGCAATGGGGTGAGATGTCAAAGGTCTGTCCCAAGGAACTCCATAAGCCTTAAGTGAAAATACAAGAACCATGAGAATCCAGTTAGATTATAGCAAGACTGCAGATCCCGGAATGTCCTTAACCCTGTGTCCTCATAAATATTCTCTAACTTGTTAATGCCTCTATCTGACCACAGCGAACAAGTATGGTTTTATGTCTCGTAATAGGCAATAATTGTTCCAGATATTAGACAGCATGCAAAATTTTGATTAATAATTAACATAATTATTTTGCTCCAGATATATCATACCATACATATCATGTAGATATTGAATTAGCTATAATTGGGCCAAATTCTTTAGAGGCTTTTTAAAGTTTGATTCCTGAAAATAGCACATCCTGTAATAATTATTTTACAAACTTCACTTAATAATTGTGGTGAATCTCTAATGTTGGAAAATTTAAATTAATAAATGTATTTATCATGTATATATTTCCATATGCTCACTTTAATGGAGAACAACTAAAGATATGTGTGCCTTTTCATTCATAAAGATATAAAGATATGCCTTTTCTTAAGCATAAAGAAAAAGTTATGCTTGGTATTGATTCTTTCTTTTAATAATAAAACTGACTTATAAGGGTTAGTCTAAAACTGTCCCCATAATGAGAATTGTCCAAATAACATGGTGTTTGACCCAGTTGTGTTGCTTTTATGGGAGTGAAACCCATGACTTGTAAAAAATTTAAGCAACTGATTGTTCTATTATAGGGTAAACTCTATTACTTACAGGTTGCTTGGCAGAAGTTACTTGTCAGTTGTAAGCACGTTTTAAACAATGTGGCTTAAGAAATGGGCAAGGCCCTCTTAAATATTCTATTTATAGGCATATATTCCATGGCAATGGAGAACATCTGCCCTCACAAACATAGACATTAAATGGGCAGTGCCGGCTGTGGTGAATAGAAATAGACAAGCTTTTTACCATTTCACTCACTTATAGTGTGGTAATATGACTGAACTTTACTATCCTAAAACAGGTCAACCATTTTGTGCTCTGTTTAGGACACTTAAATCCTCCTCCTGGACACTGTAACTTTGAAACTGGGGACTGCGGCTACACTCAGAAAAAGAAAGTTAAGAAAGGACATTGGCTGCGGATCAGGGGACAGACACCCACATCTTACACAGGACCCAAAGGGGACCACACCTTAGGGGTAGGTGAGTCAGATTTATACTTCAGCTTGAAATGCTTTATTAACTGCTGATGTCATGAGACAGCGCACACTAAGTCTTTCCTGCTCTGACTTCAAGGCTACTTCATGTACATTGAGGCATCTCACATGTTACCCAAGCAGTCAGCCCGACTGATGTCCACTGAGCTGAGGGGTTCGATCGGCCCTCAGTGTCTGATCTTCTTCTACCACATGCATGGCTCAGGCACTGGCACCCTGAGCGTCCTGCTGGATAAGGGGGACAAGGAGAGATTGCTTTGGACAAGACAAGGAGAACAAAGTGTATCCTGGATGAAAGCCACAGTGGATTACGAGTGTTACACAAGGCATTGGGTTAGAAACACGTTTCTACTCCCTTTCTTGTTGAAAAATGTCTTTGAAAAACTTCTTTTATAATGTCCATATCAAAGCAACCATTTGATCACTGAGAAGATGGGGCTTGAAGTGCCAGGAGACTGATTGAAGGTAACTGTGTTGCTTTTTGTATGAGAAATAAAGTCATGTGTCCCTAATTGTTTGCAGATTATATTTGAAGCCATTAGAGGATCTTCAGTAAGGAGTGACATTGCAATCGATGATATTGTGTTTAAAAAGGGACCTTGCAAAGGTGAGTGAACAAAACTGTTTACCATAACAACAACACAGTGTTTTTTAAATATATTTTTCAATGACTACCACGTCATAAAAAGGTCGAATTATCTGATATTTTTGGAGAGTTATTGACCTTGACACAGTCATGAGGGTCTGCAGGGGTCCTCTCTATGATGTCATTTCCTGTTTTACATTTTCTCCTGCATATTTCTGCATGTTGGTTGGACCACATGTAATAATAATAATGATAATATAGTAAAAGATTATGCCAAAAAAAAATGTAATAAGATTTTTTTCTATATTAAGAGATCAGGACAGTTGTATTACCCCCAAAAAAAGATTAAGATGAAATTCAATGGAATATTAAAGACAAAATAAAAAAAGGTTTATTAAGTCATTTATGTGTGAACTGCATTTTTAGGTATTTTATATTTATATTTGTATTTTATATTTTATTTTTGTATATAACTTTTTATATTTTTGAATAAATTAATATATAGGATTAAACAATCATGGATCAAGTTCCTTGTCACATCATGGCCCCACAAATTCTTGCTCTAAGATTTAATTAATATGAATGGTTACATAAATGTCTTCTTGTGTGCTGCAGTATGTGAATTCAAATACATAACCTGAAGGTTGAACAGGAAGTGTCAGTGATTCATGCATCGCCTCATCCTCAGATTTTTTTATTTGATGTACTGCAGTAGGTTGTGTGAGGTCAGTTGACTGCATTGCAGGTGGTGGGAGCAGGTGGTTTCTTCAGTGAGGTTCTCATTGGAGTTTGTCTATGGAAGGATAACATACTGTTACTGTACTTATCTGATTCTGTTTACTGAGGAAGCAGTAATATGGGACCCTGTAAGAGACATGTTGTACATATGTTTATACTGTGCATAACTCTCTCTTTCTTTCTCTCTTTCTCTAGATCCTGGAGACAGTGTCCAATTCTCAGGCTTCTCTGAAAATTTTAATGAAATTGAGTACTAAGCGAGGCCCAGGCTGATATATTTTCATTTGTGTGTCACTGGGGACAGGGAGACTGGGAGAGAGAAAAGAACATTTGTTACCTAGAGTCAACAGTGTTCTGCAGATTCTGGCCATGCATGGCTACATGGAAAGACACACGTTTCATTGTCTATAGGTCTTGATATAGTCTGATTTTTTTTAGCATTGAGACATTTGGAGACTGTCTTATTTTTATGTATTTTTTGTAGGGAATATCAGAAAATACTTTTTAATTTTTGTAATGTATTGACATTGCTTAGCGGCATGCTGCTAGGTAGCAATTTTCAACTTCTGTTTGCTGAGGTGAATGTTTTCTTGTTTTTTTTTACACTGATTAGTTTCCAGAATAAAAGCTTGTTTGGACTAATGACAAAGTTCAGGTCATGGGGTTGTATACAGTAGGCTACTTTATCACTCACAATGTTACATTTATTAAACAACTTTTTAAAAATGAAAATGTCTTTGTCAGGTCTTGTATATTCCTATCAGAATCACAATACTGTTAACTCTTGCAATCTCCCATCACAGCTTCAAGAAACACAATAGAAGCTGTCCTCTGTAATTTTGATTTACAATGTACAACGTTTTTTTCCTCTTATTATTCACCGCCATCTAGTGGAATAAGTGTGTTATGGAAAATATAAAACCTGGTTGAACCATAGACTGAAAAAAAAATAATTGGTTGAAACCAATACTAACCAAATTTTGGGGAAATACAATTATAAACAATGCTGCTACATATTTTTTTTCTGGCCTATATACAGATATTTCGTGTTTTCTTTCCGTACAGTTTTATGTTCTCATTAAATAAAAGACTTCCACCACACATCTGACGATACTACATTACCCATGATTCACAAAAACAGGTCGAACTGGCTTTCAAGCAACGTTCAAGCAAGAGCATTCTGACCGACATGTAGTCCTAATGTCGTTTTCAGATTAAAGTTATTTCTTAAACACTTTTATGATTTTTTTGAAAAGTAAAATTTCGTAGTCGTGTGTAATCCGTTTCAGAAGATGTTCGTGAATCTTCAGACGTCAAGGCGAGTAGGCTACATAAGAACTACAATTGTTGAGTGAAAGTAAAATATTCACTTATTCATAGTTTTGTATTGTAGCAGGCCTATTTCCTTCCGAATTATCTCATCTGGACACAAAATGTAAGTAACTAGTGAAAATGTAATGCTTATTGTATATTTATTTAAGGTTTTATAATAACATAAAAATAAATCTTTGTGCTCTCAAGTGAATTCTTCAAAAACTGTAGACTGAACGTGAAATATAATCTGCAAGACACTTAATCACTGGTTATCTATCAGCAGTGTTACTGTACTTTAATTTGTCAAGTGATGTGTCAGAGGGCACTTGTTAAGTGTTGAAATCTTTTTTTTCTGTGATTGGTGCTAAGAGTGATGAGGATGAATCTGCTAAACTAGAACTACTGCAACTAGTAGCTAATTCCCACAATTACACAACATTGAAATTGTAATTACAATTGTTTAAATTACAACAGAGACTTTTATTCTGCTGCAAATGTCCATTGAATCCATAGAGTAGTTCTGTTACTGGACATCACAACCTTGTATTGGAAGCTGTATGTTCAGTACATGCCTAGAGGACTATTCAGCTGCTGTAGAGTAAAAACAACAGTAAATCTGCTTTTGTGTCTCACAGATGTTGAGAATTGTGGATTTTCCCATGCAGTTTATCATGTCTACAAGAGATAGTTCACCCAAAAAGGAAAATTCCTTCATAATTTACTCACCCTCATGTCGTTCCAAGCCTGAATTACTTTTTTCTTCTTCTAGAGAATAAAATTGAAGCTATTTTGAAGAATATTGGTAACTACATTTTTGTTACCATTGACTTCCATTGGACAAATAGACAATAAGACAATTTTCAGAATATTTTACGATCTACAGAAGAAAGAAAGACATACATATTTGGAACGACTTGAGGAATGAGTAAATGATGACAGAATCTTAATTTTTGGTTAAACCATGAAGAGGCATGATAAATTGCATTAAATTCCCTATACTACTAGATCACTTTCAAAAATTGTATTTTTTGCATGAAAAGAATATATATTTTTTCATAATATTTCTTTAAAATTGTCTCAATATGTCTAGGCATGGCAAATGTTCAAGTTGTCCTGGCCAGCTGCTGCTTCAACCATGTGCAGCCCATGTGCAGTACACCTAAAACAGTTCTGCTCATGAGTTAGAAACATTTTACAGAAGGCTGTGTGCATAAAAGTGTTCTAAAGATGTACCAGATTGTATCAGCAACTGTTGGAGATATTGGCATCGGCGCCATGAGCCATTACTCGACACCTAGGCGGAATAGAGTTAGCAGACCAAGCCGCTCGGTGATAACAGCAAGTGCGCTTGGAGTCATACTGGTTATTGCTGCCATGGTAGCATGGTGCTACTACTACTCTTCTCTTCAAAAGGCCAACCGTCTGAGGACTGAACGATTAGATCTTAACAAAGACGGTTTTGTCATCCGAAACCAAGCTGGTGTTGTCATTTTCAAAATGGCATTCAGGTATTTTTTTTAAATGTTGTTGTTTATGCTTGTATTTATGATAACGTATATATTTGATTAATTATGATTATGAGTCACAGTGTTTTTCTTTGTCCATTTTAGGTCTGGAACCCTTGATCTGGACTCGTGTTCGAAAGAGGGACAGATTCTCACCTGTGACAAATCAAATGCGGGGAATATAAATTTCTTCATAGAAACAGTAAAGCCTAAAGACACAATTGATTGCTATCGTGTTCGCTGGGACGAGCTAGAGGAGCATCGTTTGGTGGAGCACGTCATGTCCTGCAGTGGATCACATTGGTACGGTGGTGCGGAGACTTGGTCGCAGCATTGGCCAATAGTTTTAAAAGGACAGCAAACACCCAAACCTTTCATTACAGGTGATATCCGTTACAATCACCAAGCGTTTGGTGGTATCTTAGAGCGCTACTGGCTTTCTTCCAATGCTACAGCCATAAAAATTAACAATTCTGTTCCTTTTCATCTTGGCTGGGATGAAACCAACAGAACTCTGTGGTTCCAAGCTCGATACGATGACAGCCCTTATAGTCCAGACCCTGGTAAACCCCATCATGTGACACTCAGCTATCGAGTATGTGTCGGCCTTGACGTCACATCTATACACAAGTACATGGTACGGCGATATTTCAACAAGCCCAATAAGGTTCCCTCAGAAGTTGTCTTCAGACAACCGATGTGGTCTACAAGAGCTCTAGAAGAAGTCAACCAAGAAATTTTTTTAAAATATGCATCTGACATACAAAAAAATGGCTTTAACTGCAGTCACCTGGAGCTGTACGATAGATTTACTAGTGGCTACGGGGAGTTTGAGTTAGATCCAATCAAGTTCCCCAATGCTTCAGCCATGTTTCAAAAACTAAGGGAAGATGGCTTCCAGGTAACTCTGTGGACTCATCCATTTGTCAACTATAATTCTGTCAATTTTGGTGTTGGAGTAGAGCGAGGTTTGTTTGTACGAGTGCCTGATAGCCAGCTTCCCGCTTTGGTGCGTTGGTGGAATGGTATAGCTGGAATTTTGGATTTCACAAATCCAGAAGCTCGGGACTGGTATGCCTTGAATCTCCGCACCCTCAAGAACAAGTATGGAGTGGCATCTTTCATGTTTGATGCAGGAGAAACAAGTTACTTACCACAGCAGTTCAGTACCTTTGTTCCTTTGCAGGATCCCAGTACTTTTACCCGCCGCTACACTGAGATGGCAATACCGTTCAATGACCGTGCAGAGCTGCGGTCGGGCTATCAATCTCAAAACATCTCCTGCTTCTTCAGAATTATTGACCGCGACTCTCTATGGGGATACACCTTAGGCCTCAAATCTATAATCCCTACTGTACTTACTATCAGCATTCTAGGCTACCAGTTTGTTCTACCAGACATAATAGGTGGAAATGCATATTCAAACCTCACTGGACTTCCAGATCGTGAACTGTACATCCGTTGGCTAGAGCTCTCAGCTTTCATGCCAGCCATGCAGTTCTCACTTCCACCATGGCACTATGATGATGAGGTGGTGAAAATCGCCAATAAGTTCATTGCTCTCCACAAGTCTCTTGTAGCCCCTCGGGTTCTGGAGCTTGCTGGGGAAGTGCTGTACACTGGGGATCCCATTATTCGCCCTCTTTGGTGGATTGCAACAGATGATGAAGCATCTTACAAAATTGACTCTCAGTTCCTTATAGGAAATGACCTTCTGGTGGCTCCTGTACTTGAATCAGGCAAGCAAGAAAGAGATATATATCTTCCTGCAGGCAGATGGAGAAGTTACAAGGGAGAGTATTTTGACAAAGGTCCCATATACCTTACTGATTACCCAGTGGATTTGGATGAGGTTGCTTACTTTGTGTGGTCAGGATAATTGTAAGAAGGTAGGGGATGGACCCCCCCCCCCCCAGTTTCTTATGATAATAGGATCAACAAGGTTTATGTGTTACTTTATCTGTATGCTGATATTACATAATGCTTAAGGAAAAAAAAGTTAGTGTGTGTTTATTTCATACTCTTTGAACAATGGTAGCTTATTTAATGTATAAATTAAGGTATTTGTCCATAAAACTGGTAATGTCATGCTTTTTTTAGTAATGGAGTAGGATCATGTATTTGGCGTAATAATCTGTTTGGTTGTAAAGTGTATTACCTGTATGAAATGAAATCAAATGTAGCTATACATGTGGAGTCGTTCACAGGCCGCATATGCAGTTGTTCAACTAATAAAGCTCAACTATATTGCTGACAAACAATAGGATTCATTTGCCGATTTGCTTTCAATTGACTGAAGGTCCACAGCCAATTCATCCAACGCTCTTGATGTTCTTAAATTTCCTATTACGACTCTGAGTGAGAAACCGCTTCAAACGGTTCAGTGCGTGCAGGAAACTGAACAAATAATTCAAACTGTTTCACAAACCAATTAAGACAGTTTTGACCACTTGTTTGATCAAGCCTTTGAACAGAATCGACTCAAAAGAGTGATTCATTTGTGAATGGAGCATCACTCATGCCCCCCAAAAAAGAGACTTCTACTCTTAAAAGGGCACATTTTTCAAAGTAAATGTAACCGATTAAATGTAGTTTCTGGTGCAAAGCATGAAGTTTCCATGAGGTCATCATTATCATGATTTTTGATCATTATCATTATAATGTAGAGTAAAATATCAGTACATTTTTGGTTTATAGAAGGAAAAAAAAGTGATTTTTTTAATTTAATACATGTAAATGTTTAAGCATATGTTAATTAATATACACTCAAATGTGTAAACTTGTGAACATAAAAGGTAAATTGATAATTTATTAGAAATAAATGATAAACCAGGAAAAGCTAAAAAAAAAAAAATTGGTTTTTATTATATTTTATTTTTTGTTTGTTTATTTATTTATGATTTGATTTATATGATTTATCAGATTTATTTTAAGACACTTCAAATGTTTTATTAAAATTAATACACAAATAATGAAATGACACTTCAAATGTGAAATGTTTTATTTAAATGAATACACACAAATATTGAAATGAGTACACACACACACACACACACACACACACACATATATATATATATATATGTACATGCAATATATATAGGACAATATGAAAGAGTGGGCGGGCCCATGTACAGTAATATATACAAAATATATACAGGAAAGAAACCAATTGTTTATTGAGTAGGTAGAGTGTGGCATTTATTTTGCTGGCGCTGTTCTGCCAACCAGTCGTCTAAAGATTTGCCATTTGAGGCACGCAAGCAAAATGTGGCATTACCATATTGGCTATGGCCAAACTCTTTGGTTTTGGGCTGCCCACATTTGCTGCACGTTAAAGGTAACCCCTCGCACATACTTCCTCTGGAGGACAATGACCCAGGTGCTGAAATGGGCTGCACAACTCCTGATGCTGTGGGGGCAGGTATGATGGGGCACTCCATGGTGGCAGCAGCGGGCCGTCGACCTGGTCGCAGAAGAGGAGCCTGTCCTTCTCGATTTGACGGAAGGATAAATTTATATTTTAGACCTGAGGTTGGTGCCGCTTCATCAAATTTTTCCCCCGGCGGAGGAAGCTGCGTATCTACCACAGCAATTGGGTCAGGTGGAGTCAGTCCCTGAGCGAGGACACTCATTTCCTGTTTCTTCTGCTGCCGTTGAAACCTGAAAATAAATTACTTGTATTAGATTTGTTTAGAAGTATTTAGTTAATTTGAAGCAAATAATAAGCCTTGCTTACCACTGAATGAGTGTCTTCTGGTTTAGCTCAAACAGCTGGATCATTGTTTCATCCATCAGCCTGCGACTGTTAAGCACCAGCTCTCGGATCTGGTGGTAATCCGAGAGGATTTTAGACCACCTGGGGGTCCAAACTCCAGCCTTCTTGGTCGGCGACTTATGTAAAGCACATAGCTTCATACAAATGGCCTCAACCAATCGGCTGGTGCTGGGCCACTGTGCTGGACCCCCAGGATGTCCAATCAGACACCGTTTCACACTCTCCACACCCGGTGTGACTCCGGACTGCTTCAGTGTCATGTGTCAGCTGAGGCTGATGTCGAGGCTGATAGCTGACCCACTGTTTGTCAATATCAGGAAGAGCTGTCCACAGCTGGATGGCCTGTCACCTGCAGGTCAGTGAGGTAAGGAGCCTCACGAAGACCAACCAGGTAACCAGCCAGATCCTGGACCTTCTCCCACCCAGCGATGCCACCGGGTCCAATGACTGCTCCCTAGTAAATGCAGATTAATGTTAATATTATGTGTAATAAAATGAGAAGCCCTTAAAGTGTCTTACTTGAACTGGAGAGACTGCTTCCAGTGTCAGATGGCTGTGACAGCACTGAAGGGGCAGGGGCAAGATGCTGTCCTTCTCCAGATGATGTGGACGGCTCAGCCAGTGATGCTGGGGACTGAGGCTGAGGCAAAGATGAAGGGCTGTTTGCGTGATCACGGCAGGGGTCATCCTCATACAGCACTGGAACTGTGATGTCCTCCGTGATCTCTTCCTCAAACCCCTCATCTTGCAGGTCTTGGTCATCAATTTCCTCCACCAGCCTGTCTTCCTCCTCTGGGTTCTGGAGCACTGGAGTCAGTGTTTTGGCAGTCTGGCTGTAAAGATACTCAATTCCGATTTCTTAATATTTTGTCTAGTACATTAAAAGCTAAATAGATAACTTAGCAGAATATTACAAAAGAACAAATTAATTAATTTCTTGCCTGTATACGCTCCAGAAGGGCAATAGTGGTCATCCCAGGGCTTCCCAAAGATTGTTCGGCTAAGCTGGTCCACAGCCTCTCTCATGGCACTGCCATATGATGCCATATGGGATCGAGGCCTGCATTCTCCAAGTGAGGCTTTTCCATTTATACACTATATTCTAATTATACAGTCTTGGCTTGTTACAGTACAAATATAGTCCAAAAACAAGCTTTTGAGGGATGTTGTTTCTAAAAAGTTCTTAAGATTGGGTCCTGCTGACATGGAGCAAAAGCACCAGAGAAGGTCCCACCAAGATTTGAGCTTGGATCGGTGGATTCAGAGTTGAGAGTGCTAACCATTACACCGTGGAACCTTCTAAGAGGTAAGTGATATCATCAGGCTCAGAAATATAAGTCACTCTCTCTTGAACATAAATGTGGACAGCCAGTGGAGAGTCTGTTCTTAAAGCCATTTTTATTCAAAACTGTTTGGAACTGTCAGATGGATCCCATGCTAGAGCTTCTTTAGATTTCATCAGCACAAAAAAAAATAGGATTCCATCAATTTCCATGCCACAAGCAATCAAGAATCACTGGTTTCAAAGTATAGAGTGCTAACCTTTACTCCATGGACCCTTATCCCACGTTATTTAGGAGGATAGCGTGGCTCTGTGAAATGTACAAGAATAACTAGCGTTCAAAAGCTGCCGAAACCCGGGATCGAACCAGGGACCTTTAGATCTTCAGTCTAACGCTCTCCCAACTGAGCTATTTCGGCAAACACACTTTTCAAACCGCTTCGATTAGTTTTTTGTTACACAACTGAACTAGCTTATATAGATCAGTGGACATCACTCTGACTTGCCCTCGAGAAAAATGCAGAAAAAAACTAAAACTCGCAGGAGGATCGAACCTTCGACCTCTCCATAACTAGCACAACCGTTAAAAATGATGATTAAAGGGATAGTTCAACCAAAAATGAAAATTCTATCATCATCTACTTACCCTCAAGTTGTTTCAAACCAGTATGAAAAAAAAAAAAAAACACCACACAACAGAATGGAATAAGACAAAAAAAGACGGGCTCGTCCGGGATTTGAACCCGGGACCTCTCGCACCCAAAGCGAGAATCATACCCCTAGACCAACGAGCCATAACAATTCAGAGATGTGTTCATATACCCATAAATGCCTTACTTACAGGGCAGAATTGTACGTTCTTCGAATATCCTTATCCTCACAGATGTCTCCATATGAAAGTTGTGCTATGTTTAGTCGGCAACTGTAAAGGTCAGTGCACATTTCTACTACTGGCCCAAAGGGTGTAATTAAACTTAGCTACCAGCAGGTGGCACTTCTGCCACATATATCAACACACCAAAATCTAATAATCATCCAATTGTCTGTTGAGCCTCCATTCATTTTAATCTGTCCACTTCAGTTTATAGCTGCATAATAACTTTTTTGTGATTATGGTAAGTTTTTGTTTTGTCATGGGAGACAAACCCAGTGGTTTTGTGAGGTAAAGATGTCATGGCTGAGGTTATGCAGTGTAAACTCATTTTTAGGTTTGAAGGTTTCAATTAGAGTAAGTTAGGTCCTTACGGAGGAGAAGGTGGTATACACATGGCAGATGAAGGAAGTTAAAATGTTTTAATGTAAAATCCCACCCCCAACTCTCTCCATTGTGAGTGATTTAATATGGTTTTATTAACATTTTTCCCATGTGTGTTTCTATTATCCTTTTTTATTTGTGGTTTTGTTTTGTGTAAAAAAAATTCTAATAAGTAATCAGTTTTCATTAAATGATTTAGTAAGCCTCCATGTGCTTGTTTGCTTACATGTGTAAACCATGCCTACAACTTGCCAAAATATGATTAGCCTATTAAATGTTGTATATATTTTCTCTTATTTTCAATATCCTTTTCTTCTACAACATATTTTACAACACATACAAATATTCCACTCTATGTGAAGACAATCAAGGACTGGATTTTCTTTTATAACAGCATATTCATTACATATTACATAGATAATGTATGTAGATACGCTTCTCTTAGCACATGCTGATAAAACATCTCGAATTGTATGGCCCCTGCTCTGTGCTTTTCAAAAGCTCCCCTCTTACAGGAGAACAAAGAGAAAGCTGACCAATCTAATCTAGCTTCACAAAGCGGAAACAAAAGGACACAAAACAAGAGATTTGACCAACCCCAACACAGCAGCAAATATTTCAGCTTGCCTGTGCCAAGTGTACGGTTCACTGTCCGGTCACATGAATCTGTCAGTTTAGCACGTCTAAAGCAGCAATCAGCACCTCGCTCCTGTGTGGATGCCACAGCTCGAGGCCCCAAACATTGCCTGGCTCATTATTCCCCTAGGAAGGTCACGGCCCTGCCCGTCAGACCGGAACTTGCCCACTAATTAAGCACGCTGTTTTGGCACTGGACGTGTCATGTCTGTGGGAAGTTTTATTGGGATTAAGGCTTCTCATGTTCACTTTTCATAAGTGGGCAGCCGAGCAGATTTACACCAGGGCCTCCTTCTCTTAAAAATAATGAAACATCAAGGCCTTGCTATACTACAATGGAGAAACCAAATTAAGAAACCAAACAGAGACTGGATGTGCCAGTTGTTTTAAAGGTTAAACGCTGCCATGCTGAAAATAAACAGTCAGTGTTGTAGGGCTGATCTGTTGACAATGCTCTGCCACACAGGGAGAAACATGAGGGAAGAGATGCTTCTCTTGTTTGAGGCGCACAGTGTCTGGTGTGATGTGGCCCTTGAATCCCCTAGCATCTGGAAATGTATCCTGTTATTGATTCCATCTCTCTCTCTCTCTCTGTCTGTCTCTCTCTCTCTCTCTCTCTCTCTCTCTCTCTCTCTCTCTCTCTCTCTCTCTCTCTCTCTCTCTCTCTCTCTCTCTCTCTCTCTCTCTCTCTCTGCATCTGCGCAAAAGAGAGACAATTATGTAGGCCCACAAGCTTGGCCTAGTTAGTACAGAACAGTCTCTTTTGCATCTAAATAATCCATTTTAGGAGTTTTGTAAAGACAATTGTCAGAATGCTTGCCACAATGTGTCAAATTTATATGTAGATTATTCTGCTATACTGCAAACCACATTTTAGATAATTAAAGGGATTCTGTAATTTTTATTTAATATTAATATTTAATATAAATATATTTATATTTTTATTAGTTTTTTATTATTAATTTTATTTCCATTTAAATTTTAGTTCTGTTGGTTTTTATTTATTTCCAGTTGGTAATTTTAGTGCTTCAACTTAAACTTATTTCAGTGATTTGCCAAGGCAACATTTCTAATTTAAGTTTAGTTTAAGTGTAAATATGTTTATATTATTTAAGTTATCAATCAACAAAACAATTGTAACAATTGTTGGTGATAATGCAAGGGAGAGAGAGACATTATTGTCTGACTCCGGGTTGAACTGAACACCGCTAGTACAGTTTCTGACATTTCATTGCATGAGATTGTCCTGACACATGAGCAAGAGCTCTTGAAGCTCCGCCCTCTTCTTGAAAGCCAATTTACAATTAAAGGGATACACAAAACCGAAGCATTGATAAAAATTGTTGACAAAATGCTGTAAAAAAATTATCTGTGGGGTATTTTGAGCTAAAACTTAACATAAACACCTGGGGACATCAGACACTTATTTTACAGCTTGTAAAAAGGGGCATAATAGGTGCCCTTTAATAGTTTTTAGTTTTAGTTAACGACCCTGGTGTAGACTGGACATACTAAACAGAACTTAAAGGGATAGTTCACCCAAAAGTGAAATTTACCCCATGATATACTCACCCTCCAATCATCATAGGTGTATATGACATTCTTCTTTCAGATGAACACAATCGGAGTTATATTAAAAAATGTCCCGGCTCTTCCAAGCTTTATAATGGCAGTGAATTGCCGTTTATGTTTTGAAGTCCATAAAAAAAGCATCCATCCATGATAAAAGTAATCCACATCGCTCTGCGGGGGTTAATAAAGGCCTTCTGAAGTGAAGCAATGTGTTTGTGTAAAAAAAATATCCACATTTAAAACTTTATCAACTAAAATAACTAGCTTCTGGCAGACAGCAGTACGCATACAACGCAAGTCGACTTACGCCACAAGGGTAACAGTGACGCATCTATGTCGTAGCATGTAGGAGTATCATAAGTTTAGACGCCTCTCGCGGTTCAAACAAACAGAGCTGTGCAACAAACTCAAGCTCCTCCGACATTTCTCTTTAAAAATTGTCGTTTTAGACTTCTGATTCGTGACTGGTGTTTTGTTTTGCTCTATCCTCTGCGCTTCCACGTTCGTCATTATGTTGTGCGTCGGGTCAGGGGGTTAGTCTTCCACCGTAAATCGATGCGTACGGCCATCTGTCGGAAGCTATTTTAGTCGATAAAGTTTTATATGGATATTTTTCTTACACGAACACATCGCTTCACTTTAGAAGGCCGTTATTAACCCCCGCAGAAAATGGATGCATTTTGATGGACTTCAAAACATAAACGGCCATTCACTGCCATTATAAAGCTTGGAAGAGCCAGGACATTTTTTAATATAACTCCGATTGTATTCGTCTGAAAGAAGAATGTCATATACAGCTAGGATGACTTGAGGGTGAGTAAATCATGGGGTAATTTTTATTTTTGGGTGAACTAACCCTTTTCTGAGCATTAAAAAGCACTAAAGCCAACAATCCATAAAGCCCACCCTCAGTGTCATCTGCTGACAGTGGTCTGTTGATCTCTGCATTCCTCCTCAATGATGTGCATGGCCTCCAATGAACACAGACTTTGGGATTCTGAACGCTATTTCAATGACAGATTTGAAGAGTTGGCTGTTGTGAAGATGTTTAATTTACATATTCCTAATTTTCTGCCAAGGGCAAACTACAAAATGTGCAAAACAAAGAAAAAAATGATTCTGCTAAAGCCTATAAAAAAAGGAATGTGAGGAGACAAATGGTGACCCAAAAGCTTCTGGAACAGCAGGCCTCATGAATTTTGTTCACTGTAATGTTTTGACTATGTGTAATGGACAGAGGCCAGTATGAGCTGTGCGTGTAAACCTCACTCCCCTGGCCTCAAGAGGCGAGTTAGCGGCCAAGTCTTTAGCATCTTTAACGTCTCCCATGCTGGAGACTCTGGTTCGAATCCCGTTTGGAGTGGGTTGAGTAGGACAGGTTACATTTGGTGCTGTGACATGGATGGGAGTGAGGTTTAGGGGGGTGAGTGTAAAAGATGTAGGCCAGTAAGAGCTATGTGTAAACCTCACTCCCCTGGCCTCAAGAGGTCTATAGCATCCTTGTTAGTGCGCCTGCCGCCCACACTGGAGACCTAGGTTTGAATCCCACTAAGAGTGGGTCAAGTAGGATTGGTTACATATGCAAGAATGTAATTAGCTGATGTGTTCTAATTGTTACTTAAATAACATTTTAAATTAGTGTAAACATAATGTTTAGACTAGTTCATGCTTTAGTGTGTACTTTTGTGCCTAGATTGCACTCTTTTCCTAGATTGTCTTTTAATTGGCCTGTTGTTTCCAGGCCATCTTCAGAATTGGGTCAAGCCAAAACGATACAAAGGTCAGTATAATTTGTAGAAAACCAGAAACAGACTCTTTTCATGAAACCTAGACAGGTAGGCCTAGCTCATATTGTCTCTTGTGAATCTCTGGTCAAATCTTGTTTCCCAACACTGAATCTCAGCCAACTTTTGTCAGGAATTTCATAATGTAATTTGTTTTCAAGTTTTGGAAAATTGTAGAGTCCGTCCCTAGAGATGTTACCCAATGATATCTATTTCTAGCAAGGTTAAGACTAGAGGCTGTCTTACTCTTGCCCTTTTGTTCTCATGGTTTTATATTCCCATTCCTCTCATTATGTAAACAGTGATCATGTTGCATCAACTCCCTGTGTATCTACACTGATAAAATACAATTAATTTTTTCCAACAATGGGGAAAATAGCTGTGGTTCTAGATCTAACAGTATCTCTATATTTTTTTTAAATATATATATATATATATATATATATATATATATATATATATATATATATATTTATTTTATTTTAAAAATATGCATTTGGTTCCACATACCATGTACATCTGGCACTGAGTAGCTCTGTCTGAATGCTCTCTCAGTATTTTATTTCTGCCCCCCTCATAGAGAACAGACAGTTAACAGAAGTTGGCAGAGATCTTTATGCCAGTCTTTATGGGTCCTTCACCACTCTTAGAATGGAGTCAGGTGTGGTTCAAGAAAAACCAGGAAATCAGTTGTTGACTAAGGCAGCTGTGTCTGCCGTTCTGGCCTCTACCAGACGCCCACCGTGACTTTGCATGGATTAGCTGGAACGGTCTTTCCCACAGCTCACACGCCGTGCACAGCCCAAGCCAGATGTGCCTGTGAAAATCATTCATCACACTTTGTGCTCTCGTTTTTTCAGTCATTTCATCTTTTTGTTTGGAGGCCGTTCACTGTGAAGAACAAAAGGGCTGGTCACTTTCCGCTCAATTCTCATCTCGTCTCTTGGCAGCCATGTTGAAAAAAGTTGAGATGATTAGGTCTGATAGGCTGTCAGTCCATTGGAAAATGGGAATGAGGTTTGGTTTAGTATTGGGGTTGGGGATGGATGACTGAAAGGAAGAATGAGAAAGGCAGGGGGCTGAGGTCATCACAGGATGTTCGGCACATAAAAAAATCATTAATCTCTATCTCTAGCTGACTCCACCCCTAAAGTCTCTCTTTTTCTCTCTTCTCTTGGTGTTTGTATTTTTCCATGGGAATGCAGCATGGATTATGAAACAAATTTAATAAAGTGCTGGAGCTCTGGGCTTTTTATTCTACATTTATCAGATGCATTTAGCAAACAAAATTAAATAATGAATAGTGACAGGTTGCTAATATTGAAACAAATATGAGATTTATTGTTATGCTTATTGAGGAGCTTTCCCCTCCTAGTAACTACAAGTTCAAATGAATTTAAATTGATGCAAAAGCTTACAGTTTTCTACTTGCTCAACAATAATTTGATATATATACATATATATAAAAAAAGAAAGTCATTTGAAGATCAAATTTGAATAGAGAACTCATAAAATCGAAATTAATATTTGCCAATTATGCATAGGCCTATGTCTGATTCGTTTTAAGGTCATCTAGTGTAATTCTAGACATTGACAATATTTGCTTTTAGAACATATGTGTAAACATATTTAAAGTCTCTCTCTGGTTAATGACTCACAATGCACTGGAAAAATTGTATCCAATCAAATGCTCCCGAGCACGTCGTCCCTCCCCTTAAATGAAATACCGCCAGCTCAGTTTGAAATTGGTCATATGTTCACTCTTTAGTTTTTTTCCATACCACCTTACTTTGCAACGTGGAAGTAAGCTATTTTCTGTGAATGTGTGAAATTTGCTTTCCATTCAGGCAAATAAATTGAAGTTTCACGTCAGGTGATCCACTGGAGCTCACACAAGCGTCCTAACAGAGACAGCACGAATCATTTGCACTAATAGTCGACTTGACAATGCAAACATTGTAACTGGCTTTATGACAAAAATGAAAGTTTCATATTAAATCCCATGGGGGAATTTATTACATTTCAACTGCGCCTTTGCAGAGCTATGACCGTATTAGTAATAACACTAATCCACTAATAATGTCTTGTTCATTAATATAAAACATTTGAGTTGCAAATTGCTAATAATCTCACAGCATATAAAAGAGCCATAGATATTAATGCATTAATCTGACATTGTATATAGAGAGTTGCCTTCTGGAGAATTTTTGTTTACTTTCAGTTCAACCTAGGCTCTCAGTCAGATCACCTGTATTTATTAAAGATGGTTATTGTTTCCTTTCCAGGTTGTTTTGCTGCTTGAGACCTTGTATCTGTAGCTTTACTGCAGTCAAGATGTGGAGAATTCCCTTGATCTCTTATAGAGAAACTGAGGTAGTAGCAACTGTTTGTGCAGTGCGGTATCTTGAATACAAATGTGTGTTTTTTTTGTTTTTTTTTCCTTTATCTCAGAAAAAATAAGCCACTACCGTTAAAGAAACTAAAACAAAAAGAATGTTAAGTTTTATTAATGCGATAGCTCATCAAAATTAAAATTGTGTGGTTTTGAGTGACAGAAGACGTGACATTATACCGTTCTACCTTCCACCTTTGGCTGTTATACGTTTGGTTTTTACTTACTCTATTTTGTATTGTTGGTAATAATATAACCATAAATATGCAGGTAATCCCCTTAATCACATCAGTCCTTGTTGCACCTCAGTGTGTTCCTTCTTCTTTGGGAATATGTAGTTCATACTCTAGACTAGTAAAAATGTTAAACAGTTGATATTTTTCGAACAAATATTGAAATGGTTTGTTTATTATTTCACTATTTTTTTAGGTTATCATTGCTTTAAACAAAATCGCATTAAAATAAAGCATTCAGTGCCCAAATTCAGCTTTGCCATAACAGTAATAAATTACATTTTAAAATATATAAAAATAGTTATTTTAAAATGTAACAATATTACTGTTTTTACTGTATTTTTTTGTTAAATAAATGCATTCTTGGTGAGCAAAAGAGTAAATTTTTTATTTCTGCATTTCCTCCACTGCTTTAGTGTCCATTAATCAGATACCACCATGATAGCTAGGTGATGTTTTGAAGCAGTAACTACACAGGAATATGGCCATTATGGTAACTCTTGATGTTTTGAGGTGTGTAGCTGATGGTGCTACAATCATGGCTAATAGCAACCCCTCATTATGTTTCAAACAATTATAACAAATTACAGGTTGAACACAATCAGCTTCTCTGTGCTCATACCCACTTTTGTGAGGTGCTTTAACGTTTTGTATCGTCACACTAATCATCATCATTGTTAGTCATTGGGTGCTGTGCAGTTTCTGAGTGGATATATTACTGATCTGCAGTCAGAGAACAAAAGATCATCACCTCCTTCAATCCTGTAGATGGATCTCTTACAAGTCCTAACAGTATGTAGCAAAGAGTAGATGATTTACCTTATCCTCCTTTGACTGATCTAGGATCTTTTTGTCATTCTTTATCTATCATATCGCTCTGTTTTTCAGCATTACAATCATTGCTTTGCTGAAGCAGGAATGATGTAAAGCCCACCTCTGCCCCAGATAATAACACTTCACAATGATAGAACGTCCTGTTAAATAATAGGCAAGGTGTTATTACACGCTCTATCATCTGCCTGCTCAGAGGGGATTTTGTATACCTGTCAGGATGAAATAATGGGATTGTTTTGAGAGACAATGTTTTCCTACACAGGTGTCATCCTGTGCCAGTGTAGAGGACTTGTCTTGTATATGGAGACGGGGCTCATTTCAGCTCCCAGTCTGGTCTTTCATTTTCTTTCTTCCACTTTCCACTCCAGCAAGACTCGGGAGAAGCAGACCACTCTGAAATCAAAGTCATAGAAGAGTGCGAGAGCTTTTTGAGCAATCATTCTGCCGCTTTAACGTGACTGCCTCTATTTTATGTCTGCGCAGTGGCTGTTAGCTTCATCTAAAGAACATCTGCCTTTGTCCTCCTTCAACAGTGGGGAGAATCTTGACTACACATCGCTTTGACAAGCACATATGGCTTGCTGTGTTTCTGCGTAGAGATAGGTGCCATATTATGTTTCTGTCTCATCTGGTTTGACAGTCTTGTTTTATTATCATTGAGATATTATTATAGTTTAATTCATATTTTGAAATTTCATTTTGATTTTATGCTTTCATTTTATTTTTTGATATTTTTAGTAATGTTGTTGTGTTTTTGTCTTTTTTAGAAGTTTTTTTAAAAATGTATTTGTCTATATATTTTTTTATTATTTTTATTTCAGTTTTAGTACATTAACTTAAACTAAATTAAAATTAGAAATGTTGCCTTGGCAACTAGCTGAAATACAAAAAATGTGTATTATATTTTATTTTAGTTAACATTTACTTTACATTTTAAAATAAAAAAATGTTTTATGGTCTTTCTTTATTATTTTTAGTTAAATATAATAATGCTGATCCATGAGTGGATTTGTTGTATTAATATTATATTTATAATTATATAATATAATATATTTTATTCAATAATAAAGGAAGTGAGTTAAAATATTTATTATAATTGAGAATATCAGATGGGTTGTTGCATCACTGTGGTAAAATACACAATTTTGTTTTACTCATTTAAACCCAGTATTAAATGCAAATGATCTCTCATCTCTGTTGTAAGGTATTTTTTTTTTATTTCATTGCGCTTGTCATTTGTCTGTGCTTTTTTTGTCTCTTGCTTTCCATCAGCTTAATGTCCATGACAAGATCTACAGTGTTCCTACCCTCCCCACTTCCAGGCTTGATTTCAGAATCATTTGCTCACAGATTGATGCAGGATAGGTTGAACTGCTGTTGAGAGAGGCTTTCACAAGAGGTTCCATCTGCTCCATGTTGAACAATGCTCTGTAAACATCGTCCCAAGTGAAATTATGTGAGACAAGCATGAGATCAAGTGCTTGTGGATGTGACTACTTCTTTTTAAATCTGTTTGAAGCATCCAAAAATGGTAATTTCAATATGGTTTGCAATTCTGATTTATGGCATTCCCATTTACCCGCAATCTATTGTTGGTGACGATTGGATAGGCAATTTTGATACTTGTGCTCTGATAAAAGCACGACCACTTACCTCCGATCTCTATGTTTGGATTGAGAGTGGGACATATGCATTAAAAATGCTTCTTTCATCTTTTGAATAGACTGAAATGGTCAGCAATTTGCCTAATTCAGTTTTCCTTTCTGTCAAAATGCTGAAGAATTTTGGAGTTTGCAAGAGAAATACATTGTTCAAATACATAAATATTGCTCAATAATGCATGTTTTAAAGTTGTTCCGGAAATACTGCTTTGCTAAAAAGCTCTCAAATGCTCTCTTTTGCATAATTGTTTGGCTAGAGTAATTTTTTCTCCCGTCGGATAAACTATTAAAAACAGTGTTCTTATTTACAGGGTCCTTGGTCACATGCAGAATAAACTGTCAGACAGACAGACATAGACAGATAGATAGACATATAGACAGACAGATAGATAGATAGATAGATAGATAGATAGATAGATAGATAGATAGATAGAGATACATAGATAGATAGATACCATTTTTAAACTAGTGTCTTTTTTCTATTACAGCTATACACGTACATATGAACAAAAATAGTTATTTTCAAAATGCTTTGTCCTGTTATGCCATCATAACAGTTTTTTTTTTTTTTTTGCTTAATGAGAGCAGTTTGTTGGATGCGCCATGAGGATTTAAAGGAAATGTGCTTTGTATTGCTACAGTACAAGGCCATAATTGGTGTGTGGCTTTCTCAGATGGCTGTAGCTGGGTCTCTCATCTCCTTTACATCTGGATTCCATCAGATTAATGTTACGGCTTGTTAAAGTCACACATTTCCTCCACCAGATCGCTCATTCGTACTAGGAGGAGAAACTGGGACAAAGAAGTTTCTTATGTTTCTGAAACACCAATGTTATAATCCTGTATTTATCAGAGAGGGTGAAATCTAAGGTTCAATAGTTCTATGTAGCGTGATCCTCATACTGGTGGTTTTATAGACCGTGAACGTTATCTGACGCAGAGACACTTTATGTGTGCCTTTGGGAAAAATTAAACAAACAATGGACTCCATTGACGGTCAAGAAAACAAATAGATAAGCGTAGACTATCGTCTTTGTTTGATCATAGCAAATTTATGACTGTTTTTACTTGGAACATTTTTTTTCAAAGCCCAGCTGCATTTCAAATGAATCTAGAAAGTGAAAAGAGATATTTCATGGTATTCCATTCTGACCATCAAATTGCCTTGAAACACTAAGAGCCTCGTCGGCCCTCGTTCTACAATGGCCCTTGGTTTAATTTTCTGGGTCAATGACATGTAAGAGTGTCCATGATAAAGAAAGGAAAAATGTAGTATAAAACACATGTGCCAAGTTCTTTGAAATGTGCTCTTTGTATTCATCTTGGTTCACAATGATTTTGAAAAATAATTTTCAAGAAAAGTTTACATTTAATGACTCTCTGTGTCATGTGGTATTTCCGTCATATAAAAGTAATAAGATATTTCCATATACCTTTCTTTTTCAATGAGGCTTTACTCTTTATTATTATATCAGGACAGTTGTATAACCCTGACATTTCTGACTTTGTGCAAAAAAATGAAAGAAGTGATAATTAATTCAGTATTAAACACATGCTCATCATAGATGATGTGTGTTTAAGTCATTGTATGTATGAATGGTATTTAAAAATATATAGTATTATGTAATTTTTACAAAAGCATGTCACTTTGTTAATGAATGACCAAACTTAGGAACTTGGGAGATGTTTAGAAGATATTTGAAGACATATCCATGTATTTTAACAAACAGCGTTTCTAAGCACTATGGTGGGGATGTAATGTCCTGTGATAAGATGCAGAGTATGTTGGGAGTTGTCCATGTCGATGAATTGTTGGCAGTAAGCATGGCCAGGTAGAGGCCCTTGTGTCAGGAAGTGATCAGAGCGAGTGAGGCTTGCTATTGACTCGAAAAGATTCCTGTTTGCTGCAGTTGCTGGGCCAAAGCTCATCCGTGGCTCATGGATCACTGTAATTACTGGGCCGGGCATGGCCGGTTATTAGTTTAGGGAATGTCATGGGCGTATATCAAACCCAATTTGCTCTCTGGCTTGAGAGGTCACTTGTCTTCTTCTCCTTCATTGCCTCTTTTGGAGCTGCAGAGCTGTTGTTCTTTGTATTTCTCTCTCTCGCCAGCATGTTGCCACTTTGTTTTTACCATAATGGCTTGTGGTATTGTGTGAGCTCACTTGATTGACTGTGTGTTGCTGGATTTCTAGATCCAAAGTTGCATAACCTTTATAAAAAAATCTGAATTTTATTGATAAGACTTCACTTGTGTCATTGTTATCAGAAGGGCAAATTATAATCACTACTATCAGTTGATCAATTTAAGAAACCAATAGTTTGTTAAGACCACATAAAATGGCTCAGTAAGCACTGTTTTGTGTGTGTGTGTGTGTGTGTGTTTGTGTGTGTGTGTTTGTGTGTGTGTGTGTGTGTTTCCATATTTCCTTTTGAAACTGGAAGTTTGGGTGCTTCATAAAGCCTGTATAGGTTTTAGTCTGTCACAGCTTGGACAATGATCTTGTAGGATGTATAAGAGGGAGGGATGTTCTCAATCTAGAGCGCCCAATCTCTGAGTGCAAGATGACTCAGCAATGTTTGTGGTCCATTTCCCCAGAAGAGAAATGCTGAAGTTAATTTGATCAAGTTTTAGGAGTACACTTGCATCTAGATGGCCTTAAATAAGCTAAAAGCTAATTTAGATTTCATGGCTGGCTTCTTAAATTCTGTAAAGTCACCTTTCCAGTTATATTTCTTGTATTTGTCAAAAAAAAAAAAAAAAAAAAAAAAATCACCTCTGCTTCACAAACTCTTTCTTTGGTATCACACCTTCCTTTGAAGCCTCACTGGTTTTGACTGTTTTTCCACCTTTATGCAAATCCAGTGATGTATGCTGCCAGGTGGTCTCAAAGGCGACTGGTGTGGCTGCCGTCTCTCTGATGACTGATTGAAAGCTTGATGGTTGCCCTGGAGCTTGAAGAGGGGAGACAGGGGACCAGGAAACAGGCTCTCTCCCCAGCCGTGAGTGCTCCTGCATGGATCAGAGGACTGCACCAGATGGTGGACTTGGCACTGCCACAGGGGTGCAGGGGAATGCTGAGCCTTCGCTTAAAAACAGTCTGCCGCCCATCAAATGCCTCGCAAGCTCCCTGGCAGGCAGTGTGGACAGAGTTTTTTTAATAAGCTAGGTATGTGGGAATATCTTTTATCAGTACAACATCTGTATTCACTGATACGTATAATGTGCATAGAAACATATACAATGTCAATATATTGACAGCATCTAAAACAATTTGGCAGACACTTTTATCCAAGCATCCAAGTTATCCTTTTTACCAAATCTAAATCTCATTTATAACAACCACAGTTGACCAGTGTGCTGTACAATGTTCTAAAAAGACTTAGAAATACACCAAAACCAATTAAAAAACAATGAATAATAATATTTTTAAAAAAAAATGTAACAGACGTAGGCCAGTGAGAGCTGTGCATGTAAACCTCACTCCCCTAATCTTAAGAGGCACTCTAGCGACTGATGCTAGAGACTGAAGGTCTTTAGCCTCCTTGTTGGAGTGCCCGCCTCCCATGCGGATGGTCCCAGGTTCGAGTCCTGTTTAGAGGGGGTGGTTCGAACTGGAGGGGATACATATACAGTATATGCAACAAAAAAGGACATCACAAGTCATAGGCTATAATGAAGAGATATGTTTTTAACTTTGATTTAAAAATATGTAATGTTTGTGCAGTTCTAATATGGATCGGTAAACTGTTCCAAAGTTTAGGTGCCGCTATGGCAAAAGTTTGATCACCCTGGATTTAAACTTTGACTTAAGAACACTTAACAAACTCTGGTTGACAGACCTAAGAGTTCTCACTGGATAGTATTCACATAAGAAGAGAGAAAGGTAAGAAGGGGCAAGGCCATTTAAACATTTAAAAACAAGCAGAAGCACTTCAAAATCAATTCTAAAGTGGACTGGGAGCCAATTTAAAGACATTATAACAGGAGTAATATGTTCGCGTTTGCGAACACTGGTTCAGAGACTTGCAGCCACGTTTTGGACCATTTGTTATCTAGATAATGATGGATTGTTTATTCTCACATACAGGGAGTTACAATAGTCAATTCTTGAAGAAATAAAAGCATGAATTGCAGTTTTAAAGTGCTTAAAAGAAAGAAAAGACTTCACTTTAGCCAGTGCTCTTAGTTGGTAAAAACTTGATTTGACAACTAAATTTATTTGCCCTTTTTTTATTTAAGTGCACTATAAAAGAAGCCCAAGTTTTTTACCCATGATTGAGGCACTGAGGGAGTCTAGCCATTTTTGTGCTTCATGGGCAAATAAAGTTGTGTATCGTCTGCATAGCAATGATAGTACAGGCCATGCTTTTCAAAAATAGAGCCTAAAGGAAGCATATATATATATAGAGAAACATATAAAGGGGCCAAAATAGAGCCTTGGGGGACCCCACAAGTCAGGGGAACCATACCCGAATGGCATCCTCCTACATTAATCGTGAAACTTCAATTTTAAGGTATGACTGAAAACAACTTAGTGCAGTTCCTCTCATGCCCACAATTTGCTCTAGCAGAGAAAGCAGGACCTCATGGTCAACTGGATCGAATGCAGCACTTAAATTTAAAGGTACCAGTACATCAGAGTCACCTGAATCAGTGGCCATTAAAAGATAATTTAAGACTTTTAGAAGTGCCATCTGTAACGATGAAGATATCAAAGTTTATTCAACAAGAACTTACAAAAGCCAGCTATACGAAACAGCGTACAAGGCACAAACATGTGCACTAACCACAAACAATAACCGACCCTGAACACTGACATGAGAGGAACTTAAATACTTAAGTTAAGTCCTTCCCCGGAGGGTCACCAGGGACCGATGACTCCAGGACTGTACCGGCAAAAGCTATACGTCTAAAAAAAGCTAAGCTAGGTGGCCATGGCGGAGACTTCCCTTCGGGTGGCCATGGCGGAGACTTCCCTTCGGGTGGCCATGGCGGAGACGGTCTGTCCACTCTGGCAGTGGAAGTATAGCCCCCCCCAAAAAAAATTCTTGGGCGGAGCTATGGGCACAGGCTCAGGGACAGGCTCAGGCTCAGAGGGCTCAGGCAGCATGACGGCGGTCATCATTGGCCAGGGTTCGGGCGGTGAGGCGGCCATTGTGGCCCAGAGACGAGGGCTCAGTAGAGGCTGACCAGGCGTGAACAGTCTCTGGCCCGGCGGGCATGATGTGAACAGTCTCTGGCCCGGCGGGCATGACGTGAACAGTCTCTGGCTCAGCGGGTATGACGTGATGCACAGGCTCGGCAGGACTGACGTGAAGAAGCTCAGGCTCGGCAGGGCTGACGTGGAGCTCAGGCTTGGCAGAGCTGACGTGGAGCTCAGGCTCGGCAGGGCTGACGTGGAGCTCAGGCTCGGCAGGGCTGACGTGATGAAGCTCAGGCTCTGCAGACATGAAGTGAAGAGGTTCAGGCTCGGCAGACATGACGTGAAGAATCTCAGGCTCGGTTGACATGAAGTGAAGCCACTCAGGCTCGGCAGACATGAAGTGAAGCCACTCAGGCTCGGTAGACATGACGGGAAGAATCTTAGGCTCGGTAGACATGAAGTGAAGCCACTCAGGCTCGGCAGTCATGAAGTGAAGCCACTCAGGCTCGGCAGACATGAAGTGAAGAATCTCAGGCTCGGTGTCAAGGTCAATCAAGTTACTTTCCTCCGGGCCTTGGACGAGGACAGGAACAGAGGATTCATGAGGGACGATCTCGGCGGGATGAGATTCTGTATGGGTGGTCTCAGCAGGATGAGACTCAGGATGGACGGTCTCGGCGGTACGAGACTCTGGACGGGCAATCTCATTGGAACGAGACTCAGGGCTTGGGACGAAGACAGGAGGCGTGACGTAAAGATCAGGCTGGTCAGGCATGATGTGAAGATCAGGCTGGTCCGGCATGACGAGAAGATCTGGTTGGTCAGGCGTGACGTGAAGATCAGGCATAACGTGAAGATCAGGCAGTGATGGTGGTTGAGTGGAGATATCATCTTCAGCCTCACCGACAGTGAAGGCTGATCCACTCAACAGCAGAACACGATCCAAATATCATGCGAATGACTCTGGTCTTACCACTGAAGCTGGTTGGTACAGGGGATAGTCCAGTCCGAGCCCGAACACTTTAATAAGGACATCATCTGTCCAGTTGACCAAGTGTGAAAGCTCTAGAAAATCTTGCATGTATTCCTCGATTGGACCTTAGATCTTGGAAACAGGTCAGTAGACAATCTGTACAATCTGACAATTTGATGGGTGTGGGAAATACCTATATTTCATTTTAGGGTTGGTTATTCTGTAACGTTCGGAATCCACTGAAGACGAAGATGAAGATATCAAAGTTTATTTAACAAGAACTTACAAAACTCAACTATACGAAACAGCGTGCAAGGCACAAACAATAACCAACCCTGAACAATGACATGAGACGAAATTAAATACACAGAGGAATAAAGAGGACAACAGCTGAAGACGGTGAGTGGTGATGATGATTGCTGGCATGCGCGGGTAATGGTGAAGGAGGTGCAGGTGTGGGCCAAAGAGGATGCTGGGAACTGTAGTGCAGATGGGGATTAACACATGACAGTGACGATGACAGTGACGATGACCATTAGGTGGTGACTGTGGCACCATCTCTGTAGAGTGAATTTTTCTAAAGCCTGATTGTCATTCAAAAAGCTCTGCAGCTTGATCTTGGTGTTGCTAGCTCTACTGTTTAAGCATGTGCATTTTAGTTGCGTTCATTAAGGACGTTGTGTCAGTCAAACATTTAAAATACATCTGTGCTTGGACTGCAATTTTCAGACAAACTCATTATGAATAATGAAATGACACTGAACATTAAGTCTGTAATATTTTAAAAAGCAGTGGTTTTCAACCAGGGGGCTGGAACCTACTTGGGGCCCTCAGCAAACCTCCAAAGGGCCGCAGGATGACTTAAAAGTATTTCTGTCATGACAATTCTCTGAGAAATTGGCGTGATACTGGCGGAATAGATCTGCTACGTTACTGATGCTGTTGATTATTGCTGCTGCAGAACAAGTACAGAGACTTGCTACTGCCAGTACATTCACAGACATGCTGCTGTGAGCATGTAAGAATAGCAGATCTATACAGGTGGAGCTGGGGAAGGTGGAAACAATGGAAAGTATTTGAATGTTGAGCAGCAAGCTCATTGGCTGCTGATGCCACAGCAACCAATCAGCTACTCCATGTAGATAATGATGTGATCGCTAACAAATTGATTTAAGGACCTATCAGGATGCCCCATCTAAAGTTTCATGACAGAACTTTGTATTTAAATTAATAAAATATTATTCATATATTAAAATAATCTAACTCAAATGTAAATTAAATGCTAAACAATTCCACGTTAAATTAAGTTTTTGTCATGATTACACAAGAAATATATACAGTATTGAATATTGTCTTTGAGTAAAAAAGGTTAAGAATCACTGTTAAAAAGAGCATTAAAGACTTCATTAAATAAATATAAAATCAGTTTTGTGTCTTTTAGGCCATCTAGTGTACCTATCAAACAAGTAATTTACTTTTAGAAGATATGTTCATTTAAAATTTACAGTCTTGCTTATCCTGGAAAGCTAAAAACTATTTGGATGACGTCACAGATTTTTGTCCAATCAAATGGTGTCTAGAGTGAGAATGTCCCTCCCACTAATACCAGCACCTTCATGACTGTGATGTAACTACTGCCTATTGGCTTTTTTTAAAAAGAGGGACAAAGACATTTCTCTACATAGTCTCTACACTGTTAACTCTTTAACTGTTACTGGACCCACTCAATCATTTGATTGAAATTCAATCGTAAATATCAGTTTATTTGCTTTATTGACAAGCCTTGAATCTACCTGCATGCATGACTTGAGCTCTTTGAGCCCAAGTGTTTCAGCTGTATATTTACTGGCAAGAACAGGCTGTTTGTGTGGTTTGTGTCTAAATATTTTTGGTATGCAGAACGTTGGCCGTGAGTCCTACTACCAAAGAGAAGTTGTTTACTATGAATCCTGACCTTTCACAAGTGGTGAGCTTACAGACAGCAACTGGCTTCCACAAGGGAAAAAGCACTATGAGATTTATGTCTGTTTTTACAGGTTTTTTTTTCTTCTTACATCCCTACAACTCCTGCTTTGCAAGTATAACTAAAAAACTACATTTAAAGAATATAGAGTAGGAGCCACAATTATAAAAACATGCCTCTTTGACCACTATCTGATATTGCTTCTAGTATGTCATTTGTGTTTTTAATGTCTTATTTTAAACGAAATTCCATTCTGACACTAAGACATAGTTGTCACAGTTATCATCTGCACCACTCTGTCATCGTCTGTACTACACTTCCCAGTATCCTTCTTGTCTTCACACCTGCACTCACTCCCTCATTTACCCACACCTGTTCATCATCATCATCATCCTTGTCACCTGTGCTCACCTCATGATTGTTGATTTGTGTCTGTATTTAGTTTCCTTCTGTTCAGTTAGTTCTTGTCGGTTCTTGTTTATGTTACATTGTGTCTGCCTGACTGTACCTGTTTATGTTATTTTGTATAAAATTTTAAATAGAATTTTGGACTCCTTTCTCTTCTTCTACCCGCACCACACCCGTGAAAATAGTAGAGTACAATATCAGTCGAACAGATGGATTTCATTGTACAGTGTTCAGTGCACTATGGGGCATGCATGTGTATAGCGCAGTCATATACAGCAAGGAATATATATATATATATATATATATATATATATATATATTCACTGCTGTATATAACTGCGCTCATGATGCACTGCCAGTGCTCAGGAGCTCACCACGTCAGTCGGATTAATGTGCAGGCATCATCTGTGCTTATAGCACTGTGAATATATTTTTCTTCTCATTAGAGCATATCTAGCTGCCTGCGACAGCTAGATAACATTTTCTCAAAAGCAAGTTAGTGAAGAGGTATAACAAGGACAGGGCTGGTATAGTCTGTTTAAAAATTATAACATCCACCACAATATGATATGAAATCATTAATTACCTCAGGTTGTTGAGGATTTACTTTAGAGCGTCAAGTGTAACCTAACTAATTTCGCGGACTGAATGAATTACATCTGCTGAATGTGAACAAAATGCATTTTGTGACATGCTAAAGCAAGAAATAAAGCATACAAACCATTTTGTGGACAAAATGCTGTATGTGATCCAGACAATCCTTTTCAAGGAAAAAATAAATCATTTTGTAACAGGCTGGATACATTTTGTTCCTGTTTTTTTTTTCTGTAAGCCATTAAAGTTACGTTCACCTCAATGCAGGGATGCAAACTTGTCACCATTCTACAAAAATCAACATTTTGGATCCAAAATAGGTAATTTGTGTGATGCCTAGATCTGATGAGTTTTTGAAACAGGGTGTGGGTAGAGGGTTGAGTTGTCAAAAGTAGTTTTTCGCAGTAAATGCAGCTCCACATGAACTTCATCTCTGCAAGTGCTGTGAGTTTTGGTTGCTTTTAGCATGCATTGGAAAAGTCAACATGCAGCAATCATTCTGTTGTCAGCAAATTTAGTTCTCCCTGGAAAGGAAATAAACTTAATGGTTTAATGTTTGAAACCTAGAACGTTAGAAATTATGACAGTCACAAATATTAGTGATAATAATAACTTTTTTATGGGTACAGTAAAATAGGATTATTACTAGTAATATTCATTTTCTTTATTGGTATAATTTTTTATAAATTATTATTATTATTATACTGAATAGGCACAACAAAAATTATATACAGTCTAGGGTGAGGTTATCCCTACATCGTATGCTAAAACCAACAGTACATCCCTATTTTAATGCTGTTATTTAAAAATCATTCTTTACGTGGGACAATCCTTGCCTCTGTGTATGAACCATGTAGAAACACAAAATACGTTTGAGGGTTAGAATTTTGTGCTTTTTTGATGTTTGTCTTATATGTACAAACTACATTAGCATTTTGTCATGAAATACTACATTTTGTATTACACAATGTATTCAGTTTATATATATCAGCTGGGTTTTTCCCCCTCCACCCTTTTGTCTTTCTTTCAACTCTAAAATTAATCAGCACCAGAAGGTCCTAATTCTTGACAACAATTCAATGGAAGCAATTTCTGTATGCATTTTTACCCATCAAATTAACTTTGCTAAACATTGGTAGACTGCTTGATTATGTGTTGTTCAGGGCCCCTATGGCTTAGTCAACATTGATACATCCTTTTATAATAAGCTGCAAATGGATCTGGTAATCAAAAGTCCTCCTCATCCTTTGAAATCCACTTGAATTCTGAAGATTAAAAAGCTTTTATATGGTCCTAGTAATTGGGCTGTATGAAAGTGAGGTTCCAAGATCAAGTAACAGAGGGAGAGAAAAAAAAAATCAAATCCATAGGTGTCCACAAAAACAAGAGGCTGAGAAGACCCCAGCTGCTGACTAGGTCAAATGTAGTCAAGCATCTCTGTATCTGTGCTGTGGCAAGACAAATAACTCGAACCTTCTGCAAGTGGCAAGTCCATTAGATCAAAGCCACTGGAGTAATATTTCTCTTTTGGCAGGGAGTTATCAACTATTTGGCCCTCATCCTTCTTTGTCTGTGATTGTTGACAGTCAATTTATTGGAGGCTTGGTAAAGTGTATTGATTGTGTCCCTTTCTGTTTTAATTACAAATAATATTAGACTGTAATTGTTTTATTTCATTATGTGGAACATATAGTTTTGACAACACGCTAGTCAGATTCAATCCACCTTCGAATTGCGCAGGATGACATAACCGAGGAGGCCAATGTCTCTGACCTTCTTTGTTCTGCAGAACGCAAAGTTAGATATTTTGCGTTCAAAAAACACTGGGCTCCGTAGGGCTTTCATTGTATTGACAAAAACAGTTCTTAACATCTTTTATGTTCCACAGAAGAAAGTAAGTCATACAGGATTGGTTTGAGGGTGAGTAAATGATGACAATAATTTTTTTTGGGATGAACTATCCCTTTTTTTCACCCTCAGCTTTAAACACAACAAAAACAAAATCGCTTCTATACTCAATCTGTAAACTGTCATGTGAGCAGCCACAATGCCAAAAGTGACACCTATAAATATTGTGTCATTACAGTACAAGTAGCACACATGACAGTGATGATATTGAAGAATACGAAACCGGAACCAACCAAATTGCAAACAGTACATGATCTCAAAGCCATAAGAGTGGACCATTTTTGAAAACATAAATTCATCATATGTATTTAAGAATGAGGACAATGACAATGAGACAAAGCCACTTGTCGTGAAACAGTGTAATTCTAGTATAACGGCTGAGCCAATTTTGGCTTACCATTCAAAAGACTCGTGGCATCCTTTATGCTGTTTTGGACCTGTTTCGCCATTGAATTTGTGTTTTCATATGACCACCTAGGGAACTAAGGTTTTGAATTGTTTTTTAACATTCTTAGATCTTTTTCGATGTATTTTATTGCCATTGCCCTTACAACATTAGAGCCTTTTAAATAAGATAAGGTGTTTGAGTGAAAAAACACTCCCTGCTGGGCTCCTCACAGGATGTAATGTATTCCTCCTGAAATGTAATGGCATATTCAACAAGTGTGCTCTCTCTCTCTCTTTGGCTCTCTTGGGGCCTACCTCAAAGCTCTTCGTTGATGGTTTAAAGGCTTCAGGCAATCAGTAACTTGAATCAGCTTGAGACAATCTGTAGGCCTGCCAGATTCTCAGGGGAATATGGTGCCTTCTGGGGAAGAGTTAACTTGGTATATTTAATGGGTTTGAGCATCGTCAAATATTTCGTTTCACTCTTCAGTTCTGTGAACTAAATAGTCATTGTTAATCAGTGTTTCAAATTTACTGTAGACTATATACGTATATATATATATATATATATAAAAAACCATCCAGCCTCAGTTAGACTATATATATATATATATAGTCTAACTGAGGCTGGATGGTTTTGGAGTGATAAAATATCACTGTTGATATACCCTCCAATTTGAAGTTTAATAGATAAATTGGAGACATTATGTTTGAGTACTGCATTTGAAAATAAAAGCAAACTTCCCTTATTTGACTGATCAGTCGAATTATTACACCAAATATTACTCTTACCTTACTTAAAGTAAGGCAAAAACTTATAATAAAAAATATCCTAATATCATATCCAATAGATATTGTAGGCTACATTGCTTTCATGCTTGGTAGTCCAGTCATTTTAAGCCAAAATGGGGGTCAACCTAGAACAAATTGCAACAGAAGCAAACTCAACTGATTTTGTATCCTCAATATGTCCTGAGTAAGGGAAAAAAAGCCCCAAAGAATCCCATTAGGGGAAAGTTTCGAAAAAGACCCAAATATAGCCTATTCATAACCCTATTCATTCTTTTTCTCACGTGAATAGGCTAAAAATTTTAACCTTTAGATATCACCATGAAAATTACTGAGTTGATTACTTACATCAGGACAAACAAAAAATGTATTACATGTTTTTTGAAATTGTTTGTTAACATGGACAAACGATGCATAATCTAATTACGTATGTGCTAATTTGCATAAATACCCAAACAGACCTAAACATTGGGTATAGCCAGGTGAAAATGTCTTGTTGAATCTTGTTTTAATGTTAAAGTCTTAAGGTCTCTGAATGGAACCCATTTAGGCTACCCATGAACATTAATACATAGAGGCAGGAATAAGTACTTAAGAAACCAGGCTTTATTAATTATTATTGCAGAGATGGGGTTTGGGACTGGGTCCGTGGGACTGTTTCTGGGGGATGAGTCTGGGGGAAGAACAGGATATAAGGGTAAGGAGAATGCAGAAGACAAAAGGTAGGTAAAATAAAAAGTGTCTGGATCAAAAAATCAAATTACGTACACAATGCACTCAATGCCCAAACCCCATCTCTGCAATACTAATTAATAAAGGCTGGTTTCTAAAGTATTTCTTCCTGCCTCTATGTATTAATGTTCATAGCCTAAATGGGTTCCATTCAGACCTTAACATTAAGTATTTTACTGTTATATGTCAACAAGATTCAACAAGACATTTTCACCTGCTAAAGTCCTCTACTATCACCTGACCCCAAATATTTAACAAGATTATCAATATGTCAATACATGTTCAATATGTAAGATCTTACATAATGTAGAAAGTTACTTCTTTTTTCAGCTTTTCTCCAAAGGAGGAGTTATTATTTAGGCGTGTTTAAAATCCATCTTTTAAAAAGTGACTCTCTCAGTGGACTCATGGCCCACATTTTCCTAGTCCATGACAGAACTCAACCTGGTCTCAAGACCACTCGCGATTTGCATTTGTTACTGGCAGTATCAGGAAGAACAAAATCCATGTTGAAATCCATCAAAAAATTTCGACCACTCAAAATTTCAAAAGTAAAACCACTGCAAATGTGTTTGCAGTGGTTTTACTTCGTTGTAAATAGTGCCAATCCATTATCAGTTTAATACATTACACTTCCAATAAGTTACATACCTTTGTGTAAAAAAAGAAAAAAAGTCCCCATGTGGTGAAAATCAGGCTCTTAATGTTGTTTAATGTTATTTTAGAATGTATATGTGGTCTTTTTAATATGCTTTAAGACAAACCATGTGCAAATTCATATGTCAACACCATTGCTGAGTATTTTCTCTTTAAAACTGCAGTGGTCTCAAAAACGCGGTTTGAAATCGCTGGTGTTTCTGACGTCACAAACTACCTTGTAACCAATCACGTCAACGTGTGAGCGTCAATGAGTGGATCTCTGAGCTGGTGTGAGTGAGTGGAGACGGGGCCAATTTGCATATTAATAGAATCGTGTATACTAAATGAGGCAAGGGTGTAGAGTTACATTCAAGCTATTTTAAGCATTAAGACATTTTTTTCAAGGAAAGAACACTTAAATATGTCATTTTCGTGATCAAAGATGAGTTTTAAGGGATAAAATTGACTACAGGGGAACTTAAAAAAACCTTTAATGTTTTTTCACCATTATTATAAGTATTTAATCTCATATACATTTATTATTTTATCTAGAGACACTTAAAAATAATAGAAGCCTATGTTTTGGTATTATTGAATACATTAGTGTCTATTGTGTCACACAGTGGAGCATCATCTATGTACATCAGTATTCAGTTTGTGAGTCTGTATGTCATTCACAACTATGACATGGAATTGATGTGCAGGATTTTCTGTTGATGTGCATGTTGGTTGGAGTACTTCTATTGGTCTCTGGATAATTGTTTGTCAAGTGGTTTGTCTCTTTTTTCTTATGCCTTACTGGAGCTTGACAAAATATTTCATATTAAGTCTGCAGTTCATTTCCCATTTTAAAGCTATTTCAGCTTCATTCCCCATGCACTATGGCCACAATAACAACAGGGAATCCCATGAACCAATTTGAATTTAAAGTGGATTTTCCCCCAGTCGCCTTCCCTGGAGAGTTGTGGCTTGTATTGAATAGAGAGAGACTGAGCACCTTACAGTTGAATTCATTGCATTCTTGATGAGATGGAGAAAAGTCTTTAACCTCACCAAGTGGTACAGTCCAAAACATTTATTTCAAAAGAGTACTGGCCATATTTCTTTCTAAAGCCATATTAAGACCCCTTTCTGTTCGCATCATGATTTTTTTTTTATCACTGAAAAGATCAAAATATAATGCTACAATTAACACTTTTTATCATTAATCTCATTAGCTGTGATAGTAAAAACATAGTAAAAGTTTTCACAATTTCCAATATTTGTATATTGTATATGTATATTGTATATGTATAAATATACAATGTATATTTATTTGCAACAGTTATGTTAACAGCAATAATAAGATATTTCTGGTAATAACAGCTATTCAGCTGATGGACACCATGCTGCGTTGTCTTGGGAACATCCCAGGTGAAAATAATGAGGAAATTATGTTGTCTTTCTTCGCTCCCTTCATCAAGTGCGTTCCAAACGGCTACATGATGGCACACATGATGCCGTCTGCTGTTCGAAGGAAGTAGGGCATAGGGATGCTCACGAGCAATAAGCACGTCCCAGCCGGGTTTGTCACTTATAGGGGTCACCTGGAAACATTTCCGTTGTGGTCTGTGCTGTTTGCAATGCGTTTCTGTATTTGGTTGTGGTGTGAACTTTTGTAGTGCGTTTCTGTATTTGGTTGTGTTGTGAGTATTTGGAGCACACATGTGTTGTGAAACTGATGAAGATGTTTTCTTAATTTGAGGGTGTTTTTCTATTTGCATGTGTTTTCTTCAGTTGCAGTGCGTTGAGCTCTCTCGTCCACTGTAACTAACACTATAAGTTTATGACCCTTTAAAAAGATACTTTATTGAACCTAGTCAATTTTCACATCACATAAGGCCATCATATTCTTAATTTGTTGAGGTTTGATGGAAAAATTGTAATGCATCCATTTTAAATACTATTAAGGAGCAAAACTGGTAGCACAGTTTTGGTAAACTTAGCACTGTTAACATAGTCTGTTTTCTAAATAAATAACTGTTCAGCTTCACTGTCTACATAGTCAAGGTGTCTAGTGATTTCCAGGAGAATCCCCATTGCACCTTGAAAAGCAGGGAGTTGAAAGCAGACTGGGATTTTTGTGCGTGACAGGACAGATGGGAAGCACATTTGGGTGGACAGGCTTGATTTCTGTGATGGTCTTTCCATTCTTGCACATAGTCTGGATGTAAAAACCCTCTCTCCTTCTTTGTTTCTCTCCAGTCTCACCCTTCACCTACATGGCCGGAGTGGGATGACTGTGTATTTGCTATGGGCAGAACAGACTTTAAGTTTTGCAGACTAAGTTTTGAAGGTGAATGTTTTCAGGCTTTAAGCCCCCAACCCGATCTTCATTTTCCCTCTATATTCTGCAGCAGCCCAAATTCAGCTTCTGTAGTGATAAAGCATTGCTCTTATTTCAATGCTTCTTGAAGGTCAAGTCAAATACAAAATATAATTTTATAGAGATGCTCATGTGCATTTTCTATTGGACATAACAGCAGATGATGGAGAAGAGCGCAATGACTGGGCATATATCCAGATGTGTAGAGCACTTTATGCATTTTAAAGAGCATATTTGGGATTGCAGTGGTAGAGCGTCTGCCACAACCTAATATTCACAACCCACCCACTGGATTTGGAACGTCCTGGTTGCGTATGCAACCCACCGTTCCCTGAAGGAGGGAACGGAGGACGTAGTCGACATTCGACTGAAATGGGATCCCGCCAGGGAGCCTATTGTCTTCGAGTATTATTGAACAAACCAATACACATTGGCGTGCGAGATCTGCATCTCACACTCCGCAGCACGGGTATAAATACGGAAGTAGATGCACGCACCATTTGCTTTTCGCTGAGCAGCCGAGCGTAACTCGGAGTCAGCGGTGGTCCAGCGGTAGTGGCAAGGGGACTACGTCCTCCGTTCCCTCTTTCAGGGAACGGTGGGTTGCATACGCAACCAGGACGTTCCCTTTCAGTCAATAACGTCAGACGTAGTCGACATTCGACTGAAATGGGATCAACCTTTGAACACGCCACTAACGCTGCCACCTTCCAGTGCCTAGACAAAAGCCTTCTGATCCTCCCGACGTTTTAGCGAAAAAGGACAGGGCTTAGGCCAGGAAGTCGCTGCTGTTCCACAAGACCCACTCAGTTAGACTTGGTAACACTGGGAAAGCGTGCCCAACATCGGAAGGAAGGGACGCTGCGGAAGCCCAACCAACCCGAAAGGGGGGGGGGGGGGATACGCATATGAACTGGGCGGAGGACCGGGCAGTATAACATATGGAATGTCACTGGGGTGGCTCCAGCCTAGAGAGGGGGGAGACAACACCGATTTACAGTGACGGCAGGACTCTGCCAAGGGAAAGAAACGGGCTCACCTGGGGAGCCGTATCGTGGAAGAATACACATATGGGGTCGCCGTAGGGACCGCAACATATGGACCCAGCCTAACACGGGTTCCACACTGCATATGAGTGGTAGGCCTAACACCGGACGTTCCGCCACGTCCGACGTTGAAGGGGTGCGGAGGAGCTCAACAGGATCCGGACAAGGGAATTCAACTGGAGCGAAATGGCGCACGTATCCGGTCCGTAGGAGGGGAATGGCGCAGCAAGCCGACACTGAACCGGGGTTCACGGTGTTACTGGCTTCTATGAGAAGAGAGCACACCGGAAGCAACCGGTTCGACACGTAGGCTATAGAATCTAGCAAACGTATTAGGTGTCACCCAGCCCGCAGCTCTACAGACATCTGTCAGCGAGGCACCCTGCGCCAACGCCCAAGAAGCGGCAACACTCCTTGTGGAGTGAGCTCGCAGTCCGGGGGGACAGGGTTCACCTTGGGACTCGTACGCCAAGATGATGGCATCCACTATCCAGTGGGCCAACCTCTGCTTGGAGACAGCCTTTCCCTTCCGCTGATCTCTGTAACAGACGAAGAGCTGCTCTGAGGTCCTAAAGCTTTGCGTTCTGTCCACGTATAAGCACAGAGCGCGAACGGGGCAGAGAAAAGCCAGGGCTGGGTCTGCCTCCTCCGGGGGCAGCGCTTGCAGGTTCACCACCTGGTTCCGAAAGGGGGTGGTAGGAACCTTGGGCACATATCCAGGCCGGGGTCTCAGGATAACGTGAGAGTTAGCCGGACCGAATTCCAGGCACGATTCGCTGACCGAAAATGCGTGCAGGTCCCCTACCCTCTTGATGGAGGCCAAAGCAAGCAGGAGAACTGTCTTTTGGGACAGAATTTTTAACTCTGCTACCTGCGAAGGCTCGAAGGGCGGTCTCTGCAGTGCGGTTAGCACCAGAGATAAGTCCCAAGAGGGTATAGAGGAGAGGCGAGGCAGATTCAATCTCCTCGCTCCCCTCAGGAACCTGACGATCAGATCATGCTTCCCCAGGGATTTCCCGTCTACTGCATCGTGATGTGCGGCAATAGCGGCAACATACACTTTGAGGGTGGAGGGGGACAGCCGACGTTCCAAAGCCTCTTGCAGGAAAGAAAGCACGGAAATGATCGAACACCTTCGGGGGTCTTCTCTGTGAGAAGCACACCACTCAACGAACAGGTTCCACTTCAGGGAGTAAGCAAGCCTCGCTGAAGTGATGGTATCTACGACTGCCTGTGGTAGATTACCTAGAACCTCCGCGTCCCGTCCAGGGACCACACATGGAGTCTCCAACAGTCTGGACGCGGGTGCCATATGGTGCCCCGTCCCTGAGAGAGTAGGTCCTCTCTCAGAGGAATGGGCCAGGGAGGAGCTGTCGAGAGGAGAAAAAGTTCGGGGAACCAGGTTCGGTTGGGCCAATAAGGGGCAACTAGCAAAACCTGCTCCTCTTCCTCCCTGACTTTGCACAGTAGTTGTGCAATAAGGCTCACTGGGGGAAACGCATACTTGCGGAGGCCCCGGGGCCAGCTGTGAGCCAGTGCATCCGTGCCGAGGGTCCCCTCGGTGCGGGAATAAAACAACTGGCAATGGGACGAGTCTGGAGAGGCAAACAGATCTATCTGTGCGGCCCCGAAGTGGTCCCATATCAGCTGGACCGCCTGGGGATGGAGTCGCCATTCTCCGGAGGCCACAATCTGTCGTGAGAGCTCGTCGGCGGCACGATTGAGCAGGCCAGGGATGTGAACGGCACGAAGTGACCTCAGATGCTTCTGACTCCATAGGAGGAGGTGGCGGGCGAGTTGTGACATGCGACGGGAACGTAGACCACCTTGGCGGTTGATGTACGCAACGGTCGCAGTGTTGTCCGTACGGACCAGTAAATACTTGCCGAGCAGCGTCGTCTTGAGGCGTCTCAAAGCAAGGAGCACTGCTAACAACTCGAGGCAGTTGATGTGCCAATGCAGGTGGGACCCCATCCAGGTGCCAGCTACTGCATGCCCGTTGTACGTGGCCCCCCAGCCGGTGTTGGAGGCATCTGTGGAAACCACAGCATGCCTGGACACTTGTTCTAGGGACACACCGGCCCGGAGAAACGAAACGAAAACGGTTTGGAGGCAGGCCGGGGTGATTTTCACACGGAGCATGCCTCTCTGCCACGCCCACCTTGGGACTCGGTCGCGAAGCCAGTGCTGGAGTGGTCTCATATGAAGCAGGCCGAGCGGCGTAACTGCGGCTGCCATATGCCCCAAGAGCCTCTGAAATTGTTTCAGAAAAACCACTGTACTGCTCTCGATAAGATTGAGGCAGTTCAGCACCGACCGGGCGCGATTATCTGTGAGGTGCGCCGTGTGTTGGACCGAGTCCAGCTCCAAACCGAGAAAAGATATCCTCTGCACGGGGGCGAGTTTGCTCTTCTCCCAGTTGACCTGTAGACCCAACTGGCTGATGTGCTGCAGCAGCAAAACCCTGTGTTCGCATAACTGCTCCAGAGACTGAGCTAGTATCAGTCAGTCGTCGAGATAGTTGAGAATGCGAATGCCACGCTCTCTCATGGGAGCGAGGGCTGCCTCCGCGACCTTCGTAAAGACACGGGGTGACAGGGCCAGCCCGAAGGGTAGGACTTTGTACTGATACGCCTGACCCTCGAACGCGAAACGCAGGAATGGCCTGTGTCGTGGCAGGATGGAGACATGAAAGTATGCGTCCTTCAGGTCTATCGCTGCAAACCAATCTTGGGGACGGACACATTGGAAGATGCGTTTCTGCGTTAGCATTCTGAACGGGAGCTTGTGGAGGGCCCGGTTCAGGACTCGCAGGTCCAAGATAGGTCGTAACCCACCACCTTTCTTGGGTATGATGAAGTACGGGTTGTAAAAGCCGGTCTTCATATCAGCTACAGACACCGGCTCTATCGCGTCCTTCGCCAGCAGGACAGCGATCTCCGCGCGCATGACAGAAGCAGATTTGGTCGACACCGAAGTGTGGCGAATGCCACTGTACTTGGGCGGACTCCGGCGGAACTGAATCGTGTAGCCGAGCCTGATGGTACGGAGGAGCCCGCTGGACGAGTTGGAGAGCACTTTCCAGGCCTCGACGAACCGGACCAGGGGGACCAGACGCACCACAGGCATACCCGGGGTGGGGCAGCGAAGTGGAGGGCAGGGACCCGGCTCGGAAGGCCCGTGGGCGGCCCGAAGCGGGGTCTGAGTGAGCCGTGCTTCACTTACCTGTCTCCACGGGGCAACAGAGGACGGGTGAGAGGGCGAATGACCGGGTCCTCGAACGCATCGTGTTGCCGGCTGGCGAACAAGAGGGAGCTGGGGGGAGCAAGGCTGTCCCACAGGGTCGCAAACCGCCAGCCTCGCCCTCTTGGGGCCAAGGGACAGAGAAATTCGCTCTTTCTACAATTTGGGTACCACTGGACTCCGGAGAGCCAATGGTGGAACGGTAACCATCTGAAGAGCTAGTCCCCCCATCCCTGGGTGGCCTGTCTCAGGAATGCTTCTGACACTCGCCCCCTGGCTGGGCAGTGACTGAGACAGACCGGGCGGCCTGCCTGCTGCTGGTTCTACGCTGGGGCCTGGGTGAAGGCTGTTGCGGAGACCCCGCGGAACCGGAGGCAGCGGCAGGGGGACGCCCTCGGCGACGAACGGGCGGAGGGACTATCACTGGCGGCAGGGTGGAGGCAACAGCGGGCCGCCGGGATAGGGTGTGTCGGGAAGCCTCCGTCCGAACCTGGGTGGCAGAGAACTGTTGGGCGCAGCTCTCCGCCACGTCGCCGAACAACCCAACCTGGGAAATTGGGGAGTCCAGGAACCGAACCTTGTCCGCATCCGCCATATCAACCAGGCTGAGCCAACGATGTCGTTCCTGGACCACCAAGGTGGACATCGCTAGACCGACCGCACATGCTGTGACACTCGTACCCCGGAGGGCGAGGTCAACGGCAGCGCGGAGCTCACTCATGAGCACCCGGTCTAAACTACCCTCGTGCATGTCCATGAGTGTCTTGGCCTGGTAGACCTGCAACAACGCCAAGGCATGCAAAGAGGAAGCGGCTTGCCTGCAAGCTCTGTAAGCTCTGACCGCCAATTCTGACGCGAACTCACAGGCCCGCGAGGGGAAACAAGGATCCCCCATCCAGGATACAGCGGCCGTCGGACATAAGTGAGTCGCAACAGACCGCTCCATTGGAGGGATAGCCTCATAACCCTTCACCACTCCTCCGACAAGGGTAGTGAGGGAGGAAGAACTACTTAAGTCGTTTTCAGCAGTAAAAGGTGCCGTCCACGACCAAGTAAGCTCTTCATGCACTTCGGGAAAGAAGGGCACTGGGGCGGCGGGCTGAGAACCAGCACGGCCCGCCCCGAGATACCAATCATCCAACCGAGACTGAACAGGACACGGTGGAGTGTTCCACTCGAGCCCGACAGTCTCGGCGGCCCGTTTCAGCATAGCTGACATTCTGGATCCGGCTCGGGCAACATTGAACTCCCGGAGGGAGACAACGCAGCCGAGTCGTCATCTCCAGAAGTCAGCTCACCCTCCGATGCTGCAATCGACGTCCTGTCCTCCAGGGGAGCCCCGAGTGAAACCACTGGCCGACCCATTACAGATGGACCAGCGGACAACACCGGAGGCTCCAATGGCAGCAGTGGAAGGGAGGGGTGAGGAGCCCACAGGGAATGGTTACCGGGCGGGACATCCAACACTACCCTCCGGTCACCCATCCCACACAGCACCCGTGCAGGGTGGGGCATGGTAATGGGGACTCGCTCTCCGCGAACGAAGGCGAGTCTAGCCCTCAACACTGCGACAGTCATGTTCCCACAGTGAAAACATGAGCTGTCCACAAAAGCTGTCTCAGCGTGCTGTAAGCCCAAACACGTGATACAACAATTGTGACCATCAGAGAGAGACAGGGAACGACCGCACCCAGAAACGCACGGGCGGAATGACATCTTGAAAAAGACGCAAACGCACCCGTGTTGCTCTTTTAGGAAGTGAAAAACTCTCACCAGTGCCGGAGCACACAGGGGAATGACCGCGGCAACACTAACACAGGAATGGTGCACCCTGTGTCAGTGAAGCACTCACTTTCTCGCCCTCAACCGACCGTCAGACAAACAAACACAAACAGAAACTTGGTTGCTGTGAGAACAGCAGTTGAGAGCTTGAAGCTCGCGATCACCGCTGCACTCGCGCTGCAAACACCGACACCAGGAGAGACTTCCCAAAGAAGCGCCGACACACTCGCTCGTTGTACAACAACACTCTTCAGATCCAGACATGAAGCTCGGCTCCGAAGCAAAGGCAAATGGTGCGTGCATCTACTTCCGTATTTATACCCGTGCTGCGGGGCGGAGTGTGAGATGCAGATCTCGCACGCCAATGTGTATTGGCTCGTTCAATAATACTGGAAGACAATAGGCTCCCTGGCGGAATCCCATTTCAGTCGAATTTCGACTACGTCTGACGTTATCGACTGAAAGGGAACTACACCCTTTCAAATGACATTTGTGCCATTACATGATTTGCATAATTCCTTTAATGAACTGTGCATTTAAACAACACATTCAGTGTTTATAAATAAAATTTACTGTTACTGTGTCCATTGGTTTGAAAAAACATACTTACTTTTGCCCAAAATGCTGAGGTCTGCTGCTTTGGGGGACGTGTCTGTAAAATAAAAGTGAGTGTTGTGTGTGATTAAGCAGTCAATAAAATCATCATATGCACTTAAGTTGGCAGGGGTCGGTAAGATTTTTGAAATGTTTTTGAAAGTCTCTTATGCCCACCAAGGGTGCATTTATTTGATAAAAAAAATACAACAAAACAGTAATATTGTGAAATATTATTACAATTTAAAATAACTGTTTTTGTTTTTATTCATATATTTTAAAATGTAATTTCTTCCTGTGATGGCAAAGCTAAATTTACATTAATCAGTCAGTCAGTCATTCAGCATCATTCATCAGTCTTCAGTGTCACATTATCCTTCAGAAATCATTCTAATATGCTGATTTGCTGCTCAATATCAATAAACATTTCTTATTATTATCAATGTTGAAAGCGCTGCATGTGCTGCTTAATATTTTGGAATGGAATAGCTTTACAAATGTTATATGTATTATTAACATCTCTGTTTGGTAAATGAAACCAGGCAAGAAATTGAGTTATACTAAGCTCTCATGTTTATCCTACAGAAAAAGTCCAGTTCATGCACCGGATAAGAGCATGATAACATTTGCTTTTCTATATCCTCTTCTAAATTCTCCAACGGGCCTAGCAGACCATGAACAAGCATACTTGGCCTACCTTTAGCCACTGCTGGCTCAGTCTCCCATGCTTAAGGCTGTGAGCACTTATAAGGCAGTTAGATACGGTGGAGGTGAGGTATGTCATCTGGAATAATTTCACACTTAAACGTATCCCAGCCAAAGCAGAGCACCATGTGTGCCCACTAAATCAAGTCTTTGGCTGCCCACGCTACAAATTGGTCACAAGTCCACTGTAATAGAGACCATGTGAGGCCCAACATCCCTTGGCATTCTTCAAACTGCCCCTTCTGAATGCTTGCCAAAGCGAATAGTAAAAATGGTTGACCGAAGTGGTTCACAACAGGAGTGCTGCCTAAATGGTTTCCCTGTATGAAAAGGCCTATAGAATAAAGAAACATAGCAAAATACATTTCAGGTTGTTGAGCACTACATTAGTTTAGACCTTACAATTTCCATTATTTATAAATTCATATATTATTTGAAAAATACTTTTTTGACATTTGATAAAACTTTTTTTATCATGATTTTCTTTGTCATTTAACCTATAACAACACATTCTAAATCTTATTGACAAAATATAGATCAATATTTTATTTAGCTGTGAAGACAAATACTTTTATGAATAAGACTATTATGAATTGAAATCTGCCCGAATGTGTGGCCATTGCTAATATTTGAGGTGGGTTAATGACGTGTCCATGAGTACTAAGTTCTTAGAAATGAAAGCGTAGCGTAAGTTCTGACAGGAAGACTCAACTGTTACGTCATTTATTACCTTCTCATCTATCCAATTGCGTTCTAATATGTGAAGTATAAAAGATCCATTCTTACACTCGTCTGAGTTCGCAGATGCTGACGCTTTCACTTGGCCTCGTCTCTGTGTGGCTCAGCGTGGCCTTGTCTCCGTGGCTCAGCGTGGCCTCGTCTCCGTGGCTCAGCGTGGCCTTGTCTCTGTGTGGCTCAGCGTGGCCTTGTCTCTGTGTGGCTCAGCGTGGCCTTGTCTCTGTGGCTCAGCGTGGCCTCGTCTCCGTGGCTCAGCGTGGCCTAGTCTCTGTGGCTCAGCGTGGCCTCGTCTCTGTGTGGCTCAGCGTGGCCTCGTCTCTGTGAGGCTCAGCGTGGCCTCGTCTCTGTGTGGCTCAGCGTGGCCTCGTCTCTCTGTGGCTCAGCGTGGCCTCGTCTCTCTGTGGCTCAGCGTGGCCTCGTCTCTGTGTGGCTCAGCGTGGCCTTGTCTCTGTGGCTCAGCGTGGCCTCGTCTCTGTGGCTCAGCGTGGCCTCGTCTCTGTGTGGCTCAGCGTGGCCTCGTCTCTGTGTGGCTCAGCGTGGCCTCGTCTCTCTGTGGCTCAGCGTGGCCTCGTCTCTGTGTGGCTCAGCGGGGCCTCGTCTCTGTGTGGCTCAGCGGGGCCTCGTCTCTGTGTGGCTCAGCGGGGCCTCGTCTCTGTGTGGCTCAGCGGGGCCTCGTCTCTGTGTGGCTCAGCGGGGCCTCGTCTCTGTGTGGCTCAGCGTGGCCTCGTCTCTGTGTGGCTCAGCGTGGCCTTGTCTCTGTGGCTCAGCGTGGCCTCGTCTCCGAGGCTCAGCGTGGCCTTGTCTCTGTGTGGCTCAGCGGGGCCTCTTCTCTGTGTGGCTCAGCGTGGCCTTGTCTCTGTGGCTCAGCGTGGCCTCATCTCGGTGGCTCAGCGTGGCCTCGTCTCTGTGTGGCTCAGCATGGCCTCGTCTCTGTGTGGCTCAGCGTGGTCTCGTCTCTCTGTGGCTCAGCGTGGCCTCGTCTCTGTGTGGCTCAGCGGGGCCTCGTCTCTGTGTGACCTCGTCTCTGTGTGGCTCAGCGTGGCCTTGTCTCTGTGGCTCAGCGTGGCCTCATCTCCGTGGCTCAGCGTGGCCTTGTCTCTGTGTGGGTCAGCATGGCCTCGTCTCTGTGTGGCTCAGCGTGGCCTCGTCTCTCTGTGGCTCAGCGTGGCCTCGTCTCTGTGTGGCTCAGCGGGGCCTCGTCTCTGTGTGGCTCAGCGGTGCCTCGTCTCTGTGTGGCTCAGCGTGGCCTCGTCTCTGTGTGGCTCAGCGTGGCCTTGTCTCTGTGGCTCAGCGTGGCCTCGTCTCCGTGGCTCAGCGTGGCCTTGACTCTGTGTGGCTCAGCGTGGCCTCGTCTCTGTGTGGCTCAGCGTGGCCTTGTCTCTGTGTGGCTCAGCATGGCCTTGTCTCTGTGGCTCAGTGTGGCCTTGTCTCTTTGGCTCAGCGTGGCCTCGTCTCTGTGTGGCTCAGCGAGGCCTTGTCTCTGTGTGGCTCAGCGTGGCCTTGTCTCTGTGGCTCAGCGTGGCCTTGTCTCTGTGGCTCAGTGTGGCTCAGCGTGGCCTTGTCTCTGTGGCTCAGCGTTGCCTCGTCTCTGTGGCTCTGCGTGGCCTCGTCTCTGTGGCTCAGCGTGGCCATGTCTCTGTGGCTCACCGTGGCCTTGTCTCTGTGGCTCAGCGTGGCCTCGTCTCTGTGTGGCTCAGCGTGGCCTTGTCTCTGTGTGGCTCAGCGTGGCCTTGTCTCTGTGGCTCAGCATGGCCTCGTCTCTGTGGCTCAGCGTGGCCTCGTCTCTGTGTGGCTCAGAGTGGCCTTGTCTCTGTGTGGCTCAGTGTGGCCCCGTCTCTGTGGCTCAGTGTGGCCTTGTCTCTGTGGCTCAGCATGGCCTCGTCTCTGTGGCTCAGCGTGGCCTCGTCTCCGTGGCTCAGCGTGGCCTTGTCTCTGTGGCTCAGCGTGGCCTTGTCTCTGTGGCTCAGCGTGGCCTCGTCTCTGTGGCTCAGCGTGGCCTTGTCACTGTGTGGCTCAGCGAGGCCTTGTCTCTGCGAGGCTCATCGTGGCCTCTTCTCAGTGTGGCGCAGCGTTTAAAAAAAAAATTAAAAAAATTTTAAGCGTCAGCAAATGCGTAAATGTATTATGTAATTTCAGCAGCAGAAAAGTATCTTGCATATAAAGTAAAGCATGCTCCACTTTATAGATTATAGAGTTACTGTTCCCACGACGATATCGATGGAACTCTATAATATCCTACTGTCTACGGAAATTGATACATCCATGTCTACCCAGCTGTTCGCTAACTCTTTTTCTTTCTTCTATTTTAGGAACTATATAATATACGGCTGGTGGGTATACTTTTCTTTTACGTTCTTTGGGGGTGGGCTCCGTACAGTGGAATTATTCTTCCACCCATTCTTGGGGGTCGGCTGCGCCCCGCCTTCATCTTCAGGCAGCAAATGCAGAATCTGTACACTCGGATCGCGAGTTATGGACGGGGCCTACGCCAAAGAACTTTATTGCATATATTGCTTGCTGGGCTGTTAATAAAATGCATAATTGTACAATATCTTCTCTCCCAAGTCTTTCTGGTAGAAATGAAAGCGTAGCGTAAGTTCTGCCAGGAAGACTCAATTGTTATGTCATTTATTACCTTCTCATCTATCCAATCGCGTTCTAATATGTGAAGTATAAAAGATCCATACTTACACTTGTCTGAGTTCGCAGATGCTGACGCTTTCACTTACCACCATCCTCCCCACCTCCACCAAGACGGCCTTCCCTCCATCATTCCCACCTCCACCAGGATGGTCCCTCCAATACCCCAAGGGGGGTCGGCTGCGCCCCTGCCTTCATCTTCAGGCAGGAAATGCAGAATCCGTACCCTCGGGTCGCGAGTTATGGACGGGGCCTACGCCAAAGAACTTTATTGCATATATTGCTTGCTGGGCTGTTAATAAAATGCATAATTGTACAGTATCTTCTCTCCCGAGTCTTTCTGGTAGAACTGTACTTTTTGTATTTTTGTATTTTGTATAGTTGGTCAAATGAATTTTAAAAACTTTTATACCATTTTCATTGTACAATGAAAACGTCCTCCTCATACTTATTTAGTCAAGCTCCAAAAACGGTTCTTTGCATATTGCGGGATCTGTGACGTCACACGAAAAATACATTTGCATATAACTGCCTCCAGAGAAAGACATAGACAAATAGTTTTACATCATTGCACCATAGGCCCCACCCACTGGCGTTCAGTCACTTAAAAGCTGAACGCTGCTTAAAGCAAAAGCCATTATAATCACTGATGCCGTCTACACTGGATACAGTACACAGATGCCCGTTCAGTTTCTGACATAATCCACGCACTTGAGTCTGTCGACAAGAGGACAAATGGAAGATTAAATGAAAGCATAAAGGAACATTCACTTTGACGCACCCTGTTTAAATGGCTCATTTGCTCATTTCTGTAGAGCAGGGGTGCAAAACTGGAGGGCCACAGCCCTGCAGAGTTTAGCTTCAACCACAGACGTAATTTGCGTAAATAGCCTTTTTTTCCAGGGTCTATATTTTCCCTACCACTTTTTGAAACATCTCGCGGCACGAATGCACCTAATACAAATGAAACATCTCCAGTTGACTAGCAGAGCATTTCTTTCGGTCGTTTGTGAAATAAGTGGCGATCTGGCGCTGGAATGTGTTTTTTAAATCATGCTGAGCATTCACTGCCACTGTTATGACAACAGTGTTCTCTCGCTCGTGCACTTTACACAGACGAGCGCTATATTCGTTCTGGTGAAACCACAAAACAAAATGCACACAAATGTGTACCTGCTCTTGACATACAATCACTGATGAACATTTTTTGTTCTAATGGAAAAAAAAATATACAAGGGTGGATTAGAACCCAGAACCTCTCTAACATGCGTTACAAAGTTCTACCATCAGACCAGACCATTCTACCAGGTCAGGCACACAAGTATTCTCTGTGCATCTATATTTTTATTCACCGACATGAAGAATCTTGGGACTAACCATTTATTGTATTATAATAAATGTACTGATTAAACTACGTTAAACATAACTTCTTTGATGATAAATTAAGCTCAATGTACTATTGAAATGGATATTGTAATGTTATTTTTTCCGCAATTGTTGTACCACATGCTCTTTTACAACCTGAGTTACCTCTACAACCTCTACTTGTCATGAACAGATCAAATTATCTTCAAATTTTAGAGACTTATTGACCTTGCCACACGGTCATGAGGGTCTACAGGGGTCATCTCTATGATTTCCTGTTCCATGATTTCTCATGTTAGTTCGGCCTTATGACTTTGTTGTTTGCAAAACATGACTTTTGACATACAAAGATTTTTCAAATTAATAATGATTAATAATCAATGAAGCATTTTTTTTCTCCTAAGAAATAATAATAATAATAATAATAATAATGATAATAATAATAAATGATTACGCCAAACTACTTTTATTTTTTTTATTAATGTCATTCTTTTAATTACAATTTTTTCAGTTTTACCACTTTATGGCCCCCAAATGGTATGGAAGGTATGGAAAAGATTTCTGATGAATCTTTAGAGGTATTTTTGGATATCCAGTGTTATCCAAAGGAACATATCAACCTCACTACATTACACAGGGCGTTTTTTTGCGGTTTTTAAGTCCTTGTATTCATAGCACAAAGCGGGATTCAGACCTTGGCTGTTCTGTGGTCTTGGTCTGACGGATATCCTTCAAAGCCAAGTAGACTTTGTTATTATTTCATTCACCTCGAGCTGCACCGTTGCATTCCAAACACAGAGACCCCCCCGAAATGTGCTTAGACCAGCAAATCCCTCCTGTAACAAGCAGGTGCGTGGATCCTTCCAGCGTTCTTTCGTCCATCACCTGCACCCTGTTTCTCTGCTTGTTGCTGAGTTGGTTTCTTTTTCTCTGGCTTCCTGTCGAGCGCCCTCGGGTCCAGACTCAGCCAGCTGTTCAAACACCTGCACAGGATGAGGCAGACCTTCAGCTGTTGAACCACACCGGCCATTGCTGCTGTTTCGATACACCAAGGTGATGTCATTAGTAATCGGATGTATTCATATGTAAAGAGGTTCTTGTGAACGTACCTTTTGTTATGTTTATGTAGACACTGCAACATATATTATTAATGTATTGACAGCATCAGTGCTGGTCCTACACTTCTGGGGGCCCTAAGCAAACACCCTCCCCCACCCCCATCCCATCTGTTCTTTCAGAGCAATTTTACTGTGTCAATAAACAAGATACAGTGAGTAGAATTTCAATAAACTGTAAAGACAATAGTAATCCGTATGCAAGGTGTGACAAATACAAAAAAGGAATAAAAATATGTAAAGGAAAACCATTTAAAAACACATTAGACTAGTAATAACAAGTAAAGTTAAATTCGTTGACAGCTAATTAAATCGCTAATTAATCGCTAATAACTTTGACCATATACAGTAGCTGTCAGAAAAATGTCAATGCGTCAAAAGCGTGATTTACTAACAAAACTAAACCATTATAAATATAGTTTACCCAAGCTTAAGTGAACATGAAAATAAATCAATAATTCTCTAAATGTACTTGTCACAATTATGTTCTGTTTGGTTCTTTCCTGTAGTTTCTGTATTATTTCTTGTTAGTCTCTATGGTTACAAATCAGTTAATACTTGTCCAGCTGTTCCCATTTAGTCCCCTCATGCTTCTTGTGTATAAATACTTCCTGTTTGGTTCAGTTTGTTGTCGGTCATCTGCTAGTTGTGTTTATGTTACCTGCTATCTTCCTAAATATTCAATTTTCCTATTAAAAGACTATTTTTTGAGATTTCCTGTTTCAAGTCTCTTTGGATTGTAAGACAAGCGACAATACTAACTTTAGACTAATGGGCATTGGATCAGCTATGAATAGCCTATAAGTCATCCTTTGTCAATTATAACTGTGGCAACTCCAAGGCCTATACTTAAAGGTTATTTGACACAACCAAGACTTATAAAGAATGTGTAATACACATAAATGTTTCACATTGTTGGTAAATGTCATGTGGCAAATGTCTCCGGACAGATAGCTTAGTTTGGAAGCCACATATTCAAATGTCAAGACGCATTTCATTATCTGCCACACGGCATGATATCAGAGTTATTAAATAAATATAAATCATTAAGTATTAGAAAAAAGAAATTTCCACATGAGTCCGCTAAAGTTGAATCACATTTATTTTTGCATGTTATAAAAAAATATGCTAACATTATATAGTGGCACGCTACTTAAATAATCTTTGAGAGCAAGGGGGCCCCCTGGTGATTCAGGGACCCTATGCACCTTCTGTAGTTTGCGTATAGAGTGGACCGGCACTAAATGTTAGCATTGAACACCATAACACCACATCACTTTAGATGCTGTCAATACATCCATGTAGTTTTTGGGTATATCCAAAGGTGTTAACATATGTACAAATAACTAAAACTCTTAATTTTTCAGGATCTGCTGACTCTGTGCCCCATCATACCCTTAGCTGATTCATAGGTTTATGCAGTGTAAATAAAAAGAATAGTCTAATGATACTTCTAAGGCTTTTGACTAACGGTTCAGAGGAAACTGATACATTAGTTCTTGACAGCCAGCCTGCATGAGGGCTTCTGTTAAAAGGTAAAAGAATCCACACTACGGAAGAGAACAGTGAGGAATGCAAAACAGTCGACCATTTCTGGATTTAGCATCCTTTTAATCTATAGTGTAACTGCAAAATTATTGCTAACTTAGTGTTTACAGACTGTCAATCTGTACACTGGTGTATCCTATACGGATATAATAAGTCTATAAGTCCTATAAGTCTTTCTTGTCTTGTCGCTTTGAAGTGACGCTCGAGTGATCAATAATATTCCAATACACTAATAGCTTTCCTTCGATTCCTCTGTCATAATTTTCTTTACTTGCTGCCTTCCTACAGGGGGTGGAGCTGAGACACGAGGAAAGGAAGCGAGGCACAAATAAGAAATGAGAAGCATCCATCGTCTTTATGATTCAAGTCATTGAATTATTCATTCAGCCAAATTAACTTCAATTGGAGTTAACTTCACTTGTACTTCATTTGGAACTATTTTATTGGTGGGGAAAAATATGGCAATATTGTGTCTAAAATGTAAGGTACTCATTGTTAACTTCTTGCTTACTAAACTGTTGTATTTAAAAGCAATATCACATCTGTGATTGTATTCAGAACAGCGCTTGCTTGTGTGATATTGCTTATCAAATTGTTTGGAATATTAAGTTACCACTGGTCAAAATTGCATTGTTGAGAAAAAAAAATGCAGATAAGTCAGATCAGTGTGTAATTAAATTTGTATTTTTACATTCAGAAATGATGTAAAATATTGGTAATTAAAACAGAATATTATAAACACAATAAACATTTATTTTAGTTCTTCTCACTCCACAACAGATTCTTTGCATTTAACGCTATTCAGAAGAGAAGAGAAATTAAAAATATTAGGAACATTTTGTGAGATTTTGTTGCTGGTTTGAAATGGTATTTAAATATGAGTATGGTTGGCAGTTTTTCTTTAATTTCTCAGGATTTCCCCATTCAAGTAGGACCCCCATTCTTAGTCTTGGATGCCGGAAATAGCTTCTCAGAGGCGTAGCAAATATGGCTGAACAGACTTTCCTTGAAAGGGACTATAAGTAGATTGATAGGCTATAAGTCACAGCTTGTTAATAAAAACATGATTTATATTTTGAAAAATACAGTATTTTAGTATCATATCCCACCATAAGGTGTTTCTTTTGAAGACACCCTGACAGAGAATTACACTATAGCAAATAAATAAATAATCAACCTTTCATTAATGCATCAACAGCCAAATGGAGGAAATAATTTCTCACCCCTGACTCACCTCACCCTTCAGTTTCAATCCATATGAGTCATGCTGTGGTATTGAGGCCTTCCTGTGAGTCTGCTCCTGGCCCAGTTGACTATTGTCTTGGTGATGTAGTGAAAATTGGAGGACGCTGAGCCCCGAGCTCCCTGTGGACTTCCTCAGCTGTAACCCTGAGGATGGAAAAGCCAGACCTACATTAACCCCTTGCAATTCCCATATCCTCCTCTGTTCCAGGGCCAGGGGCTTCAGAGGGTCCTACATTATTCATGTCCTATTGAAATGATATGCTGTCTACCTGCGACCAAACATAATGAATTCTGAAGCTGTTGAGAATTCTAACTAGCCGAGGCACTAAAAGCTGAGGAACATTAAACGGTTATACTCCTTATCTACCTTCTATCACAATGTTATAAAGGTTAATTTTTTTAGGAAAATTGTCATATGTTTGCCAAAAATGAAAATTCTTTAATTTGTTTGCTGTCACAGATATTTTAAGTAAATGTGGCCTAAAACAACACTGGACCCCACTGATTTTCATTGTGTGAGAAAACACACACACACACACACACACACACACACACACACACACACACACGCGCACGCACGCACGCACGCACGCACGCACGCGCGCGCGCGCACACACACACACAAAGACAATTGTTAAAACATCGCTTGCTCCATGGGAGAAAGAAAGTCATGTTTTATGTTAAAGTTTGTAGATTCCCTTTAAACCTTTGATAATAAAAACCTGAAAATTAGAAATGTTACCTTTGCAACTAACTTAGTAAAAAAAGTTTCATTTGAAGTAGTAAAACTATTACAAAAAGTAGTAAAACTAAAAACAAAAAAGAAATTGTAAAAAACAAAAATGTACTTTAAAAATGACAAAAACTAAAAATAAAATGAAAACTGAAAATATAATAAAAGCTCCTTCAAAATATATTATAATAGAATATAAATAAAACTAAAGTAACACTGATTTGAAGTAAACCCATCTGGATAGATTTCATATGCATTACATTTTGTAATATAAGAGCAGAATGAGACCATAAAATAAAGGAAGTTATATATAATTTCTGTCACATATATCTCATGATCTCTATCTCAGAAGGCCAGGGCTAGTAAAAGTCATGCTTTTGGTATAGAGACATAAGCTTTAGAGATATTGGGAAAAGGACCCATCTGTTAAGAGTATCTCGGTACCTCTCAAAAACAAAAAAACAAAAAAAAAGCCCCCGCCTTCAGAAAGCAGGGCTTTTAGGAGGGGGGGATGGTGGTCGGGTAACCTCACATGGGGTGCCCCTTTCTGCCTGAGAGGAGATGCACATACCAAGAACTTCATCAAGAGTGCAAGACATCCATCATTCGCCCCAGTGCCATTATAAACAACCCAGAGCCAGCCATGGAGAACCCCAAATGGTGTTCCACCTCTACTCTGACAAGATAGATGGTCCAGCTTCTTGGAACGAGCATCCGGTGAAGAGCAGACAAAGCAGCCCATCTGCTGGTGGATTAAGACAAGACTGCATGATTTATTTGAATATTTAGACGTGCATACACAAAGTGTTATTAGCCATTTGCAGGGCGGGCCCCACTGGCACAGTAAGTAATTGCTACTAAATGGCTGTGTATAATGAAAGATCTCACAGCGCTAAACCAAATCACCTCCCTGTTGCTAAGTAATCACCATCAAACACGTTTGCATGCGGCGCATTCAGCATTTAGGTTGCAACGTAGGTTGTCGGATTTACATAATTACATTTGCCAGATTTCAATTACAGTTTTAAACCATCAACAGGAACAAATGGAGAAGAAGATATGTGCGGTTAAACTTTAGCATGCAGGTCTTTGAAATGGAAGATTAATAGTTGGAACAGGAGCACAGATTGTATGAAGTGCATGATTTCCACAGCCCGCTCTGTTAACATCAAATGGCAGGATGTGACAGCTCAGATGCCACGTTGAGGAAGGAAAAAAGCTTTGTTGTGGGCATCAATGTCCTTTGACGATGGAGCTGAACCTCAAAAATGACTGGAGAACCTGCCATTAAAAAAGATACACAGGCAGATCGAATGGGTCCCCACAAGAAATGGGTGTTTTTCCTCACTTACAGTAGCAGTATCCCGCTCATATACTGTATATACGTGCAAAATGAGTCGCAATGAGCTACTTGTCAAAAATGAGTTATTAAACAACCTTCAACATGATGTATGTTTTTTTTGGAATCAGACAAAAGATTTCTGAGCTGTTTGAAGTCGATAAGAGTCAGCTATGTAAATTTTGAAAAAAATCTAGTTAAAGTTTTCTGAAGGTTCCAAAGCAAAATAACCTAGCAACCATACCTTAAAATCCCTGGTAATAACACCAAATTTGGCACACACCAAATCAAACCCAATATATATATATATATATATATATATATATATATATAGGAAAAGTATGTATTCAACTTTTTTCCCCATGATACCACAATTGTTTGATTAACATTAATAAAACAGACAGCCTATATATTAAAACCTACTGTACTGCACGGATCTAATATAACGTTACACAAGACAGATATTTTGAAATACTGTAATTTTTCATGGGCAAAGGAAAGGTACTCCTTTCAGAAAATGCACAAATAAATATACTCTATAGCTGTTTAATTGGTATTTGGAGCATTGAGATCACTATACAAGGGCTTAATAAGCTTATTTTTGTGAAAGCCTCAAATTCGACCACAATTTTTCATTTGTTTTGCCTGTAGCTCGTAATTTTGCCAGCACGGGTCACACACAAATATACAATATATAAATATTAAAATAATGCTTGCATTATTTAGATATCATATAGGAAACAGGATGGTGTTCACATTGATGTGTCATAATGCATCTGATACAGCTCTTGAAACTTGTGTGCCATGTGTGTCTGATGCAGTTAGATAGCAGGTTCCTGTAACTCACCAGAATACATTAAAAGCCCACAGATAAGGACAGCATTGTTTCTTTGTTCAGGTTGGAAACAGTGCTGGAATCAGTGTTGTGTGATAGGCTTCACATATCACAGGTTAGGTATCAAAGCTGCCACGCTGACTAAAGTCGCTATGCTTACTGTAAAGTGTTTTAGGTTCAAGTTTCAGTGGCATGATTCTTAAATGAGATTCACAGTATTTTGCTGAGACTGCTTATTTGGTGCCTTTGAAACCCTAATTTAAAAGTAGTAGTAATTTTCCTTTGGGGATTGCAATTTAATTGCTAACTGATCTGCCCTTTCAGCCTCTCTTAGGATTATACTGTTGTTACATATTGCTAAAAATTAAATTTTGGACATCAAATATTAAAACAGCTAGATTTGTTTCCTTTTCTGCTTTCTTTTAGTTGTAGTTTAGCTTTAAGGCCCAATCATAAGTATATTTTTTATTCTAATTAATATACTGTATTCACTGTATCATCCGCAGCTTCAGTTTTTGTGTAAAAAAATACACTGCCTCAATTCTCAAAAACCACGTTTGATGTTCAGTGGAATCAGAACACAGCTCTCTAACCCAGATTTTAATTTGAAGGACCATGTAAGTGTATCTTTGATGTTTTATTCACCTGCCCTGCTCTTTAGACCTCATTAATACTTAAAAAGGAACCACAGAGAAAAAAGGATTGAGAAAAAAGAGTTAATGTGAGCAAATGTGACTTCAGCACACCATTGGTTTTTCAAAACACAACTGCTTTTATTAGTCTCTCAAATGGATGCTAAGGATTTAGAATGTAGTAGAATAATCTTATTATTGTCAAATTTCATATCAATTCGAAAATTCTTAGGGCCCTATCATACACCCAGTGCCATGCAATGTTGAATGCTAGTTTCAGCCCGACGCAGTTATCATTTTCACGTCCTGTGCCATGTTGTTTAAATAGCAAATGAATTTGCGCCCATTTGTTCGCCCATGGGCGTGCCGGTCTGAAAATGAGGTGTGTTCAGACGCATTGTTGGCGTGTTGCTATTTTGAGGGAACTGAAATAGATAGCACCATTGACCAACTGAAACCTGGTCTAAAGTCAATGGCGCAATATTTTTTTTTTTGTTATTAAAAGAACGCGTTACTAATGTGCGCCTATAGGCGCGTCCACAACGTGCGTACAGTTTGTCCCGTAGATGGTCTGCTCGCGTGCTTTAACCTTGCACACGAGCAGATCCGTTTCCTCGCAAGAGAAGCGTTCAGTTTTTCAGCTTGCAAATTCCGCCATGTAAATAGAGAATCCGCCATGGCGTGAGCACAACTGGCTTTTAAAGGGAATGGGAGATGAGACTCAGATTTTTTTATTGCACGTTACACCCAAAACACACCCATTACTCATTTAGAGAATAGGGACAACCCTTTTAGACCATTTGCCGGGTGCGCCGACCATTTTTCCCATCGTTAAACTAGCAAAAGTGGATTCGTACACGCCCTAATTGCACTTGCGCCGTGCACTTTAGACCATGCGCATATATCGTTAAAATAGGGCCCTAAATGTCTGCCGATTTAAAGTGCCCCAATTATGCAATTTTAAAGGTTCCTAATTTTGTTTTAGAGGTCACCTACAATAGATTTACATGCATCAAAGTTCAAAAAACACTTTTATTCTCTCACAATATACATTGCACATCACCTAATTTCTTATAGAGTCTGATAAAGGTTTGTTCGAAGATTCAGACTCTTTAAACCCCTCCTTCCCGAGAGCCTACTCTGCTCTGATTGGTCAGATGGCCCAGTCTGTTGTGATTGGTCTACTGCTTACATTGTGTGTCAGAAAACCAAACACAATTACCAAATCTGAATTTCAGCTCTGGAGGCTTCCTCAGCATAGTGATACGAACAGTAACGATGGTGTCGTTTTTTTCTGTATCAATTCCAGCGCAATTAAGGGGGCTTTCACACTAGCACTTTTGGTGCGCACCCGGGTCCGAATGACGTCAGAGTTCGGTTCGTTTGGATGATGTGAACGCTGTCTTCCGAACTCGGGTGCGCACCCGCGAACCGTACTCGAGTCCGTTTAAAAAGGTGGTCTGGGGTACGGTTCATGTGAACTCGGCTACGGTACGCTGCTGATATGAATGCAATCGAACCAAACCGCGTAAGTGAACCGCTTTTGATGACGTATAATGTATAATGTGGTCGACAGGACAGTCGTCAGTGCGCACGCACGTGTGTGTGTGTGTACACTTAACTTGACGAAAAACGGGATTGACGCACTGCAAGCATGCAGAGAGATGATTTATGCTTGCCTCCACAAAAATTGTCTTCGGTGGACAGCCAGCTGTCTTTGAAACGATTTTAGTACTTTTGCGGCAGACAGACGCAAGTGTGTTTCTGTATCTTTTCTTTGAAAACAAAACCAAAGGTTAAAAAAAAGAAGAGGAAATGAGAAGTGAGCAATTCTATCCATTTTGATGCCTTTTCATTCATAGCGGCGCCGGTTACCAAGCAACATGATTACGCGCCACTGCAGCTTGATGACGCAAGCGTACCGCGGTTCGGATACAAATAATATAATGTGAACACAGTCCATCGGGGGCAGGGGGAGGGGGGAGCAATCGAACTCGGGTTCGGAATAGTAGTGGGAAGTTCGGATCATTTTACTGACTCGGATCTTTGAGTCTCGTTCAGCAAAATGAAGGAATCTTTTTTCGAGTCATTTCGTTCATTTCAGCATAATATAATTAAAATGGCATGATAAATATCCCAACACATCTAGTACTTACGAAAATGTTGATTACATTTGTAAAAAGAATAAAAATAAACTATAGGGTAATGCAGCCAAAGCCAAATTATAAGAAACCTAAATGTTTTATTAATTGGTTAGTTGTTGGGTCTTAAGTTCAGGCTATTGCAGTCTGATTCTGTTGGTTCACCTCACCTCCTGATCCGAGACGTTCTTTCCTTTGCAACTTCATATTTATCAGGTTAGTTCTTCTCCTCTCGTGTCTTGAGATGTTAGTTGTCGACTCACCAGTGTCTGACTCTGATCTGTCTGCTGGGCCGACCGTGCCGTGTGTGATACAGCAGGGCCGGAAATAGAAATGATTATGATCTTTCGAGTCTCGAGTTCGGGTTCGGACGGGTCCGAGTCTTTCGTTCTTCCTGTCAGTCCCCATATAGGCTATGCTGCCAGTACCGGAAAGAAAAATGACTAGTTCATTTTCTTCGAGTCTCGAGTTCGGGTTTTAAATCATTCGTTCTTTTGTCACGTGACCGCTGGTATCTCGCATCAAATACAACATTAGATTCGTGTTAATGACTGCGTCTGAATGTATATTGTTTTATATTTAGGAATTAATATACAAAATATGTGCAATAAACATTATCTGAAAAATAAAAGTTCCATCTTATTAGCCTATTTTTCCCTGTCCGTCTCTTTTCTAAATGTTTCTTGTGCATCTGTGGTGTGTTTTATTATATATTATATATTAACTACTATTATATTATACATTAACTACGTGCTTGTTTGTAAAAAGGTTGTGAATTAGTAGGCTATTCAATACGGTGACAAGTCACGTCACAAAAGAACGAAGGACTCAAACCCGAAGACTCGAAAAAAATGAACTAATCATTTCTCTTTCCGGTACTGACAGCATAGCCTATATGGGACTGCAGGAAGAACGAAAGACTCGGACCCGGCCGAACCCGAACCAGACGAACTAATCATTTCTCTTTCCGGTACTGACAGGAAGAACGAAAGACTCGGACCCGTCCCGAACCCGAAAACTCGAGAGAGATGAACGAATCATTTCTGTTTCCAGTACAGATTCAGAACCCATATGTTGCGCAATGCGCATGCGCGGTCAACACAAAATGAACGAATCACTCTCTGAGACAACTCGGTAGTCCCGACTCATATTAAAGATTCGTTCATAATGAACGAATCGTTCATGAACGACACATCACTAGTTCGGAACAGGCAATCGAACCAAGTGTGAAAGCGCCCAAAGTCTTCAGCTGTTGAAGTGCAGGCAAAGTGGATTTGCAGCACTGAAAACAGTGTCTTCTCGACATGTTGACAACACGAACCAAACTCTTCCAGGCCTCAGGTACTACAACAACTACAGTCAGGGCTCGAAATTAACGCTTAAGTGGATTTTTTGAAGGGACAAGTAAAAGAGAATTTTACTTGCCCGACCGGACAAGTAGCCTGAATAGAACATCAATAACAAAAATAAACAAATAACTAGGGAATCACTAAACCGAGCGAATGATTCTGATTTTATTACATTTATTGTAAGTTGCGATCGATTGTGGATAGGCTAATGTAGGCTATTACTGACGGTAAGGTTGCGCTGTTGACGCTCGCGCAGCCTCTCGAGGAGAAATCTACACAAATGAGCGCAGCACACACACACTCAGTTAACAACACACTGCCTATAAACAATCTAAATGTGGAGTTTTTATATTTTTAACATATGTTAAGCCGCCTCAATTATTTTTCCTGAATACCATCACGACTGAAAATGTGACATTGATTTCCTACAACAGTTCAATAAACAGTTAAAATTAAGTCACTTACATTTTAGATGCAATATTGCCTGTTTTTGTTCTGTTTCAGCAGCGAAAACAGTTCCAAACTAAAATCACAGCAGAACCACGGCGCATCTCACAGGAACACTCAAACTGTTTTCATTACTGAATGATTCAGCAATTCGAACGAATCGGTTGAGTCAAAGATTCAATGACCCATTCATAAACATCTGTCTCATTCTTGAATGAATCAGCCGTTTGAACGAATCGTTTGATTGAATGAATCAATGACTCACTCATTAAGACGGTCGCCTGCCACCACCTACTGGCGGTTTAGTGTTATGTTTAAAAGTAGTATCATTCTTTCCAACGTTTCTTATTTGTATATTTAAATCAATTTCATAACATTATTTTATGCAATTGTAATTTTTCAGTGTAAATTATTTAATTTGATCAGCCCTACCTAAGGTAACAGCGCTATAGTGTCTTATTATTCTAAATAATTGAATTTATTGATCAAATTTAGGAATTTAAAATGAAAGATGAAGCATACATTTAATAAGATTGGGGGAGGAGATGCCCTTTAAAGGTGCAGATATTACAATATGCCGATTTAAATATCAAAGCTGATTGAAGTTGAACACTGATGAGAATATTGCTTCAGAATAAATTAACACACAAAAACAAAAAAAATCCGGACAAGCAACTTTTTTACTCGGACAAGTGAATGACAGATTTACTTGTCCGAAGGATAAGCATATGAAAAGGCTTAATGTCGAGCCCTGTACAGTATTTGAGCGCAGGTCAAAGTAAACGGGCCATAAGCTTGGATTATGCATTTTGTTACATAGTTACGTAGGTATGTAACATGAAGTGAGACTGGAATTGCTGACGACAGTTCAGAATCAATACTTTCTTTTAGTAGACAATAACTTTATTTGTCTTGTACTATGATATTTTTGACATGCAGTCAAACGTGACACTCAACAAACCTAGCCAGTTCAGGTATTTCATGTGTTCTAGCTCAAGCAAACCTGGTGAAACTAATGAAGCTCTTGATAAATGGCATCTGGTATGCTTGAGACAACACCTGTTTTGCAGATTTGTGCTGTTATGAGGGATTCTATTCAGGGGGATAAATCATTTTGAGACCCCAGAAGTCATTAAAAATGTAATTTTCAGTTGAATTTAGGGAAACAACTTATTTGCTATTTCAATTACTTTTGTTTGATATATATACAGGTCCTTCTAAAAAAATTAGCATATTGTGATAAAATTAATTATTTTCCATAATGTAATGATAAAAATTTAACTTTCATATATTTTAGATTCATTGCACACCAACTGAAATATTTCAGGACTTTTATTGTTTTAATACTGATGATTTTGGCATACAGCTCATGAAAACCCCAAATTCCTATCTCAAAAAATTAGCATATCATGAAAAGGTTCTCTAAACGAGGTATTAACCTAATCATCTGAATCAACTAATTAACTCTAAACACCTGCAAAAGATTCCTGAGGCTTTTAAAAACTCCCAGCCTGTTTCATTACTCAAAACCGCAATCATGGGTAAGACTGCCGACCTGACTGCTGTCCAGAAGGCCATCATTGACACCCTCAAGCAAGAGGGTAAGACACAGAAAGAAATTGCGGCGTGGCATGGAGGCAATCAGCCTGTGGCACTGCTGAGGTGTTATGGAGGCCCAGGATGCTTCGATAGCGGCCTTAAGCTCATCCAGAGTGTTGGGTCTTGCGTCCCTCAACTTTCTCTTCACAATATCCCACAGATTCTCTATGGGGTTCAGGTCAGGAGAGTTGGCAGGCCAATTGAGCACAGTAATACCATGGTCAGTAAACCATTTACCAGTGGTTTTGGCACTGTGAGCAGGTGCCAGGTCGTGCTGAAAAATGAAATCTTCATCTCCATAAAGCTTTTCAGCAGATGGAAGCATGAAGTGCTCCAAAATCTCCTGATAGCTAGCTGCATTGACCCTGCCCTTGATAAAACACAGTGGACCAACACCAGCAGCTGACACGGCACCCCCGATCATCACTGACTGTGGGTACTCCAGTGCTGCTTATCTGTAGCCCAGGTCAGGCGCTTCTTCCACTGTTTCTGGTTCAAAAGTGGCTTGACCTGGGGAATGCGGCACCTGTAGCCCATTTCCTGCACACGCCTGTGCACGGTGGCTCTGGATGTTTCTACTCCAGACTCAGTCCACTTTTGCAGGTGTTTAGAGTTAATTAGTTGATTCAGATGATTAGGTTAATAGCTCATTTAGAGAACCTTTTCATGATATGCTAATTTTTTGAGACAGGAATTTTGGGTTTTCATGAGCTGTATGCCAAAATCATCAGTATTAAAACAATAAAAGTCCTGAAATATTTCAGTTGGTGTGCAATGAATCTAAAATATATGAAAGTTAAATTTTTATCATTACATTATGGAAAATAATGAACTTTATCACAATATTATAATTTTTTGAGAAGGACCTGTATATATATATATATATATATATATATATATATGTGTGTGTGTGTGTGTGTGTGTGTGTGTGTGTGTGTGTGTGTGTGTGTGTGTGTGTGTGTGTGTGTGTGTGTGTGTGTGTTTTATTTTTCAGACCATCCTTATGATTTTGCCTGCAGGGGGTTTGAGGGGCATTAACTGATGTTAAGCTAGCCTAAAGCTGAAACACCTGCTCCCACTGTATGGCATATAAATGAGCTCTCTCTTTCTGCTGAAGCCACAGGACACCTTGGCAAGAGGCAAACTAAACGAATGATGTGTGTCATTGCCATTTTTCGTTCACATCACTGTAAACCACTGTGCCAGTTTGTCTTTATTGTTCAGGGAATTGCCACTGAACCATGACAAGATAGAGAAGCAGAGAAGGAGAAAGTCCTGCTGAACAAAAAAAGAAAAAAAGAAAGAAAGATAGAAAGAAGGTTTGCTGGTCTATCTGGTCTCCCAGCCTGGCAAGTGGCTTTAGCTGGTCAGTTATCCAGATTCCCAGCTGACAAGCACCCAAATCCCTCTAAAACCAGTAAACCAAGCCAGCTGAGACCAGCAGGGAGAATAAGGACTTGCTATCGACTCATTGTTTTTTTGAAGATGTGGAGTACATATATTATAAATTAAATTGTTGAATTTGAGTTTATTTGCCTGTTCACTCTACTGCCTTTTAAAGTTCCATTAATGCTGTTTGGCAGTTTAGCCGAATGTAGGACATTGCAGTTTTAAAAAAAAAATGTTTATTAAATTATTATGTAAAGTAAACTGCAAAGGTTTCAAGCAGAAGGGTAATCCTGATAGGTTAATGGAAAAACGTGAAGTGGCTGGTTTTTTAAGAATTTTCTCAAGAATCCACTGGCACGCAGTTGAACAAAGGGTGGATTGAAATGGATTTGTAATCCTGCAGCAGCTGTATCCTCCTCCTGCCATCCCTGCTCACAGGGGGAAAACCCAAACTTGCATGAGAGGATCGTTACAGATCCTAAACACTTGAGCTTCTTTAGCGATAAATATCCCTCTCCCCCTTTCCCACCCCTCATCCCCCAAAAGGCTTTTTATAATGAACTGGATTTTCTGGAGGTTTAGACTGAGTGCAGACACCTTATCTGTCAGAGAAGATCAAAGGATGAACTCAGGTTCAAAACTTCCTGAGCTCAACTTGAAGATTTGGCGTTTAATTAGGCCCTAATTGGCGCCGGATAAACAGACCCACTGAGCAGGTGTAAGCAAGATGGAATACGATCCATGTTGCAGCAGGGGAATCTCGAGGGGGAGGGGAGGGGGTACCTGATAGTACTGGACAGACGGAATGTCATATTATAGTTTTTAATGACTGTCTGTAAAAAAGAAAAAGAAAAACTCTTTGAAGTTTATTTCTAAAAAGACTGCATGCACATCTGTTAATGAGTATTACGAACCTACTTCGACTGGATGATACCAGTGATGTATCATCCATTTGGATGATCACAAATCAAATAAAAAAAATGTACATTCCCAAATTTACTTACCTGAAGATTATTATATTTGTATTGTCCTGTTAATCCCTTGCATGTAAAGACTTAGAAGGGTGGTTGTCATATATGACAGTGACCAATAGTGTTACAACACTCTCCAGTCTCCCCTATTATAAGTCTGTAATGCGAGATAAACACATGTCATGTGTTTGTGCTGAAAAAGGTCGGCTGTCTAATTAGTGAGTATATGCTTTGCTCTGCCTGGATTAGCACAAATCCATTCCCATCATTACTGTTTTATTACATTTTCAATATGATGACTCATATTAAAGTCATCCGGTGTTTCACAGTTCTGAGGCCTTCAGTCTCTCAGTGTTACTGTTAATTAAAACTATTAAAAATTGTGTGGTAACACTTAACAATAAGGTTCATTAGTTGACATTAGTTAACTACATTAGTTGGCATTAACTAATAATGAACTGCACTTATACAGCATGTATTAATCTTTGTTAATGTTAAATGTTAACATTTACTAATACTTTATTAAAATCGTGTTAACATTAGTTAATGCACTGTGAACTAACATGAACAAACAATAAACAGCTGTATTTTTTAAACTAATGTTAACAAAGAATGAATTAATACAGTAACTAATGAATTGTTCAATTTTTAATTCATGTTAGTTAATACATTAACTAATGTTAACTAATGGGCCTTATTGTAAAGTGTTACCAATTGGGGTACACTTTACAGTAAGGTTTTATTTGTTTTGCAACATTTATTAATCTTACTTAATGTCAATTGCAAGATTAGGATCTAAATTTGTATCTGTTAACATTAGTTAATGCACTGTGAACAAACATGAAAATTTTTATTCACTAACATTGGCAAAGCTTATGCAATGCAGTAAAAATATATTGCTCATTGTTAGTTCATGTTATTTAATGCATTAACTGATGTTAAAAAATGAGACCTTGCTGTAAAGTTTTACAACAACTGTACTAAAGCTGAAAAAAAGTATTTGAAACTTAAACTTGAACTTAAACGAAAATTAGAAATGTTGCCTTGACAACTAACTGAAATAAGTTTGTTGAAGTAAATATGGCTAAAACTGAAATTAAAAATAAATTAAGGATTCATAGGAATAAAAAAATCCCCAAAACTTAAAAGCACATAAAAATTACTAAAACTTAAACTAAAATATAGTCATAAAAGCTAATTCAAAATATGAATAAATACTGCGATCTTATATAAATAATGCTAAAATAACAGTGGTGTAAATCAAGTCTATGAGCTTGGTACTGTCACTGAGGTGTTTTAGCAGTTTGATCATTATTCTGGAATAATCTAACAGAGGTGAAAGGTTAAAAGCCCTCTCACTTTCTGTTTACGGCTAACGGTATAATACAAGATGGTGATCTATTTAGAGGGCGTGAATAAACATCATCCATTGTCCTGACAAGGCTTAATGCAGACCAATCTCTTTCCTCAGTCTCTGGCTCGAGCTGAGGAAACACTTTGAAGGCATACTTTTTATTATTATTTGAAATGGAAATATATTGATGAGCTAGTGCATTACTCAGCAAAAGTGGACAAAATAATTTTTTATTTGGATTAGGCCAGGTCATTTTTTCGTTTTTGTGTTTAGGTAGTACTTTGGCATGGTTTCAATAGCTCTTTGGAGATTGGGTAACACTTTACGGTAAGGGTACATGAATTATCATGAATTCAGGTATAAATTCATGAATGAATTAGGCATTAATTCATGCATTAATATCTCATGAATCATCAGGAACTAACATGAGTTCAACGTTTTTCATTCATGACTTCATGGATGATCAACACCTTATGAGTACATCATCATGAATTATGATTTATTACGCATGATCATGATGTTTTCTTTGTTCACAAAAAAATGTGTCTTTACTATCCATTGTGGATGAAGCTACAGTTATGGTACATGAATCATCATGAACTCATGCATAAAAAAAGCAATAATTCATGCATGCAAGACTACTCTTCGAATTATTAATACAAAAATCCACATTACCTCATGCATGCATACAGGCTAGAACAGTATATCAATTAACGTGAGAACTGTTTTTCTGAATTATGATCTGAGTTTCCAAGCATGTTCATGTTCTTCTTCATAGCCTGTAAATGGACAGACCCCAAAATTGGCCAATCACAGCAAATAGCACACAAATTCTGTTAACATTCAAATATAGTCATCATTAACTAAGCATAATCTTTTAATGACTTCATCATGTGTGTGGCCCCTCAACTAAAGTGATGACTTGGTCTTTTGAAACACTGATGAACAATGTGTTTTCATTATGATCTGAGTTACCCAGCATGTTCATTTCTTCATAATAGCCTGCAGGTAAAAGGACAGACCCCAAAATAGACCAATCCCAGCTCATAGCACATCAATTCTTTTGACATCAAATACAGTAGTCATTATCAACTAAGCATTATCTTTTAATGACTTCATCATGTGTTCGGCCCCTCAACTAAAGTGATGACTTGGTCCTTTGAAACACTGATGTGAAATGTGAAATGACATGAATATGAACATGAACGTTCAAGCCTTTGCAAACAATGTACTGTGGACACAAATGGACTTTGATCTTAACTTTACTGCTTTGATCTCATGAGAATACGTGTGTATTTTTACGTAAAGTGTAAGTTAGTTCTATCATACGTACATTTATTTACGTTTTATACACGCAGAAACGACTCTATTGCATTCAGCTGTCTTATCAATTAAGTTTTCAGTCGTATTTATTAATATAATACTCATAAATATGAACATTTTGCTCGTTTTGCCTGCATGGTGTTAAACAAGAATAGGCCAACACTTTAAAACCTTAAAAATACCTTCTTTACTCGTTTAACCATTTTTATTTACTGTGAGACACAAAAAGCGTTTTCTCCTATAAAACACAACATAAATTCACAAAAGACATCAATTTTATTAGTTTGATGTAATCCAAATCTTTAGAATCCATACGTTGTTTGCAAGAAACAGATCCAAATTCAGCCTTTTATCCAGTGATCTTCATCTCCATTTCTCAGCAGCGACCGTAAACGTCAAATCCCGCGCTGGTGATGAATTCAAATTCAAAAATTGCGCCCTCAAGAAGCATTACGTCATGTTTTACGGCAGTGATATCAAACGCTCATGGCTCTTCCCTGCTTCGTCACAGATTGCGACATGCCGTGTTTCAGTCGGTGACGGTGTACTAGTACATTTGAAATGGAAAAGCGCGCGCGCCTTCACAGAGCGAACCGAAGCCGGATTAACATTTTCGTGGATTATTAACTTAAATAACTTAAATCTGCTCTGTACCTCATACAAAATTATAATACTGCCAGAGAGGACTGCGACTCCAACACATCATCATGTGAACGACTTTTGGTACCGGTTTTGACATTTTCGCAATAAATAAATAAATTATTGTGATTATACTTGTCTGTCTGTTATGTTTTTCTTCATAATTGTAGTCTAACGTTACGTAGTTTTAAGGAATGGTTATGGGTAGGATTAGTGGCTTAAAATATATTTTAATGCTATATTGTTAATAAAACTGCAATTTCTCTACACATCTCTGTCCATTACGTTTTATCCTTTTTATATTCTGTATAAAATGAGTATGTTTAGGTTTGGGAATAGGGTTAAGGGATCTTACATTTATCTATAAAATGCATGGTAAAAGGGAAATTATACAGATATCTTTATGATATGGAATATACGTAAATAACGTTTTGTAACTGTTAGCTGTAAAATCGTAATAATGTTACGTTTAAATGTTGCAGATATGTCCATATACGTTTCAGCATCTATCCAAACGTAAAAAAAAGTACGTTTTCTATCTTTGAAAATAACGTATTAATACCTACGTATTAACAATGAGACCATACTGTTTATTCTGAAACAGTATAGCCTACCAGTTAAATCAACAGCAATACTTGGGAAGAGACATGAACATGCTAGATAACTCGAATCATAATGAAAACACATTGTTCATCAGTGTTTCAAAAGACCAAGTCATCACTTTAGTTGAGGGGCCACACACATGATGAAGTCATTAAAAGATAATGCTTAGTTGATAATGACTACTGTATTTGATGTCAAAAGAATTGATGTGCTATGAGCTGGGATTGGTTTATTTTGGGGTCTGTCCTTTTACCTGCAGGCTATTATGAAGACATGAACATGCTGGGTAACTCAGATCATAATGAAAACACATTGTTCATCAGTGTTTCAAAAGACCAAGTCATCACTTTAGTTGAGGGGCCACACACATGATGAAGTCATTAAAAGATTATGCTTAGTTAATGATGAATGTATTTGAATGTTAACAGAATTTGTGTGCTATTTGCTGTGATTGGCCAATTTTGGGGTCTGTCCATTTACAGGCTATGAAGAAGAACATGAACATGCTTGGAAACTCAGATCATAATTCAGAAAAACAGTTCTCACGTTAATTGATATACTGTTCTAGCCTGTATGCATGCATGAGGTAATGTGGATTTTTGTATTAATAATTCGAAGAGTAGTCTTGCATGCATGAACTATTGCTTTTTTTATGCATGAGTTCATGATGATTCATGTACCATAACTGTAGCTTCATCCACAATGGATAGTAAAGACACATTTTTTTGGGAACAAAGAAAACATCATGATCATGCGTAATAAATCATAATTCATGATGATGTACTCATCTTAGTTAATGTTTTAATTAAGGTGTTGTTCATCCATGAAGTCATGAATGAAAAACGTTGAACTCGTGTTAGTTCCTGTTGATTCATGAGATATTAATGCATGAATGAATGCCTAATTCATTCATGAATTTATACCTGAATTCATGATAATTCATGTACCCTTACCGTAAAGTGTTACCGGAGATTGTCCTGAGAAAGTGTTCTGAATGCCAGCAGCCGAGCTGTGTTCTTTCTTTCATCAAAAAAAAAAAGAAAGAAAAAGGGATTTGAGGACCACGAGGGACATGTTTAGAAGGAAATTTTGACTACCATCAATAATGGATTAAAGACCCATATGTTCACATTTCAATAATGTATCCCACCTAAAATTTTAAACAAACAGAATAGCAAGTAATAAAAACTTAGGAGGAATAGTACAGAAATCTTCATTAAAAATATTTGTCTCTTGGGTCTAAAAAAAAATCATTTAAATTGAGGTGGGAAAATGTAGAATTGTGATTTAAATGTAAAGAAATAATTAATGAAAAATGGAAATAAAACAATCATATACTGTAGCTTTTTAAATTTGACAAGTAAGGTTAGATAGTATCTAGACAGACAGACAGATAGATAGATAGATAGATAGATAGATAGATAGATAGATAGATAGATAGATAGATGATAGATAGATAGATAGATAGATAGATAGATAGATAGATAGATAGATAGATAGATAGATTTTTACCAAATAAATTGGGATTAGATATGGCGCAGCAATTAATTTTAACAAGCAAATTTGATTAATAACTGTACTTAAATATGCACCATAAACAGAGATCTACAATATATGAAAGCTTGAGACACAATGCACAAAAACACAGTTATAGGCATTAAAACAACATGTATTACAACACTCCCTGGTCTCTTCTACTTGTACTGTGCTGTTGTAATACTAGTACAGTACAATATTATTCAATTATATATTTCCTTCCCTCCCCAAAAGATATGTGCACTAAAGGAAGTCTGAAGCTCTTGTTCCCAGAGGGATTTCTTTCTCTTCCTGCTCCGTCTACACATTCATTTGAAAGCTTGTGACACAGTAGCCTGAAATATCATGAGCTAATGAGTTTATTCACAACACTCCGCTGCTCGTCATCGAATAATTTATCGTAAATGTGTCAAATAAGCACCTTGACTGGACAAGCATATCATTTTTCCAGATAGTAAGCAGATTCACTTCACTTGCTGTTTTGCTGATGCTGGTAATGTAGCATTTCGTTCTGAATCAAGACAGAAATTCATGCTGCCACTGCAGCCCAGTATATTTCAAATGCCAATTTTGCAGTTAATCAGCAGTAAAATTATTCACAGAATGATATATTTTCTTTGACTCCACACATTGGTTTGCTTGCAGCAGATAGGAATTCTTTTTCACTATAATTTCCAGTCACATTTGTATTCAGAAGGAGGATAAGTCTGAAGGTTTAAAGGGTTGAGTAGTATTTGGACTTAAACTCTTTGTACTAGTTGTCTCTCTTAACCCAGCACTTGAAAAGAAGGATTAGAGGACTAGGCGTTCATCTGGATTTTAAACTGCTTCACACATCACAGTCACATTGCCTTTTACACCTAGCTTTGACCTTGCAAGTCCTTTCAAATGTAGTCTACTTTGAGAGTGAGTGGAGCAGACAGGGTGGTCCCGCTTCACTCCGAGACGAGCATGTGACCGCAGCCACATGACCTGTGAACATGCGATTGCTGTTGCCCTGTCGAATCAATGTCAGTTAAAAGAATAAAGCTGTGCAGCTCGTTATTCTTCCTTGAGAATCAGTGTATTTTCAAACCAGGCATGTTTTGTGGGTAACACTTTATTTGAACGTGACGTAGTTACACGTTACATGTACTTAGTAATAAAAGTGAACATGCATAATCACAAGCAACTAACCCCAAACCTTAACCCATATGGCAAGTACATGCAGTTAATTAATATTACTCAGTACCTACCACTGTGTTGTAACACTGTTACTACACTGTAACAAGATCACCTTAAAATAATGTGTGACCATTTTGTGTTTGGGTCATGAGATGATGCTAATACTTCATATAACATATGTTTTGAATTTCTTTAATGAAAATTAAGTCAAAAAGTGTTGTCTTGATATCATAATGAAGAAAAAGCCTCATTAATCTAATTATTAAAAAAGAAAAACTTTAATTTGGCATAATATTATAATTAAAGTCATGTGGTGCAACAAACATGCAAATACATAAACAAAGAAAAGAAAACATCATAAATCACCAATGGAAATGACATGACAAGTCTATTATCTATATATAAAAAAGTATATACGTATCTTACAATTTGACTATTATATGACAAGGCAATGTTAGTTTAGGTTGCAAAATGTCATGTCTTATTTTACCGTGATACATTTACTATGAACAATCTTTTGCGTTCCCCCGAGAAACTTTGCAATTGCCTTCGGACTTGTCTCTCAGCTGCCTGCTCATAGAGAGCAATTTATATTATAAAGCTCGTTTTGAGAAAAATTTGGTTGTAGCGTGGTACAAAAATGGGAAGTGAACTCAAGTGCAAAAACAAGGAGGATTTAATAACAAAAACAGTACAAATACAAATCAAAAACCCACGAGGGGGGAAAACATAATAAATGAACATGAAACCAACACTGACTCTGAACATAAGCACATCAACAAGGAACTGGGAAGACGTATGACAACGAACCGACAAAGACTGCATACAAGAGGAGACTTAAAAAGGGAACAAATCAAGAGGGGACAGGTGGAACAACTCAAACACTAATCAGGTAACGAGGGGGAGGGATCAACCATCACAACAGCACATGGCACAACATAACAAACACCCATGTGCAACACAAGACAGGACAGACATGTGACAACGTTACTATGATTGTAAATAGGTGTCATTTGTGTTTTAACAACATTTAGCTCACGAGTTATTGATCCGGGAAGTTCGAATCTGTGAATATATTACCAACTTTACTGTTTCCCAATTTTTTTCCACCACCATGTCCCTTTAGGGGCTCCGTACCAATGCATTCAAGGTACAAGGAAAATGTGTTATAACTTTTTACTTGATGGTTACATCACATGATCATTTTTAGAGTCAATAAATGAAACAATTTCTGGAAAATGGTATAAAGAAAATTAAAAACCATATGAAACGAACTTGAATACAAAGAGTAAATTTCTAAGAACTTGACACATTTGTTTTAAACTAAATTTTAAAAGGTTTTTCCTTCTTATCATTGTGTAAACTCTTATTTTTCCCATTATCAGCTGGTCACAAAAGCTTCACTTAGTTGTTCACGAGCGTGTTTTCCCCCCATCAGTAAATATCTTACCCTGTGTATCATGTTTGAGTTGATTTCGAGGCCAGCCCAGAGCAGCAGGTGATCCAGGAGCTGGAGGTGGAGAATATTCACCCATGTGGTGCTTGAACAGCAGGGTAGAGGAGATACACAGGACCTTAACTGATCAGCCAATTATTCAGTCCTGATGGCCCAGCAGCAGGTGCATTTAACAGGAATGAGAGAAACAGAAAGAGAAAGAGAGAGAAAAGCAGAGAGGGATTGAGAGACACCTCTACCATCTCTGCCTTTCCCTAAATATCATGTTCTTTGTATTGTTTTCAGCATGGTGGCTTTGCTTCTGTCAGACCTCTCATTTAATTCCCTTCGTCTTTCTATCGCTAGTCCTCAGATAGTTTCTCTTCTCTGTGGTAATCCATCCTATTCTACATGGTAATGGTCCATCAGTGGCGATCAATATTTCATACAGAAATAACCCAACTTGAGTGTTCTTGTCTAAGCCCCCCCCTTCACCCAGCCCCAGGGTCATCAAAACTGTTATTTCAGGAAAAAGAGCCCTGAGCTTGCATTAGTACGTGGAGAAGAAGGGCGATACATCAATCATTCATGATACACTGCTGCCTGCCAGGAGAAACACAATGATTTATGCAACACTTGTTATGACGCCTCGGTACAGTCGGGGAGCTGCGCTGCGATGCTTCGTGACTTGCAATGATGGGCCTATGAGGCATTTTTAAACACCTCTGATGTCTGGCTTTGACTCAGATCAGATGCACTTTCTTTCGGTTAGAAATGTGACATGCTGTGCCGTGTCACATAACTACTTATAATTTAACGTATCTGGATTTGTTTGTGTATATTTTCTATGTAACATTCAAGACACCAAATATTTTTATTTACAATGTATTGTTTGTATTTTATTTTTAAAGACCATTTGTATGTGCCATATGTTTCTTAATTTTTGTTTCACACTAAAATCATGCCAACACACATTTTTCACTTATTAAATATGTAACCCAAATTTTGGGAACATTTAACTAAAATAGGAAAAGTTTTCCTTTGCTTTTTTGTGTAAGGACGAGAACGTTGTCAAAATGATCCCTCGAAAACGTCTAAAAAACACTGTATTATTCATGCCAGGCCAGAAGTTGGCGATGTCACTTTGTAAAGAAACACTACGCGCTTACAGACTGAACACATAATAGAAATGCGTATGATGTTACTGTTTTCACAAATTGCAGACGATAACGTAATCATTTTTAAAAACTTGCACCTTGAAAACCATTTTCAAAAGCTTGCATTTTCGGTCCCCCAAAACGCAGTTGTCGTGTAAATGAACAGACAAAATGCTTAAAAAGTTTTCCGTTTTCAGTTTAATGTGGTGTCTTGTAAATGGCCCTTAAGTTTATATATATATATATATATATATATATATATATATATATATATATATATATATATATATATATATATATATATTTTTTTTTTTTTTTTTTAAAGGACAAGTGGAAATTAATTTTGATATCAATCAACATTGTCACAAATGCTTTTAACTTCCTGTTTCAAATAATTTCATGGGGTCTTTAAAGTCAAAACTTTCTTAGACCAACATAAACCTTCCCTTAGACCATTATCATTACTAGTTGAGGGCCATTAGGGAGTTAGCTTAGGGTATTTGGCAGGAATACTAGAACTTCCAGGAAAGCATCTCTCACAGACTGTATGATTCATTGCAAGGTAGCTATAAAATAAATAATATTCTACACAATATGTATACAGTATGAAATATAATATACTGATATAAATTAATAACAGTATAAATAAAATATACTGATAATATACGTGATAATAAAGAAACAAATGTTTCCTAACATGTGAAAAAAAAGGGAAGATGTTTTCAAATGAGATATTTGTGAGACTATCTCTCCCAAATTACCCTGATTCAGTTATCAGGGTAATTTGGAGTTAAACTTGTTGTATTACCTCCAAAAGATATGATGTCACTCTCTTTCTCAGCGCCAGCTTGTAGCACCTGCTCAGATCTGTCTTATACTGGGAGTCCTCTTACAAAGTTACAAGTAGGATGAAAGTTAAAAGTAGGACTTATTTGTGTGAGTGTGTGTAAGGGAAATTTCAATGTAACCTTTTACCTCTATACAATGTGTCAGGCATTTTTTAGTGACCATACGGTATGTTTTGGGTCTTTTTCTATAGTAGAAACCTACTGTTTGCACTTTCTAAATTCCAAGCATTTACATTTATTCATTTAGCTGACGCTTTTATGCAAAGCGACTTACAATTGCTATATGTCAGAGGTCGCACGCCTCTTGAGCAACTAGGGGTTAAGTGTCTCGCTCAGGGACACATTGGCGTCTCACAGTGGATTCGAACCCTGGTCTCTCACACCAAAGGCATGTGTCTTATCCACTGCGCCATCACCACCACATAATTGTTTTAATACACTTAACTGTAAGTACTAAAGGTAACTAAAGGTAACTGTAACCCGTCCCACACTTTATGTGCTGCAGACACAAATGACACCTCAAATTATGTGGCTTGTTGAGGAGAGGGGGTGCTATTACTTTACTAAAGATTCAGATGAACTATTATAGTTTGCTGTGAGATTAAACTGACAAATCAAATTCAATAGACTCACATTGAGGGAGGGAACTGAGCCATATCCACAGATCAGAAATAATAGAGACTTGGGGGTGGGCTCTTTTAATGTAAGCAACTACATAGCAACATTGCAAAAAAAAAAAAAAAAAAAGAAAGAAAGAAAGAAAGAAAGAAAGAAAGAAGAAGCTTAGAACATCTTAGAAACCGCATAGCAAACACCTTTGCAACACCCTGTAAACCAATCAGTACACCTTAGAAACACATAACAATGTGCTAAAATCCAATAAAGACACCTTAGTAACCACACAGAACACCTTAGCAATGCTCTAGAAACCACCCATTTAGAAACTGCACAGTGATGATGCAAACCCCCCCAAAAAAACCCACTCAGAACACCTTAGCAACTACACAGCAACGTCCTGCCAACCACCCAGAACGCCTTAACACTCCAACTCAGTACACTTTTTAAACTGCACAGCAACATTGCAAAAACACTCAGAAAACATTAATAGCCTTGGCAACCACCCAGAAGACCCTAACAACACCATAGAAACCACAAAGCAATGTTGCAAAAACACTCAGAACACCTTAGAAACTGGACAGAAACATCCCAGCAACCAGAACACACTATAAACCACTCAGAACAACTTAGAAACTGCATAGCAATGTTGCATAAAACACTCAGAACACCTTAGAAACCACATAGAAACACTCCAACAACGCCCTAGAAACTACTCCTTGAAAACCGCATAACAATGCTGCAAAAACACTTAGAACAACTTAGCAACCATTTAGCGTTTTTAAAAACTACTAAAATGCCTTGTCATGGTGGTTTAGCACAGGTTTTGCAAATGTAACCATGGATGCCTGAAGAGGGAACGAAACGCTGCGTCGAGACGCTGTGGGAACGCCCCTGCGTGATTGGGTCGTGAAGCACGTGTATAATCAGTCCAATGAAAAGACGAGACGTCATAGGCAGGTGACATCATCGACCAGGAAACTATAAAGCACACGTGAAAACAGACCGCGCTAGCTTCTGAATAGCCGAAGCAAGTCGATCACAGGCATGCAATGAGTATGGCAGGGCGACACAGCGTCTCGTTCCCTCTTCAGGCAACCAGGGTTACATACGTAACCTGAGACGTTCCCTTTCAAGGGAACTCGAGCTGCATCGAGACGCTGTGGGAACACTATACCCACAACACCATAATAGCAAATGACTGTTCTGTGTGAACTCGATTGCGCACACTTAGAAGCAAGCACCCTAGACCCTGGAGTGCCTCGATCCAAGTCATAAAATCTAACAAATGTATGTGGTGAGGACCAGCCTGCCGCATCACGGAGGGAAATGGAGGGACTGTCATGGAGGGAAACCTCTGATAATAAAGCCTTTGAGGCCGCCATACTCCTGGTGAATGGGCCCGAACAGCCAAAGGTGAAGGCTGACCAGCCGCTTCATAAGCAAGTGAGATAGCCTCGACTACCCACTTGCTCATCCTCTGCTTGGATGCAGGGCAACCTTTTCTAAGTAACCCAAAACAGACGAACATTTGATCCGATTTACGCCACAGGGAATCTCTGTGTATGTAAGCATCCAAAACCCGAACAGGGCATAGCAGATTAAGTTTTTCCTGATCTGGTGAATTAAAAGGTGGAGGACAGAAGCCCTGTAGCACTATTGGGCCCGCAACATTAGTAGGGACCTTAGGAATATAACCCGAGTTATAGAAGAAAGGCTTTCAACATACCTCGTCAGTTGCGTCAAGGAGATCGTCCAGTAACGGACTACTCAGTTGAATTCCGCACATTGGCGGTGCAGTGCGGCTGAAATTCAGAGGCTAAATGGGACAGGTTTTTATATGGACTTTCTGATTCCGTCAAGGATGACATTTACACCTTGGACTTACCCACGGGGGTGGATAAACTCATAGACTTGGCCATTCAAGTGGATATTAGATTACGACGACCGGGGCCACGGACACAGCGAGGGCAGCCTATCAGCGCACAGACTAATGTATCTTTTTCTCCAGGTGAAGCTATGGTGTCTTTTCCAGATCCTGAACCCATGCAGATGGGCAGATCATGTATATCACAGCAGGAGAAGCAGAGAAGGAGAGAGAGGGGACAATGTTGGTATTGTGGAGCCGCTGGGCACATCGAATTTTGTCACACTACTTGTTTGTTGTCTGCGTGTTCTTCTGTGTCTTGTTCTGTGTTTCAGGATAAACACATGGATTTTTCTAACGTGCCACGTGAGTATCTGGACCTGAAGGGAGTGTTCAGTAAGTCACGGGCTGCTTTTCTTCCTCTGCATCGTCCCTATGACTGTGCTATAGATTTACTGCCAGGTATGTCTCCGCCTAAAGGCAAGTTATACTCACTTTCTGCTCCAGAAAGGGAGGCCATGGAGAAATACATTTCTGATTCTCTGACAGCCGGGTTCATCTGCCCTTCCTCTTCTCCAGCGGGGGCAGGGTTCTTTTTCATGGGGAAGAAGGGTGGTTCTCTGCGACCGTGTATTGATTACCGAGGGCTGAACAACATCACAGTAAAGAATACCTATCCTTTGCCGTTGATGTCTTCAGCCTTTGAGCGGTTACAGGGAGCATCTGTTTTCACGAAATTGGATTTGCGTAATGCTTATCATTTGGTTCGCATAAGGAAGGGGGATGAATGGAAAACTGCCTTTAACACCCCTAGGGGGCACTTTGAATATTTGGTCATGCCTTTCGGGCTGTCTAAATCCCCCGCGGCTTTCCAGGCACTCGTGAATGACGTGCTGAGAGATATGGTAGATCAGTTCATATATGTCTACCTGGATGACATATTGATATTTTCTTCTTAATAATAATAATAATAATAATACATTTATTTATAGAGCGCTTTCCATCAAAGTGCTTTACAACAGGAATAAAGATTAAATTGCAAACAATACAGTAAAAATTAAGAAATAGTAAGAAGTAATACCACTATACAGAAACATCAGAAATCACTGAACATTCAGGACTCATACACAGCAATGAATAAATAGGTCTTAAGCTTAGATTTAAAAACATCAATTGAACTTGCCAGCCTAATATCAGCTGGGAGACTGTTCCATAATGTTGGAGCATGAAACGACTTGCTGGCAGTCAAGTTAGCGTTGGAGGAGTGGCGTCATTGGTTAGAGGGTTCGGGGGTACCCTTTATCGTCTGGACCGATCATAAGAACCTCGAATATATCAGATCAGCTAAACGACTCAACTCCAGGCAGGCTCGGTGGGCACTTTTTTTCAGTTGTTTTGAATTTTCTCTATCGTATCGTCCGGGCTCCAAAAACATCAAGCCCTATGCTTTATCTTGAATTTTTGACCCGTTCCGTTCGCCCGTCCACTCCCGAGTGTATTTTTCCTGAGAGACTCATTGTCTCCACACTCGTATGGGAGATCGAGTCGAAGGTCCGTTCGGCCTTAGAAGGGGTAACGCCTCCACCCGGGTGTCCACCGAGTCGTTTATTCGTGCCGGAGGGCTTACGGTCCGACGTCATTCGGTGGGGTCATTGTTCCAATGTAGCATGTCATCCAGGAGTAAATCGCACCAGTTTTTTGGTCAAGCAATGATTCTGGTGGCCCTCCATGGCTCGCGACATTCGAAGTTTTGTTTTGGCATGTTCGGTCTGTGCTTGTGGTAAGACTTCCAATCGCCCACCGGATGGGCTACTCCAACCGTTGTATGTCCCTTCGAGACCCTGGTCCCACATTGCGCTAGATTTTATCACTGCCCTCCCGCCCTCCCAGGGCAATACGGTCGTTTTGACCGTAGTGGACCGGTTCTCGAAGGCGGCTCATTTCATTCCCTTGCCCAAATTACCTTCTGCCAAGGAGACAGCGGTTGCTGTCATAGATCACGTCTTTCGTTTACATGGCCACCCGACGGACGTGGTCTCTGACAGGGGTCCCCAGTTTATCTCCAAATTTTGGAGAGAGTTTTGTCATTTGTCGGGGGCGAGTGTCAGTCTTTCTTCTGGGTTTCATCCTCAGAGCAACGGCCAGACCGAGCATGCCAACCAAGACTTAGAGAGAATGTTGCGATGTTTGGTTTCTCAGAATCCTTCCTCCTGGAGCCAGAAACTCTCATGGGTTGAGTACGCACATAACTCGTTACCAGTGTCATCCACGGGCCTCTCTCCGTTTGAGTGTAGTCTAGGGTACCAGCCACCTATTTTTCCAAGTCTGGAATCCGAAGTCGCGATCCCCTCTGCTCACGCCTTCGTCCAGAGGTGCCACCGCACATGGACCAGAGCCCGGGTCAAAAGGTGTGGCTTTCTACCAAGAACATTCCACTCTGTTCCGTATCAAATAAGCTAGCTCCTAAATTTATCGGACCGTTCACTGTCACCAAAATCAATAGTCCAGTGACAGTCAGCCTCAAACTTCCTCCGGCGTACAGGAGAATCCATCACGCCTTTCATGTTTCCAAAATCAAACCCGTGTTCCCCCACCGCCGCGACTCATAGACGGGGAGCCTACGTATTCGGTTAACCGTATTCTGGACTCGAGACGGAGGGGAGGCGGATTCCAGTATTTGGTGGACTGGGAGGGTTACGGCCCGGAGGAGAGAAGTTGGGTTCCTGCTAGGGACATACTGGATCACTCCCTTATCTATGATTACAATCGTCAGGTAGGCTCTCCTGGGAGTGCCAGGAGGCACTCTTAGGGGAGGGGGTACTGTCACGATTCAAAAAATCTGTATGTTCATTTCTTGAGTTTATGTCGGGTGTGTATTGGGATGTGGGTGTGTCAGTGCGTGTGCATTGCCTAGATACTCAGCTGATTACTCTATTAGAGGCTCAGCTGTGGCTAGTTAAGCTGCCTTTATCTAGCTTTATCTAGCTAGCTCTTGTTTGTTCTCTCACCTAGTTCCTGTTTTGAGTCTCCTTGCAGAGGTTATGCTGTCTCCTCGCCTTGCTTCCTGGCATTACGGATTTCAGTTCGCCCGCCTGCAAACTGTGGCGTTTTGAGTGTTGTTTTCCGTTTGCCGAAATAAACTGTCTTTTACTTGCACTTGGATCTTGGGACTCGTCATTGTGACAGCGAGGGTCTGTCCATATAAACTTCCCTTGTCCATTTCACGAAGTGGAACACACTTCAAAATGGCGGCAGGGATTCCCCCGAAGGGAAAGTGCTTAGGGAAGTTTACAAGTGCGTGTCTAAAAGTGGACTAGAACGCAGCACTGGTCCCATAGTGAAAGTTTTGACCACACACAAAATTGCACACGAAGTTGCTAATTGTGTGGATTCTTATTGAAATGACTGGAATTCACCAGTGAAAATTCACAGAATAATTAGAAACCCATTAGAGTTTCCAAGAAAACATAGGCCAAACCACATAAAAGGAAAATCATGAGATGGGAAAATTAGATACATGTTTATACATTTCTCAAGTGGTTATATATATGGAATATATAGGATTAACAGGGTTTATTTCTCCTTCTCAGTAAGAATTAAGTGAGTCTCACAGCCCTCTCCAAATTCCTTTTTTCTGATCATAAACTCTTATCAGTCTTAAGGTGTCCTGTAACAGGACAATGGGTTCTGCCAGTGTTGGCTTCATTTGTGATGTTAGTTTTGGGGGAAGTCTCATAGACCTTTGTTGGCAGGGTGAGTTTGCTGGATTATTCATTAAATATAATAAATAATTAGTGTGTGTCTGATTGGTTCAGACGCTACATATATATAAATATATATATATATATATATATATATATATATATATATATATATATATATCTTTCCTTGAAATATTGTGCAATGACAGACAACAATAAATAGACAGGGACAGTATACAGAGAGCGCTTGCTGAAGGTACAGACGCTAGTCTGTTTTCAGGTGTGCTTTATAGTTTCCTGGTCGATGACGTCACCTGCCTATGACGTCTTGTCTTTCCATTGGACTGATTATACACGTGCTTCACGACGCAATCACGCAGGGGCGTTCCCACAGCGTCTCGACGCAGCTTGAGTTCCCTTGAAAGGGAATCTTTTTTTTTTCATTGTCACTTTCACACTCACGTTGGCTTTTAAATGAAAGTTCTTCCAGAAAGACTCCGGAGAATAAATACTGTAACAATAAATACATTTATTGATAGCCCAGCAAGCAATAAAGTTCTTTGGTGTAGGCCCCGTCCATAGCTCTCAATCCCAGGGTCCGGACTCTGCATTTCCTGCCTGAAGATGAAGGCAGGGGCGCAGCCGACCCCCTGGGAGGTATAGGAAAGGACCATCCTGGTGGTGGTGGGGAGGATGAAGGGGAAGGAACCATCTTGGAGGTGGTGGGGAGGATGGAGGTAAATGAAAGCGTCAGCATCTGCGAACTCAAACATGTGTAAGTACCGGTCTTTTATACCGCAAGTATTAGATATGATTGGATAGATGAGAAGGTAATAAGTGACACAGCAATTGAGTCTTCCTGGCAGAACTTAACGCCAAAGCTTCCATTTCCACATTTCCAGTGGTATTAAATTTTGAAAGTATTAAAAATATATGACTTTCCAAGTCTGTAATCAGAGATGATTAAAACAGCTCACGTCAAACACCTCCACAGGGCTTTTTGATGCTGCAACCTCTTCTCTCTTTTTCCACATGTTCTTTCATGTATCTGAAGAGCACAGTCTCGACAGTGACTTTCTGTCAGGTTTAGTCAAGAACTCTGGCTATAGAGGCCTATCAAAGTGGAGTTCAGACTCTTCCTCTGCACGCTCCAGACACTCGCTCTCTTTTGCTCTTAAAAGCTCAGAGTGACGAAGATGTTGGACCCGGTGCTGTCAAGGTATTGGCTGTCTGACCGTCGGCAGTGAAATTAATGACTGTGCTGCAGCCGTTTGATGTATGTCTTCTTTCAAGAGCTCACAGGATCCCATATACGCAGTCCTACCCTTAAATGATACTGGTCAGATCAAAGCTCTGCAACTGTTAAAGCAGACACGTTACGGCGGACCAGAATGCACCTTCAAGAAGAGCTTGTTTTATCAAGTGACTCAACAGAAACTTAACGAGCATGTGACATGGTTTGCATATAAATAGCCAATCTGTGTCGATTGTGTGGCAGTTTGACAGTGTGGTTAGTGATGTGAGTGTGTGGCATGGTGAAAGTGTGTGTAAGTATGTGTGTATGTTGCTCTCTGCAGTGGTGTGCGGTGATGTGGGACTGACAGGCATGGACTGTAGCCCGGACCTCCCTGTGTAGGAGGCTTTGGGCAGCGCAGGCCTGATTAGGCAACATGAGGCAGGCTGAGTGTTGACATCATCCCCTTAATAACTCCTTCACCGCTCAGACACACCACCCACATGCACACATGCTTCCTGCCGATCATTACCGCATACGCCCTGGGATAATAAATGTGACACCCAGAGCCAGAGTGCGGCTGATATGACGACACCTGTCACAGATCCGCTCATACGGCCACTATGGCACATTCAACATGCGAAACCAGATGATGGACCATAAATTAAAGGGATAGTTCAGCCAAAAAATGAGAATTCTGTCATCGTCTACTCACCCACATGTCGTTCCAAACCTGCTTTTGACCATACAATAAATGGGGTTCAAAAACAACATTGGACCCTACTGACTTTCACTTCTCAGACAAGAAAACACAAATATATTTTTCAAAAAAGCTTTTTGTGTTCCACGAAAGAATGTACACCACCTTTCAATAGTTTTGTTTTGTTTATCGCTTTGAAGTCTCTCATGGTCGCCAAAGCTGCATTTATTTGATCAAAAAGTACAGCAAAAACAATATTGTGTAATATTATAACACCTTAAAATATTGTTCCCTTTCAAGGGAACTCGAGCTGCGTCAAGCTGTGGGAACGCCTCTGCGTGTGTGCGTCATGAAGCACGTATGGAATCAGTCCAATGGAGAGACGGAACGTCATAGGCGGGTGACGTCATCGACCAGGAAACTATAAAGCACCCCCAAAACACAAGCGCGACAGCTTCTATGCCTTCAGTAAGCGCTATATGTGGATCTGTCTCAAGTGTTTTTGTCTGTCACTAAGCAGGAGTTTCACTATTTCAAAAAACTATATATATATATATTATATTGAGAGACAATGGCGAGCGAACAGCAATTTAAGAAGTGTGTTCCTCCCTGCTCGCGCTATTTAACGGGCGGGGATACACACAGCTTATGTGTTGTTTGTTTGGGAGTGCAGCATGCCCAGTCAGCTCTCGAGGGGGCTGATTGTGAGCATTGCGAGCGTTTGCCTCTTAGAACGCTCCGCTCCCGCCGATCACTCTTTGAGGAGAGTGGTTCGGTTCGCGATCCCCGCGGATCGGGTCCCGCTCATGCCGAGGCTGAGCGCCGACGTCATTCGTGGGGATCGCAGATGGATCTAACAGCGGGGCTTGAGACGGGCTTTGCCCTATCTCAGCCCTTACCTGTTAGATCCAGTGCCTCAGTCTCGGGTTCGGAAGCACGCTCTGCGGTTTCTTCCCCCCGAACTGAGGCCCCAGTACTGCAACTATCCAGTTCTGAGGATCTGGATGTTGTTAGTCTGGATGCGGGAGATGTCGATGATTCGCCATCTCGCTCTCCCGAAAGTGAGGAGCTTATGGAGGTGCTCACTCGTGCTGTTTCTAAATTAAGCATCGAGTGGCCAGCTGTTAGGCAGGAGTCTAGAGAAAAATCTAAACTAGATGAGAGATTTTTGCCTTCCCGTTCCCAACCTCCACGCCGGTGCTTGCCCTTTTTTCCTGATTTACACACAGAGGTTTCGAGATCGTGGAAAAAGCCGGTCTCTTATCGTGTTTTTAGCCCTCAAACGTCCACTTATTCGAATATCGTGGGGGCTAAATCTCACGGTTATGGGGCGATGCCTAAAGCAGAAGAGGCGCTTGCTAGTCACCTTTCTGCTGAAGCTGCATCTTCTTTTAAAGCACCACTTTTACCCTCTAAACCCCTCAGAAGTACGTCTGCTTTAGTGGGTAAGGCGTATTCGGCGGCCGGTCAAGCCTCGGCGTGCCTGCATACTATGTCCATCTTGCAGGCATACCAGGCTGACCTATTAAAGGACGTGAGTGATTCTCAAGAGGTCAGCACTGATGTAGTTCGCGAACTGCGTCAGGCTGCAGATTTATCTCTGCGCGCCACCAAGGAGTCGGCCAAGCTAATGGGCCGTACTATGGCAGCCCTGGTGGCCGCAGAGAGACATCTATGGTTAAATCTCTCTGGCATGAAAGAAAAAGATAAAGCTTTTCTTTTAGACGCTCCTCTCTCTCCTCATGGTCTGTTCGGTGATTCTGTGAATACTGTCATAGATAGATTTCAGGAAGAGAAGAAACAATCAGCAGCGTTTCAGAAATTTATGCCTCTTAAAATTCATGTCCCCGGTACTGCTGGGCGGGAGCAGTCCAGGCCGTCAGTAGGCTCCTCACATAGGGCGCAACAGAAGCAGAGTGTCGCGTCTCGCGCTCCCCCTTCCAAACAGTGGGACCAGACGCGGCACTCTCAGCCGAAGTCTTCTGGCAAAACTGATCTGAGGACAGTTATTATGGCCAAGAAGGCTTCGGCAAAGAAGAAGTCCTGACGCCACTGGCACCGTTCCCTGCCGGTGCGCCGTTACAGGGCGCTGCGTTTGCTGCTCAAGTTACACCAGAGGCCAGTCTCGAGAGACTGGTACCCTTAGTAGTATTTCTGGCAGAGTGGAAAAACCTTCCAAAAATATCTCAGTGGATTCTGCACATAGTAGAAAAAGGTTATGCTATCCAATTCAGGTGTCGTCCACCAAAATTCAGAGGGGTTCTGCCCACAGTGGTGGGCCCCGAGCAGGCTCTGGTAATGGAACGAGAGGTGAAAGCGCTCCTTCAGAAGGAGGCTATAGAACGGGTTCCTCCTCCCAGTTTGGAGTCGGGTTTTTACAGCCGATATTTCATCGTTCCAAAGAAGGATGGGGGGTTGCGTCCAATTTTAGATCTGCGCCTGTTGAATCGCGCGGTAGGGAAGCTAAAATTCAAGATGCTCACTATCAAGCAGATTGTGGCACAAATCAGATCCGAGGACTGGTTTGTCACGATAGATCTGAAGGACGCGTACTTCCATATTTCCATCCTTCCACAGCACAGGAAGTTCCTGAGGTTCGCCTTCCGGGGCGAGGCGTACCAGTACAAGGTTCTTCCATTTGGCCTAGCTTTATCTCCCCGCACTTTCACGAAATGCATGGATGCAGCTCTAGTGCCCCTGAGGCTTCAGGGCATTCGTATCCTCAATTACATCGACGATTGGTTGATTTTAGCTCAGACGGAGCAGATGGCGGTTCGGCATGGAGATGTCGTTCTCGCTCATATAAGAAAGTTGGGGTTAAGGCTGAACGCGAAGAAAAGTGTGCTATCTCCTTCTCAGAAGACCGCTTTTCTGGGCGTCGTTTGGGATTCGGTCTCGATGCGGGCGCGGCTCTCCCCGACCCGCATCGCTTCGATTCTCGCAGCCGTGAAACAAGTAAAGCTAGGCCAGCTACTCACTGTAAAACAGTTTCAGAGACTGTTGGGTCTGATGGCAGCAGCATCCAACGTTATACCTTGCGGCCTGCTGTACATGAGACCACTGCAGTGGTGGCTCCGGACCAGGGGATTCTCCCTGAGGGGAAATCCCCTCCGCACGATCAAAGTCACGCGGCGCTGCCTTCGTGCTCTGGTCATGTGGAAAGAAACCTGGTTCCTATCCAAGGGGCCTGTGTTGGGGGCTCTTTGTCGTCGCGTAACGCTAACGACGGATGCTTCCCTCACAGGGTGGGGGGCGGTCATGAGTGGTCGTCCAGCCCAAGGTCTGTGGCAGGACCATCATCTATTATGGCATATAAATTGTCTAGAGATGTTGGCGGTGTTCCAAGCTTTGAAACACTTCCTAGCAGACCTCAGAGGTCATCACGTGCTAGTTCAGTCAGACAACATGTCGGTGGTCTCGTATATAAATCATCAGGGGGGCCTGCGGTCGCGTCCACTTTACAAGTTGGCCCGTCAGATCCTCCTGTGGTCCCAGGGGAGATTACAGTCTCTGAGAGCTATGTATCTTCCTGGTTATCTGAATGTGGTAGCAGACTCCCTGTCGAGGCAGGGGCCGAGGCCGGGGGAATGGAGGCTCCACCCCGAGGTGGTGGAGCTCCTTTGGTTGAGTTTCGGTCGCGCCGAGGTGGACCTATTCGCTTCCAAGGAGACAACGCACTGTCATCTGTGGTTCTCCATCAGTCAGCCAGCCCCTCTGGGGTTGGACGCTCTGGTACAGCCGTGGCCGAGGTCACGTCTGTATGCTTTTCCCCCGATTGCTCTGCTACCAGGAGTTCTGGAGAGGGTTCGCCGGGACGGGGTCAGCCTACTTCTAGTAGCCCCGTTCTGGCCGGCCCGAGTATGGTTCACGGACCTAATATCTCTTCTGGACGGCTCTCCCTTGGAGATTCCGATCAGGAGGGATCTACTCTCTCAGGAGGGCGGTACGATATTTCACCCCCGCCCAGAGTTGTGGAAACTGTGGGCTTGGCCTCTGAGGGGGCCCAGCTCATAGAAACTGGTCTCTCATCTGAGGTTGTTGAGACCATCCTTCACTCCAGAGCTCCGTCCATGAGGAAGTTATATGCCCTGAAGTGGAAACTTTTCACTTCTTGGTGTGCAGAACACCGGCAGGACCCAGTTAACGGCCCAGTGGGTGCAGTGCTGGAGTTCCTGCAGGAGCGTTTCTCTGCAGGGTTATCCCCCTCCACACTAAAGGTGTATGTGGCGGCACTAGCTGCTTACCATGTCCCTTTCAGTGGAGTTTCTCTTGGGAGACACCCACTTATAACTCGCTTCCTTCGTGGTACTTTGAGGCTGAGGCCTGCAGTTCGCATGAGGGTGCCGACTTGGGATTTGTCCATTGTATTAGAGGGCCTCTCTTTGGCCCCCTTTGAACTTATTGAGGAAGTTTCTGAGAAATTCCTCACATATAAGACTCTCTTTCTGCTTGCAATATCCTCAGTTAAAAGAATCGGAGATTTGCAGGCTCTGTCGGTTGCACCCTTGTGCCTGGAGTTTTCGCCTGGTATGGTTAAGGCTTTTCTATACCCTAGACCAGGTTATGTCCCTAAGGTCCCTACTAATGCTGTTAGACCTACAGTGCTGCAGGCTTTCTATCCTCCTCCTTTCGTGTCATCAGATCAGGAGAAACTTAACCTTCTCTGCCCTGTTAGGGCGTTAGACGCTTATGTCCACAGAGCTGCCCTGTGGAGGAAATCAGAACAGTTATTTGTGTGCTTTGGGCCACCCAGGAAGGGGTGTCCCGCGTCTAAACAGAGAATGAGCAAGTGGGTGGTTGAGGCCATCTCACTTGCTTATGAGTCGGCTGGTCAGCCTTCACCTTTGGCTGTACGAGCCCACTCTACTAGGAGTATGGCTGCCTCTAAGGCATTATTGTCAGGAGTATCGCTGAGTGATGTTTGTGATGCGGCTGGGTGGTCCTCACCGCATACATTTGTTAAGTTCTACGAATTGGACTTGAGTTCCACTCCTGGGGCGCAGGTGCTCTCGTCCTCTGTGCGCTAGTTCCCACATGACGGTCATTTGCTCCTATGGCGACGTGGGTATGGGCATTCCCACAGCTTGACGCAGCTCGAGTTCCCTTGAAAGGGAACGTCTCGGTTACGTATGTAACCCTAGTTCCCTGATAGGGAACGAGACGCTGCGTCGTTCTGCCATACTCCCAGCATGCCCGTTAGCGCTTCCTTCAGGCCTATCAGAAGATGTCGCGCTTGTGTTTTGGGGGTGCTTTATAGTTTCCTGGTCGATGACGTCACCCGCCTATGACGTTCCGTCTCTCCATTGGACTGATTCCATACGTGCTTCATGACGCACACACGCAGAGGCGTTCCCACAGCTTGACGCAGCGTCTCGTTCCCTATCAGGGAACTAGGGTTACATACATAACCGAGACGTTTTCTATGTTTTCTATTTTAATATAAAGTATTTTAATGACAACATGTATTGTGCAAAAGTCTTAGGCATGTTAGTATTTTCACCCAAATAAATGGTTTTAAGCCAGTTATTTATATATTTTGCTGTAGTGTGTCAGTAGGTAATATTAGTTTACATTTCCAAACATTCCTTTTGCTATTAATTGTAATAATCCAATTTTATACGCACAAAGAGTCTGACAACAGCCGGTATGATCTGATCTCATCATCATCGAGTCTGTCTGGGATTACATGAAGAAACAGAAAAAACTGAGACAGACTAAATCCAGAAGAACTTTGGCAATGTCTTCATGATGTCTGAAGAAACCTACCAAAAGTAGTTTCAATTTTGGGCGAACTATCCCTTTGAAATGTTATTGTTTGCGAAATTCCTGCATTTTACACACCCCTCTCAGTTTTCACAGTGGCAATGCAATTACTTCAAGAAATAACAAACACTTGGCCTCTAATTTAACTTGATTCACGTTATCGGCTCAGATTTATCAGAAGTACAGTCTTTTTCGCATGCGCATAAAACTTGTGTATCCAATCCAAAACTGTTGAATAATCCCTCTTACATTCCTTTGCTCTCCAAGTCAAACACGTCTCCCTCTCTGCAGCTTTGCTGAGGTGGCCAGGCTTCTTTGGGCCCTTTGTGTGTGTGGTCCTTACCAGGGTGGCAACCGCACGGCTTGAGTCCGTCCTCTGCGGCGGCCCACCTGCTGCTTCTGGGATTCGCCGTGGTGCGCTCTCTCCTGCTGCCAGGCCGCCCCTCCCTTCTCAATGAGAGACATCGAAACCAAATATTTACACAAGGAACTGCTGGAATGCAGGGCTGTTGTAACTGTAGGCTGTTCAAAACCATGTTGAAATAATAGCCAGAGGTGTTTTGACTCATCAGAGAACCTGAGCAGGGTACCTTTGATGTGGCTGTGAATGTAATTTTGTTAAATCAGCTGAAGAACTCTTTTTTGATTTGTTTAAAAGTTGTGACCATTTGAGAGTCTATCCGGTGTTGCTGTTGAACAGTATATCGTGTTTTTGTCACTTTACAACTTTATTTGTTGTTGGCAATGAAATATTTGAAACTGTGCGACTGACTGTATTTTGTCGGATACTTGGATTCCATTTCTGTGGTGTTGCACTAAATTGTCCTCACTTGTTTTTCTACACTGTAAAAAATTGTCATTTTTTTTTTTGAAAATTGCCATATATTAACCAGTTATTAAGGTTTTTATTGTCGCATTTTTACAATCTTTTACAGTTAAAATTACAATAATTGTTTGTACCAATGTAATGAAAATGATTTAACCCCCATTGCAAATCAGGTTTATTGTCACAATTTACAGACTTTCAGCTGTTTGCAAGGAACAAATCAAACAAAAGTAATTGAAATAGCTAAACACAAAAAATGTTTCAAGTGGTTTCCCCAAATACAACTGAAAATGCAACTTTTAATGACTTCTGCTGTCTCAAAATTATTCAACCCCTTCATGGCAAACATCTTAAGTACTTAAGAACACCCTTTTGTTGTTATGACCTTCTGCAAACGAGATGTATAACAAGACACCAGCCTCTGGCACCATTTCTGAGGAATCTTAGCCCGTTCCTCAAGAGCAATGGCCTCCAGTTCAGTAATATTCTTGTGTTTGAGTGCTGCAACTGCCTTCAAATCCTACCAGAGATTTTCTATGGGGTTCAAGTCAGGTGACAGTGATGGCCACTGTATAATCTTCAAGGATTTCTTCCGCAACCAAGCCTTGGTGGAATTTGAGGTATGTTTGGGATCATTGTCCTGTTGGAAGGTCCAATGACGCCCAAGCTTCAGCTTCCTCACTGTTGGCATGAGGTGATACCTCAATAAATCCATCTTGCCTTCCACATGCTGCAAAGGGGGATGCAAAGCAGTCCCAGAGCATGCTTAACTGTAGTGTTTTTTTCAACATGCTTTATTCTTCTTCCTCCAGACATACAGCTGATCCATAGGGCCGAAAAGTTCCAGTTTTGTTTCATCACTCCACAGAACAGAATCTCAAAACTTCCGTGGCTTATTTATATGATTTTAATAGGGCTGGGCAAGTTAACGCGTTATTATCGCGTTAATGCATTTATTAATTAATGCCGACAATTTTTTTATCGCACGTTAACGCAGTTTTTTTTATTATTATTATTATTTTGAAAGTCCGTTGCTCACTGGCTCTGAATACACATAGGCCTACAGTCAAACCATGATCACAGGAGGGGTGGGATGTTGGTCATCCAGCAAATAACCCACCCAAACAATCAGTGGAGAGAGGCAGGTTCTCTCTGGTGAACATTTAAAGGGTTGCGCTCCGCGAGTGAATGACAGGCGCTCTATGGATAGTAGTATAAAACCTATAGATAATAACTATTTAGATTCTGGAAACTCACTAACAGCGAGCCGAGGATCAGTCTCTCTTCTAATGATTTGTGCTGCGCGTCCTTTATAAAAAGTTATAGACAATTCAACTTCGGCAACGAGCGGGCGCGGGCGCGTGCGTGAGGCGAGCATGACCGCAACAGTTTAACAGGAACGTACCCGCTTGTCGCTGCACCTTGTGCTCGACCACTTCACCTCACTCTTGGCTGATTTATACTTCTGCGTCGGACTTACGCCGAAGACAATACGCTATAGACTACGCGTTGGTTTTCATTTATATCTCTGCGTCGTTGTCCGCGTTGACGCGCAATTACACATGCAGAGGGAGCATGTGAAACCCGGGGAGCGGTTGTAGCAATCACAGCTCTTGCGGTACGCGTAGAATTGACGTTACATTTTTGGAGAGGTGCACGTCAGGGTACGCCGAAGTGTACGGGGCTACACAGCAACAGCGTGAGTATAAAGTATAAATTGTTTTTTTTACTCTGTTTAATGTAATCTTACGTGGGAAACCATGGCATGACCAAACCTAAGCTACTATAAGTAACGTTGGTCGACTTATATAGTAGTGATCATGACCTCTGACTAGCCTACTACATAGACTGTTTCTGCTACTCCCTGATAAAAGATACCGGTTGACACCTGTTCAGAAAAAAAAACAAGAAAACTGGACTCGTTTTAACAAACTAGATAAAAGGTAATGCCCTGGCAGTGGCAAATAGCTTTGTTTAAATATTTGATTTGATTACATTAATGTTTAAGTTGAGATTTGAGATTACTGTGTAAAGGGAATACTGCTGGTATAAAAGCACCTTATTTGTTTAAAGTTATTGCACTTTTGTGTATATAGCAGTACATTTAAATCAAAAGTGCGCAATACACTACTTTAGAAGTCATTATTCAATTTTGCGCATAACAATGCGATTAATCGCGATTAATCGCAAGAAAACCATGCGATTAATCGTGATTAAAAATTTTAATCGTTGCCCAGCACTAGATTTTAAGCAAACTGGAGCTAACATTTCTTGTGTTTCTGGGTAAGTAGTGGTGTACTTCTTGGAGTTCTGGCATGGAAACCGCATGCGTTTAGTGCCTGTTGCCACCAAGTCTTGCTGGAGGTCTTTTACAGTCACTCAAGGGTTTACCTGAACCTGCCTTTTCAGAAATCTGGTTGCAGCCGTTGATAGCTTCCTTTTTCTGCCCCGTCCATGTAGTGTAACCACTGTTCCTTTAACTTTGAACTTGCTAGCTATGCTTGTCTCTAAGAACATTTTGTGCTTTCGCTATCTTTTTGTGTGTTTTTGTTTATGTAGGGCGATCTTCTCTTAACTTTTTGGACAATCTTTTTGACTTAGTCAAAAGTCAAATGTGACACTCAACAAACCTAGCCAGTTCAGATATTTCATGTGTTCTAGCTCAAGCAAACCTGGTGCAACTATTGAAGCCCTTGATTAGTTGCATCAGGTGTGCTTGAGACATGTGTTGTAGATTTGTGCTGTTGTGAGGGATTCTATTCAGGGGGTTGAAGACTATTCAGAAGACTATTCAGAAGTCATTAAAAGTTGCATTATCAGTTGAATTTGGGGAAACCACTTTTTCAATTACTTTTGTTTGATTTGTTCCTTGGTAACAGCTGAAAGTCTGTAAATTTTGTCAATAAACCTGATTTGCAATGGGGGTTGAATCATTTTGATTAAAACTATAAATATTCTGTACACTCCATGGTCAAAAGTTTGGGTCTGGTAAGTTTTTTGAAACTAAGAAGTACATCAGGATTTATGGGAACTGTTCCCGGTTCCAGCTGATCTAAACTATGCAGCCTAACATTGAATTATAAAGTCTATGATGTGTTATGTGTATGGTAAGCCAAAGAGATGTGTTTTTAGTCTAGATTTGAACTGACAGACGGCTTCTGCTTCCCGGACCATGTTAGGAAGATTGTTCCAAAGTTTTGGTGCTAAATAGGAAAAGGATCTACCGCCAGCAGTCGATTTAGATATTCTAGGTATTATCAAATGGCCAGCATTTTGAGATCGCAATAGACATGAAGGACTATAATGCGTTAAGAACTCACTCAAGTACAGGGGAGCTAAACCATTTAGTGCTTTGTTAGTAATCAGCAATATTTTAAAATTTATACGATGTTTAATAATCAAAAAGCACACCCAGGTTCCTAACCGACGACGAGGGCTTGACAGAGCAGCCATCAAGTGTTAGACAGTATTCTTCTAGGTTATTACGTGAGAAAGTTTTTTGTCCAATAATTAGAATCTCTGTTTTTTCAGAATTAAGTAGTAGGAAATTACTAGTCATCCAGTTTTTTATATGAGCTATGCATTCCGTTAATTTTGTGGATTGGTAAGTTTCGTCAGGGCGTGAAGAAATATAGAACTGAGTATCATCAGCATATCTGTGAAAAATAATGCCATGCTTCCTAATTATATCTCCTAAGGGTAGCATGTACAGAGTGAACAGCAACGGTCCTAGTACTGAGCCTTGTGGTACGCTATACTGAACTTTTGACCGATAAGACATCTCTTCATTTACTGCTACAAACTGATAACTGTCAGATAAGTATGATTTAAACATTGCTAGTGCAATTCCACTAATGCCAACATAATTTTCGAGTCTATTTAAAAGAATGTTGTGGTCCTAAGTGTCAAATGCAGCACTAAGATCGAGTAGCACTAATAGAGAGCGTCAACCACGATTGGATGATAAGAGCAAATCATTTGTGACTCTAATGAGAGCTGTCTCAGTACTATGGTACGGTCTAAATCCTGATTGAAAATTCTCACAGATACCATTTCTTTCTAAAAAGGAACATAGTTGTGAAGATACTGCCTTTTCCAGTATCTTTGACAGAAAAGGTAGACTTGAGATCGGCCTGTAATTGACTAATTCTGTAGGATCAAGTTGCATTTTTTTAACAAGCAGTTTAATCATAGCCAGCTTTAAACTTTTTGGTACGTATCCTAATGACAAAGATGAATTAATGATATTAAGAAGAGGATCTATGACCTCTGGAAGCATCTCTTTCAGTAGTTTAGTCGGTATAGGGTCTAACATACATGTTGTCGATTTAGATGATTTAACGAGTTTAGAAAATTCTTCCTTTCCTATAGCAATGAATGAATCAAATTTTCCGTCAGTGAGACTACACTGCACTGTCTAATGCGATATCAAGTGTTATCATTCTATTTCCAAATCAAGAATAATTTTTTTTAGCTTTATTTTAAATAAAGTTTGTAATAAAAATAATCAAATGTAGTAAGGTCTATTTTCTAAATTGTAGAAAAGATAAAGAAAGAGTTATATTTTGCAATTGTGATCAATAAAGGTGCATATAATGGCTTCATTGCACATCCTTATTACTTTATATGACAAATCCTTTAAGTATAAACTATAAAAAGTATGCCATCTGCAGAAACATCATGAAAATATAAGGTATACAGTTTAATGCTCTTCAGCTGTGCAATGTGTTGTGAGAGCGGAGCGCTCACACTGTTCTGATTGGCTGTGATGATGTTGCTTTCAGTGTGGACAGACAATTGTCTTTCATGAGGCCTGAATGAATAGACAGCTACCAAGCCAGACAGAAAGTGTCTGCATCTCTTGATTTACTGAAAAGGAATCTGTCAGAGTCTGATATTACCTGAATCCATTTTTTCTTATCTATGTGAACCATTGGCAGGGTAAAAAAGGGGTTCAGTGAAACAATTTATGCTATAACAAGATAATGTCTCTCTCACTAGATTCATTAAGCTTCATGTATTGGCTGTATCTCACCACAGCGTTCCAACACAGTGCTTTGTGTGTCAGTCTATTGTTCTGCTGTAAGTGATGACAGTGACCTTTGTTATCAGCCAATTATTCCTTTGTCTTTTACCTGCCATCTTGTAGCGCTGAGTCTGACAGGAGAGTGTGGCCCTAAACCATTTAATATCAGATAGTGTACAGCATTGTTATTCCACCAACTTGACACTCAACCAGGACTAACTAGAAATAAACTAGCCTGGAAAAGTCCTACTGATGTAAGATAGCCTTTTCAAATTGCAAAATCTGTTTTTATTTTATTTTACATGTCATCTTCTGGATCCAGAGCTAAAACACAAAACTGCACTGATATGGAAATTTTACCCGATGCTGATAACTGATTATTATTTATATTTTGGAGCTGATACATTTTTCTGATGTGACAAAAAGCTCCAGATTTCTGAATGCTTCAAATGACGCCAAACATAATTTACTGTACATTTACTGTACTGTACACATTTTAAGTAGCTTTTCATTTTAACTGGTTAAAATTGTAAAATAATTAAGATTTTTTAAAAACATTTTTATAGCTACTCTCCATGGCTGCATTTATTAAATACAATAAAAACAGTAATATTGTGGAAATATTATTGCAATTTAAAATAACTCTTTTCTATTTTAATATATTTTACTATTTTTTCCCACAAAAATATTAAGCAGCAAAAACTGTTTTGAACATTGATAATAAGAAAAAATGTTTCTTGAGCATAAATCAGCATATTATAATGATTTCTGAAGGATCGTGTGACACTGAAGACTGGAGTATCAATGCTGGAAATTCACCTTTGCCATCACAGGAATAAATTACATTTTAAAATATATTCAAATATAAAACAGGTATTCCAAATTGTAACAATATTTCACAATTTTACTTAATTTTTGATCAAATAAGTATAGCCTTGATGAGCCTAAGATACTTCTATCAAAAACGTTGACTTTTTTTTATTTGACAGTGTACAACAGCAGAAAACAAACTTAATTTCTTTAATGTAATCTTTTAACAAATGGGCCTACGTTTAAATAAATAAATCATGCATGTCTGCGTATAACAAAAAAATATGTAAAAGAATAAATAAATTCGACAGTGTTCTATAACATACAAGCTCTGAGAAAACGTCTCGGGTTATGTCTGTAACCCTTGTTCTCTGAGAAGGAAATGAGACACTGCGTCGTAATAACGACACTTTGGGAACGCTCCCTAAGCGTACGCCTCTGAAGTATGAATGAAACTGTTCCAATCCTGATTGGCGTTGTGTCATGACGTAACATGTGACGGCATACCCGGAAGTATAAAGTGATGCCGGCACACACGCGTTAGCCTCGCGATGAAGCAAGCCGCTCCCAGGCATGAAGAGGCGTGGCAATGCGACGCAGTGTCTCTTTCCCTTCTCAGGGAACAAGGGTTACAGACGTAACCCGAGACGTTCCCTTTTGAGGGAACTCAGACTGCGTCGTGATAACGACACTTTGGGGAACGAATGCCCACTATGCCACACGCCAAATATGCCTGCCCTAGTGTGAAACTGAATCAGGCACAATCTAGGACGAGAGCACTCGTGCACCTGGCGTGTTGGGGAGGTGCAGACTCTAAAACCTCATAAAGGTGTGTGGGGTAGCCCAACCAGCTGCCTCACAGATCTCCTGGAGGGGTACTCCCGAGTAGAGGGCCCTAGAGGACGCCATGCCCCTAGTAGAATGAGCCCTCACGGCCAAAGGTGAAGGCAAATTGCGCACCTGGTAGGCCAAGGCAATAGCCTGTACAATCCAACTACTAATTGTTTGTTTGGGTGCAGGGAGCCCCTTTTTAGGTGACCCAAAACACACCAACAGTTGGTCCAACCTCCTCCAAGGAGAGGACCTCTCAAGGTAGATACTCAATGCTCTGACAGGACAGAGCACATGGAGCCTCTCTTCTTCTGCCGACACATGTGGTGGAGGATGAAATGCCTGCAGGACCGTAGACCGTGCCATATTGGAAGGCACATTTGGCACATAGCCAGGCCTCGGATGCAAGATGGCCTTAACTCCTCCCGGGGCAAACTCCAAGCAAGCTGGCGATATTGCCAGGGTCTGGAGATCTCCCACCCTCTTAAGCGAGGTAATGGCTAGGAGAAAGGCCATCTTAAGCGTCAGGTCCTTAGCTGATGCCGACTGAAGTGGTTCGAAGGGGGCCAGGGATAACCCTACAAGAACCACCGCCAGGTCCCAGATTGGTACTCTAGTCCTGGTCATCAGTCTCAAGCTCCATGTACCACGGTGAAAACGTATGACCAGCTGGTTCCTCCCCAGAGGCCCATCACTTAGTGGTGCATGGAAAGCCGCAATGGCAGCCACGTACACCTTAAATGTGGATGGGGTGAGACCAGCAGAGAAGCGATCTTGAAGGAACTCCAGAACTGAAGCCACCGTGCAGTTAACTGGGTCTAATTCATGCTCTCTACACCAAGTGGAAAACACATTCCACTTTAGGCCATACAATCTCCTAGTGGAAGGAGCTCTGGATCTAAGTATGGTCTCGACCACTCCGGCTGAGAGGCCAGCATCTAGGTACTGAACCCCCTCAGGGGCCAGACCCACATCTTCCACGGCTCCTGGCGAAGGTAGAATATTGAGCCTCCCGCCTGAGATAGCAGGTCCCTCCTCAGAGGGATGGTGTTATTAGAGTGCTATTATTATTATTATTAGAACACCTTCTATGGCCTCTTTGACCAGCAGACAGTGTACTTCTTGTTCCATTACCCGAGCCTGTTCTGGAACCACTGCAGTCTACTACAGAATCTACTTAGAGAACCAGCCTTTCGAGGCTGGCCTCTGGTGTTATTCAAGCATTGTTCTCAACCCCCTGAAGTGGATGACCGGCAGGGAATAATCGAGACCGATTTTGTGACCATAGTCGATGCCCATTTGCAAGCTTTTGGGGCGAACGATACGGTATGTGTTCGCTGGAAACTGATGTGGCCTGAAGTGTCTTGGACGGCGGGAAACCAACATCGTTTTCTTGTGGGTTCCGCTGCGAGAACAACCTCGGTTGTTCTGCTGCGGGGGGGACAGCCCTTAGAGGTCTGATCACTTCAGTTAGGACCTCTTCCCCGAAGCCCTCTTCGCCTGAAGGACGGCCCTGAGGTCGTCCTTCTGGTCAGAAGACTTTGAGTGAGAGCGTTTCCTCTGTTGCCAAGCTCCCGAGGGAGGGGCTCTAGAGGCAACGCTCACTTTCTGTACCTGACGGGACGAGGAGCTCGTTGACGGCTGAGGCTGACCGCTCGGTACAGCCTTCTTAGACTTGGATCTTGAACGGCGAGGGAGAAACTGCTGGAACGCTGCAGATTGCTTCTTTGCCCCCTGAAACCTGTCGACGACAGTATTTACTGCCTCACCAAACAGGCCAGAAAGTGAGAGCGGCGCATTCAGAAGAAAAGACTTATCCTTCTCCTTGATACCGGATAAGTTCAGCCACAGATGTCTCTCCGTGGCTACCATAGCTGCCATGGAGTGGCCGATGGCACAAGCCGTCTCCTAAGTAGCTCAGAGAGACAAATCTGTGACTTAACGCAACTTCGCAATATCCTCAGGAGTTGGTCCCTCGTCCCTCATCCAAGTCTTTTAAAAGGTTGGCCTGGTATGCCTGCAGAATAGCCATTGAGTGCAGACATGAACCAACCCTACCTGCCACCATATATGTCCTACCGACCAATGCAGATGTGTCTCTGCATGGCTTACTGGGCAACAGCGGGGCTTTCATGGATGATGCCGTGTCAGGAGAGAGGTAGCTAGCGAGAGCCTCTTCCATCCGTGGCATTTTCCCATACCCCAACTCTCTTGCACCTACTAAATCACTATTAAAGACGCGAGAGGAGTGAGGTTTATCCCATGATTTACATAACTCGTTAGCCCCGGCGCTGAGGCTGTGAACGGTGCTGCAGGAAGCGCTCATCCAGCTTGCTTTTATTAAGTGTTTCCTGTTTCTCATGAGGCCAACTGATGTTTCAACCGTTACAAGCTCCTCATAGGCGGGAACGTGAACTGGCGAGTCTAATTCACGCTCATCCGCCTCGATGCTGAGCACGTCCACTTTCTCAGAAGCAGACAGCTCGAGCACCGGTCCCTCGTCAAGGGCAGAAGAAGCCGCAGCGCGGGCTTCTGCACCATGACCGAGAGCCTCAGAACCTTTAGATAAGGAATGAGAAAGTGCTGCAGCAGTCTCATTCTCATCTGCAAGGTCCCTTTGCGAACCTCAAGTCGCCGCGCTGCCTCAATGGACGCGAGACCTGAACCATGGGGAACGCGAGCTTGGCCATCCTCATCAAAGATAGCCAGGCGAGAGCGCAGCACTCTGATAGGGAGTGCTTCACAATCACCCCAAGCAGCCCCCTCAAGAGCTCCCCGGGCGAGCTGCACTCCCAAACAATTCACACATAGTTGATGTGTGTCCCCACCCTTTATGAATCTTTATGAATCTTGCACACATCTTCTGAATTGTTCACTCGCCATACTTTTCTCTTTTTAATAATGAGACAGACAACACCTGAGAGCGCTTGCTGAGGAGCGAAAGCTAACGCGTGTGTGCCGGCATCGCTTTATACTTCTGGGTATGCCGTCACATGTTACGTCATGACGCAACACCAATCAGGATTGGAATAGTTTCATTCATACTTAAGAGGCGTACGCTTAGGGAGCATCCCCAGAGTGTTGTTATTACGATGCAGTTTGAGTTCCCTCGAAAGGGAATTTTTTTTTTATTTGTGTTTAAAAATATAACGGCAACTAGAAAAATGTGTGATGCTATTTTGTTTGTGGGTTTAATTTGTTATCTTTCATACATCAACATGTTTTACTTACGGAACCGATAACTTTATCTAGTTATATTTTCTTCCTTCAGGTGATTCAAAAGAGGCCCAAACTTGGGATTTATGACATTCCAAACAACTGGCGTTCTACATCAGACTGCTCTTCATTTATCACACCCTCATTTGACACTCCTATTTCCAGAGGCCCACTCTTCTCCTCCAGCAGCTCTCACACAGGACAGGAACAGGGTACATTCACCCTGCATCAACTTCACTGTAAGGCTTCTGCTTCAGTTATCTGTCATAGAAACGTAAACACTAAGGGAGGCTTGCACGCACGTGGAGCACGCTGGGAAAGCAGCTCTGCTGTGAATGTTTATAAGTGCTTTTTATGGCGGTTAATGCCCCTCTGTGATATACAGGCTGTTCTTGAAATCGAATGTTTAACTTTGGCCAATAAAGCTGTGTGAATCAGCTCATGACTCACCTTTTCTGACTGAACATATATGAGCAAATGTGTGTTTAGAGTACTTTTGGTTTACACAGCTAAGACCACCATCACATAAGGAGATATTAAAATACTGAAAGGAGTGTAAATATTTCAGAAGTTTCGTATTTGTCTTCTCTTCTGTACGTTTAAAAAAAAAAATGGTCAGAACATAACAAGAACACATGGTGTAGCATTGCTGTGGTTTTGCCCCTGCAGTAATGAGCTGAATAACACCTTTATTGGGGGTAACCTACTAAAAGTAGACGCTATTAACAACTACATTTTTCAATAGTATGACAGTACTTCAGCTGTTTTCAGAGTAGACCTGTATAGTGCATCTGGAAAGTATTCACAGCTCTTCACTTTTTCCACATTTTGTTATGTTACAGTCTTATTCCAAAATGGATTAAATTCATTATTTCCCTCAAAATTCTACAAACAATAACAGATAATGTCAACGTGGAAGAAGTTTGTTTGAAATCTTTGCAAATGTATCAAAAATAAAACCCGAAACATTTTTTTAGTATTTTTGAGTATGATGCTACAAGCTTGTCACACCTATTTTGGGGCAGTTTCTCCCATTCTTCTTTGCAGAACTTCTCAGGGTCCATCAGGTGGGATGGGGTGCGTCGGTGCACAGCCATTTTCAGATCTCTCCAGAGATGTTCAATCGGGTTCAAGTCTGGCCTTTGTCTGGGCCACGCAAGGACATTCCCGTACACTAAAATGTACTCATAGCCATTATGATAAAACAGGTGGTAAAATAGAAAGCCACATGATGAATCATAGTTAATTGTAAGTGGCCTGTCCATAAAACATGGCCAATAGTCAAATATCAATGGAGAACAGGGTCATTCAGACAAAGACTGAATAGGTAACACACATGAGATTAAAATAATGCAATAAATATTAGTGTAACTTCGTCGAATTTCAACCCGCTTTATATTGTTCCAATGTCAGTAGTATATGTAAATTAACAAAGTTTACTCATTCTGTGTTACATGGACTGAGAAATTTACGTTTGTTAGCAAAATGTGTCATCTGGCGGAATTTTGGCAGCTCCAGGACTATCGTGAAAATTACAGATTATACTTATGCATTTTTGTCGGATCGACAGAGGATTATTAACAGAACAGTTATTGTAAAGGTAGGTTTATAACGGAAAATTGTCGAACTTTGTCTACACTTTAAACAGCATTATGGTATTCCAAAAACAGTAGGCGACCTACTACTTCCGGCAATTTCCTTAAATGCACATTCGATGGAGACCACAGGATATGATTTAAGAATGGGAGTGAAGTGACACAAGGTGGATTTAATTTATACTACCTTTACTCACTCTATATAGAGCATACTTTTTTAACGGCCACAAAGTAAATTCAAATTAAAATATAGCACCAACTCAGACAGTGTGTGATTTCAGACTCAATGACTGTGTTCGTAGTCATCCAGTTTGAAATGTTGTCTACAAACTACTCAATATTTAAGATTCTTTGCAGTCTTTAGCCACTTTAGCCATCGCGCTGGATCCTTCACTGGGAACCGAAAGTAACTCACTCCCGCTAGATGTTTACTCTTTGAATTCTTGCACCCGGGAACAATACAAGTCGACAGCATTATAATTAAAAGTTTGCTAAGAAGTATTTCCTACTAAAGCAAGGTGCCATTTCGTCAAGCGTATCCATAGCAGACTGGTGGGAGTGGTCATGGATGGCAACATTATGGGTGTTGAAGGTTTCCTACCTATTCGGCAAAAGGGAAGACAACAGTCTTTTTTCTTTGTTTTCTCTGGTTTCATCTATTTCTTTCTTTTTTTTTTCACCTTTGTACTGCTTAGGCAGCCAAGTTTTATTGAAAGCCCATTTTACCAGCAGTGAAGTACCCCTTTAAGTAACAGAAAATGTAACACAAGACTCACTAATGTATATAACCTATAACAAAAATGAGAAGACACAAAATTATTTATATACAAATAATCATATGTTATGTATTTTCTTTTCTGGGACTGTCATTTTACTATTTTTCACTGTAAATTACATGGTAATTCATAGGTTTTACTTATGTCACATTTTACACCATAAAGATGGATGTGTAGTTTGCAGCTTGGTAGTTTTTTTAAAGTAGCTTCTGCACCTGTGTATGTTCTCCACTTATTTTTTCATGTCTCTGGTGCAGTATATTGGGATTTCCTGTAGAAGGAAGAATGACGCCTGAAACACTGTCAGAAAAAGGAGACAGCAGCTAGTTTTCAGAAGCAGTACTAACAGGCTTTACACAGCCTCCAGACTGTTAGAGGCCAGCAGAGGACCAAAGCACAGAATTTGTTTCTGGACTAGACTGCATGTCCTGGGGCGGCTCAGCAGGAGCTCAGTTAAAATTTGTCTAAAAGTGCTGGAAGCTGTGTCAGTGGAGCTCCAGTTGAACAGACCACAGTCATGTCGTCAGAGCAGAGAGACGGCTTTGTCTGTAAGGACCAGAGTGTGGCTCTGGCTTGTCTAAACATGGGACAATATAGTTTGACATGGGATAGGTAGACACAAGGGGTTTAAGACTGTGCAAAGGTTCGGGACTAGACACTAGAAAGCAGGGAAGAGACCAGATTATAGTGCTTTGCCCTGTCTTTGGACTCCTCTCAGTTCCTTGGAGCTTCCCCTTAAGAACTGGGTCAGAGAGAGAGAGAGAGAGAGAGAGAGAGAGAGAGAGAGAGAGAGAGAGAGAGAGAGAGAGAGAGAGAGAGAGAGAGAGAGAGAGAGAGAGAGAGAGAGAGAGAGAGAGAGAGAGAGAGAGAGAGAGAGAGAGAGATAGATAGATAGATAGATAGATAGATAGATAGATAGATAGATAGATAGATAGATAGATAGATAGATAGATAGATAATAGAAGTCTCTCTGGGTTTGAGCAGGACCTGAAGAAAATTAAACCACTTAAGAGATAGTTTTGTCAGTGTCAGGCAAAGTCCATGTCAATTTTTATTAGTCACTGCGATTGTGAACACAATTTAAGAAAAATCTACATTTGGGGATTGATATGCTGTGCTGTACTGATTTTTACTGGAATAGTCAGATTGTGTGTGTGTGTTTTTTTTTTTTTACTGCAACCTTTATGAATGTTGAGTATTGTAAATTATGTTCTGTATGTCAATAAAAATTTCCTTTTCAGTTTTGATAATATTTGAGTCATTGAAAAATGAATAAATTCTTATTAATTTAGAAGGATGCATGAAACAAGCTCAATTTGCATATTTTTCTGTTTTCCTCATCATTTTGTTGTTTGTTTGCTCTGCATCCTGAAATGGAGCATCAGGCTCATTGAATATTTATGCTACTTAAGTGTTAATAATTGACACCGTGGGCATATTTTCCTTAGGAAGAGCTCACACACCCAGAACAGAGAATCATTTTTCACTGATTCTTGGGTACTGGGACGAAACAAGACTAACAAAGAAATTAAAAAAAAATTGTACATCAAATTATTTAAAACAAGTATTGGTTCAGCAAGTTCATGTTCATGCTTTTTGGTGCAATCTCTTTCTGCTTACAATTTCTTATAAAATAAGTGTTTTTCATTGCTTTTACTCAATATGGATCAACACCCTTTAGGTACTGTTAAAAAAATAATGCATTATATTGATTGCAAATATAGATAATCATGTCAATGAAGCATGGTTTTAAATTGATTTCCATATTTTAGATTGATCTCCATCTATTGGATTGTCAACAAACGAAAATATGGGTCAAATTGTTGTTGGCAAAATAAATGCAAATGACATGTTTTCTAAATGCAATAGACATTTTTTTCTGTACAATTTGTGTGTCAGAGAAAATCAAGCTGGTGACACAGAAAAAGCACAATTATTTAAAATAACAAACATATTTAAAATATGTACATAGGGACACATAGAAATATTATTTTTGTCAGGTAGTGTTTCTTTAAAAGATCCATATTTATATTTCTGTATTTATATGTTTCATATAGCCTATTTTAAAGTCCCCTAGTAGTTAATAAATAACTGATCTAGACATATTTTAACGTTTTTTCCTATGAACAAAAAAGATGTCTTCATGCCTTAAAATAGCTTGACTGTAACTCTGAACCCAGTTAATATATGCGGAACCATGAATATGCTTATTAGCCCTGCCTCCACTCGCTCACACCAGCTCAGAGATTCACTTGGTCTGGCTCTTTACAACGTCGAACACATAACGGTAATTAATATGATTAGCCTTTGGCTATTAACAAACAGCTAATAATGTGTTGCTAATGTTACACAAACCATGTTCCCATCCGCCATCTCGAAGTCAGTCAGCTGCCTTCTAAATCATCAGAAACACTTTGAATAACTCAGAACGTCAGTGGAGAAAGGCATATAGTTTATCATAACATTGTAATATACATCATACACCCGCTATATTGCTAAATTTACCTGATTTTTCATATCAACAGAAAAATGTACCGGGATAACCTGGCTTCTCTTGAGACTCCACTGCTTCAGAGAATAGTTAATGACGCCCGCACGTTGACGTGATTGGTTACAAGGTAGTTTGTGTCGTCAGAAACACCAGAGATTTCAAACCGCTTTTTTTAGTTTTAAAGAGAAAAGCAATGGTGTTGACATATGAATTTGCAAATAGGCACCACATAGACATTTAAACAACATTAAAAACGTCTCAGGTTAGGACTGTAACCCTAGTTCCCTGAGAAGGTCATGACCAGGAAAGGATATAAGCACATCCGGTGCGTTACTCGCGTTAGCTTCTAGTGCAGAAGCAAAGTCGATCGCAGGGATGCAGGAAGTATGGCAGGGCGACGCATCGTCTCGTTCCCTTCTCAGGGAACTAGGGTTACAGTCGTAACCTAAGACGTTCCCTTTCGAGGGAACTCGCGATGCGTCTATGACACTTTGGGAACGAGAATACCCAATATGCCGTACTTACAAAATGCCAGATGATAAAACTGTCGGCAAACTAAGTAAAAAGCACCTGGGGCAGCATCCAGGTCCAAGCTGTAAAACCTCACAAATGTGAGCGGTGAGGACCAGCCCGCCGCATCACAAACGTCTTGGAGAGAACTCCAGATAATAAAAGCTTAGAAGCCATACTCCTAGTGGAATGAGCTCTGACCACCAAATGGTTGGCCAGAGGACTCACAAGCAAGAAGAATAGTCTCGACTATCTATTTGCCCAATAGGTTGGATTTTCTCGACAGAGAAGTCCGATGAACATAAGTGTCCAGTGCTCGCACTGGGCACAAAAGGTTCAGCTTTTCCTGGTCCGATAAACGGGGGAGGACAGAAACCTGCAGCACAATAGGCCTCGGAATAATGGTAGGCACCGTAGGAACAAATCCATGTTTGGGGTAAGATTGCCTTGGCCATCCCCGGTGCACTCAAGGCAGGTGGGGACCGAAAGGGCCTGAAGGTCTCGACTCTTAGAGGGACGAAATGGCTAGCAGAAAATAGTCTTAAAAGAAAGAACTTCTCTGAGACCAAATCTAAGGGCTCAAAGGGAGCCCCAGATAGGCCTTCTAGAACTATTGCAAGGTCCCAAGCCGGCACCCTAGTGCAAGTTGCAGGCCTCAGCCTCAAAGTGCCAAGAAGGAAACGAGTGATCAGGGGTCTCGACCCAAAAAAGTACCACTCACCAGGGCATGGAAAGCCGCAATGGCCGCCACGTATACCTTAAGCGTGGAAGGACATAGACCTGATACAAAGCGTTCTTGCAGAAACTCAATTACTGTGTTTACTAAACAGTTAACCGGATTCCACTGGTAACAGCAAGAAGTGAAAAACTCTCGAAATAGTGAATATAGTTTCCTCGTAGCAGGAGCTCTGGAGCTCAACAACCTCGGTTGAGAGACCACTCTCTATGACTTGGGCCCCCTCAGAGGCCAAACCCACATTTTCCAAATCCCCTGCCGGGGGTGCAATATTGCATCCCCTGCCTGAGACGGAAGGTTTCTCCTGATCGGGGATCTCCAAGGGAGGGCCGTCGAGGAGAAGAATTAGGTCCGCAAACCAAATTCGGCTTGGCCAGGTTGGTGCTACTAGCAATAGGCTTATACCATCCTGGCGGATTCACTCCAGAACTCCTGGGAGCAACGCATCAGGGGGAAATGCGTACAGACGTAGCCTCGGCCACGTCTGCACCATAGCATCCAGCCCCAGGGGGCTGGTTGAGTGAGAGAGAACCAGAGTGGACAGTGCGTCGTATGCTGAGACGTGAACAGGTCCACTTCTGCCTGGCCGTAAAACTCCCATATTTGCTCCACCACTTCAGGGTGGAGTCCCCTGGCCTCAGCCCCTGCCTCGACAGGGTGTCTGCTCCAATATTCTGGCCCCCTGGAATATACACTGCCCTCAGATAGCGTATTTTCTTGAGGGACCAAAATAAGAGGCCACCAACGTGTTGTCTGTGAGACAAGAACCAGAGTTTCCTCCATTTAACCAAGGCACGGGGATACTGCCACGTGATCTTGATTATACAGAATGGGTTTCCCCTCGGGGAGAACCCTCTGGTCCTGAGCCACCACTGCAAAGGTCTCACGTACAGCAGGCCAAAGGGTATCACAATGGACTCTGCTCCCCTGAGGCCTAACAGTCTCTCGAACTCTTTTACAGTGTGTGCCTGGCCTAGCTTTAGCTCTTTTGTGGCAGTAAGGATAGCAGCTACACGAGCGGGCGACAGAACGGCTCGCATCGTGACTGAGTCCCAGACCACTCCAAGTAAAGTGGTCCTCTGTACTGGACAAGCACACTCTTCTTGGCATATAAGCGAGGACGACATCTCAATGCCGAACCGCTAACTGTTCTGATTCCGCTAGAATCAGCCAATCATCTATGCAATTCAGAATGCGTATGCACTGCAGCCTGGTGGGGCCAGAGCTGCATCTACGCGCTTCGTGAATGTGCGGGGTGATAGAGCTAGAGCGAAAGGAAGTGCCTGATACTGGTGTTCTTTGCCCCTGAAAGAAACCCTCAGGAACCTCCTGTGCTGAGGGAGGATGGAGATATGGAAGTATGCGTCTTTCAGATCTATCGTGACAAACCAGTCCTCGGATCTGATTTGAGTCACGATCTGTTTGAGTGTCAGCATCTTGGACTTGAGTTCCAGCACCAGACACTTCAACAGACGAAGATCTAGTATGTGATGCAGTTCTCCATCCTTTTTTGGAACAATGAGATAACGACTGTAAAGACCGACGCAATGTCGGGTAAGTACACCTGCTCTATAGCTTTCTTTGCTAACAGGGCCTTTACCTCTTGCTCCATTACCAAAGCCTGCTCGGGATTCACTAACGTGAGCAACACCCCGTTGTAACCTGGAGGACGAGAACCAAATCTGCCTCTTACTACTAACTGCAGGACCCATAGAGATATATTCGGCAGTAGCTTCCGCGCTGCCAGAAAATCTACCAAGGAAACCAGCCCCTCGAGGCTGGCCTCTGGTGTAATTGAGACAGTCAGATTAGGGGGCCTGAAGCATACTGGCAGGAACCACCCGAACTGACTGTTTTCGAACCCCCCTCAGAGGGCGCGAGTCCAACGCAATGTCGAGTTGACGCTGCGCCGGAAGCTCGCTGGAGACCACTGCTCCCTAAAGCACCAAGGGTGGCGGGGTTGGCAGAACGGTCCCCTGAGGGCACCGAGATGGAAAGGGCACCGTATAATGAGGTGTACACCGTTCCACCCCGGTTGGGGCTGCCCTCACCGGTCTGACGCTGGTGGCGCCAAGACCTTTTCTTTTGAGCCGAAGCCTTCTCAGCGTGAAAACAGTCCTCGGATCCGGCTTCTGCTTTGAAGGCTTTGGCTGCTGTGTTATAATATTTTTTTTTTCTCTTTTTATATATGCATTTATTTTATATATATATAAACTATTATATATGTGTATATATATATATATATATATATATATATATATATATATATATATATATATATATTTCTCATACTCTGGGGAAAGAGATGGCAAATCCCCTTCCCCATGATTGTGCTTTGTTAAGCCTAGTTCACACTACATGATTTTAAAACGTCGGGCTGAACTGTGGGGTTCACACTACATGACTTGCTCTCTGTGAAATCAGGAGTGTTCAAGTTGTTGAGCTGTTCACACCACACCACACAACGTGATTGATCCGCAAAAGGAGGTAACGCACTACATGAGTTGACAAGAACTCTGTCACCCAACGATCTGTCACCCAACTATCTTGTCTACAAACCACGTTTTGTCACGAAAAATCACGCGATAAAACGAACCGGAAATGAGGCGAAACAGCACGCGCGCCAATACCCAGCGAAGAAGACGAAGAAGAACACAACACGGCCGCGAATATGGACGTCAGAGAGAAACTGGTGCTGCAAACTGTTTGCGCGATGATTTGCTCTGAGAAAAAACGCAAAAAAAGAAAAAATAAGAGAGTATGAGCGAAAGAGTGGATCCGCATTCGCGAACAGCAGGGATTGTCTGTGCTACAGAGAGAGTTGGAGGTGAGTACAGCATGTTTATATCGGAGATGTAGCTGCATGTTTATGTTTGGCTGACGGCGAAAATCGTGTATTTACCCGCGTATTTACCCGGTGACCTCAACCCATGCCTTGCTCTGATTGGCTGTTGCTCATGACATCAGTGAGGTTGAGTCGTGCGACAGCTCTGGATATCTAGCATGCTAGATATTTTTCTAGGCTCGGCGACGCGTCTGCAAGGCGTCTGCGAGCGTCTTTGATGCATTGTTGGCTCTTTCATACTAACAGATTGGCGAGCGTTCATCGCCCGCTAACCCCCCGCCATTTGCACGCGATAACACCCTGACCTGTCGGCGAGCTCAATGATTTGCAAATCGGGCTTAAATCGGGCTTAAAATCATGTAGTGTGAACTAGGCTTTACTTTCAATGCCCAGCACATCTACCTCCTCGGAGGTAGAGCACTGAAGCATTGACCTCTCTCCCCGGGTGGAAGAGACCGCAGCGCGGGCTTCCGAGACCGGAGAGAGAGCAATGGATCCCTCGTTGAAACGGAGGTGACGTCATTCTCGGGGTGCCGGTTTAGGTTCAGGAGGTAAGAGCTTGTGCTGGCAAATGCATCTTGAATGTTTGGGTCAGGAAGGATAATTTTGGGACTCAATTGACTTGCAGTGTGGCTGAGGAGGATGAAGATACGTGGAATGAATGTTCATCATAGCGAGCCTGTTATTTAACACGCCATCGAGTGCGCAGCTGGTGTTATTTAACGCAGGTATGTAATGCGGTTTCTTTATGCCTAAGTTAAACGAGATGATTGCCTCCTAAAACTAATGCGAGCTATTTAAAACAGTGGTACAGGGCGTGGAGGTGTTGCAGCAGGCTTAGCACCCTTCGGGATGCTAAGAGGACGCTGACGGCTCGCGCTACTTGTTGTAGCTTTTGTCTGCGTGTGCCGCCAGACAACTCCGGACGGATTGGAGGGTGTCTCACTTATCGGTCGCCCTCCGCCTCTTGTCTGAACTGTATTTTCTTGTGAACTTGTATGTGAATTCTAATTCAACAGCGCGGGTCTCTATCTGGAAAAGGACGACGCGCAAGTGGATCAGAACACGCGCTAGCGTGCAGCCTGCCAGGATATCTTTAAATTGGCGTGGTGACAGTGTGTGTTCCTCGACTGATGGACTGAGGAACGTGGGGGGGGGTAATCTTACGGGACGAAGGTCTATGTGTGTCTCCCTGATACTCGTATGTTATTCTAAGTGATTGCTTAATTTGGGTCTGTATCATTTGTTTCTTTTTTTGTGTTTGATTCCCTGCTTGTGATTTGTTTATTTTGTTGTCTAAAGAGAAGGGGAATGACCCACCATCACCCCTAGTGTGCTGATTACGGTCCATTAGTATCAGCAGGTTGCTGGTGTTGTTCTCGAAGAAAGACGGCCCTTTTTGGCCGTGTGTGACCCATCCACTTTATAGATCTAGTTCATGTGGAAAGTATATGTGTCTTTTGTTTATTACTGTTGTATTGACTGTTTTTGTCTTTTCCCTTCAGAATCTGGGGGATCCGTGGTTCCTGAAGTCTTCTGGGTGTGGTGGTGGTTTGATTGACAGCTTGCAGTGTTCACAGTGGGTGGAGTGTTATGAGAGCACGAGTGATTGGTGTGTCCATCCGATGAGCAAGACGGATTCCCCAGGTTCTGAAGTGATAGGGGCATTTCTGTGTGTGTGTGTGCGTTTGTGTGTGTGTGAACGCGCGTGTATGTGAAGTCGGATTTATACGCTTTTAGGATTTATTACTAGAGATTGTGTTGTATTTTATTAAATGGTACTTCTGAATAAACTGTTTTATACCATTCTCATTGTCTGTTATCTGACGCAGCCACAACGTATCTGTGTGCTTTGTATCTAAATTATTGGTGGGTTCCCGGGCCGTTCCGGGTGGCGTAGTCGGACTTAACCAAAACAATCCAAACTGCCACATTTGGCGTAGTCGGCAGGGTTTTGTGGCTGTCGCACAGATTCAGACCCGGTGATTGTTTTTTTGTTTTTTTCTTTGTGTGTTTGAGTGGTGACAATACGGTGGATATTCGTCTGGTGAGTGCCCCCCCTACAGTATTTAGGAATGGAGGCTGAGTTACAGGAAATGAGAGATCTTGTGATTCAGTTAAAGGCTGACAATGAGAGACTGCGACAGGAGCGGGCACCAGTTGAGTTGCTTGATCCTGGCGCAGCCTCTGGTAGTGCGTCGCGACCGGTAACGCCCAGTTCCGTCGACTCAAATATTGGTACCGTCGAACGCTTCGTGTTTGTTCCGCGGGAAGGGCGTTGTCCAAAATTCAATGGTAGATCCGGTATAGGCATTGAAGAATGGGTTGAAGAAGCAGAGGCGTGTATGCGCATGCGGACTATGACTGTTGCTGAAAGGGCTTTCTTTTTGTTCGATCATCTTGAAGGAGAGGCTCGAGATGAAATTAGATACCGACCAAGTATGGATAAAGCTGACCCAACAAAAATTATTTTAGCACTACGCGAGCTATATGGTTGTGTAGTACCTTATGTTGCACTTCAAGAGGCTTTTTACTCACGGCGACAATTTGAGGGAGAAACGTTACAAGAATTCTCCCTGGTACTGTTGGGTCTGTTTGATAAACTTAAACAACAGTCACCGCATGCTATTTTGAATGCAAACGTTATAGTAAGGGACCAATTTATTGAATGTGTGCTAGATAATGCGTTACGCCGAGAATTAAAACAGCTAGTACGGCGTCAGCCTGCTGCAACACTTTTGGAGGTACGAAGTGAAGCTATTCGCTGGGAGCGGGAGGGGATGCCAGGTGGTGCCAGGGGCCGTAGTCAATCTGCACCTTTAGTGCACGGGAATCAATGTGGGGTTCAAGGCGATACGGGGATCAACTCTGAACATGGGAGGCGTTCATCAGAACTAGGTGAATTACGGGAAATACTGCATCAGCAGCAAAAGCAAATTGATCAACTTACTCAGATTCTAACCCGTAGCCAAAGTCCCCAGTTTCGCGGTCGTCCGCCACGTCTTGCGTCCGTGATTTGCCGGCGGTGCCAGCAGCCCGGGCATTTTGCTCGAGAGTGTAATCGGCCACAGCACGTTCCTGGCCTTCCAGCTCATCCCCATGTTGACTCGTTATCCAGCAACGTTAGGTCTGGCCTCTCCAACCAGTTGGAAAACTAGTCCCCACCGGGCTGCAGAGCCACAGTCCGGTTGGGGTTACGAATGGCTCCCGCGTGTTCTTTGATGGCGCTTCCACGTCTCATCTAGTCTCCTCTTGCCCACACCTTGTCGTTACAATCGGGGGTGTCTCAGTGCCCTGTCTGATAGATACTGGTTCCATGGTATCGACCATTACAGAGAGCTGTTTTAGGTCGTGGTTTGAACCGTGGGGCCAGGATCGATTGCAGTCATGTCACTGGTTGCGGCTCAGAGCCGCCAATGGACTCAAAATTCCCTACATTGGCTACATGGAATTAGACATCGGATTGTGTGGTCGTATTGTATCCGGGTGTGGAATATTGGTGGTGCGTGACCCCCCAGGCGCTAATCCAAGTACTCCGGGCATTCTAGGAATGAATGTTCTTAGTCGTTGCTATAGCGAGCTCTTCGGACAACACGGAGCAGCTTTATTTGATTTACCCTTAGTAATGCGGGATGCAGAATTATCCCAGGCTTTCCAAGCCTGTCAAAAAGTTGATGGCGTTCTTACATGCGGAGGTAATACCAAAATCCGTGGGCGTCGAGTGTGTCGTGTTCCAGGCGGCACTCTGAGATTTGTAACGGCTACATGTTCGTCCCTGTTTAGTGGTAAGACAGTATTATTTGAGCCCCTCGAGACCGGGTTACCTGGGGGCTTATTAGCCTCTCCGGCTTTAGTGCGCGTAAGCGGTGGTACAGTTTCAGTCCCCGTGGTTAACGTTGGTCTACTAGATGCTGTTTTATACCCTACAACAATCCTAGGGAAGCTGCAGGAGGTGTACTTTGTGGATCCTCCTGTGGGGCTGACTGAGGTTCCGACAGCGAATGCTAGGACAGTAACCTGTGATGAGATTGCGGTGTCGGGGGCAGAGGGCGTCGAAAAGGTAGAATTGCAGGGGTTGTCGGACGAAGAGCAGGAACAGGTGAGGGCTCTTCTTGGGGAGTTCCAGGATGTGTTTTCCACTGGTGAGAGAGATCTGGGTTGCACTAACCTGTTGTCTCATGAAATTCCTCTATTAGATGAAACTCCAGTCCGACAACGCTATAGACGTATTCCTCCATCGGAATATGAGTTGGTTAAGACTCACATTAGTCAGCTTTTAGATGCTCAGGTGATCCAGGAGAGTTGCAGTCCGTATGCCTCCCCAGTGGTATTGGTAAAGAAGAAAGACGGTAGCCTGCGCTTATGCGTAGACTACCGCCAACTCAATTCTAAGACGCGAAGAGACTCGTTTCCGTTGCCTCGAATTGAGGAAACATTGGATTCTTTAACAGGGGCCCGCTGGTTCACTACATTAGATCTGGCCAGCGGGTATAATCAAGTCCCTGTTGCGGAGCCTGATCGTTATAAAACGGCCTTCTGCACACCCTCTGGGCTATATGAATGGAATCGTATACCCTTTGGCCTGTGCAACGCACCCGGAACCTTCCAGCGTTTGATGGAGCGGCTCTTTGGCGACCAGCGACACCAGTCTGTCTTATTGTACCTTGACGACATTATAGTGTACTCCTCATCCGTGCAACACCATCTGCAGAGATTGAGGATGGTGCTGGGTCGCCTGAGAGCCGCTGGCCTCAAAGTTAAGCTGGAAAAATGCGCGTTTTTCAGGGAAACGGTGCGGTACTTGGGACATGTAATATCGTCCCAGGGGGTGGCTACAGACCCAGGAAAGGTTGAGGCCGTAGCGCAGTGGCCCTGCCCTAAGACGGTGTCGGAGCTGCGGACCTTTTTGGGTTTCATTAGCTATTACAGGCGATTTGTGGGGGGGGGGGGGGGGGGGTTCGCTCAGGTAGCAGCTCCGTTGCATCGGCTAGTGACCGAGGCAACTAAAGGGAAAGTGAGTAGACGGAGGCAGGAATTGGCGCCGGGGTGGTCGGAACAGTGCGAGCAAGCGTTTCAGACGTTGAAGCAGAAACTCACTACCGCGCCGGTCCTTGCCTACGCGGATTTTGGACGTCCGTTTATTTTAGAGATTGACGCCAGCTATGTAGGGTTAGGGGCCGTGCTTTCCCAAGAGGTCGATGGCAAGGTGAGGCCAGTGGCTTACGCTAGCCGAAGTCTTCGGCCAGCGGAGCGTAATACTGCCACATACAGTTCTATGCGGCTGGAGTTTCTGGCCTTAAAATGGGCTATGGCAGTAAAATTTCACGAATACCTGTTGGGTCATCGGTGTATTGTCCGTACTGATAATAATCCGCTGAGTCACCTGGCCACTGCAAAATTGGGCGCTACCGAACAGCGATGGGCAGCCGAATTAGCAGCTTTTGATTTTGTAGTGCAGTATCGATCAGGCAAGTCTAACCAAAATGCAGACGCGTTATCGCGGTTACCTTCTGGGGAACAGCCCGCAGGGGACAATAGTCAGTCAGGGGTTGGTAGTTCCCGAGTTGTTGAGGCGTGTGGCGGTTGTAGGTCCAATGGGACCCACCGCTGTGAGGGTTGTGCAGGCTATACCAGGTCGATCCGGGCCGGAATTGGTGGCTCTGCAGGAGGAGGATCCTGTTATTGGTGCAGCCCTTGGGTATTGGCGTCAAGGGCGAGGCCCAGGGCCTCAAGAGAGACGATCCTTACCTAATCTGGTGTTAATATTACTTCGACAGTGGGACCGTCTGGAGGAACGGGAAGGTCTGGTATATCGAAGGGTCCGTCGTCCCGATGGTGGTGAAGAGGTGCTCCAGCTGGTGCTGCCTGCTGTGTTGCGACCTGAGGTACTGACCCAATTACATCAGGGCCATGGGCATCAAGGCATCGAGCGCACCCTGGAGTTAGTGCGACAACGATGCTACTGGCCAGGGATGTCGGCCGATGTGGCTCAGTGGGTGCAGCAGTGCGAACGATGTCAACAGGCCAAGGGGGCTGCACCCGTGGCTCGGAGTTATATGGCACACTTATTGGCCTCTCGCCCGAATGAGATAGTTGCCCTTGACTTCACCGTCTTGGAACCTTCTCAGTCTGGGCAAGAGAACGTGCTCGTGATGACAGATGTTTTTAGTAAATTCACGGTGGCAATCCCTACTCGGGATCAACAGGCGGAGACCGTGGCTCATATCCTGGTGGGTGAGTGGTTTTATAAGTTTGGCGTTCCAGGCCGAATCCATTCGGATCAGGGCCGAAATTTCGAGTCCCATCTTATTCAGCAGCTGTGTAACCTCTACCAGGTGGGCAAGTCTCGCACTACACCATATCATCCAGCGGGCAATGGGCAGTGTGAACGGTTTAACCGTACTCTGCACAATTTGTTGCGGACTTTGCCCACCGGGAGAAAGAGGGACTGGGCATCCTGTTTGCCCCAGGTGTTGTTCTGTTATAACACTACCTCCCACCAGGCCACTGGAGAAGCCCCTTACTATCTGATGTTTGGGCAGGAGCCTAGATTGCCGGTGGATTTCCTGCTGGGTCGGGTGCAGTAGCCAGTGGCTGGTAGGGTCCATCATTGGGTGGAAGAGCATCAGTCCTGGCTTCAAGTGGCTTTTGATGGTGCCCGTGAGCGGCTGCAAGTAGCCGCCCAACATCGGAAGGCCAAGCATGACCGGCAAGTAAGGGAACAGCCACTAGTCAAGGGTCAACTAGTCTACCTGCGCGAGCATGGGTTTGTGGGACGTCATAAGATCCAGGATCTTTGGAGCTCGACGGTATATCAGGTAGTCCAGACTCCACGCGACGGTGGGTCAGTGTACACTGTGGCACCGGTGCAGGAAGAGAAGGTTCGTCATGTTCATCGGGCGTCCTTGAAACCTCGTAATCAGAATAACCCAGTATGCACTGAGTCCTGGGTAGGGCATGCTGAGCCATCGTCACCCCCCGATATGGAGGACGAGCTGGAGGATGGGGATTTAGCTCGTCTGGTGATAGAGGCCCCGTCGGTTACCCCAGGGGGTGTAGAGGCGAATAGGGCTCTACCAGAGGCCAGGGTTAGTCTAGCCCCGGGAGCAGAGGAATCTACTAGCCAGCCTGTAGTGGGAATCCATGGAGGTGGCGTTAGCTCTCGGCTAGAGCTGGAACCCGTAGCTTTAGGATCGCCCACTATGTTGGAGGGTGTGCCAAGACGAACGGGCCGCGTAGGGGCAGGTCAACACTCCAATCGGTATCACTTGCCGCGAGCGTTAGGAAGTGAAATCCATCAGGTTACTGCTAGTTCTAGTTTGGGCTCGGCCTGGTTCAGACCATGGGACCAGTAGTTTTTGTTTTCATCGTCGGGACTACGATGACCAAAGGGGGGGTAGATTGTGGTGATGTCATCAGCCACTATAGGGTTAATTCCCAAATATGGTGTTTCGTGAATATATAAAACAGCTGCGACGGACATCTAGCCAAGCGTGCTATTCCGTGTTCGGGAAGTGACGTCATTCTCGGGGTGCCGGTTTAGGTTCAGGAGGTAAGAGCTTGTGCTGGCAAATGCATCTTGAATGTTTGGGTCAGGAAGGATAATTTTGGGACTCAATTGACTTGCAGTGTGGCTGAGGAGGATGAAGATACGTGGAATGAATGTTCATCATAGCGAGCCTGTTATTTAACACGCCATCGAGTGCGCAGCTGGTGTTATTTAACGCAGGTATGTAATGCGTTTTTTTTATGCCTAAGTTAAACGAGATGATTGCCTCCTAAAACTAATGCGAGCTATTTAAAACAGTGGTACAGGGCGTGGAGGTGTTGCAGCAGGCTTAGCACCCTTCGGGAGGCTAAGAGGACGCTGACGGCTCGCGCTACTTGTTGTAGCTTTTGTCTGCGTGTGCCGCCAGACAACTCCGGACGGATTGGAGGGTGTCTCACTTATCGGTCGCCCTCCGCCTCTTGTCTGAACTGTATTTTCTTGTGAACTTGTATGTGAATTCTAATTCAACAGCGCGGGTCTCTATCTGGAAAAGGACGACGCGCAAGTGGATCAGAACACGCGCTAGCGTGCAGCCTGCCAGGATATCTTTAAATTGGCGTGGTGACAGTGTGTGTTCCTCGACTGATGGACTGAGGAACGTGGGGGGGGGGGGGTAATCTTACGGGACGAAGGTCTATGTGTGTCTCCCTGATACTCGTATGTTATTCTAAGTGATTGCTTAATTTGGGTCTGTATCATTTGTTTCTTTTTTGTGTGTGTTTGATTCCCTGCTTGTGATTTGTTTATTTTGTTGTCTAAAGAGAAGGGGAATGACCCACCATCACCCCTAGTGTGCTGATTACGGTCCATTAGTATCAGCAGGTTGCTGGTGTTGTTCTCGAAGAAAGACGGCCCTTTTTGGCCGTGTGTGACCCATCCACTTTATAGATCTAGTTCATGTGGAAAGTATATGTGTCTTTTGTTTATTACTGTTGTATTGACTGTTTTTGTCTTTTCCCTTCAGAATCTGGGGGATCCGTGGTTCCTGAAGTCTTCTGGATGTGGTGGTGGTTTGATTGACAGCTTGCAGTGTTCACAGTGGGTGGAGTGTTATGAGAGCACGAGTGATTGCTGTGTCCATCCGATGAGCAAGACGGATTCCCCAGGTTCTGAAGTGATAGGGGCGTTTCTGTGTGTGTGTGTGTGTGCGTTTGTGTGTGTGTGTGAACGCGCGTGTATGTGAAGTCGGATTTATACGCTTTTAGGATTTATTACTAGAGATTGTGTTGTATTTTATTAAATGGTACTTCTGAATAAACTGTTTTATACCATTCTCATTGTCTGTTATCTGACGCAGCCACAACGTATCTGTGTGCTTTGTATCTAAATTATTGGTGGGTTCCCGGGCCGTTCCGGGTGGCGTAGTCGGACTTAACCAAAACAATCCAAACTGCCACATATATATATATATATATATATATATATATATATATATATATATATATATATATATATATATATATATATATCAGACAGACAACAATAAATATTCACAGACAGTTTTGACACAGAGCGCTTTACTGAGGCACAAAAGCTAACGCGAGTAACGCACCGGATGTGGTTCTATCCTTTCCTGGTCATGACGTCACCCGCCCGTGGCGTTCATTCATTCCATTGGACTAGTTGACATACGTGCTTCAGAGGTAATCACGCGAAGGCGTTCCCAAAGCGTCATCGAGGCATCGCGAGTTCCCTCGAAAGGGAACTTGATTTTCACCACAGGGGGACTATAATATATGCAGTATTGAATAATTTTTTTTTATGAATTAGGAAGGACGGGTGGTTTTATGTAGTGCATGAAAGTGTGATCATTTTGAGGAAGAAAATCAACTGAAAGGGCACGTTTGTGTTAGGAATATTGTTAATCTCATGATTAAAATCAAAGTGAAAATGTGGTAATTACAGTATTAAAAACTAATGGCAGGTTATGACACATGTTTTGTCCAATTTTTCATGAAGCAGTGTTTTTATTTATTTATTTAATATATAACTTCCACACCCACTTTTAAGAGTAAAAAATGCATCATCTGTGGCATTGGCACAAATTTAATTTTCATCTCTTCTCTTTTCTCTTTCTCCTTTTCTCTCCGCAGACAAAAGTAGTTTCGGGATGCATTAGCCCTTGCTGCATCTGTCTTCCTCCGACAGCTCAGGAGTGAAAACAAAAGAAAGAATGAAAGAGAAGATGAGATAAGACAAGCCAAAAAGCAAGTGAAGTCATTCTTTTCTCTTTGCCTCCAGCTTTTAGTTAGAAAAGCCTTTATTCCCCAAATTCTGTCGTTATGCATTATGCATGAGCTAAACACCCCTCTGCTGCAGATGCTTCTTGCCTCCTTTCACTTTTTTCTTCTTCTTCTGTGTACCATTCTTCTTTTTGGCCCTCGGTATGTATCCTCCTCCTCTTTCTCTCCCTTTCTCCCTATTCCTTTGTGTCTTAGTAAATCCCCCCCCCCCCCCTCTCTCTCTCTCTCTGTCTCTGTCCTAGCTCTCTCATTCTATCCTCTCTGCCCTCTCGTGTTGCCTTGTTGAAACACTAATGGCTTGGTACAAGTCATTTCCTCCCTGAGCGCTAACATGATTACACTGTTTTTGTACTGTGTTTCTGTATGACAAATTTGTTTATGGGAAGAAAAGGCGTAAGAGAAAAAACATCATCTAATGACCCCGCCGAACAGGCCTGCAGCACAAAGAGGCTCAAAGCATCAAACTACTTGCATCAAAAGTCAATCTCTTTAATTACACAGTTCTAGTCAAAGGCTTTGAACATTATGCATGTCATCTGCAACTAATGTGTCTCACACAGACATGAACGCGAGTGGAGCTGAATATTAAACCAGTGATGTGAAAACTGATGATGAGCTTCAGAAACATATTCAGGCAGAAACAGAAAACAGAGTAATGGATTTAAAATGACTATTGCATTCTCAAAAGCTTTGCCCAAGTCTGAAAAAGTGAACTTAAATTTGCAATCTGCAAGTGTAGATAATGTTACAAAAATGTTTTACTTTCCTACATTGCAGCTTTTACTTCTTGACTAGTTGACCAATGGCTGCACAGAAATGAACATATTTCCGTAGATTTGTATACATGCAAGTTGTTCACATTGTATTTCATAATTTCCTAATCAGTTTTTTTTTCACAGTTAAAATATCTGAAGAGTATCTTTTCTTAACAAGCAAAACTGTGTTAAGTATTAAAATATTGTTTTCCGAAAATTAAATATATTTAAAGTATAAATAATTAAATATATTTTTCAGATTGGCAAATTATGTTTTAAGCATAAATATAAATGTATTCAAGTTTATAGCCTATGATATAATAATACATATTTTATTGGGATATCAATTACACATTTTTTTATGTAAAATGTTACTATTTAAAAACGTTTGAAAAAATGCAGCTAGTATAAGTAAAAAAATATGAACTGGATCCAACACACTCTCCCCCATTTTTAATTTAGTAACACACATTGTATTTTGGAACATATGCTATGCATGACAACACTTCCTGTCATTGTCATTGAAAGTAAGGTGTGTGGTGTATTAGCTTTATCAATTAGTTCAACAATGATAGTTCTCTTAAGCACATTCATGCACAATAATTACTAGATTGAATAGAGCATTGAGAAAATGTATTGAAATACTACAGAGCCCCAGCGGTTTGAACGTTGTCTGAGCTGATACTGCCAATGGTGGATTTGCACTTTAATGAAGTGAATGGAGAAGAGGGGTGTGGAGGAAGAGTAAGAGCAGATAATGGTCAGGTGTGTGTGTGTGTGTGTGTGTGTGTGTGTGTGTGTGTGTGTGTGTGTGTGTGTGTGTGTGTGTGTGTGTGTGTGTGTGTGTGTGTGTGTGTGTGTGTGTGTGTGTGTGTGTTTGTGTGTGTGTGTGTGTGTGTGTGTGTGTGTGTGTGTGTGTGTGTGTGTGTGTGTGTGTGTGTGTGTGTGTGTGTGTGAAGAAGGTAAGACTCAGTCAGACCTGCCAAAGACTGAAATATTTAATATAGGAAGTAATGCATTATTCCTGCAAGAGAGATTTAATTACAAACCAGTCACTACTCCAAGCCTTGTCAGGCCTTCACACCAGGTGTAATAATAAAAACATTAGCCTTTTCAGGAGTGTAAGTGCCTCATAGACTGACATTTTTCAATATGCTTTCTTAATGGAAATTATCTCAAAACTTGGACCTGTGTTATATATTTATTTTAAAAAAAATAAAAAAGGACCCTCATGACTGTTAGGTCAGGTTAGGTCTTTTAAAATATCAAATAATTTGGCCTTTTTGTGACAGTACATGGTTCAAGTAGTAAAATGTGATGTGACTCCTGCAAACCTTAATGAAATTTATGAATGATTAATTCATAATAATTGTAAGAATAAATATTTAAATAAGAAAATAAAAAAATATTTATTTATTACCTGAAAAAATATTTTAATAAAAAAAAAATGGTTTCACTTTATTTTGATGGTCCCTTTACAGTAAGTTGACATGTAGTAGCAAAGTTACTTATAGAGTGTCTGTTGGAGGACCATCACAATAAAGAGTTTGCAGATATGAAGCAGATAGTCCACTAATACTCTAATGAGAGTTAGTTGACATGTAGTTGCAAAGTTACTTATAGTTAACAGAATGTTCAAAAGGGACCATCAAAATAAAGTGTTACCAAAAAATATATCATTAAAGGTGTGGTAAAACACGATTTCACTTTTCTATCTTTAGCTAGTGTGTAATGTTGCTGTTTGAGCATAAATAACATCTGCAAAGTTACAGACCTCAAAGTTCAAAGCAAAGGGAGATATCTGCTTTTAAAGAAATCAATTTCTAAGAACTACAACAAACGGCCGGTAGGGACTACACGACATTCCTCCAGGGTTGCTGACATCACTAACCCCACTAAACCCCTTCTCCAATACTAAATAAGGGGGGCGATTTTATATTGCTTTGGAGAAGAGTTGTTGTGGTATACTAGGCTGTTGTTGCCGCAATGCCTTTGGAACGCTGTTATTTTCATCCGGATTGCAGGTTCCCTTTGTTCAGCCTTCCTAGGGTCGGGGGAGTTAGGGATCTGAATGGTTAAAATTTATTTTTAACTCGGTCCCTCAATATTACCCAAATCTCGCTCTCTGTGCTGCACATTTTACGGAGGAAAGCTTCCACAATCTTCGCGAGTTCAATGCAGGATTCGCACAACGGCTTGTCCTGAAAGATTCCAACTTTAAGAACAGAAGCTGCTGTTTACGGGCCACAACCTGTAAGTATGATTTATTTTTCGTCATGTTTTCCTGTAATAGTTTGTATTGTTAACTGTACGTTGTAGCAAGGAAGTAAACAAACAACACTGTTTGGCTCTGCAAACCAGTTTGTTAATGCTCATTCATACTTAACGTTATCCGACAAACACCTAACGTTACAAACTTTTTTTTTATCTCAACAGCGAACTTGGAATTAGTGCAAATTATTCTTTGATTAGAGCTTTTATGTACCTGTATACATGCTTGTTTATCTACATGCATGCTAAACATGGTTCTGTGTTTGATTTGGCTACTGTAACGTTAGTAAAGCCGATGTTTAGTGTTCGTTTTGGGTTAATAGTTCTGTCGACAGATATTTGGCTACAATCGTTCTAAAAATACAAATGTAACGGTGGCATACAGTCAGTAACGATCACTATAGATCCGCAGTCTTTACTCAAAAAAATCCCTTTGAGGACTGTAGAATAATTTTTTAGAACGATTATATGAAATTCTTGTTTATGAAGCTTATTTTTTTGTAATACTATAATAATTAGTACAATTAAATAACAGCATATCTAAGAAGTAATGAGACAACAACAAAAAACAAACCTTTCTGAAACGTCGTTTAACAGCCGTTCTTGAACAGGTTCTGCACTATCATCTTCACTAACATTCTCTGGGTCCGATTGGTTTTATTGACGCCATTGTTTATAATACACCAAAGCACAAACTACCGGTAAAGGTAAGGGGCGTGATGTTTCCGAAAAACGTGCACTAGGCGGTTAGCGAATCACAACACACTTGGCCAGCTAACCAATCTGAGCCCATTGCGTATTTTTGAGGGAGAACCCGGAAACCATCAGACCGTTTTTACAAGGAGGGACAGAGCAGTGTAGAATAAAGGTAAAATATATGAAAAATAATGCAATTTTTTAAAAACGAAGCATGAACACGTTACAGTGCACCCCACAAACACAATCAAGCCTTCGAAAAAATGTGTTTTACCACCCCTTTAAGATGTGTGCACTCACATACAGTTTATTCAAGGTGTAAGGAAAATTGTTATTGAAAAATAAAAGTAAAATGTTATTGATTCAATACATTTAAACCTTTCTTTAAAATGGTATTACATTTTTTTTAAAACATATGAGTAAATTTTTAAAAACATTTTCTTCATTGCAACACTCTTATATGTCTTTGAGCAGGGCCCCATCTTACAGTTTTTTTCGATTGCTAAACGACAGTGAGCACAACTGGAGCTACATGTGCAAAACTCTAACTACAGTCTGCACAGCAGCAGTTCATGTGGACCAAACTCTAGTTCGTTTTTCATTGCTTGAACACAGTTTTCAAAACTCTACACACTTATCCCATGACTTTAACCACAACCTGCACAACACTGTGGATTTACAGCACTTTGTTCAAATGCTAACACACTGCTGTCAAAACTGTGAACCACACATTCAAAACATAATAGATTTCAGCCTTGTGCCTTTCAAACACTGCTGATTGCAATTTCAGCGGACAGGCTAAGCAGTGTCTTGTTTGTTATTTGTTCGAATTACAGTAAAGTACGAGTGTACTTTTAGTTTCTACCTTTTTTTTCTCATTACTGTAATTCTGTAAATGACTACAGACTATTGAATCAAACTGCTAATTTTCATTTACCTTAAAGAATTGTTATGTTCTAAAAATTTAAATAAATCATCTGAAAGAATGTCACTCTTTTCTTTGAAGAAAATATTACTTTGTATGAAGTCACTGAAATTGTTCAAACTGTAAAGATGAAAAGTTTGTATTTTCTGTATTGGTGTTTGATGCTAGTGTTTTTACTCTCAGTGTGTTCTGAGTGACAGTGTGTGTTATCTCAGTGAGGGTTGTGCATAGTGTTTGGCTGCACTGAGCCTGTTTTGAGCCATGTGTTAAGAGTTGTGTTGCTTGGAATGAGTTTTGCAGGTGATGTGAACTGTTTAGCTCAGGGGACTGTTGGTAGTGCAGACTGTAGTTAGAGTTTTGCACATGTAGCTTCAGTTGTGCTCACTGTCGTTTAGCAATCGAAAAAAAAAAACTGTAATAGCTAATTAACTCTATATAACAGTTTTTTTCGATTGCTAAACAACAGTGAGATCTGCCTGCTACTTTAGCTGTGCGTTGGAAAATAATTGCACAGAACGTTCGTCAACCAATCAAAGCGTTCAACAGCCCAGTAGTATAATAAAAAGTGAACATTTTGGGAATAGCTGTATTTTTAGTGGAATAGTGTTATATCTTACATTATGGGGCACACAAATAAAATATTGAACTTTCAACACCTTGCAGGTGTTTAAACCCAATGCGTCCCTTGAGTGAGATAGAAATGTTTAATGGTTTGTTTGGTTTGGAGTCTGTCTGGACTATTCTTAGCCACGTCTGGGGAACCTCTCAAGAACTTTTTGGTGTTACACATGTGTGGCGCTTTCTTAATCCCCCCTGTTTTATTAGTCTTTGGCAGGTCTGATGAAGTTCTTCAGAGTTTCAAAAAACAGTACAAACAGCCGTGGGATTGTTTGGGATGTTGCTAGATGAACAGCTACAACACTGTCATTCCTGCTAATGTTTCTGTAGAAAGTGTTCGGTATAGAAGTTCTGCTGTCAGATCATTTTAGTCTGGATGATAAATTGAAAAATGAGCAAAGAGACTCAACATGTTGTAAGTGTTATTCCAGATGTTATTCAGAGGAAACAATGACCTGCCACAAACATCTTCAGCTGTCTCTCTTTTTTTCTGCATTTTGGTTGTTTTCTGCATTTTATTTATGGTGCTATTATGGTGCTTATCTTTTGGTCCTGTGGACTTTCAGAAAATACACTGTTTTAATACACTTTTTGCACTCCTCAACAGTTCATTTAAGCTGGGCTGATACATACAGTAGTGGCAAAAAGTGATGTCTGGAGGAGATATTTGTTTTTAATGACCCTACAAGTTCAATTAAACTATCAAAATATGATTTTTTAAATATATTTTTTAAATATGAGGAAAGTACAAAACACTACACCCAATTCAGGTATTTATTTGACAAAAAAAGGCAAGCTACAGTTTTATTTTATTATGCAAACATTGCATAGAAAAACAAAAAGCTCACAGAAAATACATTGAACACAATATAATCAGTTATGAATGTTTTGTTGCTTCTGTCTTGTTTTTGCATGTGTTCATAATTTCTTTGTATGACAGCCTGACCAAAAATAATGAAAGTGTAATTATTGTTAATTATTATTATTGCATGACATTATAAAAAATTATAAAAAATATAATTTATAAAAAAAAAATATATATATATATATATATATATATATATATATACTATATTTTCCGTTTTTATTTTAATTTAATTTGAAATTAAGTTTTAGCCATTTTGTTATGTGCTTTTGTCATTTTGTTATTTTTTAAGTATATATGCCTGTATAGCTTTAATTAATTTTATTTCAGTTTTAGTAGTACTCTAACATAAACTTGCCAAGGCAGCTTGTCTAATTTCCATTAAGGTTTTCCTGTCCTTTGTTTTATGTTTCTTGTTTAAACTGATACACACTGATACACACTCAGAACAGCTCGTCCCATTCCAACCACATACAGGAAACTACAAAACTGGCCCTAAGTCCGTATAAATGAAGTACCTCTGCCAACGCCCATGTTTCAGCTGCAGCCATTAATGACTGCTGTGCTCTGAGTGATGCCCTGCTGGTCCAGTCCTGCTCAGCCTAATGGACTGGACCTGACCTGGTTTCTCCAGACCTATATTCTTCTGGGAAAATGCTTCATCTGGCAGGGCCCAATCCTCCACAGCTGCAGCCAGCTCATGAGCACGAGTGTGTGTGTGTGTGTGTGTCTGTGTGTGTGTGTGTGTCTGTGTGAGTGCGCGCGCACGCATGTGTGTGTGTGTGTGTGTCTGTGTGTGTGTGTGTGTGTGTGCGTGCGCGCCAATAGCCGTCAGCACGAGTTGAAGTAAGAACATCCTTGAGGGGATTTCCTTGAATATGTGTGATGGAAAGAAGCTGTAAAACAAGTTTGCTCTTAAAACAAGTTTCTACATTTACACTGTTGCATCGTCTTCGTATTGCCTGACATTACCAAAAACATTATATTAAAGCCATAACACTGTGGTTAGCTCAATAGATCATGTAAAATTGGGTTATGACCTAATATAACAATGAACATTAGCATATTTATAAATAAACAATTTTATTAATCAAGAAATTCTGTGTTTATTCAATGCTGCACACACTGTAAAAAATTTGGAGTAGAATTTACTTGAAAAAAGCTTGCTAACAATTTTCACTCAGAAAAGGCTAGTAAATTTACAAATATTTATTAGTAGCTTTAATTAAAAATGTTCAAGTTAAGTTTACTTGGATTTTCAAAGTAAATTTTATTGACTCTTGTCTGTAAATGTTACTTAAGTAAGGCTTATAAATCTATTATGAGTTTTTGAATTTTTTTACATAAGAGTCCTAGTTATATTTTTTAGTTATCCTGAGTAACCTTTACTTTAAATATTATGTAAACATTACTTAACATCAGTAGTAATACATCACAAATTATATTTTCAATAATAATAAAAAAACTGACAGACATTTTTTCTTGAGTTTTATTTTAATTAAATTCTTGAAAAACAAATGCACAAAAATAATGGACACATTCATTAAGATTAACTGCTGTTGGCCAAAAACATGGCCAAAATTGTTCAGCATCTTTATACCATCACAGATGTTTCAATGTCTTTTTGCGTAGGTTATAACAGACCGCAAACATTTTACGTGAGATGCTTAACTGAGCTTACATACAACACTGTAATAAAACAAAACTCTGCTTCGGTTTTCTTTAGCAGCACTGCATTATTTACACTAGACTGCATTACAATGTTTCGGTTTAACAGTACAAACTTTGCTCTAATTTAAATTATGCAACTTTTTAGAGCATTCTCACTTGCTGAACAAATTAGCAAATACAAAAATTGTAAAAATAAATAAGAAAAAAAAGTGTCAAACAAAATGGCCAACTAGCAGGCTTATATTAGTAGCTTTCTATGCAAGGAGCTAACTTTTGGAGAAAACTTTAAAGCATCCAGCCCAAGAAAGATTTTCTGAAACACTTCAAATGTGTTTCTCAGCTTTGGGGGATAGCTTAAGTTCAGGGAGTAAATGAAGCCCATGAGCAGAAGGCACGCATTTGTGAGATTTTTACATCCCAACAGCACCTCAGTTCCCTCAATGACGATGATGACATCAGCGATGTTGGCATCTTCCTCTCCTGCAGTGCTGCCCAGTACAATGATCTTCATTACATGATTGGTGACGTTATCTTGAATCATGTCTCTGCTTACATCCTGTCAAATACACAAATAACAGCAAAATGGTTACAATAATGTACACTAAGTTGCATGTTCGCTTTAATTTTATGTGATAAGTGCCCCACACAGATTTGGTCTCACCATCATTAAATCTGTTATTACATGAAAAGGGAGGAGGGAGGATTAAGACAGACTTAAGTCCAGAAGAACTGTCTGCAAGACACTTAAACTACCTGCAAAGCTACAGTACTGTAAAAAGGTTTAGGCACTTGTGTAAAAACGCTAATGTGGCGAAGCCTTTAAAATGCTTTCATAACCGAACAACCCCGGTGTGTTTGTCGCTGTCGTGCTAGCGTTGCAGGGAAAGATGAGACGTATACGGTGACGTAAGACCTGGCTCTGTGGTGGCTCTCTAGCCTGTGGAAAGGCAAACCGGTTCATCGAAAGCTTGTCAGTCGCTCCCTCTCCAAACCGTCAATAGCACCAGCTCTGAACTAGCACCCGGTTCATTCTGGTGGAAAAGGGGTATTAAAGAACCACTGAAGCACTAAGATTTGGTGCTATACAGCACTTAGTGCTTCCCCTGTGATTACAAGCTAAAGAACCACTTTTGGTGCTATATAGCACCATTTTTTTTGAGTTGACAAACTACAGCACAGAGATATAAAAGTTTTTTTTTTTAATTTTTTAAAAATACTAATGTGCCTTAGAATTTTGCAGTACTGTACATATCCGAAGTCAAAACAAAATTTTAATTTATGCATTAATGTACCTGGTAGGCTTCAGTGAGCTCTTCAGATGACTCTCCCAGGTAGGAAAGAAGGAAGCGAATCACAGCATCTCGCTTATCTTCAATTTGCTTTAAAAAAAAAAAAGTAGCAGCGAATATTAACAGTGTACACTGCCATCTACATACAACTGCATATCTATAAAGTCAGCAAGCAGCAGGATATAAGATGTGCAATATATACATTTACCTGGCAGAGTGAATCTAGCACACTTTTTTTATTTAATTATGTATTTAAAATTTTTAAATATGAAACATATGAATATGAAGTGCTGCTAGACCAGTGTTTACATCTTGCGAAGTGATATACTATATATATACATACACCATGTATGTGTGTGTAGTTGTATATGTGTGTGTAGCCCTATATCTATTGAAATCTGTGTCATACTGCAAGGTTAATCAGTGTTGTAGGCTGTACGAATTATTGCCAACTTACCTTGCATGGAGCTTGAATAGTGAGTGCAATCTGTGGAACATATTAGAAATGTTAATCTCAGAAATATATGTTTTACCAATTTTGAATACATATACTGATCTTATTGATTTGAAATAGGAACAGTTAATTTGTTTTGGAACAACTGCATTCAAGTAGCCTAACAGCTAAGCATCAACAATAAATGTTCAAGTATAGACAGTATTGTTAATTGTATAGGTTCAATATAATCTCTTTATAACTTAATTAATATGCATCAAAAGCTTATCCATTTTATCGATAAAACAAAGCAGTGTATTTGATGTGGATTAATGGGGGATTAACAGTTTTCTCCGTCACGTTTAAAGTTAATGGCCCACCCATGCTGGGCTCGGGTAAGTTATCATTCCAGGCTCGTAACGTTAAATATGACTTCCGAGGCTGTAGGCCTAAGTTACATGTCCAATTTTAGTTTTAATTTAAACTTTTATTTATAATTCAGATAACACGTCGCAAGGTCAAAATTATTTATTCACACAGATGAATAACTTAAACACACACCCTTGGACGCTTTAGCTATTTGTCTCGACGCGCGTCCTGCAAAGTTCATTTTAAAGTTCACTGTAGCCTACATCAAACGTCTCCGTAGATTAACGTTACATGTAAAATACAAGACAACTGTTTTCGACACAGGTGGCGTTTGCTAATAACGGATGTTTAAGTTATGAAAATCAGAGTTCTTTAGCAAACTCAACTCTGTCAACTATGTTAACAGTTAACTTAACGCGTTAACTCTTTAACCACCAGGACTGCAGACAGCTTCTGCAAATGTAACTAAATTGACCAATGAACAAATATTTCATAACTTACCGTTTAAAAATCACATCAGTCTTCGAGAAAAGTTTCCGTTGCTTTTCTCTTCGCGCCACTTCTGAATCTGAACCAAGAAAGCAATGCGCATGCGCATAGATTGCCTGGCTTCGTGGAGTAAGTTTTACTTGCGTTTGTCATTTTTTGCATTAGTTCATTAGATGACAAAACACTAGTACATATTACTTGGGCAGTTCCAGTTGAATTTACTTATGTATTTAAGCACAATAAATTAAAACGAAACCTCAAGTAGCTTATTGAATTAAACATGACATTTTGAAGTAAAAAGACAAACTATGATTTGTTTGTAAAATTTATTTAAATCATGCTATCTTTATTTACAAGGTCAAAAAATCATTTTTTACAGTGCAAATAATGTGTTTTAGTTTTGTTAATTCATGGTACGTGCATGTTTCAACCACTAAAGTGTTAGCAAAAATTAAAAATGATACTGCGATTAATCACAGTTGCTCCGTGTATTTTGCATTTTTAATCCAGAATTTACATTAAGTCTGTCTGGAAATTTGTTTAAGGTTTTGGAGCAGGTGTGGGTTCATTCCCCTGATGCCGTGAGAGCAGTTCCTCGGGTGAGTGTTTGATCAGAGATGTGTTGCTGTTAAACTACCTGTGCCTTTTTTCCAGGTGTGTGTAAGCGTGGGCTGATTGGTGAAGCGTGTGACACAGGAGCTCAGAGCAGATAATGATGGCTTTGATCAGGAGAGTACTGGATGTGTTCTCCTTTCTGACAGTGGAAGATTAGAGAGAAGGAGCTGGTATGCTATATCCTGCCCTTTTTCACCAACTCCGGAGAAGAGGTTCTGTAATCCTGTGAAAGTAAATAAATAAATAAATAAATATAAACTTTTGTTAAACTAAATGCATTTACCCATAACAAAATGTTTTGTCAGGTAACCCAAAGTATGCCTCATGTGGTAACTAACTATAAATTAACTAGTTTTACTGTTGAAAATATTACTTAATAGAGTTTTTCTCAACCTTTTTGACTCCATTGCCTTTCATTGTCCACAACCATATTTGAAGGCCCCATATCTTAGATGTTTGTGATTTACTGGATAAGAATTAAGGATTAGGATTGTTTTTAAGTTGTCAAGAAAAAGAAGTTTCAGAAGAACACGACCATATTTTCCTCCTTATTGTTACGTATATCTGAGTGAAATGGAAAAGAAAAAAATTTAAAACAGGACTTGATTTTGTCCATCGGGAATTGATTGGATTGTTGGATGGTTGTGGTTTGCTCTTGCTGTGATGTCACGTGATTGACAGGTTGTCCCGCCCTCACGCCAGTAAACACATCATCAGAGAAGAGACGGAGAGGAAGGGATTTTGATGAAAGATAATGAGGGCACATGAATGTAAAAAAATAATGATGTGCACGGATAAATGATTTAAGCTATAATAAATACTGCAATATTCCATGAAAAATAGAATCGTCTATTTTGATATCATGGGGACTTTAAAAATGTGTAAAACTCTCAATATTTACCCAATAAAATATTAAAGAGTTTTGCATAACTACAAAAAAATAAATAGATAAAATAAATTCATTAAAAAAATGCCCATGGAGCTTATGATTGTATTCATTTTATTAGACTTTATCAAGTCTAGAAATTTCACTTTTAAAATGAGGCTTTCTTATATATTCAGGAATCCTTGTTCTTCAAAGAAAAACACAAGTTGTATGAAATATTTGATTTGTTTTGGCTTGTTTTAATGCTTGTTTTGGATTATTTAAAATAATTTTAAGTCATCTTGAGATCTCCTTGGAAGTTTGCTGAGGCCCCTGGTTGAGAACCACTGATTTAACAATTGAAAAAAAAAAAAAATAAAAAAAAATAAACTTGACTACATTGGGTTACACAAACAAGTCATTTTTGGACTTTGGGTCTATTTAAAATAGCTCCTTACAGAGATCAAAAACAAAAATTCTGTCATTATTTACTCCTAAAATATACTGTTATTATTTCTGTAAAAAGAAAATCACTTTCTCTTTTCCAGACAACAACAGTTGATATGGCCTGCCAAAACAAACAAAAAACTCACTATAAAACCAAATGACTATTGTGCTATATGTCAGGTCTTCTGAAGTTATATGATAACTTTGCATGATGAACTTACCAAAATTCAGGCGATAATTCACTGCTAATATTTACTTCTGCTGCAGCTCTCAAATCAAATATAGCACCTACTGTATGGTGCAGGTTGAACATACGTGGAATGACATGAGTGTCATTAAATAATGACAGAATTGTAATTTTTATCTTTATTGTAACACTTTTTACAGTACATGTAACAGTATTAATTATTGAGATTTTATGTTAATCATTTCTGTAAACATTTCATTATGATTCTTCATCACATAATAAGCCTCTCTTTGTTACTTTATGTTTTGACCCTCCCCTCAGTTTTCCAGTCCGCTCTACCAAATTAAAGTCAAAGAAAATCAATGTCCCCCAGCGCTTTATAGACACACTATTGATCATCCTCCCTCACCATCCTTACCAATTATCTTCCAGATTATTCAAAAACCCACAATTTGGTTTCTCTATGCCTGTAGGTCATTAATCAAGGTCCCAGTGTATGTACAGACCAATAGTCTCTGTATGTGTAGCTCTTCAGTAGTTAACTATTCAATAAACAATAACGTACAACATATTTTATTTTATTTATTTATAAATTTTTTTTAGTATGCAATAATATTACGGTTCTTAATATGTATATATTACAGTATTTATATATTATACAGTTTAATGTGTTCTTTTGTATTTTAACTTTTTTTTTATTTAGTGATTATACAATTTAATAAGATTAATATAAACACACACACACATATATATATATAAACAGCATTTAAAGGAGATACAGTGTCTGACACTTGCTTCTCTGTCTATGCAGTAAAGTGTAAATCAGACAAAGGGAAAGTTGTCTTAATGAACGAGGGATGAATTTTGAACTAAAGCGAGTGCTGATGATCGGCTCACTGTGCTTTCTCTCTCTTTTGTTTCTGTCTTCCCTCAGATGTGTAGCGTCCCCCTCCTTCTTGTCATACTGCCAACTAGAGGCATCATCCACACCGCGGATCTGTCATGCTGTCAGTGCAGGGGTTCAATTAAAATCCAGGTTTGAATTAAATGATGGCACCACCAGATTTTAAGAGCGATCCCTCAGGTTAATTTATTTCCCAGCTTGACCTTGGTGCAGTGACCTTTAGATGAGCAATAGGCAGCTCTTGCAGTTTTTCATTTCGACTCTCTCTGTCATATTGTGCCCTTCTGTGTCTCTCCCCCGCCTGTGCTGTCAGTGTTTCTAAAGACACAACACACACAATAACGGTGACATCTCTGGTTGAGGTTCATGGTTGCCTCTGGTCCACATCAGAATTGACTTCTTTGTTGTCTCTCACAGTCATACCTCTGAACCTTGAATCAGCCAAATCTTTTTAGCACATCATTCTTGGGTAAATTACAATTTTTCCGAGAAGCTTTATATCTTGACCACGTTCCTGCACTGCTTTTCGAAATTGTAAGATAAATAAGGTTGTTGATGGCTACAGCAATTATACAGAATAAAAGGGATTTCCTAAGCTCTGAACAAAGAAAGCAGTGCAGCGTAACACCTATTATACTTTGAGCGGATTTCCTTCATTTCCACACAGACGGAATGATTTTTGACCTATCTGACCATCCTTCTACCATTTTTTTTTTATTGTTGTGGAGATGTATTGATCTACATCACATGGTGAAATTGGCTTTGGTTCAGTCAAAAAACCCATAGTGGTATGGAGAGGTCAGAAAGCCCTCGGCAATTTATTCGTGTTGGTCAAAGGGCACGATGAAGAGCAACCTTTTGTTTGCCCACCTTTCAAGTTAAGCTCGCGTCTATCAAACAAGCCCACTCATCCATTGTTTACACTGTATCTCATTAAACTAGCATTTCGTATTGGTGTGCGACAGTGTTTTTTTGGTGAGGATACCTAGAGCAAAACTATATTTTGAATTATAGTCTCTTACAAACTGAAGACAAAACATTGATGACCTTTTTCTAAATTTGTGTTAAAATTAATTTCAATATTTTTTGGAGGGCATGTGTAAGTATTTGAAGAAAAATGCCTATTTGAACAAAATATTTATTGATTTATCAAACCTAAACTACCATAAAATGTCATAAAATGTAACAATAAAAATGTTTTTTCTGAATTTTCTGATATTTTGATTGAGCCATATTTCGACCTTAAAACACAGTCATGGTGCTCTGCAAATAATCCAGACTTTGATTTTATAAAAAGTTTTATAAAAATCATAAAAAAAAAATGTTATGACACGTTTGAACACACCTACACACACACGCACGCACTCACTCACACACACACACACACACACACACACACACACACACACACACACACACACACACACACACACACACACACACACACACACACACACACACACACACACACACACACACACACACGTTGGATTTTCATGTTTCATGGGGACTTTAGACAATGAAATCTTTTTTTCTAAAAGAAAATTTACCTTTAAAAATATTTTTATATATTTAAAATAACCAATATGATGTGTACATCCACATGTATTCATAATAAAATACATAATAAAAATACATTATCACCTTTTACCTGATGGTTACACAACATGACAGTCATTACAGTTTTTTACAATCACTTTGCTACTATTTTCAGAACCTTGATGTCATTTTTCAAAACTCTAGACACAAAACTCACAACGGTTATCACTTGTAACACAGGCTGTCTAATGTTCAAAACATTGCATTGTGCATTCACATCTTTAAAGAAATCTTGCACTTGCACAATCATTGGTTCAAAGAACAAATTTACTGTGAAATACCATTGAAACATAACTATAGATCACCCACACACAAGCAACCGATAGTTTCACTGTGTCATTGTTCGTACAATCATTAAATATTGTAGAACAAAATAGGTGATCCAGGTTTCATTATGGTACTACATGTACAGTAAATATACATCTCTGTAAAAGCACTGCAGTCGTAGAGAGAATACACAAATAGTGGAATCAGCGAAGAAAGTTTGTAATATATTGATGCAAAACACTACAGTACAATCACAACATAGGTTTATTGGAATCAAAGCAAAAATATAAAATATTAGGCTACATCCATGGATATTGTAGTCTAATTGGTTCATGCTCCACGCTAATTGGTGACAATGAATCTCGTTATCTTGAAACTTTCATGATTTACTGTAAACATGGAAGATTGCGTGTGTTTCCATACAACTATGCATTAAGAGTAATGCAACAGTTACTTATCATTTTGAGCAGTTGTATCAATTGATAGTTAGATCATTGTACGGAAATGAATAGACACTCATTTGAAATGTAATGTGTGAATTGCCTTTTGAAATAGTAGTACTGTGATGTTAAGTTGTGTCATATTGAACAGGTGATTTTTGTTGAATGAACAAATGATCTAAGTTTTATGTGTATTGTATCCAAGCAATTGAGAAAAGGGTTAGAGTTTTGAAAAATGTGCATTTTGATCATTGGTTGTGAGTTTTGTGTCTAGAGTTGTGAAAAATGACATCAAGGTTCTGAAAATAGTAACAAAATGATTGTAAAAAACTGTAAATTTAAAACTTTCTTGAAAATGAAACAGTATAAAAGTTTCCTACCATAAAAATAACAAGTTAATTCTTGATGTTTGGGAGTTGCTATTGCAGCAATAATGAATCACACGTTTAATTCTGCAATATACTGTGAAATCCTATTGTTTTCACAAGATTTATTGCAAGTGCTGTACAGAACCACACCAGCGTTTCATAGTTCATCTATGACAGCAACCAAAACATAGACCCATATGGAAAGTCTAAATCACATATAGTCTATTCGAATGTGTGAAACACGGAGGCAGTTTGTACACAGCCTTATCATCTGTCTCTTTACTTTACAAAATTCTGTATGTCATTAGTTTCGTTTCATTCAGTTGGATGTACTTTAGTCCCATGGAAACCTCTACACTGCCAGGAATAAAGGAATGAGTCAAGGTGAGGATGTCATTATGGGAGTATTATATCTGCAGATATGCTGCGGTGAACCTGTCAGGATTTATAATGTGCGCATGAGGGCTCCTCTGACACACCCCGGTCTCATCATATTTCCTTAGACTATTCCGGATATCATCCCACTGACTGGCAAGAGCGTCTGCATTTGGGATGACTTACACATACAGTGCAATTGAGCATCTTCTGTCTGTCTAAGATGAATACAGACTGTAAGGTCACGGAAACTCTCCAATACTGCCATGGGACATCCTTCAAATTTAAGTGAGAAAGACACAGTCTCCTGTTCTTTAATTTCATTGGAAGGTCACCTGTCATGTAGCAGCAGCTATCACACAATTAGGTCGTTTGAATCATTCTTAACCTGTTTAAATGACTCCTTTGACCCAACAATGACATGCCAGCATGGCGGCTGACATGCACCACATATGTCACATTGTAGATTGATTTCTCGTTTATGCAGCAGTAAACTAATATTTGTATTTTTTTTTATTGTTGTCTAGAAACTAGTGAGTATATGACAACAGCCTTTATACTTAATACATACTCTACACTTTATACTACATTAAAAATGCAATTTATACATACAGTGACTTGAACATACAGCTTCTATAATTTTTTATTAAAATTTATTTTGATATTTTCTGTGTGGCATAAAGTCAGAAAGGTCAACATGATACCACTATCCTGATGTCAAAACATACAGAAACATTCAGGGGAAATAAAAAAAATAAAATTACATCATACAAGACCCTTGTGAAAAATACTTTTAAAAAGAGTACTTATTACAGAAATATATGTAATAATAGAATTATATATATATATATATAATGTATATAATTAGATTAAACTATAAATATATAGTGTAAACTAAACGTTTTGATTTCTGACACTTAATTGCATGTTAATTGCAAATTTATTATATTTTATACTTGGATTGCAACCTTTTAGTGGTCGGGGAGCTTGTGTGTCGCAATGACTCCTAGAGCGGGAGATTTAACTCCTGGTAGGGTGACCCATGCTGGACAGGTCAAAGGGTAGAGGCCAGACAAAGAGCAATCCACTGGTCCTCCAGGTTGGAGGTTTAGCACAGGGCTAACAACTCTGTCTTGTAAAAAAAAAAAAAAAAAAAGTATGTTACTGAAACAGCAACAACAGGAATCGGTCGCTACTGGGCGTGATGGACTTCCAGGGCTATCGTCAGATGCTAGGATGAATGCCATTGGTGAAAGCCGAAAGGAAGCCAGTGACAGGAAGGTGGAAATTCTGAACGCCAAACTTAAGACTAGGATAGGATTTTGGAATGTAAGAACAATGTACGATACAGGTAAATTACGACAAGTGACATCAGAGATGAGAAGACACAACATAGATATACTAGGAGTAAATGAAAGCAGATGGACAGGATCAGGGAGACTCACAACAAGCACAGGTTAAACAGTGCTGTACTCACGAATAGATGACCACCAACATAGGGAAGGAGTAGCCATCATTCTGAAGAAAGGAATAGAGAATAAAGTGGAATAGAGTGGAAACCTGTCAACAGTAGGCTCATGAAGATTAGGCTGAGGGGGAAGCAAATTAACACAACTATCATCCAGTGCTATGCTCCAACAAATGAAAGCGATGACACCTGGAAGGATGAATTCTACGAACAACTGCAGGCTGTATTGGAAACTACACCCAGACACGACATGAGGATAGTGATGGGGGACCTAAACTCCAAGATGGGAAACAGCAACACAGAACACGACAGGGTGATGGGAAGGGAAGGTTGCGGTGTCATGAATGAGAATGGGGAGAGGTTTTGCACCATGCATGACCTCGTCATTGGGGGAACCCTGTTCCAACACAAGGTCATTCACAAGCTAACATGGTACTCTCCAAATGGAAAGTATCAAAATCAAATAGATCATCTGATGATAAATGCCACATGGAGACGCTCTTTACTTGATGTTAAGGTCAAACGAGAAGCAGACATTGGTAGTGATCACCACCTGGTCACAGCTGTGCTGAGAATTAAGCTTAGGAAAACAGGAAAAGCAGAAAGACAGCCAGAAAGCAATTCGATGTCGAAAAGCTACATGACACCAAGGTCAGAGGTTATTTTGTGCTACAACTAAAGAACAGATTTCAGGCATTAGCAGATTTGTTAGATCATACAGAGCCAAAATCAGACGATATCAACTCTATGTGGGAACAAACCAAAACAACCTATGTGAAGACCAGTGAAACCTGTCTTGGATACAAGCAGAAGGCAAAGAAGGAATGGTTAAGTGATGACACATGGCAAACTGTAGAAAATAGAAGGGCCTTAAAGAAGAAAGTAAATGAGACAAAGTCTGAACGGCTTAAGGAAAAATACAGGAAACAGTACCAAGAAACAAACAAAGCAGTGCGAAGGAAAGCCAGAGCAGACAAGCGGGCATATCTAGAAGACCTTGCAAGTCAAGCAGAAGAGTCTACAAGATCACCAAAATAGTGAGTGGCAAACACAGACGAACAGCTGAGGCACCAATATTAGACAAAAAGGGTCAGCTATTGACAACTGAGTCACAACAAGAAGCTCGATGGGCAGAGCACTTTCAGGAAGTTCTAAACAGACCACCACCCAGAACAGAACCAGATGTCCAGCATGCAGAGAATGACCTGGACATTAGCATTGAACCACCAACAAAAGAAGAAATTGTCTCTGCCATTAAGTCCCTAAAAATGGAAAAGCCCCATGTCAAGATAACCTGAATGCAGAGCTTTTCAAAACAGACCCAGACCTTGCCTCCAAAATACTTCAACCACTATTTAAAACTATCTGTGAGGAAAAGGAAATACTTGATGACTGGTCGGAAGGAATTATCATAAAGATATCTAAGAAGGGCAACTTGAGAGATTGTAACAAATGGTGCAGAATCACACTCATGGCAAAAATCATTGAGCAGCGTCTTACAGAGGCAGTAGATAAGAAACTCAGGAATGAACAGGCAGGCTTCCGTAAGGGGAAGGGGTGCATTGACCAGATATTTGCACTTTGTAAAATCATAGAACAATGCACAGAATGGCAGAGGCAAATATACATCAATTTTATGACTTTGAAAAAGCATTCGATAGTATACACCGAGACGGCCTCTGGAACATCTTAAGGATGTATGGAATTCCATCAATGTATGGACCTCATCAAGACCTTCTATGCTAACTTCAAATGCCGGGTGGGAAACAGTAGCCTGGCATTCCAGGTAAAGACAGGAGTCAGACAAGTATGTGTGATGTCAGCATTGCTCTTCAACATTGTTATCGACTGGGTGATGCGCCGCACAACAGAAGACAAAAAAAGAGGTATACGATGGACCCTCTTCTCAGAATTGGAAGACCTTGATTTTGCTGATGATCTGGCTCTAGTCTAGGAAATCTGAAGTGATGGTGCTAAACATCTCAGATCCATTACCAATACTTGTGAATGGAGAAGCTCTACTAACTACAAATGAGTTCACCTATCTTGGGAGTACTGTAAGATATGATGGGGGTGCAAACAATGACATTAAAAACAGAATCAACAAAGCCAGAAATGCATTTAGAATGCAAAACAACATGCAGTATAGAACCAAGACAAAACTCAATTTTCAAAAAACTCAAAAGACAAAATTATATCAGAGCTGCGTTCTATCCATCCTACTGTATGGCGCAGAATGCTTGAGAATGACAGTAAGTGACATATGCCAACTGTCAGTCTTCCACACAAGAAGTCTGAGAAGAATCTATTGGATAGTTTGGCCAAGCAAGATATCAAATGAAGATCTATTAACAAGATGTCAACAACAGCATGGATACCATCAGAACAAAGAGGCGCTGGAATAGGATTGGGCATGTTTTGAGAAGAAAGCAAGACAGCATCCCAGAGTAGCACTTCATTGGACACCCGAAGGTAGAAGAAAGAGAGAACGACCCAAGATCACCTGGCGTCGCACAGTAGAGGAAGAAATTAAATCTATCAACCTGACATGGGGAGATGTCCAGAAATTAGCCCAGAATCGACCAGAGTGGAGGACCTTCGTTGCTGCCCTACATGCCAGAGGCATAATGGGCAGTAAGTAAGTAAGTATATTTTAACTTAAATATAAAATACAGCTAGAAGAGTGCTTTTTTGACCCAATTAAGTAGGACTTAAGTACAAATTTATAAGTAATTTCATGATTGTATTTTATTTTAAATACAGCAAGCATTTATGGTAAACATCTATTATTTCTATTGAAACTTGTGTGTCAGGTATACAACATATATTTGTAAGTACACATCAAGTACTTTACATGTGCTGTAGTTTGTTAGTCAACGCATCAAAATAAGCATAATATAAAGCATGACAAAAGATTAATAAATGAGTGATGATTTAAAATGTACTTTAAAGTAAAAGTTGTGTAAGTTTTTTAAGAAACAAGAAAGTGTTGTTTCTTTAAGTACACTTAAGTGACATTTTATTTCATTATTATCTGCAAGTACAGTTTTTTTAAATATATAGTTTTAATATTTAAAGTACAATACAAGTACACAGTTAATACAATTAAGCACACTTCCTTTTCACAATGGCACCCCTGTGATTATGTGTCAAGAAAGTCTATCAGTTCCCTTTCAAGGGAACTCGAGCTGCGTTTGAGACGCGGTGGGAACGCTCTGCTTGATTACGTCGTGAAGCACGTGTAAAATCAGTCCAATGGAAGCCCGCTACGACATAGGTGACGTCATAGACCAGGAAACTATAAAGCAACCCTGAAATCAGATCGCGACAGCTTCTGTACCTTCAGCAAGCGCTCTCTGTATATCTGTCCTTGTCTATTTATTGTTGTCTGTCAAGCCCAATATATATTCATATATCTATCTATAAAATGGCAAGCAAGCAAGATTATAGACGGTGTGTTGTTCCCTGCCCTCGCTATATCACGGGTGGGGACACGCAACTGCTTTGTGTTGCTTGTTTGGGAGTGGAGCATGCCCAGTCAGTCCTCGAGGGGGCTGATTGTGAGCATTGTATGAGTCTATCTATAAAGACGCTCCGGTCCCGCCGATCGTTAGGAGGACGGTTCAGTTCGCGTTCCCCGGGGTGCGGGTCCCGCTGCTGCTGAGGCTCAGTGTCGACTTTCATCTTGGAGTTCACAGATGGATCTAGTAGCGGGGCTTGAGACGGGCCCGGCCCTTTCTCAGCCCTTACCTGCTGGATCCGGTGTCTCTGCCCAGGAAGGAGCCCGCTCTGCGGCTTCTCCTTCCCGGGCTGGGGCACCAATATTGCGGCTATCCAGTTCTGAGGATCTGGATGTCGTGAGTATGGGGGATTTTGAGTGTTCGCCAGCTCATACCCCTGCTGATGAGGAGCTTATGGAGGTTTTATCTTGTGCTGTAGCTAAATTAAATATTGAGTGGGCAGCCGATGATGTTGATGTGGTATCTAGAAAAAATCTGTTAGATGAACGTTTTCTACCATCTAGATCACGACCTCCTCGTCGGGAACTCCCGTTCTTTCCCGATCTCCACACTGAGGTGTCGAGATCGTGGATCAAACCGGCATCTTTCAGAGTACATAACCCTCAGACCAGTAATTATAGCAAAATTCAAGGTATTGAGCACTTTGGTTATCTATCTATGCCTCGCGCGGAAGACACACTAGCGAGTTATCTTTCCCCCGAGTCATCTTCTCCTCTGAAAGCCCCGACGTTACCCACCAAACCTTTAAAAAATACATCTTTGTTGGTGGGTAAAGCGTATTCGGCAGCAGGTCAGGCCACGGCATGTTTGCACACTATGTCGATTCTCCAAGCGTACCAGGCTGACCTGCTGAAGGACATAGACGATAGTGAGGAAGTTAGTGCTGACCCAATTCGAGAATTGCGTCGCACAACAGATTTATCTCTCCGGGCCACGGAACGCCATTTATGGTTACATTTATCTGAAATAAAGGATAAAGATAGATCTGTTCTTCTGGACGCACCGCTGTCACCTACAAGTCTGTTCGGCGACGCTATAAATTGTGTTGTCGATAGGTTTCAAGAAAATAAGAAACAAGCGGCTGCGTTTCAGAGGTTTCTTCCTCGCCGGTCTACTGTCCCAGAGGCTGCTCGTGGTATAAAGTCTGAGCAGCCTCGTCCGCCTATGAGCTCCGCTCAAAGAGTTCAGCAAAAACAGAGCGTCGTCGCTCGGGCACCTCCTCAATCTACGGTTCCTGAGTGGCGGTCGCAGCCCAAGCCTGTTAGGGGTAGACAAGATCTGAGGACTGTTATCTCTAGGAGAGCTTGGTCTAAGAAGAAGTCCTGACCCCAAGGCTATCAGGCTTCTGAGGGTGGTCCCCTCCAGGGAGGAACGATTCCGAGGAATCGTCCCTCCTTGGCACCCTCCGGGGGGGCGACTCTCCGAGGAGAGCCGCAGCGTTGCCACTTCGGTTGTTCCCTGCCGGTTCGCCGCTTCAGGGCGCCGAGGTGTCAGCGTCTCCATGCAATCCTCTGAGGAGGGTTGTAGAACGGTCAGTTCGGTTGTTCCCTGCCGGTTCGCCGCTTCAGGGCGCCGAAATGATTGTTCAATCAAATCCAGAGGCCAGTCTTGAGAGACTGGTTCCCTTATCGGAATTTCTGGCAGCGTGGAAACTTCTGCCAAATATTTCTCTATGGGTCCTGCACATAATAGAAAAGGGTTACAGAATTCAGTTCAGTTCTCGTCCGCCCAGATTTCAAGGGGTCCTCCCCACGGTGGTGGACTCACAGCAGGCTCTGGTTATGGAGCAAGAAGTACTGACACTTCTTCGAAAAGGAGCTATAGAAAGGGTTTCTCCTCCCAGCAGAGAGTCAGGGTTTTACAGCCGTTCATTCATTGTTCCAAAGAAGGATGGAGGGTTGCGTCCTATTCTAAATCTGTGCCAGTTAAACAGCAGAGTTCAGAAACTCAAGTTCAGAATGCTTACACTCAAACAGATTGTATCACAGATTCAGTCCGAGGACTGGTTTGTCACAATAGACTTGAAGGACGCGTACTTCCATGTATCTATCCATCCCCATCACAGGAGGTTCCTGAGGTTCGCTTTCGGGGGCGAAGCATACCAATTTCGGGTTCTTCCATTTGGCCTAGGTTTATCTCCCCGCACTTTTACAAAATGCGTGGATGCAGCTCTGGCTCCGTTGAGACTCCAGGGCATCCGCGTATTAAATTACATCGATGATTGGTTGATTTTAGCTCAGTCAGAGCAGGTGGCAGTTCAGCATCGAGATGCTGTTCTGTCCCACATAAAGAGTTTGGGGTTGCGGCTCAACACCAAAAAGAGTGTGCTCCTTCCTGCTCAGAGGACCACTTTTCTAAGTGTAATTTGGGATTCGACCACAATGCAGGCACGCCTGTCTCCTGCTCGTATTTCTGCGATTCTCACAGCCGCAAAGAATGTTCCCGGTCTTCACGCAGATCTTCAATAGATCATTGGAGCAGTGTGAAGTTCCCTGCTGCTTCAAACGCTCCACTATCATTCCTGTCCCCAAAAAACCCCAAATCACTGGACTTAATGACTACAGACCTGTCGCTCTCACGTCTGTGGTCATGAAGTCGTTTGAAAGACTGGTGCTGGCCCACCTGAAGGACATCACCGGACCCCTGCTGGATCCCTTTCAGTTTGCTTACAGAGCAAACAGGTCTGTGGATGATGCAGTCAACATGGGACTGCATTATATCCTGCAACATCTCGACAGACCGGGGACTTATGCAAGGATCCTCTTTGTGGACTTCAGTTCGGCCTTCAATACCATCATGCCTGGTCTTCTCACAGCCAAACTGACCCAGCTCTCCATGCCATCCTCGATCTGTCAGTGGATCACCAGCTTCCTGACGGACCGGCAGCAGCGAGTGAGACTGGGGAAACACACATCCAAGACACTCACAATCAGCACTGGCGCCCCCCAAGGGTGCGTTCTCTCCCCACTGCTCTTCTCCCTGTACACAAATGACTGCACTTCTAAAGACCCCACTGTCAAGCTCCTGAAATTTGCAGACGACACCACTGTCATCGGTCTCATCCAAAACGGTGACGAGTCTGCTTACAGACTGGAGGTTGAACAGCTGGCTGTCTGGTGCAGTTATAACAACCTTGAGCTGAACACGCTCAAAACAGTGGAGATGATCGTGGACTTCAGGAGGAACAGCCCAGCACTCCCCCCACTCACCATCATGAACAGCACTGTGGAAGCAGTGGAGTCATTCAGGTTCCTGGGCACTATCATCTCTCAGGACCTGAAGTGGGACAATCACATTGACTCCACTGTGAAAAAGGCCCAGCAGAGACTGTACTTCCTTCGCCAGCTGAGGAAGTTCAACTTGCCACAAGAGCTGCTGATTCAGTTCTACTCAGCCGTTATTGAGTCTGTTTTATGCACTTCCATCACTGTCTGGTTTGGTTCAGCTACCAAATCAGACATCAGGAGACTACAACGGACAGTCCGGACTGCGGAGAGGATCATTGGTGCCCCCCTGCCAACCCTCCAGGACCTGTACTCTTCCAGAGTGAGGAAGAGAGCAGGTAAAATCATCACAGACTCCACTCACCCTGGACACCTCCTGTTTGATCTGTTACCGTCAAGACGGCGACTCAGATCACTGGCCACAAGAACATCTCGGCACAGGAACAGTTTCTTCCCACAGGCCATCTCCCTTCTGAACAGTTAACACACCTTCCAAGGCATATGCCTGAAGTGCAATACTCCCACTGTTTAGTGCAATATCTTTCAAATTCAGGTGATATTTATATTTATATTTATTCATACTATACAAAATACTGTAAATATGTTCATTATCTGTAAATGTTTATTCTGACAAAACCCAACTGTGACCATATATTTTTATAGTACTTTCATATTTTTTTATAATTTTATTCGTAGAATTTGTATTACTATTTGTATTACTATTACTTGTTGTATCTGTATTTGTATATGTGCACTGGAAGCCTCAGTACCAAAACAAATTCCTTGTGTGTGCAAGCACACTTGGCAATAAAGCTCTTTCTGATTCTGATTCTGGTTCTGATTCTGAAACTAGGCCAGTCACTCACTGTGAAACAGTTTCAGAGACTGTTGGGTCTCATGGCAGCTGCGTCCAATGTTATTACTTTTGGCCTTCTGTACATGAGACCCCTGCAGTGGTGGCTCAAGACCAAGGGGTTTTCTCCGAGGGGAAATCCGTTCCGCAAGATCAAGGTCACGCGGCTATGCCTTCGTGCCTTGGTCATGTGGAAGAAACCTTGGTTCCTAGCCCAGGGCCCAGTGTTGGGAGCTCCTTGTCGACGCATCAAGCTTTCGACGGATGCTTCCCTCATGGGATGGGGGGCGGTCATGAGTGGCCGCTCGGCGCAAGGTCTTTAGCAGGACCATCAACGTTCCTGGCACATAAATAGTTTGGAGTTGATGGCGGTATTTCGAGCACTCAAATATTTCCTGCCAGACCTGAGAGGCCATCATGTGTTGGTCCGCACAGACAACACTTCGGTGGTCTCCTATATCAACCATCAGGGGGGTCTGAGGTCGCGTCATCTTTGCAAATTGGCCCATCAGATCCTCCTATGGGCCCAGGGGAAGTTATTGTCGCTCAAGCCGGTATATATTCCGGGGCGTCAGAATGTGGGAGCAGATATTCTGTCGAGACAGGGGCTGAGGCCCGGGAAGTGGAGACTTCACCCCGAAGTGGTGGAGCTCCTATGGGAAGAGTTCGGTCGTGCTCAGGTAGACCTTTTCGCATCATCAGATTCAACCCATTGTCCCATGTGGTTCTCTCTAACGCACCCAGCTCCTCTCGGTCTGGATGCGATGGTGCAGGTGTGGCCGAGGCTGCACCTGTACGCCTTTCCCCCGATATCTATGCTTCCGGGGGTTCTGGAGAGGGTTCGCCGAGAAGGGGCTCGTCTGCTACTAGTAGCCCCTTATTGGCCGACCCGAGTTTGGTTCTCGGACTTGGTGTCTCTGCTGGACGGCTCCACCTTGGAGATCCCACTCAGGATGGACCTCCTGTCCCAGGCCGAAGGCTGTATGCGCTAAAATGGAAACTTTTCACCACGTGGTGTGTTGAACGTCAGTTAGATCCTGTTAACTGCCCTGTTGGTTCAGTTCTTGATTTTCTGCAAGACCGTTTCTCGGCCAGGTTATCTCCTTCCACCCTAAAGGTCTACGTGGCGGCTATATCTGCCTACCCCACCCCCCCTGGGGGGTACTTCTATCGGGAGAAACCCTTTAATTACTCGCTTTCTCCGTGGTACATTGAGGTTGAGACCTGCACTGCACCCTAGAGCACCGGCTTGGGACTTGGCCATTGTACTTGAGGGTCTGGCTTTAGCTCCCTTCGAGCCCATCGAGGAGGTTTCAGAAAGATTCCTCACTCTAAAGACTTTATTTCTCCTTGCTATCTCATCTATCAAGAGAATTGGTGATTTACATGCTCTGTCGGTTGCTCCTTCATGTCTGGAATTTGCAGCTGGTACGGTGAAGGCATTTCTCTACCCCAGGCCGGGTTATATTCCTAAGGTCCCACTGAATGTTGGGGGCCAAATAGTGCTGCAGGCCTTTTATCCTCCACCCTTTAATACCCCTGACCAGGAACAGCTTAACCTGTTATGTCCAGTCCGGGCTTTAGATGCCTACGTTCACAGAGCTGCCCTGTGGCGTAAATCTGAGCAACTATTTGTTTGTTTTGGGTCACTCAAGAGAGGATGTCCTGCATCTAAACAGGTTATGAGTAAATGGATAGTCGAGGCTATTTCATTGGCTTATGAAGCGGCCGGACAGCCTTCACCTATGGCTGTGCGGGCCCATTCTACTCCGAGTATGGCGGCCTCTATGGCCTTAATTTCGGGAGTTTCCCTTCTTCACGTGTGTAATGCGGCAGGATGGTCCTCTCCGCATACATTTGTCAGGTTTTATGACCTTGACCTCTCCACTCCTGGGGCGAGGTTGCTTGCTTCTTAGTGTGCGCAGGACTTCACACAGAACGGGCATTTGTCACTATGGCGTAGTGGGTATGGGGTTCCCACCGCGTCTCAAACGCTGCTCGAGTTCCCTTGAAAGGGAACGTCTCAGGTTACGTATGTAACCCTGGTTCCCTGATAGGGAACGAGACGCTGCGTTTGCCTGCCATACTTCCTGCATGCCCTGATCGACTTGCTTCAGGTTTTTCAGAAGCTATCGCGGTCTGATTTCAGGGTTGCTTTATAGTTTCCTGGTCTATGACGTCACCTATGTCGTAGCGGGCTTCCATTGGACTGATTTTACACGTGCTTCACGACGTAATCACGCAGAGCGTTCCCACCGCGTCTCAAACGCAGTGTCTCGTTCCCTATCAGGGATCCAGGGTTACATACGTAACCTGAGACGATATATCATTTTATAACACGCAGGGCAAGGTCAGTTCAGGCAGTAAAAAGTCATGTGGTATGATGCTTCCTAGTTGCTATGGTCACTGTCATTATTAGTTTGTTGAGTTCAGCTGTGTTTGATTAATAATCTTGTTTGAGTCACTACTTAAGTTCTTCCCTCACAGTCTGTCATTGTTCAGTCACGTTTATGTTTATGGGGTTATCATTAAAACTTTGCGTTGGAATTGCAATATTCGTCTGCCTTCCTGCAATCACCCTTGACAACTACAAGCAATTCAACAAATGACTAAATATAATATAACAAAGATACAACTGAAAAAAATCAGTGCTTTTAAAGTTTTTCAGGTAGGTCTAACAGTAGTTTTCAGGTACATAAATTGAATAAAGTAATACTATGTAAAATAACTGCATATAATTTTTACTGTACAAATTAAATAAAATGTAATGCTTATTAAAGTTACTAAAAAGTTATTCAGTGAAGAGCAGGGAGTGATTTCTTTGTCTTTTGTAGTTTTATTAACATTAAAAACACAGACAGCAGCAGGAATATTAGGCTGCTGTCACTTTAGGACAAATGCAAGGATCCAACATACTGATACACATTCACTTAAGCCATAACCGACTATGTGGCAGGCATTTTGAGATACATTTATGTGAATTTGTCCGTTCAAGCACAAGGAGATGTGAAAGATAATTCATTTTATTATTTACACGCTGTCTGAGATGCGCAGCTGTGTGTGCTTCGGATGTGTGTGACACAAAACTTCTCACACGCGAGTTCTCTTTCGTGTCTTCTTGCGCTTGAATGCTTAAATTGGCAAGGCTTGAAAACACTTGCAAATGATAAACTTTCGTGACCATGCAACACTGGCCCGATCGTGACAGTGACAATTCCCTCAACTGTCTGGGACGTCTTTCACGCTTAAAGGCACATCGGAAACCGCCATTGACTAAATAACACGGTCCCCGCTGTAACATCGTTCATGGTAAATAAGAGGATGACATCTAGTTGAGAAGACTAGTAATACGATTAACGTCAATTAGATATTGTCTTCAATGTTTGTGCATAAATAAATACGGAAAAAAATGATTTGTGGCTTTTGAGAATCTATACCGAATCGACCACATTTTAAAAAACGATTCATCCAAAAATATTTTTTATTTATTTATTTATTTATTTGTTTATTGCCCAGCCCTAGTTTCTATTTATTACCTGTACATTGGCTGATGCATCATCATCCAGCATATGCTAAACTTACATCTAAATATTTTATAGTTTAAAAGTAGGGTAAATCAAAATTGTTCTTAAGGGGAAATTTTTTACTTGATTACACTACATGAGAATCAGTCAGATTTCTTTTCTTGAAAATGGTATGAAAGCTTTTCAAAAGCATATGCTTGAATTTCTAAGGACTTGGCACTAGGACTTGAACTAGATTTTTCTAAAGATGTTCCTTTTCTTTTTCATGGACACTCATTTTATTTGACATTGACCTTTACAGTTGTGACGGCCAAATATATAATTGATTATTTAATTATTAGTGGATTCAAGGCCATTTCCATTCTCCTCACTCTCCATCTTTCCCTATTCACACAAGAGCTTTGTCTTTCTTTGCTTCTTTAATATTAACATCCAAGCGTTTTTCAGTCATGATTCATATGACATGTCTCTTTAACCACCCTTCCAATTAAGATGGTTGTTAACCATTCAGATACCACACAGTTCTGGATTTAATAATTCTTCTTTATGAGCACATAGTATGGAAGCCTTGGTCTGGTCCCAGTGTCGTGAGTCATATAAGTGCTGTATCATTCAACACATCATAGTGTCTGTGGTGGGACATTCCAGAGTGTAAGCGGAGATAAACTGAGCGCTCAGAGAGAAAGCAGACTTAGTTGCATCCTGTTGATGGGCTACAGAGTGTGAACTAATGTCATACCAGGACTTTCATCCTTAGTTGGGCTTGGATTAACCTGTCATCACTTATATTCCAGAATATGCACTCAGCCACATGCAGTTATTTAAGAACACTGAGGTGTTTTTCTGACCTCGATCTAGTCAATAGGTCCGGTCAACTATGAGTTATGTCCTGTATTGAATATGTGTTAGCTTTGGCAACACTCAAACTCTATGTTCTTGTTCAAATTCATGCACTGAAAATTGATTCTGACACTGGATATTACAGTAGCCTCTTGTGAGCAAGTGCACACATTTTTCCACACAGGTACAATAATGCAAATTGTCTGGGGTCATGACAAAATTATAGCTATAAAAGTGAAAACACCAATTTTTTGAATTATGAAACTCTCATTTACCAGCCTAAAATGTTGAGACTAAAAGTAGGTCATCTGTAGGTTAATTCGCTCTAAAAGTGGTTAGCAAGGCACATTTCAAAACCCTGAACACTGGCTCAAACAATTTTAGTTCATTTCCAAGGCAACATTTAAATTTTCGTTTATTTTTAAATTTTCATACATACATTTTATTATATTTATTTTATTTTATTATATTTGTTATATTTTAGTTCAGCTTTATTTCAATTAACAAAAATGTTTTTTAGTAGTTTTATTTTTTAGTTAACAATTACAGCACTGTTTAAACACCAACTTCTTATGTTTCCACCTCTTTCTCCTCCGTTTTTGAAATAACTTTAAAATGTCTAATGCTAATTCCTCCCATCAGTTTATTGGATAACATTTAATTGTCTACATGGACAGGCTCTTTTGTATAATCCATAATTGACATTTGAATGCTGAATATGGCAGCAATTTTAAACAAAATGATCCTTTGTTAGCCCTTCTTTCATTTAATTACATACAATTTCTTCCATGTGACCTGTCACACTAGCCACGATACTTTATTAGCATGCGTAATGAATTGAAGGTGTTATCTGAGTAAAGTACCCCATATTTAAATCGTAAGTTGCGAATTAATATGCAGTGCCCTGCTTCAGTCCTTATCATGTGAAGTGCTGGTGTTCTTGTTAATCAGGTAAAAAGACCTGACAGGAGTCTGAAGTGGACAGCTGGTCCAGTTTAAAATTGTGCTGAGATTCACATTTGAATATGAAGTTGCAGTGATTGTTTTACTTTATATTTTTCTCTGAGCATGTCCTCGAAGTAATTTACAAAAACAACACGGATTCTGTTTTAATGGAAAACTATTGTTTTTTTAGTTTTTATTTTTTGATGAGAAATCCTTCATCCACAAAATTATGTATGCTTTATGTATGAGAAAAAAAGCAAATCAGAGAAAAACAGATCTGAAAAGGGTAAATATTGACGTGGACACAGTATCGCCATCATTACCTCATCAGTTTTCACAAACAGAGCGAAATGACCTCCACTCTTTACTCACTGAGAGGAAAAAAAGGTTGATTGCTAATGTATTTCCTCAGTATGAGGCATATATGCATCACGAGTGGAAAGACTCTGTTTGCATATCAGTCTTTGCTGTGAGAATTAACATGAGAGCGGCTCAGCTGGGCCCGAAATCTTTGTTAATATGCAAAGCGGATTTCTGCTTGCTGCGCAGTAGCTCATCAAAGATATCATCAAGCTGAAAAAGCCTCTATCCAATCCTGTAATGATTGAGCTATGCTAATCTGGGCTCTCTCCACTATCAAGGACAGAAACAAAAGGGAGAGACTGCAGGGGTTTCCCCCTCCAGATGAGGAGGCGCTTAACCGAGAGGCTTCTGTCATTTGATTACCTCGGATGAAACTAAGGCTACAGGTTTTTTTTTATTTTTTTAATTACTACTGCAGTACCTTGTTGGGGAGAGGAGGATGAAACAAAAGGCATTTGCATTATTTAAAATGGTAATTTAATGTATTTGTGATGCCTAATAAACCAAATCTGTTTATGTTTTCCATTGACAATTTCACATTTGTCCCTATTTTAAATAATCACCAGACAGTGAAACAGGAAGCTAATTATCTATACCACAAATGTGCTTTATTGGGGTGTATGTAATGTGGAAAATTGTGCTTTATGTACTGAGAAAAGCTTACCATAATGCATGTTGAGTATATATATTTATCACTGATTCAGAAACACTATGCATGTTTCGTTTAGTCTAGGCTAACAGAGCATGTATAAGCTCAGACATGGCTTCTCTGAAAAAATAGAATCAGCAGGGCTTGTGTCATCTTCAGATTGTTTAACATACAGTATTTTATAATCTTATATTGATATGAAAAAATGTTGCATGAATGTAAAAATTGTACAAAAACAAATTAATATCAAAGGTTTCCTGTCACTGAAACAAAGCACTAAAACTATCATCATTACAACTATCATCATTTCCCAATTCAGCTTATAACCAGGTGTAAATACCATCTAAGTAACTATTATAGAAGTGTATTCCTGTATATTTTAGAATTTTGTATATTTGAATTGGTCTTCATTTCATGTCTGGATCCTTGGGGTCTGTTATCTGGAGCCACAGATGGACTTTCACTGCCACCATCCTTTCAAACCCCCCTTCATGTTCCCATGTCTGAGTCTGAGTAACTGGCCAAAATGTGCTGATCTGACTGTCTAGTTGAGCTGCCTCAGTAAATATTTTGCTTGAGCAATTCTTAAAGAGCCATTTGGCGTAGTTTTGAGAAAGGATTTGGAGAGATTTACTGAGGCTTTTGTTTAATATGCATTCAAATGTAAGAACTGATTCCGTTCGGCTACACCAGGAAGAGCGCTTTATCCCTTTTGTTTCCATTCGAGAGCAATAATTAAACAATATTTTTTCTTTCAGTTCAACTTGTTTAACTAGATTATTCTGTTTACGAGCGAGCGTTCATAATACAATTTCACAAGACACCGAATTATATCCATTTAGGGGCAATGATACTGAGAAGAATACAGTAAAAGTAAAAACAAGATTCTACTTGTGCAGCCATAATACATTCACGTTTTATCACTTGACTTCAACTTTTAATATTCAATTTCACAATTTGCTGTTGATTTTTGTCAGGTGTGTAAAATTAATTAACTGCATTTAAATAGTATAAAATTTGATGCTGTTTTTATATCATTATTGATTACACATCTAAGTGCTCTATCTCCAGATCACCGTCCTCCACCTCAATATCTTCTCTTCGGCAAACAAAAATACACAAATTCGACATGATCCCATGTTCAGGTAATTGGTGCCAATGTCGCAGAGAGAAAGAAAGAACTAGATAACGTTTTGTATTTGCTCCCATTTACAGCCCAGAGAAACTGCGCTCTGATTGGCCGTTAACCTCAGGGGGCGTCAGAGACGGCTTATGTTATACTCTATGGACCAATTACTACTGAAGGAGGAGGTGCTACCCAGGTGTTGACCATTCACAGATGCAATTTAGGTAGCTTTGCATCCTTTGAACAGCACTAATGCAGCAAAAACAAGTGAAGAGGAACTCAACTCCAAAGCTCAGAGGGGATGATATGGAATTATGGTTCTGCTTCGGTGCTGATGCTGAATTTAATCCCTGCTTCTGGAGGAGACCTTCTGGCTTCTGGAAATGAATGCAGATGTATTCAGCTTATTAATTGCTGATGTGGTCATGTGGTAATGTTTGCCTAACAAAACACCCTGAACGGAATATATGTAATAAAAAAATAATAAAAAAAAAAGCTTAAATCCGGCTTATTCATGACAAGCTGTCTTTTTTACCGCCTAGATTAATGTATGTTAATCTCTTCGTAAATAGGCTTAGCAGAAAGTGTATGCTCTCGAGATAATGTAAAAAAAAAAGAGTCTATGGAAAGAAGTAGCTAGACGAGAAGTTCGTCATGAATATGTTGGAGATATTTAACTAGTTCTTCACTCACTATAGTTAAATCGCTGCAGGCTCCTTCCTGCTGAATAAATGAATGCGGCAGTACTTAGGCTGAGAGAGAGTGTACGGTGAAGCACTCTGAGCTGAGAAGCACTCACATGGTCTACAGTCTAACTGCTTCATCATCACACCGCAGTGAATAATTCAGCCACACACACACACACACACACACACACACACACACACACACACACACACACACACACACACACACACACACACACACACACACACACACGGGAGTATGTGTGAGTTCCTGTAGAGTTCATAGTGAATAATGAAGCAGTGCTCTCCTGGATGGCCTGTCGCAGAGGGCCTTTTCAATGAAAAAAAATGCAACGTTTGTGACATGAATTTAATTTCCTTGCCATTTTGTCTGGGTGAATTCGAGGACAAAGGCCAGAGAAGGGGGACTTGCACATGAGCAGACTTGATTTGTGTGGAAAGACGTTGAAGTCTGAATGTGGGTTGCTTTGCATCCTTACATTGGGGTTGAATGGAAATGATCCTGATTTTATACCATTTTGCATTTATCTTAAAGTTAGGGCTGTCAATCAATGAAAACAATGAATTGAATTAATTACATGATATGCAAATGAATTAATCTATTTATCCAGAATTAATTGCATATATCAAGATTCGCTGAGAAAAGCCCCCAAGCGAAGATAATTCAGACTTTACATTAGTGGATTTGGGCAAAATGGAATTAGAAGTCAATATATGGTTTGTTTTATTTCCATATTATTGAACTGAAAGGGATAGTTCACCCAAAAATTTAAATTCTCTCATCATTTACTCAGCCTCAAGTTGTTCCAAACCTGTGTGAATTTCTTTCTTCTGCTGAACACAAAAGAATATATTTTGAAGAATGTTGGTATCCAAACAGTTGATGGGCACCATTTACTTCATAGTTTTTTGTCCATACTAAGGAAGTCAATAGGGTCCATCAACTGTTTGGTTACCGACATTCTTTAAAATATCTACTTGTGTGTTCAGAACTATCCCTTTAAGCCTGAAACGGTTTGTGGTGTCTGTCAGGAGCAGCAATAAAGCACACAAGACAAGAGTAGCAAACCTCATCCATCTTGTTTACCTTTCACTTCCATTCTCACACATATTACATCATTACAACACTTTTCAAAATAGTAGTCACAATACAATTCACGCATGAATAAAACAGTACATTTTACAGTTGAGTTTGACAATCTTTTTGAAGGTGCGGCTGTCAATTTTTTTTTCAACATTTTGTGGGTAAACATGTGGGTAAACATGTTTTATTTGAAAGCTTTGCTAAACAATTGACAGCAGATAATGAAGCTTTCATTATCTGCTGTCAATTGTTTAGCAAAGCTTTCAAATAAAACAACTTTTCAACTACACCAACTAGCAGGTATGGGCTGCGTTGATTGTGGATAAAAACATGAAGCTGGTACTCAAGCATGAATTGCTCTAATGGTTGGAAAATTAATTATTACAGAATTTACATATGGCTTGAGGACACGATTAATTACATGCCATTATTTTATTTTATATATAAATAATGAATCACACTAAATGATCATGTTAAATTCACTGTGCAATTTAATTTATGTACCATCTGAAAATGACAGTCTGTAGGAAATTGAAAATATAAATAATTTCCTAAATAATTTCAGGGTTCTCACAGAAGGTAATAATAAGAATTCATGAATTAAAAGTGCATAAAAGTCATTAAACATTTCGACTGGTAAGAATTTCTTTAAAAAAATTATTTACATTGAAGCAAAACACAAGCTTAGCTATAAGAAAGCAATTCATATTTCTCCAAACAAATATACCTTTAAAAAAATATCTCCATACCTTTCTGAGGTAAATGAGCATTGACATGTAAAATAATGTGAGAAGCTACAAAGAAATACAATTATTTGTTGTGTTTATAATTTTGGAAATAACTGCAGAATAAATGTTATTATAAATAGTGAGAACTGTTCTAAAAGAAAGAGAAACAGACTAAATCTGAGTGTATCATCATATGTCATTTAAGGTATTGCAGAAGGTATTTTCCCTCGAAGATATTAGGACTCACCTTGACCTTGAACCTCATGCTGGAACGGTCCAGGCGGAGCAAAAGGCACCTGTCTATATACTGAGAAATTCTGCTGTCTGTGTTTATAGCCCTGTCTTGATTTATGGTGCCCAGAGGGCTCCTGAGCCCGGTGGCTGTCACTGCTGGCCTCCCACTATAAACCTCAATCACACAGACATGGCTTCATTTGGACAGGAACAGGAAAACCTTCCTCCTCCACACCCAGCTTTAAGGTACATGTGAACCTCAGCAACTTTTTACAGTCTCTCAATCATTTAAAAGGCATTTTATCTCTGCCCTCATCTCACATTTTTAAAACATACAAGTGAAATGCATATTGTAAGTCCCAAGGTCCCACTGTTTGCAATAAGGCTATACAAAAAATGTGCAAATATTACTGAAAAGGTCACCTTGAGAAGAACACTAGCACACCTTGAGAATGTGAATACAATAAGCAAAGTTTCCAAAATACTAAAGACTGCGATTCAGTCTGAAATAGTCAGTTTCTCTCTATAGAGTGCTGCATAAACAATGTCTTGTGAAGAGAATGAAGAAAAAAATCCAACCCACTTTTTATTGATATATTTTTGAATGGCATCCTTTGGCTATTCACATTTATAGAAATGTCATAAAATAACATTTTAGATGATAGGGTAACTGCTTAGCATACTTAATGTAACCAACCAACCAACTAACTGACTAACTAACTAAATAACGACCTAGCTAAATAAATAAGTGAAATGCACTGATTCAGGCAAACAGATTAAACCAGTTGGATAATCATGATCATTTAATGAAGGTCTGATAGACAATATTTTAACTAACTGAAATTGTGTCACGGTGGGTTGTGGAGAATGGAAGAAAGGATTCAAGTGCGGAGTGAATTGATGAGGTTTAATAAAGAAAACATAAACTAAACAAACCAACAAAAGAATCCAATGATTTCAGAACTAAATCCAACACAGACATGGCAAAACAGGACCGGTACAGAACTCCACCCGACAACACCGAAACAATAAACAACGTACGAGCACAGGACAGCAAACACAGGTAGAATAAATAGGAAGGCAAATAAGGAGGGTAACGAGGATAACAAGTGGGACGAATAAACCAATAATCAGATAACAAGGGGGAGGGACCAGACAATGACAAGAGCACATGGCCCAACATAACAAACACTCATGTTTATCACAAAGAGAGGACAGACATGTGACAAATTGAGGGCGAAAAAAATGAGATGAGAGAATGGAGGTACAGTATTAGTACTTATATTTAGGGATGCACAATATATCGGTCACCTTATCAGTATCGGCCGATATATATTCATTTTTAATGTTAGCGTTATCGGCCTGATAAGAAAATCTGTCCGATATAACAAAGTCAATAAATAATGTGTTATTTTCTTTCAGCTGAGACACTTAAGATGCGCACTGGTTGCCATGATGGTTTTTAATTGTTTGAAATATGATTGGAATCACTTCAAGAAAGGAAAATACAGTTAAGTGCACAAGTCTGTCACATAGGCTACATAAAATTATAATGAGAACATTATAATTCTGTGTTCGGGACATGGCTTTTAATGGTGAGACTTTTGTGTTTTAATCCACTCTCAAAAATTATATAAAAATTTGGATTTAGATTTATTGTGTGTGCGTGTGCGTGTGCGTGTGCGTGTGCGTGTGCATGTGCGTGTGTGCGCGTGTTGGGGAAAACCATACAGTTCTTTGACTTGTATACTCAGGAAGCCAGAGTAGACAAATGCCCAGAAGTGTCCCAGACAAATGCAGAAGATGTTCAAACATCTGTGGTCACCCTGAAGTGACCATAAATATTTTCAGCATGGCTGCTGGTAGTGTCAGCAGGGCCCAGGTGCACAGCCTCAGGACACAATCTAAAATACAGCACTGACAGCAGCCTGAGGAATCCCAGCTTGTGTTTCACTCTTAGACATCAGGGGGATGGTGGAAAAACAACATCTAACTCATCTAACACATGCTTCTTTTTATTATGATTATGACTATTTTTAATTATAGTACTTTGTCATATTGCCTTGTTGCATGAGATATGATCTCTAAAATCTTAGTGCAGAAAAGTAGTGCCATAAATGTTTTAATATACAGTTTGGAATCATGCTAAAGAGTGTTGTTTAATGAGTGCCAGGCAATTTCTTAGAACTGGTTTATAATGCGCCTTAGAAATGCAGTTGCGTAACAAACTCATATTATTGTCTCAGGGATATATTACTTGTTCAAAGCCATACAGCTCACTGTGGACTGTTATAAAAACTGTGTTCTGACCACAAGATATCGTTGTTTACAGCAGAAAAAAACATTAATCCTATTCCTTGTGGTCACATGCTTACTGGAAACTCATCCAGTCGATCAATTATTTGATTAATGCATGATTCATATAGACCATAGAGATTTATTCATAGTCACGGTTGGGTCGCAATGGCTGTCCAAGGCATTATAAACAGAATGAGAGGGCCTAACCTTTGAAACACAAGGGACCCTCACAGTGTTTGGCAAAGGAAGTGAGAAACACTGCGATGTTCAGCTCGTTCAAGGCAAAATAAATATTTGGGTAAGTCCAACACTTCAAGAATGGGCTTTTACAACTGGTAGCACAATAAATCCTGACGAGTAAACAAAGTCCTAAAGAAGCTATTTAAGAGCCATCGTTTTTAGAACATACATTACAAAGTGCACACTTACCATATAAAACATTTAAAAAATGCCAAAATCAAGTTTCTTGGCCCACTTATTGTTTGGAAGGGGTGTGTTGAATAAATGGCCGTAAAACAAGTCTGCAGTAAATGTTAATCCATCCATCCATCCATCCATCCATCCATCCATCCATCCATCCATCCATCCATCCATCAGTATGAGACTTATAGACCAAATGCTTTTGTCAGGAATTTAAAAGGCTAATTTATCAAACTAGGTTTCTCAGTTTATATTTCAGTGATGTGTTTGATTTGAATCTTGATCCTTTAGCAGGCAGGTGCAGGTTTATTATTTGTCCCGCTCAGTATCACCAAATCAGGACTAAATGCTGGCACTCTCATGTGCTGGATTCAGCTCAGACTATCTCTTTATAGCCAATTTATCTTTGAAAAGAGGTTTTATTCAAGCAAGTTTATTCTGGCCTACTCACTGAAAAATGGCATTTGTACGCTGTCTACAGTCTCTAAGGAGTAGAATGATCCTCCGATCCAGACCCGGGATTGTGATTGGAGCATGAGTCTCAGACTGGTCTGGCAAAGCACTGCATTCATACCCACCTTAATTACTTTTCTCCCAGCCAGACAAGAGAATCTTAAGCCAAATGGCTGCAATTATGGTTTAATCAGACACCCACGATCTCTCCATTTAGTAAGAGGTAGAGGAAAGGGCTCTTCGCTAATTTGCAATTCACCAGGGAGTATAAATGTAAATGGGTCATCATTCACCAAAGAACAAGAAACCATTATGTGTGTTTAAATTGTCAAATATGCATTAACATGTCCAAATTCTTAGTAGCTTAAATATCAGATTTTGCAGTGATATCACATACATAATTATTTATGGTTTCACTGATTTAAAATAGGCCAAAATGTTCTTACATACCTAGATTTAATTTAGGACACCTATTATTTGCACATTAATAAATTCAGAACGTAAGCATAATATTAAATATTATTTGACTGTATGAACTGTATAATAATGTGTTAATTGTAAGTGAATAAATAATAAAAAATAGTTTGATAAAACATCTGAATTATATTTCATATTAAATACCTAATTAATGTATGTAATGAAAACTATATTAAGGTTTATTTATTAAAGAAATTAATTATTTAATTAATACATAATTAACAATTAGTTACAACATTAATAGATAAAACAATTTATAAAACATAAATTATATTTCATATTAAATACATAATTAAAGTGTATGTTATGTACTGTAATAAAAGCTATATTAAATAATTTGTTTAAATACAATTTAAATATATTTAAAGCATATTATGTTATTATAAATACCCAATTAAAGTATATTATGAAAATTATATTAAAAATGTGTTAATTTAATAAATGTTAATGCTCAAACATATTATTTTTCATATTAAATACCTAATTAATGTATTAAAATTAATTAAGGAAAACTACATTACTTAAAGTAACATTTATTTATTACTTATTAAATAATCAATTATTTAATTAATACATTAATAATAATTCGTTATTATTAACTAATAATATTAAACTATATTAAATAAAAAAAAAAGTAAAATAAATTTGTTAAAGCATTTAATATTATTAATTATTATTGAAGCACTTGTGTCAACTAATCCAATGGCGAGAGTGAGCGTCACGGGCGGGTTATGTCACGACCAGGAAATATAAAAGCACATCCGGTCTGACCGGCGTTAGCTTCAATTTAGCCGATGCAAGTCGATCACAGGAATCCAAGGAGTATGGCAAAGTGACACAGCGTCTCATTCCCTTCTCAGGGGGAACTCGCGCTGTGTCGATGACGCTTTGGGAACGAGACCAGCCTGCCGCATACCACATCCTGCAGGGATACCTGCTTATATAATAAGGCTTCTAAGCCGCCATACTCCTGTCCTGGTCTACAAGCACCACGGAGGAAACATGCACCAAAGGTTCCCCCCACCAGGGATACACCAGTAAAAGGGACATGGTAGGCACTAACGGCCGCCACAAAGACCTTCTGTGTGGAAGGGGATAATCCTGTGGAAAAACTCCAGCACTGTACCAATCGGGCAGTTAACTGGGCCCCACTGTCCGAGATCCGCACTATGAATTTGAAAACCCAATACTTCAGTACATACAGTTTCTTCGTGGAGGGAGCTAAGTATGGTCTCCACAACCTCAGTTGAGAGACCAAAGTCTGTGAGTTGGGCCTCCTCAGAGGCCAAACCCACAGATTCCATAATCTAGGCTGGGGTGATTATGTAGGGTCACCCCTTCCACTTGAGACCGAAGGTACCTCCTGACCGGAATCTCCGAGGGAGAGCCGTCGAGGAGGGACACCAGGTCCGAGAACCAGTCAGCTCGGCAGTACGGTTCTACTAGCAGTAGACTTATTCCGTCCCGGCAGACCTTCTCCAGAACTCCTGGGAGCAGAGTAATCGGGGACAAACTTACAGACGTAGCCTCGGCCATGTCTATATCACAATATATATCCTGTGAGGATAGCAGCTACACAAGTGGGCAAAAGAACAACTCGCATCGTGACTGAATCCCAAACCACACCAAGGAAAGTGGTTTTCTGAAGTGGAAAAAGCACACTCTTTCTTGTCATTGAGTCTCAACCCCAGTTTCTGCATGTTTGCGAAGACGACATCTCGATGCTAAACCGCCAATTGAATCACCTCCGCTAGAATCAACCAGTCGTCTATGTAGTTCAAAATGCGTATACCCTGCGGCCTGAGCGGGGCCAGAGCTGCATCTATGCATTTGGTGAAAGTGCGGGGTGATAGAGCTAGACCAAATGGAAGCACCCGATATTGGTATTCTTTGCCCCCGAAAGAAAGCCTCAGGAACTTCCTGTGCTGAGGGAGGATGGAGAAATGTAACTATGCGTCTTTTAGATCTATCGTGACAAACCAGTCCTCGGATCTGATTTGAGTCACGTTCTGTTTGAGTTTCAGCATTTTGAACTTGAGTTTCTTGACTGCACGATTCAACTCTCTAATCTAGATCTAATATAGGACGCAACCCCCCCATCCTTTTTTCGGAACAATGAAGTAACGGCTGAAAAAACTCGATTCTCTCTCTGTTGAATACACCTGCTCTATAGCTTCCTTTGCTAATAGAGTTTTCACTTCTTGCTCCATTACCAGAGCCTGCTCGGGATGCACTAACGTGAGCAACACCCCGTTGTAATGTGGCGAACGAGAACCAAACTGGATTCTGTAGCCTTACTCTATGATCTGCAGGACCCACTGAGATATATTTGGCAGATTCTTCCATTCTGTTAGTCTACTAAGGGTACCAGCCTCTTAAGACTGACCTCTGGTGTAATTGGAACAGCCACTTCGGTGACCTGAAGCATACTGGCAGGAAACAACCGAACTGAACCCCAAGTTTTGACGCAGACAGAGACCGCTGCGTCCCGAGACACCACGGGTGGCAGGGTTGGCAGAACGGCACCCTGAGGGCACCGAAGTATGGCGGGCACAGTATACTGAGGTGTATACCACTCCAGCCCGGTCGGGGCTGCCCTCAGAGGTCTGTGACCAGTGGCGTCAGGACCTTTCTTTGGCCAAAGCCTTTTTCGCAGGAACAACGATCCTCAGATCCATCTTCTGCTTCAAAGGCTTCAGTTGAGAATGCCATCCTGGTCCCCAATCTTTCTGAGGGTGAGCACAGGAAACACTACTCTATCCTGTACAAGGAGTTTGTTAATGGCTAGGTCTGCTCTGCCCAGCAGCTCCCCATTTATGCCTTACTCACCAGCGCCACAGTAGTTCTAACTGGCCTGGAGGGTAATGCCGAGCCTTAAGGGGTGTCTTTAATCTATGCATTGCCTTAGCCACTCAATTCTTATTTCAGTCTTTTTTTTTTAAGTAAACAGTAGCAGGGGAAAACTCCCGATAGTGCACACATATACACGTCGGGAATGTTTATGAATGAACACAGCCCACCCACTTATTTTCATTTTTATATAGAGCTACTTGACTTTTCTTTGAACATGTTCTTCATAGATAATAATAATAATAATGCGTTACATTTATATATATCGCTTTTCTGGATATTTAAAGCGCTTTACATGAAAGGGGGATCTGATGAGGGTGGTGAGTTTTTATTCCCCTGCATCGTTGCTCAGCACCTCTACCTCCTCAGGGATCGACTGCTGAAACACCGGGCTCTCTACCAGGGCTGAAGAAGCCGCGACGCGGGCTTCAGATCCCAGAGAGAGAGCGCTGGATCCCCCGGGTGAAGGCAGAGAAAACCCCTCCGCGAGATCCATTTGCGAACCCCACAACACCAGCTTCCGTGCTGCCTCAGCAATAACGGGGCCGGTACTGCGAGGAATGCGAGCCTGAACACCTCCTCAAAGAGTGACAGGCGGGAACGGAGCTCACAAAGCGATAGTAACTCGCAATGCTTATAGTCCTCGAGCACTGACAGATCATGCTCCGTTCCAAACAAACAACACATAAATCGATATAAGGTTTGTTTGTTCGCCATAATATCTATGCTTGTGACTGATATAGTGGCAGACAACAATAAGACAGACAGTATGAACACAGAGCGCTTGCTGAGGCACAGAAGCTAACGCCGTCAGACCGGATGTGCTTTTATCCTTTCCTGGTCGTGATGTCACTCACCCATGATGCTCACTCTCGCCATTGGACTACTTTACACAAGTGCTTCAGACGCAATCACGCAGGGGCATTCCCAAAGCGTCATCGACGCAGAGCGAGTTCCCTCGTAAGGGAACATATGTTTCATATTAAATACCTAATTAAAGTATGTAATGATAATGTGTGAGTCTATCCTCTGCTGTGAAGGTTTCAAGCACAATACATTACAGACAAGTGCAATGTGAACTCAGTTCCCTCAAATGACCAGTGAGAACACTGTCTCATCTACAGTCATAAGCCTTTGTTTGATTACAAAGGCTCATAAAACACAGGCTGAAGTGTCACGCTCAACTTACACTGCAAAGCTTCAGGCGGGCCCAAAGGGTGGAGCAGTGTGAATTCCATCACAAGCACCCGGTGCACCACCACTTGTTTTGACATCTCACCGACACTGTCTGAAGATCAGATGGGTGACCCACTTTAAAACTTAAAATGGCAGTCTCTAAAGCAGTCAGATGCTCCCACTGCCAAAAACCAGGAGTTCGTCTCTGAAATTAGCATAGTCTGTTATGATCATCTCAGCACATCATTAAGACTGATGCATGTTTGTTTAGCTTTGCTTGTCTCCATGAGAGCACAAGGTGTACGGGGGTGTTCAAATGCTTCTGGAAGACCTCCACAGGACCTCCACAGCCTAGCAAAACAACAAAGAGAATGCTTGCAGAATCTGTAGTCACTCGAGCCAGCGCACATTTCACAGGCCTCAGGTCAAACGCAAAGCATTATAAATCAACCTGACTTTGATTTTGAAACTATCACCAGCTTTCCAGCCTTGCTTCTTCTGCCAGTCAGGATCTTCCACACTATAGTGTGAACAGGTATACCTGTCATTCCCGCTTTTTCAATTAACTCTTTCAGGGTGAAGTCATAAGATGCTACTAAATTCTAGCCTTTCGATTTACCATTGTCTAAAACATTTGCATAAATGATAATTTGCTGAGAACCATAAAGCATGAGTATGGTGCTTTGAAAGTGATACTGCAGTTTGAGAGTCACAGACGCTGAGTAACAGTTATGGCTCGGCTGCAGTGCATTTGGATTTAAGCTTTTGCCAGAAACAAATGATATACACATGTGTAAAAAAGAGATTCAGAGTGAGGCAAAATTCAGGAGTTTTGCTTTTAAGAGTTTAAAGTGATTAAAAAACAATCCCTGTATTAAAGTTGTTTTATTAACATAAAATGTTAATGCTGATATTTTTTCAGGTTTAAACTTTAGTTGTCAGGGAGATGACAGTTTTTTCTTTTGCATTTATGTTTTTATTTATTTACACATCTTCTACAAAGCAAAAACAACTGTAACGCTGACTCAAAGAGACAATGTCTTCAATTTCGCTTATTGCTCCAAAATCATTGATTTGAATTGACAGGCTGATTAAAAATACACTTCTATTAATTATTTAGCCTGTTATTTCAGCTATCAAATCGTAGGGAAACTTATGAGACCATGTCAGCTTGTTATAATCAGCAAAGTCAAGCTAATAACCCTGCTTTAAACTAAACACTCTGCAGTATATGTCTGCATGTGTCCATGTGAATTTACACAAACCTGATTTCCCATGGTGCAATTGTTTCTCAGAATAAGCTAAAAAGCTAAATCTTAGGAGATTTTCTAAATACACTTATTCATCATGTTAAAAAAATGAATTTTGCTATGAACAGAAACACACAATGAAATGTCTCACTTTAAATCGCCCGCAGGTTTTATAGACGGAGCCCCGGAGGACAGAACAGCAGACACAGGAACCATAAGGGAAACCTCCCAAATGCAAGACAACAGCAATGAGAATGATTTCTAAACAGAAATAGCACAACGTACATACTGACAAGACCCATCAAAGAAACTCAAACAGAACTGAACTTAAGTAGTCAAGATAACAGACACACACACACCTGAACATAATGATGAAATCAAATGAATAACCATGACAACTAAGGCGAGAAACTTCGTGCTTGAACCCCTAATAAAATAAAATAAACATTTTGATACATTACAGTTCACAACCTTTCATTGTGTAATTTAACTTTGCTACTTTACCGGAGTTATTAGTTGTTTTGCTGGCATACAAGAACTGCATTATATACTGGACATGTCCAATACAAAAGAGGTGGGAAATTCAACAGTCCAATGCTGTCTGATCCACTTGCTTACAATAGTACAAAAAGGGAGTCCAAATTTAGAAAGAATTTCCCTTTTAACTACACATGTCAGTTTTTCCAAGGCAAGGTTGCTGGTCATTTCTTTAAACCATTTATATGGGAAGGGTGCTTGGGTCCCCTTCCATTTTAAAGCAATAGCATGCTCAGCCTGAAGAAAACTAAAATCAATTAGTTTGTGCTTTCTTGCATTTACCTCCAAATTTACTGGGTATGAAAAAATTTTGGGAGCAAGAGGGATATTTTCTTCAGTCAATTTACGAATCATAAGATCAATCTCCTTTCAAAATCCTTGAATCTCATTACACTCCCATATTCAATGAGGGTACCAATTTCTTTGTTTGTATATTAAACAACTGGCGGGAATATTTGGATTAAACTTATGCAGTTTGACGAAGGTAATTTAGGTCTGCAGGAGACAATTTTAATGTAGTATTGACGCTGTGGTTTTAGGCAAATATACAAGATTCGATCAATTCTTCTTTGGAAATGTCTTCCACTAAAATCATTATTCAGTGCTAATAAATAAGATAACAAACTCTCTTTTGATCCCTCGGTATATTATAAAAGAATGACAGATTGTCCCTTATCCCTTAAACGTTTTAAAGTGTGATTTTCTATAGTTGGCAAATGGGGTTCTGAATAAATTTTCTTTCCAGAATGTATAAAACGTATATATATATATATATATATATATATAAATGTTTCAGAGGGATATCATATTTCCTCATCACATTGATCTGTATTTTATTGAATTTATCACAACCAAAAACCAGAAACAAAAGGTGGCAATAATACCGCTACTGCTGAAGTCTTTTGAGCTCTCTAGTGCCAGCTGTGAGGAGTTCTGCTCGAGTCATTTGTTGGCTCATCTCCCTTCATGGAGCCAGTGCCAATGTGGCATGTGTTGAGGAAGTGGGCAGGCATTGCTCTGCTCAGCAGCCCTTTGGGAGGCACACTTGTCTCAACACCATCCCCCTGGAGCTGACAAGACACACACACAAGGATATACACACCTCCTGCCTCTGGTGACTCATATTCCAAAAGCTTGTCTGATGAATATCAAGGCACATTATAAACATCTTCCTCAAAAGCTTTACTGACTGACGTTGTATAAACTATGAGTCTTGACAGTAGACTTGCTCAGTTGGTTTGCTTTTGAAATCAGAGCAGAGTAAACCGGTGCAGACTGGTTATTTTCATCAGAGTGCAAACTATTCCCAAAGGGTCAGAGGAATTTTGACATCTGCCCCGGCACACAAAGGAGCACAGATGTGTGGAGAACTCCTGAACAACAAATCCCACATTTCCTGTGTTTTACAGTAACAGGGGTATTTGCATTTGGTGATTGGAGTTCTGGAAAAGAGGTTACAATCCCAATAGACATGAACTATATACAAATGGGTCTCAGGCCATTGGCATTTTTAACTTGCTAGTACAGAAAATAAGATGTTTTGGGTTTTAAAACTACGACAAACAAGCAATTTCGATGTCTGTGTTTTAAGGCTTGAGCAGTGTGGTACATTATGGGTTGTGGGTAAGTCTATTGGATCATAGTGTAATCTACCCACAGCAATAAATTAAATTAAGTTAGCGTGTAAATATTTACTGATAAAATGCATTAACTTAGTTTCGGCCATTGATTTTAATTGGCTAAGTGGAGTTCCTAGTGCTGCTTTACAGTGCAACAACAGCATTGTTTGGAACTGTAACGTCTAAGTCCTTGGAAGAAGGTGTAGGCAGATGCAATAGTTCCAAATAACTACGTTTAATAAATAAGAGCTGACAACACAAAACACTGTGATAACATGACAATACCGGACAATGAGGGAGAGGAGGTGAGGAACTAAAATACACAATGGTGATGGACATAATGACAAACAGCTATGATGATTGATAAGTGTCCATGGAAACTGATGACTGAACAGGGACATTTCACTGTTTGAATTTCAGCCTTTAAGTGGAGACAAAATCAGATTTATGAGCCCAGAACACATGAATAACCAAGCAAAGTCATATTTACTAGTGAGAAAATGGAATTGTAGATGATACGTGAGTTGCAGAGTTTTGATGTTTGAATGTCCATGAAACGTGGTGGCAAACAAGTCTGTTTTAGTGACTGTTTTAGTGAATTTTTAGTGATTGTTTCTGCAGTTTACAGTCTTACGCTAGTAGGAGCTGAAAAGTGACTGTCTTTATGAGTGAGTCGTTGAATCATTTACTCACATGATTTGTTCAAAAATCTGATTTATTCAAGAGCAAAACACCTATATTGTTGATTCTGCTTTGAAACCCTTTGGAACTACTATCAGTGGTAGAGAATAAAGAGACAAAGTAAAACAGTTCACAAATCAAAGTTCAGTTCACAAATCAAAGGTATCCAAGACATATTTTACAGTCACTGTTATGCATTAAGCAAAATTTCAACTTGAACATCACTGTACAGTAATCATAAACCGTCTGTTTTCGTATTGGATCATCTTACCTTAACACTGAAAGTAGATTAACAAAATCCATCAGTGTGGGTGAAAAAGCTTTATTTTATGAACTACCGGTATTTGAAAATAAACTATTTACAATTGGAGAGACCTGTCAACCCATGAAAACGAAAACAGCCACACACAGGCTCCCTACCAGACCCATTCCCTTACAAAAATCTCAGCCCAGTTTTATCATTGGTATAAATTGGATAGGCTAGAGAAAAATATTTCAACACAAGCATTTCTGTCAAATATAATTTATGCAATGTGTCAAACCTTTAACCTGCAGGGGGGAGATAATCTACCCTTGGCAACATTAAAAAAAAAAAAAAAAAAATGCAGACTTAACAACCCTGAAGGTATCGTTGCATTTTTCAGAATAATGATGAATGTCTCAGCACTTTTTGGGAATTCATCAACGATATAAAACCGTTAGCAATAAATAGTCTCACTCAATATCTGTCTAATGCCATTCTATGAATAATGCCATTCTATAATGCCATCTATGGTTATGTTTGTGAACGCCACATCTCTCTGTCAGATAGTGATGAGAGTATGTGAGGCGTTATCGCAGAGGCCCATAAGTGGGGGGGTCTTCTTATGGCTGCGCATCACAAACTGGAATTCAACATCACCATCGGCATGATTGTGGTCATGGTCAAACAGTGAGTATTAGTAGTATCTGATACACCACTGCTGAAACATAATCTACTGTACACATCTTGCATGCTACGACGTGTATAGTCAACCTTGAAATGTTCTTACTGAGGAAAGATGTTTTCCTACATTATCTCGCCAGCCAAATTCACATTCTGCAATTTCTCAAGTGTTCTGCTTCATTAATGGAAAAACAGTGATCTCAGCCCTATCCTGATCCAGACTGACAGCTGTCTTTATGCCGCTGTCATTACCCAGGCGATGGTATAATGCACACAGATTTGGTGCCTGCACCCCAAATGACAGCAATCCAATGTTGCGTCTAAAAGAGGTATTTAATATTATAATTACGACAGAGACCAACCCTCCATACAGTGCTTTAAGAAAAGACGCTTGGCTCATAGTACTGAGCTTATGCATTAAACATGAAACCCATATGTTGGGTTGTGGAGACGGTACTCCCAGGAGGCAGCGGTGGATGATGCGCTGAAGCTGGGGGGTGCATGAGGGGGTTTCTATTGATGCACTGGAAAAAAAAAACAAGGATTGAAGTTGTCAGTTGAGAGCTATATTTGCATATCTACAGAGTCAGGGGTTTGTTTTTATTCAGACTGTGATTTTACTCAACTGAGCACTGACACAAACAAATCTAGACGAATTTGTGCTGTGGGCAGTAGCCTCAAATCACTGATAGATAACCCTGTTTGTTCACAATGCACTGGTTATGTGTTATACATGAGATGTTTGTATAAGCTTCTGGGTATCATGGAATGAATGGAGAACAGAAAAAGAGAGAGATTAGATGATAGAACCAAGTGTTTGGCCAAAATGCTGTGATGAAATTTATCTTATCTTGCTCTGCGCTAGCGTTCACATCAAAACTGAGGAACACTGTGGGCTTTAAAGACAGCATGAATTGTAGTATGCAAACCCTTTTACTTCTGCAATGTGATGTATTTCTGAGTCAAACTAATTAAAATGGAGCTTGATTTTATCCATTAGCAATAGAGTGCTGCAGGGAGAACATATTTTTGATTCCATCGCCCAAGTCAATGGGTTTTTAAAATGGGTTTTTGGTTTGCCTTAAATAAGGTCTGTGTTTAACACAAGCTCAAGATATTTTTACATTTTATTCTATCACTATTTATACATCAGTAATAATAACCAGTTGTGATTTTTTAAAAATCTTGGTCACACTTTAGATTAAGGTCATATTCTCACTATTATCACTATGATGTTTGCCTCAATAAACTCCTAACTACCGCTTATTAATAGTTAGTAAGGTAGTTGTTAAGTTTAGGTATTGGGTGGGTTAAGGGATGTAGAATATGGTTATGCAGAATAAAGCATTAATATGCACTAATAAACAGCCAATATCCTAGTAATATGCAAGCTAATATGCAAGCTAATAATAGTGAGGATTGGACACTAAACTTGAGGATTAAACACTAAACTAAAATGTTACCAAAATCTTTTACTGTTTGCTAACAAGTGGCTAAATTGCATGGCAAAGGTTGTCAGGGACTTGAAACTTCATCACACCAAACAGGATATCCAATCTACTCACCAGCCTCATTGTGTTTACAGTCATGCTCTTCCAACTGTTCTAGCTCAAACTTTAATGGAAAACTTAAAGTGTTGTCGGAAGCTTAGTGATGATGATGTTGAAGTCATGTGACTGTGGTGTAGTTAGTTTACGGCATATGTTCAAATTTTTACTTTTGCCAATTGGCTTCAGAATTCATAAAAGTTGTGCTCATTTGTCAAGATTATCTAGATGAACAAAAGTAACAATCATAAACTTTTGTTAGTCACAGAGCTTTTGGTCATAGAGAGAGGATTTTTGTCGAGGGAACAGGGTGATGCTAACGTGCAAAATTACAACAACAACAAAATCAATTCTGCAGCGCTCTGTTGATTGGGTGGTGAAAAGTAGGCATGGCCTTCCAGAACAGAGCCAGCTCCAATCCGGGTGAAAGAAACCCCACTACAAGAGATCCTGGAGTGAAAGAACACATTTACAGAAAAACTCTAAAATCACTCTGCTTCAGCTCTGCTCTGCAAAGTTGAGGACACCAACAAAGCGGAGTCATAAAAACAGTAAAATACTGTGAATACTAAACATAAGCACTCTTGGACTTCCGTCTCAGTTTAGACTTCCGGAACTACAGTAACTAGTATAGAAAATAGTTGTTGCATGGCATTTTTATCAGCATGCAGTGACCATTTTGTGAACTTGCCAAAGGAACATTCAATCCCATTTGGAAAATCACATGTCCGTGCTGAATATAACAGCACTGGATGCATTGCATATTTTCAGTAATTGCTTTGGCTGAAGTGGTGCTCATTGAATGCTACTGTCCACAGGTTAGAAGGATTTCATTTTTGCCAGGTGCTGTTGCTAAGCCAACACCTGCGGAGTTGTGTAAGGCCCTCTTGTGTGAATGTGGTAAATGCCTTTACTGCCAAAAACTGAGCAGGAATGCAAGAGATGTGCCTCATTAGCTTTTTCTTCAGCTGCATTTTTTTCCAGATTTCTATATGCGCTTAAGAGAGAAAGAGAGAGCTTATGTATTCGGTGAAGCCCTCCAGGAGGAGGCATATGAGCGGCCCAAGTACACGGGTGCGTGCTCGTGTTTTTGTATTAGCGAGTGTGCGTCCGCCATGTGCCTGCCTGTGTGTGACTGCAGTGCGAATAGCCCCACAGTACCTTCTAGAGGGACCCTGCCGCAGCACAAAGAGACCCTTGTCTTGAGGTGTCACAGAACAGTATGTATTAGACACCATATTAAATGTCCCCTAAGCATAGAGGAAGTCTGACGAGTGGTGGGGCCATGCCAGGGAGCCACCAAAGAGGCTTTTGACAGTGGCCAAAACAGATGGCTGGGAATGGAGAAACAAGGTCAAAGAACACCGAACACACTCTCTCCGCTCTTTTCTCCTCACCACATTCGATACGATTGAGCATCATCTGATGTTTGCCTCTCTTTTTAATTAAAATGGATGCTTTGGAATAGGAGCTTCGTTGTTTTCCCCCCAAAGGTGCTTAAGGGGAGAAGTAAAGATAAAAGAGAGGCTTTGTGTCTGGCCGCTGAATGAAAGGAACCACTGTGTTGACTGCTCGGAACAAGACCAATCAAAGATAACCTGTGTTCGAATGATAAGCGCTACACCGTTGGTTCAATGACATGTATCTACATGGAGGTTTGATAACTAGTGGTAACATGACCTTCGGGTGGTCCCATCGGTGTGATTATGGTCTCCACAATGCATGCAGACCCTCTTACGTGTTTTTCAGCACTATCTGCAGTAATCAAACCCTCTCCTGATCCTTTACTGGGTGATTTGTTGGGTGCGATCATGATAGTGTTTCAATGCCTGTCGATCACAATAATGGAAACTCATTAGAATGGTTAATTTAGCATGCTTTGTTTAGTGTGCTTCTTTCCATGCTGTACATTAAACACAGCAAGAGCCTTTACAAAATGAGGTGGAGTAATTACTAATGGTAAAACGAATGCCGTAGGTGATTATACACCATTTATCCTTGTACACGTCAAATTAGCGTCAAGTCAGTGAGACTGATGTTTTGTTGGATCAAAATATCCAATTTCTGAAGTAGTAACAACTAAAGCAAGATTTTCCAGGTCAACCTCAAAAGTCATTCTGACAGTAAGACGTATTATACATTAAACATGTACAGCTGCAGAACAAGGGTGACTGCTGGGACACGGAGAGGCTGTAAGACTATCCCGTTGTCCTCTTACCGTGAAGGGAAATGGCACAGGGCTCGGCTTTTTTCTCTGACTGACATGAAAGTCTCAGGCAAGTTCAGCCATGTTGCCTTGATGTTGTCACTGAGTTGAAATGTTAGGGTCAGCACTTTGTGGGAGTTGGGTTCAGGCCCTGGCCCTTCCTCTTGCAGCTGTGTGAGGGGTTGTTGTCCGGAGCTGGTATGCTCTCAAGCTAGTCTATTGACGTATTAGGAGAAGCCAGCTGGACAGACAAAGCACAGTAAATAAGACTGGCCGACAGCCCAGTGTCCTACGGTAATGATAAACAAAATCTGATGTATATTTTGTTGAAATGAGGCATATTTTGTTCAAAAATGAATGCATATAATGAAAAATGTAGATTTCATATATTTCCCCTAAAGAGATTATAAACTGTGATCCATAAAGCACAGGCCTCTGCTATAGAGGTTTGGGATTAACATTTCCAGAGAATTTCATGGCCAAAAAAGGTCCATTGTCAATTGTCAATATAGCGTAACAATGTATAAAGCACAGTTCACACAGAAGTCACTTTAAACCCAATCAGGTTTCTGTTGGTCAGCACGGATAATTCACGTGACCAACTTGAAAATGAGCAAAATCTGCATGGGAAATTTTCACCCTGAAATGAAACACCCGATAGCGTGGATTCCTATTGGAGTGACTGGATTTTGCCTATAATATTTTTCAGAAAAACGGTAAATGTGACCACGTTGTTTTTTTATATTATTTGCATAAATATGCATGGATGCACTGCTGCATGAATGTTGCATATAACAAAGTTGATGAGTACATTTTAAAATAAAATAAAAAATTTGATGACAAAAAAAATACAGATTTCATTGAATTCATGATCACTTGAGTTTGATTGTTGACATGGTGCTCATTTTTCATCCTATCTGTTAATTTATTCAAAACTATATTCAAAATTTCGCACATTCGGTGACTTGAAAGCACTTGTTTTATGATGAGCATAAATTTCTGTATTAAAGTTCATATTTCTTTAGGGATCACAATGATTTTTTTTTAAAGGGTTAATGAAAGCTTGCATATACCATCCATCAAATTAGCTAATGACAGTTCTAATGTCAACTTGATGCCTCACAGAATTACTTTGTGGTTTGTAGGGGCACTTAGAGGTTATAATAGTGACTTGCCATTGACCTATATTCAGATGTGCCAGAGGGGACCAAGCTGAGGCCCTGACACATCTGAATCTATGCTCTCCATGACCAATCAATAAGCCATTATCACTGCACTCTAAGACAATACACACTCTGTGTATCGTTTAGGCTTATGGGACACCCGCATTAGGACTTCAATATCATGCTCATGCAATTGATTTAGGTCAACTTGTTTTCCTCACCTTAAATAAAAAAATTGTGGCTTTTGGATAATAATTCTTTAATCCGGTTCCCAAGCACTGTCACACTAAAGTGAGAACCAGGCCACTGTTAAGACCCCCCCCCCCCCCCCCCCCAAAAAAAAAAAACAAATCCCCCTAATCATAAGGCTGGCATCTTACACCTAGCCTGATTTCAGACTGACCACTTAAGCAGTGGAAGAAAACGAATTGGGTTAAAGGCATGCTTAAACCTCCACACTTCACACGCTGCTATCCCATTAAACTGATGTTCCAATACTCTAATCAACTTACAAACTTACTGCTTTGAACCTCTACCACAAAAGCAACAAAACACAGAAGAATTTCCTGTGTTATTATTTGCAACATCCCTGCACCTTATAGCGCAGCATAACCCAATTTTGTGTATTTATATGAAAATGGGTTCATGTTTTGTCTCCTGCATTCTCTTTAAATTGATTTTGTATTGTGTTGACACTGTGGACCTGGTCTTGTATTTCTAACACTGCTGCTCCCCTGCTGGACAGCAGTAGTGGTGCTTTCTCTACAGTAAGAGGGTGTTTGTGGCCCTATAAATAGCACTTTCACTGTAGCTATCCAGCACAGGAAGTACATCTGTATTAATGTCTTGTGGTCTTCGCATGTTATTGCTAAAATGCTGATAAAATCATCCTATAATTGGCTCAAGTCTGATTTACAATTATAATTTTCATATAAAATATGCAGCTTTAGATTACACCCTTAGAACTGTTTATATCATCACCAACCTGCAGGTTAGTCCATAATATACTCTAACTATGTAACGCAGTTTGTTGTTATGGGAAGAAGGAGGCGGGAACCGGCGAACATTCAGCAAACTTTAATAAATAAATAAACAAATACAAAACGAAAGTAAAAGACAGCAGTCCCTCAAGGACGACTGCTGTCACATATAATAAAACAAAACACAACATAAGACCAGGCCTGTTCCTCTCTCGATCTCCACTGTCGTCGCTCTTCCTTTTATGCTTCCGTTCCTCCGTGAGAGATACGAGACCGGTGCATCACGCAGGTGTCGCTAATCAGTAATCACGCCACCGGCCTCGCGCCGTCCTTCCACAGCCCTCGACCTCGCCCTGCTCGCCACACTATATTTTACTAGAAACATTATTTCAGTTAGGCCTACTGTATCTCCTTAGTAATAGCCTAACATTAAACCATAATAATACATATTTTTTAGTTCCAATTTAGTTTTTGTTAGCTTTCACGGGTGTAACTTTCACTGTGACTTTAAGTGTGGCTAATTTTTTTGTGTGTATTTTTTATTCTGTTTTTTTTTTAGTTTAGTTTTAGTTTTGCAGTGCTTTTTTTACATGTGTATTTTAAAAATAAGTCAATGCTGTTGCGTTCTCTCGCAAATGTTTTGCGTTCCCCCGAGAAACTTTGCGTTCTCTCGCAAATGTTTTGTGTTCCCCCGAGAAACTTTGCGTTCACTCGCAAATGTGTTACGTTCCCCCGAGAAACTTTGCGTTCGCTCGCAAAACGTTTTGCGTTCCCCTGAGAAACTTTGCGCTCACTTGCAAAACCTATGTGTTCCTCTTTTGTGATTCTCGACGGAATGCAAAAGTTTTGCAAGGGAACGGAAAACCTTTGACAAATTTTTTTTTCCATCTCATTTTTTTTTTCCTTCACCGTGTCCCTTTAGGGGCTCCGTACTATACATGCACCTGAACACTTTTGAATTGAATGGTGTGTTGAAAAGAATTGCACATTCTTTAAGTTTAATGAAGGCAAGTATAAAAGGTTTCTAATTTTATAATAGCCTACCAGGAATCAGAAACTAAAATAAAAAAATAAAAAATATATATTTTTTACCGATTTTTATTTTATTTTAGATAGTTTTGGAGTCATGAAAGATTAGGTTACTTTTCTTCCCCAACTGTTTGTTTATTTCAGTTAATGAAAATGTTTTCATTTAGGTTCTGTTTTAATTTTTGTTAACTGCTACAGGTTTCCATATTGCTCTCCAGCTTTTGTTGTTGAATTAATTAAATTCCAAATATAATAAAAAACAAAGAATTAATTAGGCTACCGAAGTCTCTTTAATAAATTATCGGTGTACTGGGGTGATGTCACTATGGTATTATTTTGTCCTGGTATTCAACTCTGTTTGTTTTTATTCTCAAAAATGTAAAGTAAACCCAAAACTCATCTATTTTTCTCCCTGCTGAAAGTGAGAGCTCTTGCTGTCAATCTGCGGCTGGGGTGTATGGTTTAGGAGGCGTGGTTTTGTTTGTCGGTGTGGGCGGGGTTTCCGCTAAACTCTGGGTTAGGTTGATTCACTATCGATCATTGGGGAAAGACAGGGCTAGATTTCCTTGTGGCGGATAAATCTGATGTGTCGGCAACATGAATCGGGCGATCGCGGGGCGCAGATTAATTTCAGCACGTTTACAGCTTTCTTTTGGACTGATTATCTTCGCCGATTAGATAAACGTATACAAATGAAATAGCTGTTTTTTTTCTCCCGTGTGAAGTGTTTTGGATCGGACTTGCCAAAATCGCTACTTTGTTTCTCTTATGGACGGTGTGTGTTACCTAAAAAAGTAGTCGCGTCTTAACAGAGTCCCTCGTCCCGTGAAGTTGGGAGAAGCGAGGCCCGATCTCTTGACCCGTGGAGTACTCTTGAGTCTCTCTGGATGGATGGATGGGTATGGGGAGAGCAGGATCTTACTACCCCGGGGCTGAGCGCCTCATCTCTCCGGTACTACATCTACTAGTGCTCTGCACCCTCTCCTCTCTCACTCGCATAGGTAAATATGCTCTTTCCACTTTTATACATGATTCGTTGGACGTAAACAAGTTAGAATGTAGGCAATATTAAAACACCTTTTAAAAGTAGCTTTTGTATTAAGAGCTGTTTCGCTTGTATAAATATTAAATATGATTTGCGTGCTAAATTATGACAGTGTTGGTTATTATTCAGGTGTGTCCTTACAGAAAAAGTGAATCATAGTTGTTTATGTGACGGTTTTACAGTCTGAGGCAGTGTCATTCATCCATCCGTGTCTTCTTGCACACTTATTGTATCTTTATTCCTAATAAATGTAGTGCATTGATTTACGCGTCCCTTTGAGCTTCACTGGATTGGTTGCCTTTTAAAGGACATTAAATATTTATGAGTGATCGTAATATTAATTAATTTCTCGTTATATGCTCAAGTTATTGTTTGATTCGGTTTTATTAGTTGTTTGCTTTTGTCATTGTGATAGCAGGCAGCATGTTGTCTGTTGCAATAATATAAAAGTCATGGTGATCATGTTTGTTTGCATACATCTAGCTTTTGATCTGTATGTTTATTTATTTAGTTTTATTTTTTTGCGGTAGCCTATTGAATTATATATATATATATATATATATATATATATATATATATATATATATATATATATATATATATATATAAAATAATCCATGTACTGCTCAGTTAGTGTAATCAGCATTTATTTGTTTATTTATTTACGTACTTAAAAGCCTAAATTCAGTTAGTTTGGTGCCTTTGACCACTTTGGACAAGTCTTAAATGATTTTGTTCAAAATGGGTTGGCTTCTGAGCTGGAGACTGAAGACTACACATTTGGTGCCCTGTTTTCCCTTGGCACCTTGTCAAGTGCTCCACTTTGGGTGTCCTGGCCATAGCCTGTGTTAATGCCATTGTGAATTAAGAGGATATGGAATACTGCTGGGTGTCCATTGAGCAGTCACACCTTCATAATTAATTTAACATGGACCCCGGCCGGGTAGACAGGCATTATGCACTTCACTATTCTTCAATTAAGCAAAAAATATGAAATAACTCAACTTAAATATGTGTTAAACATTTGAAATTGCCTTAGTGTGACCATTCCAAGTGTCATTGTCCCTTTTGTGCTTTTAAATTTATAACGCTTGATAGGCTTCAGTTTTCTACAACTCTTTGTGTTTGTTTCTCTTAGCTGCCATATAATAAAGATGTAATATAATATAAAAAAAAATATCTGTTATATTTTTCGAACAGCAGTCTATATTCAGTAATATTTCATTTGGCAAGAAAATAATTTAAGAATACAAAACTGACTATTTTTTTAAAAAACAACTGCATGTTTGTTCTTAGATTTCATTTTTTGATATTAGATCTAGCTGTATCGTATCTCAATTGGTTTAGTCCCAAATATACATTTACCCCTTGGTGGTATTTGATTGGATTATAATCTTGGCAGAAGCGAGAGACAGTTGCAGCTGTTCGTTTTCTTTCTTTTTTAATTTTTTTTAAATTTTTTCCTTTCTATTTTCTCATGTCTGGAATAGTGCTTTATTGTTATAGGGTTTGCAAGATTTTACAGGCTACCTGTAGAAAGGTGCCTTTTAAAACTTGTTTAATAGATGCTTTTTGTGCTTAACTGTGACAAATCATACTATAATACTGACCAGAACCATGTTCTTTATTTGTCTCGTGCTGTAATAAGGTTACGAAATGCTTGAAGTCGCAAATAAGAACAAAAATGAAAGGCTGACAAACTAACATATTAAACCAGATTCCAAAGTTCAGTGCGATACAGTGTGAGCTCTTAATTTAAGGCTGGAGATGTCATTTAGACATTGGGTCTTGTCAACACCCCCCCCCTCTTGTCAACACCCCCCCCCTCTTGTCAACACCCCCCCCCCCCCCCCCCCCCCTTCTCCAGATCTTCACGTTGACTCCTGGAGAAGGCGTGGGCCTGTTGACCTCTCTGCCCTGGCCAAATTCCACATCTTGAAATTTCACTCCGCACACACTCTTTGGGCCCCTCTACAGCTGAGAATGGCTGCTCAAACGGCCGGCCACCCTGAGAAAATATTTCCAACGACTTAATAGCAACAAGGGTGTGCACTGTGCTCGAAATGAGACGGATCACCCCAACTGCAGGATCGCAGAAATGAGCTGAGCCTGTGAAACAAACATTGTGTTTTCTCTGTCCTGTGTTTTACTGTTCACTTGGTTTTATGATCTTGACAGAAATAATATGCACTCTTATAGCTGTTTAATCATTTAAATAATTGAATTCAATCTCATTTTAATATTAAAGACATATTATGAATAAAAAAATATTTTTTATTTAGGTTTGTGGATATTTTAAATATGGATGTTTTCCTTTTAAAATGGAGTCAAATGATTATTACTGCCTGAGCATTTGTTTATTCTACCACATTAGCTATAGACCCGGTTAAGTGAGACGTTTCAGGGTTTAGGTTTAACATTTGTCAGGACACTGAGACATTCTAACACTAAGTGTGATAGTCAGATTTTTTCCCCCCTCGTCTGCCAGTACTAGCTTAGGATCTGCTGCCCCCAACTGGGTGTCCCCTAAGACATTCATCGGAAGTGTTTTGCACAGAGAGTCAGAAGGTGTAAATAAAGTACTTCTTACAAGAAACTACTATTTCTTTCTGCTTCAAAATTTCATGTCTAATACTATGTGTTTCTTGCCATTTCTTTGTAATTCATTTAGAAATTTACTAGCAATATCTGAGTGAAAACAGTTTGTTTTCTTCATATGCTCTTTTTGAGGATATGGCTGTGAATTCAGTTGCATTGGGTCACTTAGGTTTTAAGGGGATTGTCTGGTGATGAAATTGCATTTCAACAAGCAACCTGCAAAAACAACTAATCTCCAGGATCGATGTGAATTGGATTATGGTAGGGTGGTAGTTTTGTCACTTTAGTTCATGCATAAAAGTCTAGTCTACATTAAGATTACACCCAGTTCCTCACAAAATATCATAATTTATAAAACAGTCAGCCTCCCCTAACACCTCACACCACGCTGCTGAGACAAACAATGGAGGCACATGCGCTTGATGGGCGGCGAGGTCACATATGGCCAGTGGGACTCCATGAAAAGCCTCTCTGTTTCTCTGTGATATGTAGGACATACCTACCTAATACGGTTACATTTGCAGCACAGCCTTTGTCGTTTCATACCCTTGCCCACTTACCCGGGTCACGATTCTTTATTTTCCGAGCAAACCACTGTTTGTTCATTCTTCGATATTACTTGCTTTGCATCTGCTTTGAGCATCCGCTCGGACTATAAATGGGAATGTGCCGGAGATGGCTTTGTCTTGCATGCCTTGCCAAGTATTTGAGTTTTTTTTTTTTTTTTTGTTCTGGTACAGATGTCACTGGAGCCTTGCCTGATAAAACATAGCGGGAGGTGGATGGGAGCGGGGACTGCCTCTTTCCTCTCCCTTTCCAGCCAATGTCTTTCTAGCACAACATCAACATGGCTTTGGCCAGGCTACCGTATTGTCTTACAGCATGTTTCTGAAACACAATCCAGCCTGTGCTTTGTCATGCCTCCTTCTCCTCCAGCGCAACTCGGATCGGCCGATCCGCTACAAGCACTCTGCGCAGCAGCGCGTCATCCGATAATCAAATCAGATGCATTTGAATCCACTACGGTGGGAGTTATTGGCGTGGCAGGCAGAAATGGGTGGCCCTGACTGTGTAAGATAGAGTCATCACAAGCGTGTTAATGGAGAGGCCTGCAGCTGATATCAGATTAGGATGGCCTTTCTCTGAGCTAATACAATTGGCCCGCACTCAAAAGTGAGGCATTAAGACTCTTAAGTGATGCAGTGTTGGAGGCTGTCGTCCTGTTCTGGGAGATGTTTTTCTGCTTGTGCCATGTCATTGGTGGCTAATTTGAGGCGGTGCATGACATGATGGGTGTATTTTCGACAAGTATGTATAGGGCTGGGTTGAAAATATTGATTTCTCGATTTTAATCCATTCTCATTTTGATGAACCAATATGGATTCTTAAATCCCAAGAATCCATCTTTTAGTCTGTGCTGCTTTCAGTTGATGGGTGAACATAACCTCACTAAATATCATTTAACGTGCTTCCCATCTTAATTAACAAAATTCAATCAGTGAATGCCGTTTTATTGTAATGTGAAAGATCGCTGTAGTACATCAGTACATGAACCAATCACCTCTTTATTTCTAGTTAAAGCATGAAATAAACAAGACTGAACATCAGATGGTATGTTGGATGATACAGTACATCTTGCTGAAATGTATCATGTCTCAGATATCAATAAAACAGCTTGTAAATGTCACACAGAAAATCTCAGAAAATCATTTCAATGGCCATAGAAAAATAACTCTAGAGAGGACTATTTTGCTAAATATATGCACCATATTACATATTTTTACTTAAGCTGTCCTTCAATATTTAATGTATTGGAATACATTTTTTTTTTTTTTTTTAATGACAGCCAACATTTAAATGTTTATATTTCAAAGAAAGAATTGGAATAGAAACAAAATGTTATCATTTAAAAAAAATTGAATTGTATATATAATAATAGTATATATTATTATGAAAACAGCCTTGCAAGTTGTTGTGCAATTTAAATGTTTGTACACAAATCAGTTGTTAATTTTAACCAACTAGGGATGCACGATATATCGGCCACCATATCGGTATCAGCCGATATATGTACATTTTTATGTTATCGTTATCGCCCCGATGATAAAATTTGCCGGTATAAAAAAGCCGATAAATAATGTATTATTTCCTTCAGCTGAGACACTTCAGATGTGCACTGTTCGCCATAATGGTTTTTGAATTGCTTGAAATATGATTGGAATCACTTAGAAAAAGTAAAAAGTGCAAGTGCAGCACAAATCTGACAGGCAACATAAAATTATAATGAAAACACTACTGTAAAAGAATCTTGTGTATTCTTTGTACACCAGTGTTTTAGTGCGTTGTATGGGATAATCAGAGTTACACCTTCATGACTAGCACAGTCAAGTTCGCTTGTGCATTCAAAGCCTTTTGTTTTGTGCAATTGTTAGTTGTAATATTATGTTTATTTTGTGTGTGTATATATATATATATATATATATATATATATATATATATATATATTCTGTATGTACAGGTATATATGATTTATCTCATATTGGATGTGTTTGGTTAAGTTCATTAAAGTGGTAGTAAAGCGCTTCAGTTAACCGGTGATCATCTATGATAACTATGATTGGGACTGTCATATTATAACATTATAAAGAGAACACTGTTGTAATAAAACTTTGTGAATTATTTGTGTTTAGTTGCCGTGTTTCGGTGCTTTGTTACGGGGCAGAGAGCGTCCACAACAGGATTACACATTCTGACTGATGTAACTTTTAAAGAATTATCGGTTATCTGTAAATGTTCATATCGGTGCATCTCTACTACCAACTGACAGGGTTTCCTGTATAGTTTATAACATTAGTTGAGAGAGATTTGTTCCCTTGAAAAAAATTTACGTACTGTATTTGATATATATCCAAATGAATCAAATTGAATTGAAGTGAGATTGGAATTGATTCGAAAGCTTGTGAATAGAAATCGAATCAAAACCATAGAAGTGTTATTGAATCGACAATCAAGTGAAGCGAGTATGTAGTATTCAAAGAATACACTTTTAATTGTTACGCTTTGACCACCCTAAACACTTTTAGGAGGTAAACAGTTGCATTTAGTTTGCATGCCATGACTCTTTTGTGCTTACAAGCACATATGCTGCTTTTGTGTGTGTATAACAGCGGGGCCAGACAAGTGTTTTTCTCATTTGAAGTGCCGTTTTATTTGATTTTATTGCGGTTATAAGCATTCTCCTTTGTAGATAACAGGAGGTTTCACACACTTGTTGAGCCGACTGTTAATGTATCTAGACCATAATGTAAAACACACATGGAGTCACGTCGTGAGGAAAAGCACAGTCCACTAGCACACCTTATTATGGTTAAGCAGTTTAAACTGGTTTATGACACGAGCCACAACCATGGCTGTTAGAAGATTCTAGCTTGTATTTGTACTCCTTTGTTCATACAATGCGTTCAATTGGTTAAGTCAGTATATTCTAAAATTTTAATGTCTATTTTACAACACATGTGCCAAGTTCTTAGAAATGTACTCTTTGAATTCATGTTTTTTTCATATGGTTTTGAAACACTTTTATACCATTTCAAAGACACATTTCAGTTTTATGACTTAAATTTGCTGAATGACAGTTTAAAAATGTCATGTAGTGTAACCATCAAGTACAAAGTAATAACATGCAACGTTTTCCTTACAACGCGTGGATACATATGATATGAGTGAACTGAATAAAGATTGGTGTATTTTTACTTAGAAATTGCTAGTAAATTTTACAAACAATTACTCAGAAATGGCAAGTAACGCATTGAATTAAATGTGACATTTTTGAAGTAGAAAAACTGAAATGGTGTTTTCTTATAAGACATACTCCAATTATCTTTGTTTTATTCTAAACTTTTTAAAAAATTATTTTTTTTACAGTGTGTACACATCTTAATCATTATCTTCAAAAAGGATTTTAAAATCTTTTCATCAAGGCAAAGATAATGTTTTTACGAACATCAGCAAATCATGAAAATAAATTAAAATATCATAAATATGCTTTTTAATGACAACTAACCTTGCATGTCTTTAAAAATATCACATTATTTGATATTTGAAAAGACTTGTTGACTGGCAGTCATGAGCATCTGCAGGAATCTTTATTTGATATAATTAGTTTTTTGTGCATTATGTATCTTGCTCACACCACATGACTTTGATAAGCATTTTTTTTTCAAATATTAATAATATTATGACAACTGGTTGTTGTTTTTTAAATAAATAATCATAAAATACCATGGCAAACGTTTTAATATTTTTTAATTTATTTAATGAAGTTTTTCTTTTCTTTGTTATGGAATCAGGATATGCTGCTGTATTACGCTAAAAACATTAAATTACATTTAAATCACAAATTAAAAACATGCTCATCATTGAAGAGGTGTATTGAATTTGTTAATTAATATGTACGACTTTCATTTTCGGATAAATTAATATTTATTCAAATTAGTTTTTTAATATGAAGATTGTTAAAAAAACGATGTCTCCTTTCTTTTTCAGGTGAGAGCCAGGTCCAAACTCCACAGTGCCGCATCCAAAAGTGCACCAGTGACTTTGTCTCTCTCACTTCCCATCTGAACCCTTCCCTGGATGGCTTTGATACTGAGTTCTGTAAGGCGCTGCGGGCGTACTCCGCCTGCACCCAGCGGACCGCCAAGAGCTGCAGGGGCAACCTGGTCTTCCACTCTGCCATGCTGGGCATCAGTGACCTCATGAGCCAGAGGAACTGCTCCAAGGATGGGCCCACATCGTCTACCCATCCCGTCATCCCCATTGAGCCGTGCAACTATCACAGCCGCTATCACCAAGCATTGCGGCCTGGGACAGGGACAGGGGCTCCAGAGCTCCCAAGAGCGACCTATCTGTTCTGTGGCCTGTTTGGGGACCCTCATCTTAGGACTTTCAAAGACCATTTTCAGACATGTAAGGTTGAAGGGGCATGGCCCCTCATTGATAACAATTACCTGTCAGTGCAGGTCACAAATGTTCCAGTGGTATATGGATCCAGTGCCACAGCAACCAATAAGGTGAGTTGTTTTTATATTTATTTTATAATTATTTTGTATTTTTTTTTTATGTGGAGAACTATTTCTTTTGAAAAAGAACTGCCTCTCAGACGTGTAGCATATTTATGCTCCAAAACAATACAAAGGTTAGAAGGACTTCACTATATGGTTTAGTTATTGTTAACTAAAATTAAAATATACATTAAAAGTAATATTGGACCCCATTGAGTTTCGTTGTATGAACAAAAAGGCAAAACATTGTTCTTTTGTGTTCTATAGAAGAAATGAATAAAGCTGAAAAAAAATGTAAAACTGTAAAAAAAAATATGTAACAAAATTGAATAAAAATTTGAAATGTTGCCTTGCCTGAAATAAAAAACAATGAAATTTAAGTACTAAAATTAATAAAAAAGACAAAAAATTTAAGCAAAATAGAATTGATAAAATCCTAAAATAAACGAACAAAATGACATTAAAGGGAAAACTGAAAATCTTAAAATAAAAGCTAATTCCAAATATGAAATACTAAAATAGTATATAAATAAAACTAAAATTGCACTGGTTCATTGAACTAACTGTAAACAGCATTTTAAAAAAACATAATTTATTAATCTAGGTTAATATTAATTGAAAGATATATTTTTGCTTATTGTTAATTCATAGTTTTTCAAAATATGATAATTTATACAAATGTTAAAGATATATTAATATATTTACAATTTAACATTAAACAAGATAAATAAATCCTGTTTTGTTCTTAGTTATTTCAGAGCTGAAAACTTTTAGATGAATTTGATCATATGAAATAGTAAGGAGTTTGTCTTATTTATTTCAAAGAAAAATTTAAAATGTTTACTGTTATACAATGTAGCATAATCAAAATTTAAATATCAATCCACATTTGATTGAACAGGCATACAGTTAGTTTGTTTTGTTTCATTAATACGTTTTGCTTTTCGTTTTACCTTTATAAATCACAACATTCTGCATTGTTCTTATCTTTGTTTGAAGTGTATGATGTCTCTTTATACATGACTATGTGGATAAGATTATCAGAAAGAGCTGTATACAGCAGATAACTTTCAACTTTGACCAAGTATTCACAGGTGCAAGTTAAACAAAGCAAACAGCTCTAGTCTTATGACTAACACTTGTGACCAAAATGGCTGTGAAATTCTAATATCATTAATGTCTGGATGTAGCCTGCGCTGTGGCGTGACCCATAATAAGGTGACTTTGAAAGAAGCCTCTGTCTTCAGTTTTTTTCAAATCTGGGGCTTATAGTCAAACACTCAAACACACCCGCTTACACACACACAGACCCATTTCAAATGTGCTGATGCAGAATATTGACTGCTAATAGCATGTTTACAGATTTTTGTAATGTGAAACATCTGGAAGCTTGAGAATATTACAGCCTGAACAGATTTGTCAGATACTCATCGATTTTGTCCTCAAGTTAAAACAGTTCTGCTCATCGTTGCACAGATGTGGCTTCAAATGCTAAGTTTGTCCGCCCATGCTAATTACCTCTCGTTTGACCCCTTGACCTTGAAGGTGGGGAGCCATTATTAAACATTTGCAAGTAATTATTAGCATACACCGCTTAACTAAGGCCTTTTCAGCTGCCTCACCTTATGACCAACTGGTCATCATTTTTCATCCTTGTCCTGTGTACAAAGCTGCTATTCATCCACCGCTAATGTAACGCCACACTTCTTGTTAGCCAGTTCAGTCTGAGGACTTTATACTGGGTGCATTTTATGGTCAACACTACGGGGCGAAAAGGGTTTGCGGATCTGTAAATACGTGTAATATTCTAAAGAACTGCACAAATCCACATCTTCTTGTTTTACTGTGATAAAGTAATTCTCATTTTCAGTGTTGGGCATAAAACCACCAGAGGCGGACAGAGTACACAGCTTTGTTACTTGAGTAAAAGTACAGATACCCCTTGCTAAATTTTACTCAAGTACAAGTAAAAGTACTACAGTCAGATGTCTACTTAAGTAAAAGTACTAAAGTACTTGTTTTTAAAAGTACTTGAGTATCAAGAGTACAAGAGTAAATTTTCTAAATATTGCATTACTACTGCCACAGTGTCAAGTCAAGTCATCTTCATTTATATAGCGCTTTTAACCATGTAGATTGTTTCAAAGCGGCTTTTCAGAGATAAACATATAATTTAAGGTAACAGAGATTGGTTTGGTTTTATAGCGGTTCTTGAATAATGTTATTTTCCAGCTAAAGTTAGTTTTGATTGATGCACTTCCGTCGAAATGATCATTTGTTATTAAATTAGGGGCCGCTAAGATGACACCTTTCTCTCTAAACAGACTTTAAACTGAACCTGTGATAGACGCTGATGGCGTTCACATGCGCATTAAGAATTGATTCTATAGTTATGTGTGTTCGATTATACAGGTCCTTCTAAAAAAAATTAGCATATTGTGATAAAGTTAATTATTTTCCATAATGTAATGATAAAAATTAAACTTTCATAAATTTTAGATTCATTGCACACCAACTGAAATATTTCAGGTCTTTTATTGTTTTAATACTGATGATTTTGGCATACAGCTCATGAAAACCCAAAATTCCTATCTCAAAAAATGAGCATATCATGAAAAGGGTCTCTAAACGACCTATTAACCTAATCATCTGAATCAACTAATTAACTCTAAACACCTGCAAAAGATTCCTGAGGCTTTTAAAAACTCCCAGCCTGTTTCATTACTCAAAACCGCAATCATGGGTAAGACTGCCGACCTGACTGCTGTCCAGAAGGCCATCATTGACACCCTCAAGCAAGAGGGTAAGACACAGAAAGACATTTCTGAACAAATAGGCTGTTCCCAGAGTGCTGTATCAAGGCACCTCAGTGGGAAGTCTGTGGGAAGGAAAAAGTGTGGCAAAAAACGCTGCACAACGAGAAGAGGTGACCGGACCCTGAGGAAGATTGTGGAGAAGGACCGATTCCAGACCTTGGGGGACCTGCGGAAGCAGTGGACTGAGTCTGGAGTAGAAACATCCAGAGCCATCGTGCACAGGCGTGTGCAGGAAATGGGCTACAAGTGCCGCATTCCCCAGGTCAAGCCACTTTTGAACCAGAAACAGCGGCAGAAGCGACTGACCTGGGCTACAGAGAAGCAGCACTGGACTGTTGCTCAGTTTTGCATGTCATTCGGAAATCAAGGTGCCAGAGTCTGGAGGAAGACTGGGGAGAAGGAAATGCCAAAATGCCTGAAGTCCAGTGTCAAGTACCCACAGTCAGTGATGGTCTGGGGTGCCATGTCAGCTGCTGGTGTTGGTCCACTCTGTTTTATCAAGGGCAGGGTCAATGCAGCTAGCTATCAGGAGATTTTGGAGCACTTCATGCTTCCATCTGCTGAAAAGCTTTATGAAGATGAAGATTTCATTTTTCAGCACGACCTGGCACCTGCTCACAGTGTCAATGATGGCCTTCTGGACAGCAGTCAGGTCGGCAGTCTTACCCATGATTGCAGTTTTGAGTAATGAAACAGGCTGGGAGTTTTTAAAAGCCTCAGGAATCTTTTGCAGGTGTTTAGAGTTAATTAGTTGATTCAGATGATTAGGTTAATAGCTCGTTTAGAGAACCTTTTCATGATATGCTAATTTTTTGGGTTTTCATGAGCTGTATGCCAAAATCATCAGTATTAAAACAATAAAAGACCTGAAATATTTCAGTTGGTGTGCAATGAATCTAAAATATATGAAAGTTTAATATTTATCATTACATTATGGAAAATAATGAACTTTATCACAATATGCTAATTTTTTTAGAAGGACTTGTATGTGTGCAGGTTTGTAATTCCCTACAAACCATGCCTAAACAAACTACTTGTCTTTGCCTATAAATTTGATACAGAATTTTATTTTATCACTTCGGGGTAGGTACGCGAACCGTGCTTACATTTATGTACAGAAACGTCCTACATGGAGTTATGAAAAATGTTAATGTTAATACCTTTGATAATCTAAAAGGAATTGAAAGTTAATTCAAGTCATTTTCATCTTTTTACCATGTTGCTTTATTTAACATTTCTCACTTGCCCACAAGGCAATGCACAATGGCAACGCTCTAACAAACCTCTGCTAGAGTTTTAATGGATTTTTTGCACCCACATTTGAACCCACATAAATCTGACCATGGAGTTTACTTTGGCGTCAGTTCAGAGCTGAAGGTGAAGGTGATTTGCTGATAGGCTGTCCCAATCAGTGGCGCTTGCACAATCCAATCACGTTTGAGAGGCAAACAACAAATTGAGGGTTTCCGAGATTTTTTTTTTTTTTATTATTTTTTTAGAAGTAACGGGTACTCACGGTTATGGATAGAAATGTAGTGGAGTAAAGAGTACAATATTTGCCTCTCAAATGTACTTGAGTAAAGTCATGAGTAATCCCCAAAAATGATTCTCGAGTAAAGTACAGATCCCTCAAAATTGTACTCAAGTACTGTACTCAAGTAAATGTACTCCGTTACTGTCCGGCTCTGAAAACCACTTGTGTTCTTTAAATGTGAATTGTGTTATTATTTTCAGCATTCGTAAACATTCTCATATCCCAGTTTAATATGCAAAGACTGTAAATGGGCCATTTGTACATCGATTGCTCCAAAAACCAATACTGTGGTGTTATCAAAACACTGCTCTGTTTGTTTATGTATCCTGACTGGACCAACCGAGCAACTGACTCAATAAATGACGTGACTTTGTGGCTAGACTATCTATTTGTCCAACCAATGGCAGATATGGGGAATGTTCAGGAATTCCTGTTTGTTTTTATTGTGGTAGAGATTTATTTAATGAATTTTTTTTTTTGTGAAGTATTATTCAACGTACAGCATTAGTAAGTAATTAACAAATAACAGCCATTCAATAACAATTAGCTTTGGCAAAAAAAAAAAAAAAAAAATGGCGATGGATAAAAATTAAACAGTTCTTACAGGAAACAACAGACAGTCACAAGGGCTAAAAAGAGAACAGTAAAAATGGACAATAAATATAGACAATAGTACCACAAGATACACCGAGTAAAAACAGAATTGACAGTTAAATAAGTAGGTAATGTATACATAAGGTGTAACATCAGTTAAATATTATTGAACTGTAAGTACTAATACTTTGCATGTTGTTGTTATTATTATTAATGGCGGTAATAATAATAATGCAATTTTTTATAGTTGTTTTCTAATGATCATTTATTTATTAATGTGTCAAAAAGCAGAAATAAAACAATAGTTAAACTATTGATATTGGTCATAAAGCAGTATTGGTTCATCTCAACTAGTGATGCAGAATATACGTATTTCACTGTTACTATATGCATTATTCACCATTAATAGTGATAAAATGGAAGTAGCGCTATATCTTTTATACTTTATTATGAGTGAAACAGATTATTTAAAAAAAGTTGGGTGGAGACTTGGTTTTGAGACGAGTGCTTTGCACACAAAAAAGCACTCTTATAGCTGATTGTGGATTTAAGAGCACTAAATTATTAGAGAAGTCCAGCACAAGTATGTTGTGTCACTGGAAGATAGTTTTTATTGAGGTAAAAAAAAGAAACTAGTGCTGCCAAATCGATTAATCGTATCTAACATAAAAAGTTTGTGTTTATTTAATAAATGTGTGTGTGTGTGTGTGTGTATATATATATATATCACCCAGGTGAGAAAAAATAACGCAAAAGTAACACAACGCATTACTTTTCTTAAAAAGTAACTAAGTAACGCAATTAGTTACTTTTTAAGGGAGTAACGCAATATTACCAAAACACTGTGTATATATATATATATAAATACACATATAAATATAAACAAACTCTTATGTTAGAATCGCGATTAATCGATTTGACAGCACTATGACTTTTTTTTATGACTTCAAGAGTTCATGATTGAGTTCAACTATGCTCTCTGTTCTTCCTTTAAGGTCACAATAATCTTCAAACCATACCAAGAATGCACGGACCAGAAGGTCTACCAGGCCGTAACAGACGACCTTCCTGCCGCCTTTGTGGACGGCACCATCAGCGGGGGCGACAGCGAAACCCGCAGCATCTGGATCCTGGAGAAGTCGCTCGGTCGACACGTAGAAATCCACGCCGCGTACATCGGTGTCACCATCATCGTACGCCAGCAGGGCCGTTACCTGACGCTAGCCGTGCGTATGCCAGAGGAGCTTGCCATGGCCTTCGATGAAACGCAGGACCTGCAGCTTTGCATGAACGGTTGCCCCACATCAGAGCGCATCGACCAAGAGGGACATCTTCAGATGCCCATGCTAGGACTACAGCAGGCCGGCTTTCAGCAGCAGGCCAGGGTCGAAGCCCAGAGAGGCGTCTTCACCCTCGAAAGCGCATCCAGGAAGTGCAAGGAGCAACTGGAGGTTAAGGACATCTATTTCCACTCCTGCGTGTTTGACCTGCTCACCACAGGAGATGCCAACTTCACCACTGCCGCCTACAATGCCCTAAAGGACATGGAGACTCTGCACCCCAAGAAGGAGCGCTGGCATATTTTTCCAAACTCGACCGCTGGGCTGAGGCCGTTTTCATTACTCCTCAATGCACTGCTAACCGGCTTCCTCATCACTGTGCTTTTATAATGTGTACAGTGTTTGGAAAACACATCTTTCCAAAAAAAGATGGAAAACATGACTGTAAAAAGTCAATACTCTGGGTAAAGAGTACTTTGTATATACTGTCTGTGTGGAGAATGAATGTTAGAGTACAAACCTTCATTAGACTGTACATTTTGTGTAAATTATGTTTTCAAGAGAGCTGAATATTGTAGATTATTGTGAGTGAATTTTTTGAGATTTCATGTTTTTGTCCTCAGGAGAGGAAATTTTAATGGAAGCACTTTATTTTTATTTTATTTTTTTGTTTTTGCAACTAGAAAACAGTGTTCCACGGAACAAGTGCTCAATAATCTTTCTTGGTACACTCAGCGCATTTTCTTTTATATATTTCTGTTGGTCTCTATGTACAAATGGTACTTACCTCACCATTTAACTCTGTAGAACCGTGTTAAACAGTTTCACGATGTGGCTGGCATAGTGATTTTCATAGACATTTAAAGAAGGATCATGTTGACTAGACTTTCACTTTATCTGTATTTTTAGTTCTAGTACTCAGAACTGTTGAGTAACGTTGATCAGCAAAAACAAAGTGAAGAATTCAGGCGAACGCAGCAGACGTAGGTTGAAGTGCACTTAATTCAGAAATGGGAATTTGTCAGTCGTTGACCTTTGGAATTGTATTGGAAGTTCGGTCCATTTTTTAAAATGACAATCAGAATTTCTTTAGTTTGGTTTAAAATCTACCTAATGTACGAACACAAAACATCAATCCTGAAGAGTGCATTTAAGAGACACCAAAATATTTATGCTAAAAGTTTCATCTTCTTTCAGACTAATTTCAGAGTGAGTGGCTCTCATTGAGTGAACAGGAAAATGGATGTTGCATAAGTGCTAAAGTGGGCCATGTCTCATTCCTGGTCACTCAAACGAACTTCCAGAATGGCTCATCTCAAGATTACATTTATTAGCTTTGTCCCTTTGCCAAACAAATATTGAGTTTTAAGTTCCCTCTAGTCCTTGTTTTATCCTCGACCAAAGATATGACTCAGAACCAACACACATATCAGATATTTTGCCAGACATACTGTGGGCTTCCCTATAGAATTTGTTTCGACCCCAAAATATTGGTATTGTCGTATGTTTAGCAAGATAGTGCCATAAATCAATTCACCTGACTTGGTTTTAAAAACCAGAAGTATGTTCAATGGCCTCACATGCATTTTAACTTGAGCCTTGGTTCTTTTGCTGAATGCACATCAGCAGTGATTTCATTGAGAGCTTCAAAGCAAGGATATGCAGAAACACTTATGTCTCTATTTGCTTTGAGTGTGGCATTTGGCCTGATGGACACATAATTCATTTGATGAAATTGAATTGTATACCTTCTGGGTCTTAATTGTCCAACTGCTACAGAAGCCATGCCAACACTCCAGATACGCACGTTTCCATACCAAGACTTGCTACTGTAGAGACGTCATTGTTTAACTACTGCCAGTGCTGAAGAGCTGCTACAATACTGTGACGAGTGTAATCGATTGTATTTGGAACACTGGGAGTTTCGCAGGCAGTGATTGGCCGGTTCCGAAGCACGATCATTTGATTGGCCGAATGGCCGAAATCAGTGTACAGTGGGATCTTGTTTCCCCCCCTTAAAAATCAGAACAAGTCATCAGAGTGCAATTAAGTAACTGCAAAGGAAAGCCTTTATCCTGTGTTTTTTTCTTTTTTTGCATTTCGCATTTGATCTTGTGATCTCTTATATTTGTTGTGAACATTGTTTTTGTGAAGACTGACTGCTCAATGTTTATACTTAAATTATTTATGAAATATAGTGTCTTGTTAGAAAAGTTAAGCGCCATACTCTTGCTGTTGAAAAACGTTTGAGATGTGATTGTACTGCCACCTAGTGGGTCACCATTGTTACATCAGTGTTTTAGTATTGTACGGATGCTGTTTAAAAAAAGGAAAAAAAGAGGAAAAAATGTGTTATTTAAAACAATAAATACATAAATTCCCCTGGCTTTAATATTTATTTGCCCCCACAAATTTCCACTCTCTTTTTTTTTCAAACAAATTTCCATTGTGGCATAATCATTCATTACTATGTACATTTACATTTATTAATTTGGCATATGCTCTTGTCCAAAGCGAGAACAACACAGCACTACCATACCAAAAGTATAGTGTAACATTATAGCAGAGATGCAAACAAGCAACCAATGTAGTTTGACAAGTGTTCCTTAATATAATTGTTTCTATTTTTCTGTAATATACACTACCTTTCAAAATTTTGGGGTCAGTAAGATCAGGGTCAGGAATATATATATACAGGTCCTTCTCAAAAAATTAGCATATTGTGATAAAGTTAATTATTTTCCATAATGTAATGATAAAAATTAAACTTTCATATATTTTGGATTCATTGCACACCAACTGAAATATTTCAGGTCTTTTATTGTTTTAATATTGATGATTTTGGCATACAGCTCATGAAAACCCAAAATTCCTATCTCAAAAATTTGCATATTTCATCCGACCAATAAAAGAAGTGTTTTTAATACAAAAAAGTCAACCTTCAAATAATTATGTTCAGTTATGCACTCAATACTCAATACTTGGTCGGGAATCCTTTTGCAGAAATGACTGCTTCAATGCGGCGTGGCATGGTGGCAATCAGCCTGTGGCACTGCTGAGGTGTTATGGAGGCCCAGGATGCTTCGATAGTGGCCTTAAGCTCATCCAGAGTGTTGGGTCTTGCGTCTCTCAACTTTCTCTTCACAATATCCCACAGATTCTCTATGGGGTTCAGGTCAGGAGAGTTGGCAGGCCAATTAAGCACAGTAATACCATGGTCAGTAAACCATTTACCAGTGGTTTTGGCACTGTGAGCAGGTGCCAGGTCGTGATGAAAAATGAAATCTTCATCTCCATAAAGCTTTTCAGCAGGTGGAAGCATGAAGTGCTCCAAAATCTCCTGATAGCTAGCTGCATTGACCCTGCCCTTGATAAAACACAGTGGACCAACACCAGCAGCTGACATGGCACCCCAGACCATCACTGACTGTGGGTACTTGACACTGGACTTCAGGCATTTTGGCATTTCCTTCTCCCCAGTCTTCCTCCAGACTCTGGCACCTTGATTTCCAAATGACATGCAAAATTTGCTTTCATCCGAAAAAAGTACTTTGGACCACTGAGCAACAGTCCAGTGCTGCTTCTCTGTAGCCCAGGTCAGGCGCTTCTGCCGCTGTTTCTGGTTCAAAAGTGGCTTGACCTGGGGAATGCGGCACCTGTAGCCCATTTCCTGCACACACCTGTGCACGATGGCTCTGGATGTTTCTACTCCAGACTCAGTCCACTGCTTCCGCAGGTCCCCCAAGGTCTGGAATCGGTCCTTCTCCACAATCTTCCTCAGGGTCCGGTCACCTCTTCTCGTTGTGCAGCATTTTTTGCCACACCTTTTCCTTCCCACAGACTTCCCACTGAGGTGCCTTGATACAGCACTCTGGGAACAGCCTATTTGTTCAGAAATTTCTTTCTGTCTTACCCTCTTGCTTGAGGATGTCAATGATGGCCTTCTGGACAGCAGTCAGGTCGGCAGTCTTACCCATGATTGCGGTTTTGAGTAATGAAATAGGCTGGGAGTTTTTAAAAGCCTCAGGAATCTTTTGCAGGTGTTTAGAGTTAATTAGTTGATTCAGATGATTAGGTTAATAGGTCGTTTAAAGACCCTTTTCATGATATGCTAATTTTTTGAGATTTTCATGAGCTGTATGCCAAAATCATCAGTATTAAAACAATAAAAGACCTGAAATATTTCAGTTGGTGTGCAATGAATCTAAAATTTATGAAAGTTTAATTTTTATCATTACATTATGGAAAAAAATTAACTTTATCACAATATGCTAATTTTTTTAGAAGGACCTGTATATATATATATATATATATATATATATATATATATATATATTATATGCAATTAGAATATTATACTGAATGACCATGTGACACTGAAGACTGAAGAAAAGTTATATTTAAAAATTAAAAAATAATTTAAATTGTAATATTTCACAATACTACTGTTTTTACTGTATTTCTGGTCAAATAAATACAGATTTCTTTCAAAAACATTAGAAAAAATCTTACCAACCATAAAATTGTGAACTGTAGTGTAATTAAAAACAATTGTGAAATAAATGCAGAAAAAAAAAAACTTTAACTTAATAAAGCACTTGAGTCACATTCAAAAGAAAAAACCTTGATCAACAAACTTAGTTGCAATCTTCGATAGAGTGTTATGCACAATAATCTCATTTCATCAAAGGTTACTCATTGTCATTCAGATCAACAGTTCAACACATGAGTGGAAGATGACTTTCAAAGCCATGGCCTACAAAAACAGCCTTGTAGTGCAGCTCATTTGTTGTATTGTGGTTTTGAGCAGCTATCACACTGATCTGCTCATATTCAAGCACCTGTGTCTTTCTGCGTGATGTTGGTTCGCAGCTCATCGAGACGCTCATCAACATTCCAGGTTCTCATTTACATCAGCCGGAGTTCCTTCAGCAGCGCGTCAAATTAAATCTGACAACCATGACAGTTGTGTTTGAAAAGTCTGCAAATTTTGCAGAAGAGAAATATGACAGGTTTCATTTTAATTGTGAAAAATTTAATTTTTGCCACTGTTCAGACATTGCATAAGCAGTAATATGAGCGCTCACCACTTTATGACGGCTTGGGCTGTCATCAATATGTTGAAAATGGTGATTTTCAGGAGGAAAATTCTGAGAGCTTGAATAAATATTACATCTTTGTGTGCTCTCACTTCTGCAAGTAGAGAAAATTAGTACAAAACAGACACTAAATTGAATTCTTAGGATTAACAAATTGCCTCTTACTGTACCTTCCGATAAACTGCTTTGACGGTCCAAACAAATATCAGAAGTTTCTTCATCGTCAGCTCTTTCTGAAATGCATTTTACAATATAATACGTTACAATAAGGTCCCTTTAGTTAACGTTAGATAATGCATTACCTAACATTGACTAACAAAGAGCAATGTGTTTGTATTAACTAACAACGAGTGATAAATGTTAAAAAGAAAATTAATTGAACTAAGATGCTTCAGAAGTATTTTGATTGATAGTTCATGTTGACTTATACAGTAATGATCAATAAGTTCTGGCAACATGTTTTTACATTTCTTTAACTCATCAAAATAAGTTAAGCAAATTTCAACTTTTTTATGTTATACAAGATCCAACACATAAAAAAGTCAGTTTAATGTAATTTAAGTTGAAATGACTTAACGTCCAAGTTTATTGTACTTAAAAATTTTACGCATCAACTTTTTTTTACAGTGAGTGGTAAACTAATGTCAACAAATGGAGCCTTTTACATAATGCAAGGATCGTGATAGTAATTTACCAGTCGTCTCCTTTGGGAATCCAGCATAGTGTCTGTGCATTAGTTGATCTGAGCCTCTGTGACTCACAAAGCAAGAGTAGGACGTCCATTCACTCGATGCCACAGAGATAAAAGACATTGCGCTCTGAATGCCATTGTGTCCTTGGAGTAAGTTAGAGACTGTGGGATTAGTTCCTCTGGTGCCACTAGAAATCCAGGCCACCTCCATCTCTCCTTGATGAACGTCATGAACCACACACACCAGGATGGTCAAGCCGCTGTGATCAGTGTTCAGATGAAATGGTGGAGATAAAATGGCATAAGGGACAGCATCTGATCCCACTTTAGAGACAAGAACAGTATTCATATAAGTTAGAAACGTTAGTATTAGTATGCATAGATTGTTACTCCACCTTTTTTGAAAGAAATTGATACTTTTATTCAGTAAGATGGATGCATATATTGATCAGAAGAGTATTTTAAATAAATGCTGTTCTATTGAATTTTCTATTCTTCGAAGAATCCTGGAATAAAAAGTCAAGGTTTCAACAAAAAATATTAAGGAGCACAACTGCTTTTTAACATTGATAATAATAAGAGCAGCAAATCAGCATATTGATTTCTGAAGGATCATGTGACCCTGAAGACTGGAGTAATGATGCTAAAAATTTAGCTTTGCTATCACAGGAATAAATTATATTTGAAAATGTGTTCAAATAGAAAATAATTATCTTAAATTGTAATAATATTTCACAATATTTCTGGTTTTACTATATTTTTTAAATGAAATGTATGATTAGTTTATTTCAAAAACCTTTTAAAAAATATATATATTTAAAAACAAAAGAAAAAAATAGCCCAGTTATTGCATAAATACAATATTTAAAATTATATTATCTAATAAACTGCCTTACTTGAGGTTTGTAATTGCTAAAAAATGTTAGTAATCGCGCTAGCCGTCCTATAAACTCTACAACTTACTTGTAAAAAGCATGGTGGTGAGGAGGGTGGGAAGCATGATGATGTTGTTTAGCTCTATGAGTTCAGCCAGGCAGTGAAAAGGATTATCAAGTTTCAGTCATGTGATTTCACACCCGCCATGGAATCTTTCCATCGGTTTGTTGCTGTGCCAAAATACTGTATGGCTGTGCTAAAATGAGAACACAAAGGCCTGTGCTGCTAAACACGCTGATACACTTAGTTTGGCATCAGGTTTCATTCATGGGGTAGAATAACTCGCTTGCAATACAACATTCAAAAAGAGTTCAATTTGCGCATTCACCTCACTCCGAGTTCATGATCATTTGATTTTCAGAATTCGTTGGAACAAAATATGTACTTTAATATAATGAAATAGACATACACAATGCTCTTCTGGTGTGATGTGTTGTATTTCTTGTGAGAATGTGATGTAGAGTGTTTCCAAAGATTCACACCTGTTTTATGTTGGTTACTTCTGTGGTGAGAGAGAGATAATATCAACACCAACGGCTGTACCTGCTGCTCTGTGCATCTGGATGAAATAAAACTGCACTTTCAAAGAATGTTTTGATCAGGTATATGCTAAATATGCTTGATCTCTTCTAAAAGTTTTTGGCATGAAACTAAATAGCAGCATTAATTGGCCATTTTTTTGCAAGTCAGATTCAAGTCTTAAGTATTAATAGAAAAGCTGGAGTCAAGTCCTCGAATGAGACCTCAGGGCCTCAACCTATATAAATAAATATCTCTTTTTTGTTTTATTAAAATTATAAATTTTATTATACAATTTGCATTCTTCTAGATTTTTTTTATTAGACCAGACTCTACATTTACTTATCAGTAAGTGTCTAAACATTTCAACTATTGTTATTAAAGATAGCACTGTCTGATCATTTCTGTATTTTCTTTGATATATTGATCTCTCCTGCCATTGAAGCTAGATCTGTGTCTGTCAAGAAGAGATGCTTAAATGAGAACACTAGTGTACTATTTATGAAGGCTATATCTTTAACACCAAGCATATCTGCTGACTCTGTTGATTTTCTCCTTGATTCTTTTAACTCAAAAGTTAAAAGTGTAATTGATGATATTGCTCATGTGAAAGCCAGGAAGAAGAGTGGCAGACAAAAAGCACCTTGGAGAAACTCAACAGCAGTGCAAAATATGAAAAGACAATGCAGAAAAGCAGAGCGCATGTGGCGAAAGACAAAACTTAGTCCATTATAAGATCTAGAAGAGATCAAGGGCTGGTTGCATAAACCGCTAAGATTAGTCTTACAATTTAGACACCAATTAAGACTGTTCATAGCTTTTTTAAATCAGTTACATAAAAACGTAGATTAGCCTAATTTAATACCGAAAAGTAAAACTGACATCCCCTGACTAACTGCTAGTGGGTCACACTAGAACTTGAGACACTATCTTAACATAATGGCTATGTTTATATAACCGGCCCCAGATGTGCTCCTATAGTAGTCACATTCAAATCCAGACTCAAAACACATCTGTTTAGCTGTGCATTTACTGAATGAGCACTGTGCCACTGTTCCTCCGACTGTTTGTACTGTATTTTATTTAATTTTTTATTCTAAACTGTTTTAATTATTCTTATTTCTTTTTATTATTTTAATTTCTTATATGTAAAGCACTTTGAATTACCATTGTGTATGAAATGTGCTATATAAATAATAAACTTGCCTTGCCTTACCTATTATTCATTATTCATATATATTCGTTATTGTGAATAATATATTTTTGTCTAATGATTTCTAGTTTGATTTCAATTATATCAAAGCTGGCTAAGATTTATTTTCCACACACATTTATTACTTCATTAATTACTGAACATTTGAAAGACCAAAAAGAGCAGAAATGTCATCATCTGTAATAATGGTAACGCTTTACAATAAGGTCTAATTTGTTAACAGTAGTCCATGCTTTAACTAAAATTAACTAACAATGAGTAATATAACTTTACAGCATGTTAGTTAATAAAAATGTTCTAGTTCAATATGCATTATCTAATGTTAAAAGATACAACTTTTGATCTTAATAATGTATTAGTAAATCTTGATATTAACATAAATAACTGTTAACAAATGAAAACTTATTGTAAAGTGTTACCATAATGATAATAATAATAACGCTCCCTCGAGGAACACACAAAGGACTTCTTGGTTTTGTGCACTATGACGACGTGTGTGTGTGTGTGTGTGTTTTTTTCCGGGCAGGTCTCAATATGGAGACAGTCCTCGAGGGATGCTTATTAAATTTGTTGACTCAATGATTGCTGCATCCGCAGCCCCTGTCCCAGTGAAAGTTAGGCCAGAGCCCATTGCAGACAAGGAGCCCGAGCTCACCACAATCCCAGCGCCAGAACTGATGCCTGAGCCAAAGATCGTCCCGGAACCTGAGCCAAGTTAAAAATCTGACCGTGAGCTGGCAAAATCGTGGCACTTGGGAGTGCTGGTGGAATATGAGGGGATGGAGTGGGGCCCTATCCCTTCTAAAAAGGCAGATGTAAAAGCGCTGAACGCAGCACCCCTTATAAATTTGGAGGAGAGTGCTACTAGTAGCACTATGCCTTTTTCGTCACCCGGTACCATGCCTGTTTTGTCATGCACCGATTACATTGATGTCTTTGATGTTCCCGTCCTCCCTCCCTCCCTCCCTCCCACCTCCTCTCCCTCCCTCCCACCTCCTCTCCCTGTTTCGCATCAGCTAGAGAGGCCCTTCCTGTGGTGTCTGAATGTCCCGCGTCAGCCAGAGAGGCCGTTCCAAACCTTTGTCAGCGAATCGTCCCTCTACCCCTTTAGCTCAATCGGGCTCCGCCTTCCCTTTCTGGCTCCACCTCAGTCCTCCGGCACCCTGGCTTCACCTCGTCCCCACGGCTCAGCCTTGTTCTCCAGGACCTTCTGTGTCGCACGGTCTCTTCGGCTCCGCCTGGGTCTCCACCGCCATCAGCTCTTCCTCAGTCTGTCGTCCCCCTGGTTCCGCCTGCCAAGTCTCCACTATGGCTCTTCCCTCCCTCGACTCCTACGTCCCGAGATTCCCACTGTTGTCTCAACCCTGGCTCCTGTAGTTGTCCCGTGTTCCAGCCCTGCGTCCACCTCCTTAGCCCCCTCTAGCCCTCCCTCTGTTGGACTTTGTATATTAATGTAATGTAGCTTTTTTGAGATGGGGGAAATGTTACGGGTGATCTGGTCTTGTGTTTGCTTTGGGTGGATTTTGCACGTGTTTAGTTATGTTTCCTGTGTTTGAGTTTGTTTCTATGGTTTTTCATTGATTTGATTACGTGTGTATTCATAGCCTTGGTTTTTTAATCAGTCTTGGTCCGTTCTCTTTTTATTATGTTGGTTGTTTTGTTCATGTTTTTGGAGAGAGTTTGTTTTGTTACATTTTGAGTTTGTTAATAGATTTAATTACTGCTGCGACTAAATCCAGCCTTTTATTTTACCTTGCTTGCCACTCGCTGACACAGACATGAACTGGCTGTTTGTACGTGTTGATGGCTCTAGGTCATTCCTCTGCTCGGTGGCTCGAGCCCCTCTGTGTTGTCATTTGAATACAGATACACAGCCAGACAGCACATACTCGGCAGCTGCTGCAACCAGGAAATTGTGGGCAGGACAAATGAAAGAGAAAATGAAAGCAGCCAACACAATGATACAGCTGAAATTCAGGTAAAGACACAAAACTGTTAAAATGAGTGTGTTCTTCAACAATGCTGTTAGTAGATGCTTGTCCTACTTTACAGAGACCGCATTTAAGTGTTACAAATGCATTCCAGTATAGAGCTAGAGATCGTGTACTGTATAACAGCAGATGTCAATGTATTAACATGAACAGGCTATCACATTACAGAGTGAGGTCAACAGAGAACGCTCAGCACTGCTCTGTTTTGCCATGCATGTTATTTTAAGAGCACTTGATTGTTGTCTTTTATTTTAATTAGCATTTTGATCATTCTAACATGTGCTAGAATGTTAGGGTTAGGATTAGTGCTTTGCCAATCGCACACACTCAGTGTGAAATGTAAAAAAAATATGAAAGGTGCATATGGGTCATTCTCCAATTAGAGAGGCAAACGAGAGGTAGAATTTGCACACAAAAAAATGGTTTGATATGCTATATTCAGTCAAATGTAAGCTTATTGGTAACACCACAGACTGTAATAAAGTGTGACACATGAAATTGTCAGAAATGTGTGAAAATGAATGAGAAAGAATAAACTTTCACTCTTCAGATCAACCATCACTGATCTTTACACACAGAAATAGTCAAAATTGAATTCCCTCTTTTCTTAAAGGGGTGATATCCATTTTTGTAACACCATAGACTTAAAGTTGGACGACACAACTTTTTCTTAAAATAATAATAAATTGTGAATTTTTAAAACTAATTAATTTAAGTACACATCTTAAAGTCTATGTTTGCTATATAACCACTGTGTTAAAAATGTTATATTGTTGCAATTACATCCCAGGACCGCTCTTTGTTTAAAGTAGGAATATGTAGATTTTGTTAGTTAAATATCTATTTTAAAACATAAATGCATCTTTTAACAGTGCTCAAGACAGTTTTACCTTACAAAATACAAATATGCATACATTTTATGATTTTTTTATGACAGTATTTAAAGTTTAAAAAGAGGTACACCACTTGTCACAGCAAATGAAGAATGACCCACATACAGATTTATTGATATTAAGTACAGTAAAGACAAAGATAACTTCAAATATTTACATATCATGTGAGACTAAATTTCACCTTTTCTCTCCACAGGGTACAGTGACTGCCAATATCTAACCATTCAAAAAAAAAATATGAAAGTCCATCAAATTCAGTAATACCAAAACCAATAACCACAAGTTATATTTCAATATGCATCTCTTGTTTTTAACATTACTCTTTCTGGAGTCACACTTTTGTGTCCAGTCTTCTGACAGCAATAGTTCTGTTGGCAACAACATGGCCACAAACGGCCTTCCTTTTCCATGGAGTAAAATGCGCCTGCCAAACTACATAGTGCCTGTACATTATCATCTGCTAATTCATCCCAATCTCACCACATTGAGGTTCAATGGTTCTGTGAAGATTGAAATTGATGTAAAAAACAACACAAACTGGGTGGTGCTACACAGCAAGAACCTTAAGATCTTCACAGCCACTGTTCTGGATGAGCATGAGGCCCATCTGTCAGACAAGGTGCTCTCTGTGCTGGAATATCCTCCACATGAACAGATCGCCATCTTCTCCCCAAAGATTCTGACCTCTGGGGAAAAATACTTCCTGTATTTGAAATTTGGTGCACCTTTAAGTGATGGGTTCTATGGATTTTATAAGAGTACATATAAGACAAAAGCAGGAGAGACAAGGTATAGTTCAAATTTTTGAAATGTAACGTTTTATGAATCATACATACACATATTGCAAATAATTGCTAAACAATCAAACTACATTTTCTCCCTTATAGGGTCCTGGCATCCACCCACTTTGAGCCCACATCTGCCCGAATGGCATTGCCATGTTTTGATGAACCCACTTTCAAAGCTAATTACACTGTCAGAATAAGGAGGGGTCCGTCACATATAGCTTTGTCGAACATGCCATTAGTAAGCTCATTTCATATTATACTTTAACAATGTACACTGTAAAAAGTGGTACCTGCAATTGCTGTTTTAAAGAGTCATTTCTAACTGATTTAATTATAAACTTAATGTAGCTACTTAATGTATAATTACACTGTAACAATTAAGGACACCTTAAAATGAACAGATTGTTTTTATATTAAACTATTTTTAAAAAATATATACAACATGGCCTTCATTTTGAAAATACCCTTATCTTTACTGGATACTTTACAGGAACAAACTGTGGAAATCGGCAATGGTCTGTTTGAAGACCAATTTGAAGTGAGTGTGAAGATGAGTTCATACCTGTTGGCCTTCATTGTCTGCGACTTCAAATCTGTTAGTGGGATAACAGCAACTGGAATTAATGTAAGTAACTAAAACTTAGAGAGGGTTAAACAATATGAAGTGGAAACTGTGAACACAACAACTTTTTCTGCTTTGAATGAAGTTTTTATCACAGGCTCTCAGGTGAGAAAGTCATCATGAATCAACTGTTTTGTCTTCTCCCAAAGATTTCTATCTATGCAATTCCAGAGAAATGGCATCAGACGCACTATGCTCTTGAGGCTGCTTTGAGGCTTTTGGAGTTTTATGAACAATATTTCAACATACTCTATCCCCTGCCAAAACTGGGTGAGTACATTTTGCATTTTCCTTACATTTTACTTCTAATGTTTCAGTACATATGTTACTGTATATGATGTGCCTTTGGATATTTACATTGTTGTTTATTTTATGATGTGTGCCAGATCTGATAGCTATTCCAGATTTCCAGTCAGGCGCTATGGAAAACTGGGGTTTGACTACTTATAGGGAGACCTCTCTTCTGTATGACCCTGACATCTCATCAGCCTCCAATAAGCTCTGGGTTACCACAGTGATAGGACATGAGATAGCCCATCAGGTTGGATATAAAATATATTCTTACCTTCATCTGTTATTATCTTTCTTGAGCTAACCCAATTAATTACAGGAGTTACGAAGTTATGAATTACAGTTTTGTTATGTTTTTATCTCCAGTGGTTTGGAAATCTGGTGACTATGGAGTGGTGGAATGACATATGGCTGAATGAAGGCTTTGCACGATATATGGAATTTGTCTCTGTTGGGGCAGTATATCCAGAACTTAAAATTGTATGTCAAAGCTTTAAATATTTATCTATGTATATAATGTAATGGATAACGTAAAGTCGGGCAGTTATTATTACAAAATAAACCACAAGAAGTAATCAAGATTGTTTCATCCTGATGTGGCTTATTTTGCAATGATGTCTCGCTAACTGTACATTATCCATCTTATTACACAGCTTTATAATTTTACCTGTATCATCTTCAAGCTTCTGCCAAAAAAAAAAAAAAAAAAAAATCATTATAACCCAGCTAACAGGGAACGTTCTCAGAACTTCTTTAGCTAACGTTCTTCCAGTAACATTAGTAGAATGCCTTCAAAGTTACCAGATGTAATTAAAATTATTCAACCCCCATAGCAAATCAGGTTATTTGGCAAAATTCACAGACTTTCAGCTGTTTGCAACAAACAAATCAAACAAAAGTAATTGAAATAGCAGTAATTTAAAGTGTTTCCCTAAATTCAACTGAAAATGCAACTTTTAATTACTTCCGCAGTCTCAAAATTATTCAACTCCCTGAATAGAATCCCTCACAACAGCACAAATCTGCAAAAAATGTGTTGTCTCAAGCACCCCTGATGCCAGTTATCAAGAGCTTCATTAGTTTAACCAGGTTTGCTTGAGCTAGAACACATGAAATATCTGAACTGCGGTTTGTTGAGTGTCACGTTTGACTGCATATTAAAAATATGGCGAAGTCGAAAGAATGGTCCAAAAATTAAGAGGAGATTAATTACCCTTCACAAACAAGGAACAGGATACAAAAATATAGCGAAGGCACTAAATGTTCCTAGAGACACCGTTGGAAGCATAGTTCGCAAGTTCAAAGTTAAAGGAACAGTGGTTACACTACCTGGACGGGACAGAAAAAGGAAGCTATCAACGGCTGCAACCAGATTTCTGAGAAAGCAGGTTCAGAAAAATCCTCGAGTGATTGCAAAAGACCCGCAGCAAGACTTGGTGGCAAGAGGCACTGAGGTTTCCGCTTGCACAGTAAAGAACATTCTAAACGCATGCGGTTTCCAAGACCCAAGAATATTACTGAACTGGAAGCCATTGTTCATGATGAATGAGCTAAGATTCCTCAGAAACGCTGCCAGAAGCTGGTGTCTGGTTATACATCTTGTTTACAGAAGGTCATAACAGCAAAAGGGTGTTCTACTTAGTACTAAATATTCTTGCCATGAAGGGGTTAAATAATTTTGAGACAGCAGAAGTCATTAAAAGTTGCATTTTCAGTTGAACTTGGGGAAACCACTTGAAACATTTGTTGTTTTCAGCTATTTCAATTACTTTTGTATGATTTGTTCATTGCAAACAGCTAAAAGTTTGTAAATTGTGCCAATTAACCTGATTTGCAATGGGGGTTGAATCATTTTGATTACCACTGTATCTGGTCTTTAATAGTGTTCTAACATTATTATACATCATTCATAGAAGGTTTCTTCCTGAAAGGTTTTAGTTGGACGTTCATCAAAAATAACATTCCAATAATGTTAGCAAAATTATAAAATGGAATGTTTCCTTAACGTTCGCATAACCAAGATAAAACTTTTTCATAATTAATATGAACATTAGCAAAATGTTCTTAGAACATAGTTTTTGTTAGCGGGAATATACAAAACAATCCTACTTTGACCAAAGTGAATCAAGTACTCTAGAGAGTACTTAAAATGAATAATAATGAATTAATAAATAATAATTAATAAATGAATAATAACAACACTAATATTCTAGCTTGTTTTGAATAGGGTTCTCACATGCTTTCTTTTACATGTTAGGAGGACCACTTCCTGGACACTTGCTTTGGAGCAATTGGACGGGATTCACTAAATTCTTCCAGGCCAATTTCCAGTTTAGCCGAGAACCCTACTCAGATAAAGGAAATGTTTGATACTGTGTCATATGACAAGGTTGGAAAATGATAAACGTTAAAACGTTATCACTATTGCAGGTGAAGATGAGTGCCAACTCTGAATTATTTTGTTTAATTTTACTGAATTATTACTGAATATTTTAGGGAGCATGTATTCTTCATATGCTGAGGCATTTCTTGACAGAAGAAGGCTTCCAGAGTGGCATAATTCGGTATCTTCGGAGGTTCAGGTACAGCAATGCCAGAAATGAAGATCTGTGGGACAGCCTTATTAAAGTATGTCACTTCTTCATCCACTGCCTTTTTCTGTCATACATTTACAATTCAGCATCACAACAAAAACTCATTCTCTCTTCACGCTCTGTACAGACATGTTCTGAAGAGGAATTTACAGCAGGAGAACACTGTTACAGCAGTACTCAAGCTACTAAAAATGCGGTAAAGTGTCACATTATAAATAAAACAATAGATTTTTGCTATTTAACATTCACAGCACTCCATAAAACAGAATAGACACCACGAAAGACATGCATCAAAATGTTTTCTTGCACCTTGATGGTGATACTTAACAGTCTGAAAAACTCTTTGTTTAACTCTTTACATTGTAGTATCGTTTTGCTGGTGAGCACGTAGACCTGAAGAAAATGATGTATACTTGGACTCTACAAAAGGGCATACCACTGGTCACAGTGAAGCGGCAAAAAAGGAAACTTTATATTGGGCAAGAACGCTTCTTAAAGATAGTCCTGCCTGATGATCCCTCATGGCATTCCCTTCAAGATGGGTAACAACACTACATAATCACATGTATACATTGTTTGTACACAGTTCTCGCTGTCTTTTGTGTTTTATAGTTATATGCCATAATTATAGGTAAAGGCAGTGAAATGTCTCTGATATGACTCTTCGTAACAGAAAAAAATCTTCTCCATAGCTACCTGTGGCACATCCCTTTGACATATAAAACGAGTCACTCTGACCATGAGATAAAGCACATTTTGCACACAAAATCAGGTAAGATTTGGTGAAAAATCATTCTCAAATGTATATACTGTATATATATATATATATATATAAACTGGGTCTAGTTGCCACATGAGGAAGTTGTTATTTACAATAGTTACAAGGATGTTGTACTTGGTGAAATCAAGTTCACCCGTACAGTCAATAACTTTTTCCACCAATCTCTCAAACCCAGATGTGTTGACGCTGGATGAGGAAGTAGACTGGGTGAAGCTCAACACTGACATGAATGGGTATTACATGGTTCATTATGATGAGGAAGGCTGGAACGCCCTGACGGAGCTTCTGAGAGTAAACCACACTGCTCTGAGCTTTAAGGACAGAGCCAGTCTCATTCATAACGCCTTCCAGCTAGTCACGTGAGTTACTGTGCAGGTCCACTGCTCTCATTACAAAGCACGTCTCATCACAGGGAAAACAAGAGGAGCACAATTGTATTATCCTATGAGCTCATTTGTAATGTTATTTATTTTCATAATTTCCAGTGCAGGACGGCTGTCACTAGACAGAGCTTTAGATCTGATCAGTTACCTGAAGTCTGAGACCCACAATGTTCCTCTCCTGCAAGGGCTTGGCTATCTTCAATCATTCTACAAGCTGATAGAAAAGAGAAACATAGCTGACGTTACTCATAATCTGAAGGTATGACACAAACATTTCCTAGAGTCTAATTTCATTTACTGTCCTCGTTCCTCAACATATCCGTCAAAGAGTCTTTCCTTTCAGTAAGGCAAGCTTGCAGAACCACACATTGAGTTCAAATGAGATCCTCTTGTCTGAGTTTATTTCATCTTGTATGAAATCTTTTTATAGCTATGTCTGGTTTTGTCCTGTAGACGTACATCTTGCAGTATTTCCGAGATGTGATTGACAAGCAGTCGTGGAGTGATGATGGGACGGTCTCAGCCCGGAGACTGCGTGAAGAGGTTCTTTCCCTCGCATGTGATTTTGGTTATCCACCGTGTTTGGAAAAGGCTAAACAGCTCTATGATAGCTGGGTGGAATCCAATGGTACAATCAGGTGACTTGACAACACAGTATTTGTTTCTGCAATTATACCCTCCAAAAAAATATCACATTTTTATCATTTGAAATGATTATATCAGCACATTTCTTAACACCTGACTAATGTTTTACAAACTATACAGCTTACCAACTGATGTGTCTGAGACGGTTTATATGGTTGGAGCCCAGGATGACAGCGGTTGGGCCTACCTTCTGGAAGATTATGGTGTTTCCATGTGTGAGACAGAGAAGAGCAAGTTTCTCTCAGCTTTAGCAAGCAGCAAGGACTCTGAAAAACTATCAAGGTACATTGTTATCGACGCATTTACACTAGAACCCCCACGGGTCGTTGAATACCCAAAACCGCCAGTGGGTAAAATTTACCCATGCACATGACTACTGTTTTTAATCTGGTTTTATTTTTAACAACAGGGAATTCTAAATAACACAATTTTAGTAAAAGTCAATGACGGGGAGACTTCTTATTGAGAATCTGTTATGTACATTTGAAAAACAGCCATGGGTAAATTTTTAATTTCAGTGAGGATAGGAGCTTCACTCAATTTATATACTGATGAATTTTAAGAGTGCTGGCCTAGAAGATAACATATAAAAAATGGAAAAGAGGCCGCACTATGCATATATTGTTTATTTTGCACAATTTACATTTACACAAAATGTAACAACAACAAAATTGTTTATTGTGCAAAATAAACAATATATGCATAGTGCGGCCTCTTTTCCATTTTTTATCAATTTAAAATTTAAAATTACGTTTAACATCGCACAATGCCTTGTATTTCTCAAATTCTTTCTGTAGATTATTACAGCTTGGAATGCATGGAACTGTAATAAAAACACAGAATTTACCCAGTCTCATATACATGGTGGCCAGAAATCCAATGGGTCATTTTCTAGCATGGGATTTTGTGAAGAAACACTGGAATGACCTAGTAGAAAAGTAGGTGCAATCCACTGCTTCTTATTTAGGTTATGAAGCTGTTATATAGCAATAGTTGTGGTTTGTTCATCATGAATATAAGATACCCGTATCTCATTATCAAAGGTTTCCGCTGGGATCTTTTGGAATCAGAAACATCATTGTTGGCACTGTAACTCAGTTCTCGTCCACAGAGGAGCTGAGAGAGGTGGGTTGTTTACTTGCTGTTTAGAGGGAATGACCATCTAGTTTTGATGGTTTATTTACAGTGTTTCTATTAATTCTTTTTGTGTTAAGGTTGAGGCTTTCTTCAAGTCCATATCAGAGCAGGTATCTCAGCTGCGTTTCACACAGGTAGCCACAGAAAACGTGGAGAAGAACATTGTGTGGCTCAGAAGGAATCTAGAGGCCATGAGGACTTGGTTGCAGCAAAAACTCAATTAAAATGTAAAAATCAGATCAACATTTCAGACTACTATTACTACTGTTTACTAGTATAGGCCTAATGGTTTTGGTATATGAATCAGTGGAAACTGATCATCTCAGAAACTATATTACTTTCCAAGTTTTCTATTATTTTGCCTTTTTTTAGATTGTGTTTTAATTATATTGAGTAACTGCTTGAATAATGCATGATGTGTTTGCTTTTTCTAGTTTACTTTTTTAAAGAGGTTTAAAAACAGCTATGTAGTTTCAAACCATTAATGGTTTTGCTTTTGTGTTTTTCTTTGCCTTTGATAAGTCTCTTGACAGCTGTGCCAAATCTTGTAACTAATGTTATTAGGAGACTGCCTATTAATTAGTGGCACAAAATCATACTTGAAGATGGTGAAAATTAATTAACTGAATAAGGTTTGGAACAAAAAATAATAATAAACATGTTTTATATATAAGGGATGATGTCTAGCTTAAAGCCTCTAGTCTAAAAACAAAAATGTGTTCTTATGAAACATGACAATGATAGGAAATGGATTAAATTATATACATGAAACTTTTTTTAAGATGACAGTGCATTTCATTTTAATTTAGGCCTACTGATCAAACATTTAGGACATTAATCACTTGACCTCCCCTAAGCTTTTGTTATCATCACAATCACTTACATACACAGCAAAGTGATGTATCAGCAAGAATAATTAGATCAAATAACTGGTAAATAATTTGGAATTGATTCAATACACTAGAACATCGCTACATTTAGCTTCAGATCAGCTGTCGACTTCATTATCTGTCATGCTCAAAACACTGTTGTACGTTGGTTAAATATCATAAGGTATATCATCCAGACATTAAAGGGGTATTGAGCTGCATTTTTATTTTATTTTAAATATAATGTTCTTTGAGTTCCAGTTATAATGTTAGCAAGATTTTTAAATAAAAAAACATCCTAATTTAGAAGTAAAATGCTGTTTTTCTTTCCCATTTTTGACCATCACTGATTTCAACAAGTACAATGGTTCTGGACAACATCTTTGTTGATCCTGGAACAACATATCAACCAATCAGATTTAAGGGACAAGTTTACAGTTTACGCCTATCACTTGAAACAAAAATCCAACCTTCTGTCCTTTTAAAAGATCAATATCTCTACTCTCCATAATTAAGGTAGTGGTTATGCTGTGGTCTGCAGGACTCATGAGTCATGACTAGATGGAATAGCACAACAAAAGCCTGTATTCAGAATATTTAACAAGGAGATATCCAAGGAAACATAGGTGATTTAGCAAACCATATAAAATTAAAACGAGACAGAACACGGAACACAGGGAACGACTCGGTTACTAACGTAACCTCGGTTCCCTGAGAGGAGGGAACGAGTATTGCGTAAGTAGCTTACGCTATGGGAAAACTCCTTTTCTCGAGAATATTGAAGTCTTTATGTAAAACGCATTGCAGCTGCACAGCTGACAGCAATGAACGAAGGAGCTCGGTCATTGGCTGTGCTGCGGCAACTTGCTTGAACCAATGACGGGGCGACTCTGAATGCGCGACCAATGAACGCGCTTCGCGCCCGCGCGCGTCAGAGCCCGCCAAGATGGGCGTGGCCAAGAGCTATATATTGCTCCCTCCTCTCAGGGAACCGAGGTTACGTTAGTAACCGAGTCGTTCCCTTTCGAGAGGTCTCTCCTATTGCTTAAGTAGCTTACGCTATGGGAACACCATGCAAAACGCCGTGCGTGCTGAACTTCGCCTTATGATAGCCAGAGGCAGGTGCCTGAGCTGAAAAGCAAAGTTATCATCCAACTAGCCGGCAGAGGCGAGCTTTATATGTGGGAAAAAATACAGAGCGGCTAGAAGGCGCTCAGTGTGACACAAGCACATACATAATCTAGATACGAACTCGTAGTTCAACTAGCATCATGCTGATAGTACATTGGAATGCAATGTCGGGACCTGTAGGTTGTAGAACCTGATAAATGTGGACGGTGAGGCCCAGCCTGCCGCCGCACAATTATTCTCGATCGGTATCCCGCTCGACCATGCCCAGGAAGAAGCCACACTCCTGGTGGAGTGTGCTTTGACTCCCCAGGGGCATTGAAGTCCCTTAGCTTCATAAGCCAGCGCTATAGCTTCAACCAGGGGCGTTTCTAGCTTTTAAAAACATCAGGGGCTGAACCCGAAACATCAGGGGCTGGGGTGGGTAATAAGATAACATGATTCGATAGAGAGAATAATGTATATTGCTGGCCTATACGCAGGGGCAGACTGGTTAAAAAAATCCATCCCTGGCACTGTAACCACACCAGCCCACATCAGTGGCGCAGATAGGATTTTTTAACTGGGGGGGACCAAGCTGTCAGCAAATGATTTAAACTCAATTCGTTATTTTGCGTAATTTGGGCTTTAACTAGTGCTCAGTTACTCTGCGTAATTTGGGCTAATGATTTGCACTAAAAAGCCATTGGGGGATTATTATTTGAAATCATGGATAAACAACAACGAACAAAGGTAAACAAAGGCCTACCTGAGAAATTGCCTGCAGGCCAGGAGGACAACGTATAAATCTTATAATTTCAGTTAACCCTCTATACCTCTATAGAATTTCACAACAATGTGAAATACAACATATTCCTGAGAATTAATGGCTAAAACTATTTCAAAAATGTCTAAGAATAACTCAAAATTTTAAATGTAAGTGTTAATTACAAGTTTGTTGCAATTTATAGATTAGAAATATCTTTCAAATGATGTATGACATATTAAGAAATGTTTTTCATAGCCCATAATTTAAGAATCTATATCCTCAGTTGCTCCAGTCCGTACAATAAAAAAAATATGATTTCTTGCTATAAGAGGATGTCAAAAGTTTATGTAGGCCTTTATTTGTTGTTTGCATAAACCTTGCACCACACAAATTTACTTATTATAATTATTTTTATAGTGGCTTACACGTCAGTGAACATACCTCAGTCAATTTATACAGTACAATGGGTTAAATGATAAGATAAAACATTATTTCCTGACGACGATAAATTGTTTGATTTATCCAACCATTCTTTTTGTGTTCATTCATTATTTGTCTCTGTCCACTCATCTAAATGCATAGTTATGGTCTCCACATTTTGCTGTGTTTACTAAGTGCAAAAGCCTTCTTGCCATTATTGTCAGACTAGCTATTATTCCCCTTAACAAATCTAATCTGCCACATCTGGGAAAGTCAACAGGTATAGGATACTTACATTGTTTGGTTTTAAAAAAAAACGAGGTGATTGTTTTTTGTCTCTTCATTGCCTTTATGTGGCATTTATACAGTCGATTTTTTTTCAGTTCAGAAAATCACCGACTCAGCTAAGTCATGATCACTATGGTTACCGGTCCGTTCCTACAGGCACAATTGAGGCAGCTACCAGCTCCTCATAGGACCCCGGCGACGTCACTCAGGAGTCGTAGCACACACAGAGAGAGAGAGAGTGTGAACGTCGGTGGCATGGTGGCATCGTGTGTTTATTGACAACAGAACATCGTGTAGTGAGAACGTGGGTACAAACGAAGACCGGACCGGTGTAGATTATTATTGTGTCTCAGCCTGCGTCTGCCCCGACCCGATTCTGAAGCAGCGGCGGGCCGGGACACTACTTTGGCTAATGTACATAGCGTAAACACTTGTTAATCCTCTGTTTTACCGATTTTTGTCGCCTTTCGTAGGGATAGTGAGGGCGGGGGACGGATCGGGTCACTATGAATCTGGGGGGGTCATGTCCCCCCCGTCCCTAGTGCCATCTGCGCCCTTGGCCCACATTACCACACATTCACACACATTCAAATGTGAGGTAGTTCGGGGGCATTCTCCCCCGAGAAAATTTGTATTTCTTAGACCTATGTGTGCATTTTAAGGTGTTTGAAGATCAAAAAAATTGGATAACAATAAAATGCAAAAGCATGTCAGTGGGCAGTAGCATCAATTATTGGTCAAGCAGATAACAGATTCTTATATATGAGAATGAGGATAAATGTTGAAATGAATGGAAATGCAGAATGTTTCTGGTTATTGTTGACAATACACAATCACATAAAATCTTTCAAGGATTATTTTGCATAGATGTTACATTTCAATCAAACACCAGTGCAATCTTTTTGTGTCCAGAGGCAAATGAGCAATTTATATATTAGCATTAAAGATTGGTTTCAGCAACTTGTTTCTTTCTTAAGTTAATCAATGTTTTTGGCACTAATTAGTTCAATTAAAGTTCAATTGTTCACTCATAAAGACAGTCACTTGTCGCCACCTACTGGCTTAATGATGCAAGTTGGGCAAACACAGACAAGCGGAGCGATACAAACGGTGAAAAGGACCATACAATTCGAGGACAATACAAATATATATAGGCTACTTATACATTTTATAAATATATATATTTATACTTATGAATTGTGCTTATAGTTTCTGTAATTAGCAAAGAACATCTGTGTTAAATAGGAATACATTGTATAATGTTAATCAAGCTGACTAAATCACATGACTGCGCAGCAGTTAACAATAAAAATACAAAATAATTTAAAACAAAGACAAGCTCATTATACAAAGGAAATAATATTACAGATCTAGACAAAGGTCATTTAGGCTAGGTGTATTTTTCACATTTTTGGTCACAAAATAAAAAAAATTATGACACAAGTAAGTTTTGATGACTTTGTTTGCAATATTGATAAAATGTTAGAATATTAATAATGAAAAATGAGCCAAAATGTGTAACATGTATGTAGCCTACAAATGAATACCAAAGCCCCGACATAGAGTTTTGACGCAGCTTTAATCTCCCTTGTTGTTATTTTTTGAATAATTAACTGACGACAGAACACGACGGTACATGCTCGTAGTTTCTTTTGCGTGATACAGGGCCCGCCGCATTTGCGCGTAGGCCTATTATTGAAGAGTGCGCACCCCGAGCACACGGCTGACACGAGAGGAAAGTTCGTTTTTCTGAGTTTTACTGACATATAGCCTGACAACACAGAGGACTGTGCAGCGGTGCTGACAGCGTTATTTTTTATTTTATATTTATTGCTTGTTTGCTGTTGCGCGCAGATCCTGGAGATATTCTAGGATAGGCTGAAATCACTCACGTGGTGCGTCTCTGTGTGAGAGACAGATTTCAACAATCATCAGTCAGAGACAGCAGCAAAGCCAAAGCACAATTTCATATTGTCAGTCGACTTTTCAAAATACATTCGGGGCTGCACTCAAAACATTCGGGGCTGAAGCCCCGGCAAAATCGGCTGACGCCGCCCCTGGCTTCAACTATCCAGTGAGAGATTCTCTGCTTTGAAACGGCGGAACCTTTCGTACGGCCGCCAAAGCATACAAACAGTTGTTCTGTCTGTCTGAATAGGGCAGAACGCTCCAAATACACTCTGAGAGCCCTAACGGGGCAGAGTAGATTAGCGTCGTGTTCGTCTGCTGGAGACGATAGCGCAGTTAGGGAGATAACCTGTGCTCTGAAGGGAGTGGTGAGCACTTTAGGAATATACCCATGTTTCGGTCTAAGGACTACCCTGCAGTCGTTAGGTCCGAATTCTAGGCAGGCAGCGCTTCTCGAAAGCACGTGCAGGTCGCCCACTCTCTTGACCGAGGCGAGTGCCAGCAAGAGCGCAGTCTTGAGCGAGAGCTGTTTAAGGTGCACGGTTCGGAGTGGTTTGAACGGGGGCCCTTTAAGAGCGTCTAGGACAGTAGCTAGGTCCCAGATCGGCACTGAGGGGGGGCGTGAAGGGTTCATCCTCCTAGCGCCCCTTAGGAAACGAATAATTAGGTCGTTTCTTCCCAAAAGACGTTCCATTGCAGGGTAGTGTGACGCTGTGATGGCCGCACATATACTTTGAGCGTGGAGGGGGTGCGGCCCCGTTGAGGGGCCATGCATGAAGGGCCCACAGATCGGGGCGGGGATGAAATATCATCCCGCTGGCCTGACTGAGGAGGTCTGGCCTAAGTGGAATCGGCCGTGGTGCAGATTGCATTTGCATTAGATCTGGAAACCATGTTTGGTTCTTCCAGAGTGGGGCTATCAGCAGCACTGCGTTTTTCTCCTCTCTGACCCGACTGATGACCTGTGGCAGCATCGCGATCGGGGGAAAGGCATATAAGGGGCGGCTCGGCCAGCTCTGGGCTGTCTGTAAAACTCGCAGCCTGAGCGTCCGTGCTTTTCGTGAAGAAAAGAGAGCAGTGCGCGTTCTCCTTGGAGGCGAAGAGGTCGATCTCCGCTTTGCCAAAGGTTTTCCATAACCACTGAATCGTCAGCGGGTTGAGAGCCCATTCTCCTGGGAGAATCTTGTCTCTGGATAGCATGTCTGCCCCCTGGTTCAGGGCGCCTGGCACATGTGCTGCTCTCAGCGAGCGCAAGTTGTGCTGGGACCATAAAATTAGTCTCCTGACCATTGAATGCATGGAGCTCGACCTGAGTCCACCCTGGCGATTTATGTACGACACTACCGTCATGTTGTCCGTTCGGACCAGGACGTGTTCGTTTTTTAGATGTGGGAGCAGGGCTCTGAGAGCCAAAGCGACCGCTTTCATTTCCAGACAGTTTATGTGTAGGCGCTTCTCCGGGTTTGACCAAAAGCCGGAGACAGGCCTGCCCTCGTAAAGGGCCCCCCAATCTATTTTGGAGGCATCTGTCGTTATCATCTTTCTCCTTGTGTTCACACCCAGACTCACGCCTGACTGGTACCAGTCGGTGGCTTTCCAGTGCGTCAGGGCTTTTATACAACCGTGGTTCGCTCTGATTAAAAAGTGGCCCGAACGCCACCCGTGAGTAGGGACGCGGCTCTTGAGCCAGCGTTGGAGAGGGCGCATATGCAACAATCCTAGCTGGAGTACGGCCGATGCTGAGGCCATGAGACCGAGCATCCTCTGAAACCGCTTGACGGGGCGCGCGCGCCCGCCCTGAATGATGTTGCAAGGCGCCGGATGGTGAGCGCGCGCTCTGATGAGAGACGCGCTGTCATTTGCATCGAGTCTAGAACTAATCCCAGGAAAGAAATCCTCTGGCTGGGAGATAGTATGCTTTTTGCAAAATTGATTCATAGACCCAGGCATTCTAAATGGCTGATAATCCAAGATCTGTGTGTTATTAACTGACTTTCTGATTGTGCTAGAACTAGCCAATCGTCGAGATAATTCAGTATTCGCACTCCCCTTCGCCTTAGGGGGGAAAGTGCTGCATCCATACATTTCGTGAATGTATGGGGAGCCAGGGACAGGCCGAACGGAAGTACTGTGTACTGGTATGACTGTCCCTCGAAAGCGAATCTCAGAAACGGCCTGTGATGAGGCGCTATTGGAATGTGAAAGTAAGCATCTTTCAGATCCACTGAGAGAAACCAATCTCCTGGGCGTACTTGCGCGAGGATATGCTTGGTTGTTAACATTCTGAACGAGCGAATCATTAGTGCTTTCTTCAGGTGTCTGAGATCTAGGATGGGGCGGAGACCGCCATCCTTTTTCGGGACGAGAAAATAGCGGCTGTAAAAACCTGCCTCGCTCAGAGAGGGGGAAACAGTTTCCACAGCGCCCTTTTCTATTAGTTTGCGCACCTCGGTGCGTAGAACATGTGAACACTCCTTTCTTACTTTCGTCTCGACCACAGTCGTAAAACGTGGTGGTCTGCGAGCGAACTGGAGCGAGTATCCGTGCTTTACTATATTCAATACCCATTTCGGCATATCTGGAATGTTTTCCCATGCCGCTGCGTGTACAGATATGGGCTGAATACAGGCTAGGGGCGGGCCGCTGTGACGTAGGGACCCGGCCAGCGAATCGCCTGAGCTCGTAGCTCTCAGAGGCGCGGGCGCGCGCTGAGCAGCTGAGTGAATGGGCGTGTGTGTGATTACAACAGCGCGCGCTGTGTCTGTAAAACTCGCAGCCTGAGCTGGGGTTGTGTTTGACACTGTAAGGACAGTGTTTATAAGTGGGCGTGCATAAACAGTGGTTGGCACACGCGTCACTTTTATAATGTTTCCCGCTTTTACTGGGGATGAATTTATAACTGTGTGAACAGTGCTTGTGTGTAGTGGTGCGTACATGACCGTAGGCACGTGATCTACATTCATTGTGCTCAGGGTTCAGCACAATCTTGGGCCGAGGACCCCGTCGCTCAGAAGGCGGCTTGCGGTTGTGAGAGCGCGAGCGGCGTCGAGCGTCAGCCTGAGGCGCGGGCTGAGAGGCGGTGGGAGCTGTTCTAGCCCGCTGCGGCTGTGGCGGTCTCTGTCTGCTCTGCGATGAGCTGGAGCGCTTGGGCAGGAAATGACGCATAGCTTGTGAAGCGTTCTGGGCCTCAGTGAAGCGTTCGGCGAAACCCTTAACCGCCAGTCCAAACAGCCCGCTGGTGGAGATAGGCGTGTCGAGAAATGGCGCCTTATTCGCGTCCTTCATCTCCGTCAGAGTTAACCACAGATGGCGCTCGAGAACAGTCAAATTAGCCATGGCACGGCCAATAGACTGGGCGGTGGCCTTCGTGGCTCGCAGAGCTATATCAGTTGCGCTGCGTAGGTCCCTAAAGGCTTCGGGTTCGGGGCCAGACTCGTCCATAGAGCGGAGAAGCTTGGCTTAGAACACTTGAAGTACCGCCATTGAGTGAAGCGCTGATGCAGCTTGGCCGGCGGCGGCGTAGGCGCGACCGGCGAGAGCAGAAGTAGTGCGGCAGGGCTTCGAGGGGTGGGAAGCTTTGGCTTTCCATCCGGTGGTGGAGGGCGGGCAGAGATGATTGGCCACGGCCTCCTCGAGGGGCGGCGTTCCCTCGTAGCCTCTTTCCTTCGCGCCGTCCACAGAGGAGAGCAAAGAAGAAAAAGAAGGCTTTAGGCGCGCAGAGTGGGGGGCTTTCCACGACTTGGTGAGTTTGTCGTGAACTTCCGGGAAGAAAGGAGAAGGCCTTTGCCGAGGGGCCTGCTGGCGCCCCTGCAGAAACCACTCATCCAGTCAGCTCCGGGTTGGTTCTTCGGGAGAAGACCAATCGAGCCCGAGGTCTTCCACGGCCTTAGAGAGGACACGGATAATCTCGGTATCCATGGTGGAGCCCCCACTCGTGCTAGATAGCGTCGACGGGGCGGGGTCGAGAGTGGAGCCCGGCCAGTCGTCCGATGCAGCGTCAATGGACAAGCTGTCATCCATTCCCCCGTCGTCCTCGGACGCGCCGAAAGTCACAAGGCCCACCGCTCTGCTAGAGGGGTGTGGGTCCGGCTGGGTGAACTGAACCGGCTCTTGGGGAAGGCAAGAGCGGCGGTGAAGCACGCGGAGACTGGCTCGGCGTGACGTCACTGAGCTCAGGTTCAGGAAGCCTCTGTGAGCGGCGCTTTTTCTTAGTGCGCGGCTCAAACAGAGGGGTGGCGGCGATGGGCTCGCTCGCGGCGAAAGCGGCGAGGCGAGCCCGTAGTGTGGAGAGACCCAGGTCATCACATTCCAGGCATCCGCCCTTGGTAAAAGCAGCTTCTGCGTGGTCCCGGCCCAGGCAGCGAGCACAGATGATGTGACGATCCCCGTCCGGGAGAAGGTCTCTGCATGACGCGCAGGAAGGCATTTGAAACAACGCCTCAGAAAATTGCTCTTTTACAAGTGTCGCGGGGCGAACAGATGTAAAATACTTGCGTGTGTAGCACGCCGGATGGCTCAGTAGGATGGCGTTCGAAGGCGGCTGAAGGTGCCGACGTCCTCGTAGCAATCCCGCTGGTATGCTTTTCGACGGCGGCGAAGCTTCAATAATCCGGAGGATCCAGCGAAGAAGGTGTTCGCTGAAGGAGATTAAATCTGAAGAACTCTCATGACGGGGCGCCCAATATATAGCTCTTGGCCACGCCCATCTTGGCGGGCTCTGACGCGCGCGGGCGCGAAGCGCGCTCATTGGTCGCGCATTCAGAGTCGCCCCGTCATTGGTTCGAGCAAGTTGCCGCAGCACAGCCAATGACCGAGCTCCTTCGTTCATTGCTGTCAGCTGTGCAGCTTCAATGCGTTTTACATAAAGACTTCAATATTCTCGAGAAAAGGAGTTTTCCCATAGCGTAAGCTACTTACGCAATAGGAGAGACCTCTCGAATGGGAACTAAGGGCTTATATATACAGAAGTAGATAATTAACAAAACTAGAAACAGGTGCGTAACTTAATTAGGATCCATGGAAACTAACAATGAACGAGAACACATGCAAAAAAGGATCTGGGGGAATTCCAAAAATCAGGTTATGTGAAAAATTTCAGAGAACGGAAGTAGCCATCTCTGAACATAAACTGCTCTGGAGCAAGTTATGTTCAAGGTTTATTTTGTTTCAGAGGTATTCAGGACATTATGAGGCTCCAGTGAGCATAACAGATTTCACACAATAATATATATTTATACTATAACATTACATAAAGCAATGTTTTTTTTACTTTTATTTTCTTCTCACACATCTTAGATGTCCATTCAAAAGGTTTTTGAATGAAAATGGGACATTCAAATTTTCTGTGTAGTGTATTTCTATAATGAAATTCATGTGATGTGTCACAAAAATTTGGAAGTAAAATAAACGTATGTTTTGGAAAGGGAATAATTGTTTAAGGTCTGGTGTTACCCAGACACATACCTGTATGTTGGCCTGCGTCTCGCACTGATACAGAGACAACCATATAGAGCGACTGTCTAATAAGGCTCTTATAATGCTGTCATTGACTAAAACGTCAGTATAGAAAAGGCTGTCTGCCCATGCCAACTGGGTCATGTTCTGAAACAGAACCACATTATCACTTGTCTGACTGACTTACAAGTTGACTCATACAGTGCTTGACGCATCATCTTGGAGGGTCTGAACTTCTTCACCCGCACTACCCCCTCCCCGGTGCAGGTGTGTCAGTTTCCCTGAATCAGAGAGCGGCTCCCGGACTCCTCGTAGGACAGGTTCTGCGCTGGTGACCAACTTCTAAACAAAACAAACATCTTTTCTCAGACATGCAATGTGGAATGGTTTCTTTCACCAAAAACATGACATATGGATGGACGAGACCAAGAGGGAAAATACGGCCTATCAGGAGCAGCCTGTACATTAGTGCAGTCAAGCACCCTTTCCAGCGGGCTGAGCACTCACTCTAAAGCACTGAGCACTCAGGTGCTGTGGAGATATCAGGCTTTGTGGTCTGTGCGCTGGAGATGCATGCTGCTGTGTTCACTGCAGTGTTTTCCACAACAGTTGTCTCTGCATGGCTGACAGCAGTGGTCGCTACTTAAAAACGAGCAGTCAGGAAGAGAGTAAGAGTGTGGTTTCTTTGTTCTCAGCTCCCTTTGATGCTCATCATGGCTTCTTGCACCTCTGACGATGACCACTTTGTGATAGGCTTGTACCTCTTACGGAAGAAATATATATGGGAATATATTGCAAAATATAATGCGATATATTATATAATACATTTCCATATATACTGCAATATATCCATTGACCATGTATGGCTATATATTAATGGATATAAAATATTTATAAATGAAGACAAAAATAGCTCTAAGTTTTATCCTTTATTGTGTACATATATTGCACACATGCTCCGTTATGTTCACTTCACACACACACACACACACACACACACACACACACACACACACACACACACACACACACACACACACACACACACACACACACACACAAAGAGCAAATGTTAAAATTATGGGAGCAAATGTTAAAATTATGTGTTATTTAATGTGTTTTGCTCATTAATATAGAGGGGAGATATGTTAGTGTTTAATGTTCTATTATTTTGGAATTTAAAAAAAGGTTTTCTGGTATGTGTGAGTTTTTGGGGTTACATTGTGCTGAAGAGTACAGCCTGTGGTTCGGTTGAAGATTGGCCGAATACCATCAGGACTATAATTACTATATTTTAAAAGTAATGGCAGTTCAATCCTCAGCACAGTGATAGTCTATTGGCTAAATACTTTAGTACATGCAGGTGTGGTTGTGCTTTTTTTAACTAGCTTGAAAATATGAAACATTTATAATGTAAATAATTAAAAAATATAAGAAATATATTTCATTATATCTTTCTCTATATAGCCTATGTGAGTTTATGCTGCATGAGTAAATATATCTGCAATATATTACACATGCATATCTGATCACATATACATCTATACATTATGAAGTGTACTGAATATAAAATTACACACATTATGATATATTAGTAAATATATTATCACATATTTTTCTATATATGAAAAGCGGCAATTCCTTATGTATTATTCAGTATACGTAATATACTGTTAAACCGTTTAATATATTGATCATTCATATATAGTGAAATATATTTTCTTTTCATAAGGGTAAACAGGTTAGAAAGGGCAACATCAGGGCAGTTTCTAATAAACATCAATGTTTATTACAATGATGCTCACTGACAGCGTAAGAGCATTTTGTAAATGTTTTTAGGGGTAACAACCATGTCAGGTGAGGGATTTCTTTTTAGCCTATACTTTGACAATGTTTGCATTGCATCATTGCAAGTTTGACCATTTTCTTTACATACAACACAATCTCTACTGCTTAATCCTTTACCCCTCCCCAATTTTAAGCAGCGCAACTGTTTTCAACACTGATAATAATAAGAAATGATTCTTGAGCAGCAAATCAGCATATTAGAATACATTTCTGAAGGATCACTGAAGTAATTATGCTGAAAATTCAGCTTTGATCACAGGAATAAATACAATTTTATTATATTTACATAGGAAACTATTTTAATTTATAAAAATATTTTGCAATATTACTGTTTTTTACCGTATTTTTTTATTAAATAAAAGCAGCCTTGCATGGTGAGCAAGAGACTTGTTTCAAAAAGGATGTCGATTAGCACTGCATTATTCACATACTTTTTTGTCAATAAATAGCCTTGAGACACAGTAACACTCAGACTGTAACATGCTAACTCACTCCCTGAATGAAACAGGCTACATTACACGAGAGTGTTAGCGCTACATAATATTTAGATCGCCTCGTTTTGGAGAGATGAATCTAGATGTATTCCCATTGGCGGCCACGCAGAGTGTGTTCACGCAGAGGCCAATGATTGGCCTCTGCGTGAACACACTACGTCCCCCGCGTATTCTACGCCCATGAGCTGTAGCTATAAACAGTAGAAATCAATGGAATTTCCCCATATAGAGCCAAGTAAATGTGTGAGTGAGGGCTAATTTTACTGTCGCTAGGAGGCAATATTGCTTTACTTCAGTTCACAATACACTCAAGCCAGCCATAATACAGCTGTCAACAGTGTCTATGAAAACATAAATAAATTAAACCATTAACATACAAAGTATTTAAAGGATTTTTAACAGAATTACATTTTCCCTACCATTCACAGATAGGCTAATCAAAAAAGCCTGTACAATACCAACTGCATCAAGTTGGTACTAAATTGTAAATAGCCTAATAGCTTAATGATAAATAAAACCACATAATTACAAACCACCTGTAATTATTTTTATACCTATTTATTAATCTGGTGATATGGTGGTTCATTAGTATGGAATTGTAACTGTTTTCACAGTAGTCCTCCTCAATAAACAGATAGGCTGCTGTAGAAAACAATGACAGAACTATTTATAACGGTTCCACTGCACAAATGTGCTGCACACTGCAAGCTCTTGAGAATACACCAGCCTATAGTGTTTTTTCAGAGAGTGAAATTGTTTGCATGTGATTGTCCAAATTGCTGAAAATTGACGCTATTACAGTTGCTCTTGTTGAGCATGGCAGTCTGTCTTAGCGCATGGAATCTGCAAACCATTTAAATCATCAGGAATATGGAGCTATTGGTATGAATTAATCTCTTTATGAAATCTTTTTTTATATGTAGATTTTATGTTTTGTTTCATAGGCTAAGTTTTAATCAAATGTTTGTACATTTTTAATTCAAAGATTTTTTACTTTTGTTTATGTGTATGTTGTGATTATATGCGAAGCTGTCATTAATGAGGATAAAATGATCAATATGCCAGCCAGCCAGTCAGTTCAGTGGCTGTATTTCTTTAGGAGTGCAGCAGCAGCAGTAGTGCTGTCCTTAAAGGGATAGTTCACCCAAAATAAAATAAAATAAAATTGTCATCATTTACTCGTGTCGTTCCAAACCTATATGACTTTCTTTCATTTGCGGAGCAAATAATCAGAACCAGAAGAATCAGAATTAGATTTATTTCACAATCTTGGTGAAGCTTGAAGCTTCCCAATCCCAAAAAAAACAGGAAAAAAAGAAAGAAAGGAAGAACATGACGCAGATAATAAAATAAGACAAGTGATAAATTGTGTGTTTGGAATTCCAGATGTTTTTTCTATATTCACTTTCCCCCCATATGTATCATTAAAGTTATTCGGCTTCGTAACAGCATGACGGAATGTCCATTTTGGGGTGAACTGTCACTTTAAACGGGACAGCTGAATGGGGAAGTAACACTCGTGTTGCTTGTTTCGCAGCAGTGATTGCCACTTTCAGCTTGTGTCCACTGTTATATCGGAAAAAACAGTGTGCAGCGATGGCTCAATAAACCGCTGATCGATCATTTTACTGCTGTGAAGTGACAGAGCTGTAGATGAGGATAAAAATGCTAAGCTAGCAACAGTTGAGATGATGCGTTCCTGCGTTGAGTGAATTTGTTAACGTTACTCTTCACCTCTCTCCGAATTATACATCCGCACTTTCAGCTGAAACAGGATTTGTTTTTACTGCAGACCTACATTTAATCATGGATACGTTTGAAAGTGGTAAGGCTGCAGCTAATATGGACTCTTCATTTAAACGCGAGGTCGTGCACCTCAAAAAAAGTTATCGGCTAACATGCTACAGCTAGCTGCTTCGCTTTTTATGTATAATGCGATTTAATTTCCTCAAGTACTGCTCTTGTATTGTGATAACATGTTTTTTTTTTTATCATGGTCCTTGATCTGTGCAAAATAATTCAGAGTTAGTTATGGAGCTGGTTTGGTTAAGTAAGCAGATATAACATTTATGCAAACTTTAAGCTGGCTAACAGTCAACATTTAAATAGCCATTAGTGCATCAGCTTCGACGGGTCATGACAGGATCTCTGATTAAATTAAATTGTATCATTGTTTACGAGGGGAAGTGAATATAATCAGTAAATTAGATCAGTAATTTATTTGTTTTGGTGACTGTCATTCACGTGATGTCTCACAATGTTCTGCTGTCAGCATCCACATTTGACTTTATATTCCCTTTAAGTCATTACATCTGATCTGACAGTATACGTGCATCAGACCTAAGACCTAAAAGAGTCCCAGGGTTCATGCTTTGCCCAAAATATTTGCAAGGTGACATTTACTGCTTTGTGTTTTGATGTTCTTGCACATGTGACACACAGGCCAGCTGGTTGTCACTTTTTACTACTGTCTTTTCTTATCTCTTTAAATAATCATGGATTACAATTCCACGATCCTCCCGGTTCTAATTACCGTAACGCGCGCAACAACAAAAAAACTCATATTGTCAGAATCACACAGTAATGAGAATCACCACTCGGAATAATTGGTATGTGTATCATTGTGGTAATGAGAATTTGAGTGCGAAATCGAAATGTGATTCAAGTTATCATGCTTAGCCTATATTTTTATGTGTTCTTTATTATAAAAATGATCTATCATTTATCAGTGTACATAATTGTTTATTTTGTATTTTTTATTATTCATTTGCCCATGTAGGCAAATCTTTAATTAAAGTCAGCAGTTGTTATAGGCTTTTCTTCCTTATTGTAACGTATATCCATGTGAACCGGCTTTTCGAACGGGAAAAATGTAGGACGGACCATCATTTTGTCCAGCGGAAATTGATTTGGATGGTTGGTGTTTGCTATTGCTGTGACAGGTTGTCCCGCCATTGTGCCAGTAAACACTAGAGAAGAGAAGAGATGTCAGTGCAAGAGGAATTTATTTGATTAAAGAGTGTGAGGTCACATGAAAAAAAAAATGTGAATAGATAAAGAATTCATAATAAACACTGCAATATTCCATAAACAATAATTGTCTATTTTGTTTTCATGGTGACTTTAAAGTGACAGCAGCCTAATATTCCTGGCTGCCTTCTGTGGCATAAATGATTGATTGATTTATTGATTTTTTATCAATCAACAAAAGACAAAGAGAAAATCCCTTCACTGCTTTGGACTGAATGCATATATTTAATTCATAAATTGAATGCAGTGTTTTATTTTTAAATTTGATTATTATTTTCTGTAGTTGAATATTAGTGGAATATTAAACTGTTAGATAGACTTGCATGATTCAAATATTCAATTTTAATAAACAACTAAAGTTTTGTTTTTTCTTTGTTTTTATTTTTTTATTACTTTTGCTTTTACTTTTTAATTTGCATTAGTTTGCTTATAATATGAGGGTATGTTTACATGACAATGATGTTCAAAAAACAAAAAAGTTTTTCCTTTGCTGTTTTTGAAAAATTTCGCGTTAAGGCGACAACGTTGTCAAAATGCTCACCGTTCACACGGATCTGTGAAAACTACTAAAAACACATTATGCATGCCAGGCCAATGTCACTTTGTGAGGAAACACTAAGCACACAATACGCATTCTTCTAAAGAGCGGTGAATGCAAACAGTAAATCAATAGGCTACTTTGCTGGAGAAGCATGAATTCTCTTGAGCAGCACAAATAAAGTCCACCATTGTTGTTTTGGTTGTCAGGTTCTCGCGTATGCCTTTAACTTTTACGTTTTCAGGCCCCCAAACATTGTTGTCGTTAACGCCCAAACGCATAAAAAGTTGTCAGTTTTAGTTGAAAACAGGATTGTGTAAATGCCTCCTTAGTTTATGCTGTAGTATCAAAATTGCTATCAAGAATTGTGAAGTTTCACTAGTATCTAAAATGTTGGTATCATAGCAGCCTTATTTCCTTTAAAATATACCTAACTTGATGTATATCGCTATCGTGAAAACAGAATTACTCGTATAAGGTTTTGGTCAACTCTTAATCATGTTAAATAATCGTGATAACAATATTGACCAAAACAATTGTAATTATGTTTTTTACTCTAATCGTGCAGCCATACCCTCCAGCAACCTGTCATTTACATGAGATCACAGCGATAATTCACTGATCTTATCAATTCCAGATGGACAAAATATTTGTTTTCTCATTTGAGAAGTCATTTCACTCTATGCGTCACAGCAGGGAAGGAAAGACGATATCAACTTCCGCTCCATGCCGACTTTAACTGACATAGGCTAATTATGGCATCTTAAAGCAGATGGTCTTGAAAAAATCGTCTGCATAGTCATTGCAAAATGTATTATTCATTTATGAAATATGATCTTGATATGTTTCTGTGAGATTTAGCAAGTGTTTGCTTATGTGCTTATGACTGAAGTTCACAAACTCTGAACTGTGCTAAACGATAAATCAGGCATGTTGCTGTTAAAAAGAAGTTGAAATACAGGCCACTTAAAGAACAAGAGTCTTTGTGCAGCAGACCTGAGTTTGACCTCAGGTCAGTAGGTAGGACACATTAGTGGTTTCAAGCAATGTGTTAAACAGTAATTTGATCACTGTGTTAACTCAGACAGTGCCTTGATTTGTTATTGAACTCATTTAGTCTAATTCTCTGTGGAAGGAGTAAAAGAGGAACACTGCGGTCACTTTATTTTCTGTCAGGGTATTGACAAATCATACGCAGACAATAGTTTAGCAACATTGAATTGAGTATGAAATAGGTTATGCTGTACATTGGTGAATGTTTGTGGTCATGGATGGAAGTATTTACTGAACCGAAACTTACCGATGATCTTAAGCTGGTGCATACAAATATGCACAGAGATACATGAACATTTGCTTTTCTTTCATCTTTAGTTTCACTTTCATTTGTTTTCTTCCTTTTACACTCTGACTTAAACCACTTGTGTAGGCTGACTACAAAATCACTCAACTTTTCAGAAAAGCTCTGCTCTGAAAAGACGGCGTTGTGCTTGTAAACAGGAAGCCACTTCCAACAACCTTGCTTTTGTATTCACTTATGTTATTCTGTTTCTACTCTGACCTACAGAAAGAGCTCCCCTGCCAAGGAACATGATTGAGAACAGCATGTTTGATGAAGAGCCAGATGTGGTGGATTTGGCGAAGGAGTCCACTTCCTACCCCATCGACTCAGATGATGTAGTCTATGAACCCCGCAGCTCGCGACTTTTAGTCCGAGGCCTTGGGGAAAACGACCTGGACGAAGACGAGGAAGACTACGAATCCTCCGCCCGTCTTCTTGGCATGTCCTTCATGAACCGTAGTTCCAACCAGCGCAGCGCTGCCTCATCCTACACCCGCCACCAGCCTTCTGGATCGTGCTCGATGCCTTCAGCTAAGTCTACGGTGGTAGGTGTTCTCCTCCTGGTTGTGGTGGTCTCCATATTCATGGTCATTTACTTCGTTCCAGGCTGCACTTTCACCAGAACGGGGTGCCAAAAGACAAATTCAACCATGGAGAGAATCTATCCAATTTCTACAAGTAAAGAACTTTTCCCATGGACAGAGTTGAGGTTACCATCCAGTGTGCATCCAGTGCATTACGATATTTCACTCAAACCCGACTTGAAGCATATGACCTTTCAAGGCAGTGTGTCAATCAAAGTGGAAGTGTTACATGAAACAAAGATTATTGTCCTGCACAGTTCTGATATGAACATAACCAAGGCCACTTTCCATGAAAAAGTAGTTCACGTCCTAGAGTACAAACCTTGGCAGCAGATCGCCATCAAATTTCCAGAAGATCTTAAGAAGGGGTCATATGTTTTGAACATTGACTACACGGCAAACTTCTCCAACAGCTATGATGGCTTCTACAACAGCTCCTATGTCGACAGAAATGGTACAAAAAGGTATTTGCAGTCCAATTCACCTTTGTGTAACCTTCTGAATATTTAGGATACATTTGAATGAACTAGTCTGCTTAAGTGTGTTGATTGACCATTACTTCTACTTAGTTATCTTTATGCTTCTCAAACACTTCTTTTAATTCACTCCATCTTTCTTCTAGAGTTTTGGCCGCTACTCAGTTTGAGCCCTTGGCAGCCCGCAAGGCTTTCCCTTGTTTTGACGAGCCAGCTTTTAAATCAACTTTTCTAATTAAGATTACCAGAGAATCCAAGTATATCAGTCTTTCAAACATGCCCAAGGTAGTTTTGCTTGTTTGTTTACTGTTTTTTCCCCTTTAAATTAAATGGCTAATACATAAAATCTTTAAATTGCTGTGTATGTGTGTGCTCTTGAATATGTGGTTTATGAGGACACAAATGTGTATAGTGACATGGGTATTACAATGTAAACATGGTTTATGAGGACACTTCCTGTGTCCTCATAAATGGCTTAAAAAACATACTGAATGTTTTAATGCAGTAAGTTTTCGGTGATGGGTAGGTTTAGATATAGGGTTAGTGTAAGGGGATAGTTTGTACAGTATGAAAACCATTACGCCTATGGAGAGTCCACGTAAACCACATATACAAGTGTGTTTGTGTATACACTACCGTAAGTTTGTTTGTTTTGTTTTGTTTTTTTGGAAAAAAAGAAACTTATTCAGCAAGGATGCATTAAATTGATTAGAAGTGATAGTAAAGGTAAATAGTAATAGTAGGGGTGCACCGAAATTTCGGCCGAAATGGCATTATCGGTTTCGGGCCGAAATAAAAAAAAACGTAAACCGAAAATGAATGTCACCCGCCCCTCCCATCCGTGTGCAAGCCTTAGGTTTCACTCACGGTCAAGCACGCGTCTGCCTATCAAAGATTAAGCCTGTCAGTGGTATGGAAGTATTTTAAAGTGAAGGAAGAGACTCGATGGGGAGCGCCCTGCAAACTGTGCCTGAGAAACGGTTACGTACAAGTGAGGAGGCGTACACTCCCTCACTTTCTGAGATGTTTGACGAAATTTTACAGGAAAGCACCCCGATTCGTAGCGGTGTTGGAACAAGCGCAGCCGCACAACAAATATAGACGTATCTAGCTGCACTACCCATTGCCAGAAGCGACAATCCCCTTGACTACTGGCGCACGAACAAAGGCTTTCCATTGCTTGTGTGGATTGCATGCAGGTTTTATCTGCCCCAAGCTCCAGCACAGACAGTGAGAGACTTTCAGTGCAGCATATCATGTTCTTAATGAGAAGAGGAACCGTCTTTCCTGTCAAAAAGCTGAGCAACTTTTGTTCTTAAAGTCGTCATGAAATCAAATTTTACCATTCGTATTTTTATATGTAATATTGTAGTGTTTATTATAAATGATTTATCGGTGCACTTCCAAATCAAATACGTTACCCTTCCCTCCCCCCTCGAAACGACTTCTCTTCTCTTCCGGTCAAAATCTATCTTGGCTATTGTGGTCTGTCTCTCTCTGTGCTCTCGAGGGTGAACTTGACTATCAGCCGCCTCATCTTGGTTCGCGGGAGGCTCATATAAATATGGGGTGATTCCTTCCAGAAAATTTGGGTGACGGTGGTGAGTCCGGGGGAGAGAAATCCTCCACAACTGACTGTAAACTGGCATTCAAATCTGCCTCCATTTTGTTAGCAACGCCCAACCTCCAACCCGAAGGACAAAATCAAGCCCCGGCCCCGCCCTACATTTTTTTCTAATTTCAGAAGCCGTTTCACTCGGATATACGTCACAATAAGGAAAAAAGGACAATCTCAACGTCCGTTTCATGACGACTTTAAAGAGAAACCTGCCACGTTTGCTTAAATAAACAGCAGTCCAATTTTCTGTGTGTATAGCAGTTACATTAAAATTTGCGTAGCACTGCACAACTGTGTTTCCTAAGGCTACATAGGCTTACATGTTGTTTACAGTTTGAGTTTGGATTAAGTTCTATGGCTGTTTTTCCACTGTTGTTTTGCACAGCAATTTAAAATGTAAGTAAAAAATTGTTTACATGCAGCAGCAGAATAGAGGCCCACTGCCATTCTGTGATTTTGTGTGCAGTTATTCAGATACAACTGTTAAAAAAAAATTTATTTGATGGAACATAAAACTTGAAGAATAATATTATTTGGTATTATTATATTTATTGTTAAAAATATTTTAGGTTTTGTATTATATATATACTATATACTTTGTATTATATATATATATATATATATATATATATATATATATATATAGTATAAGTTTTTAAAAGAAGCCATTTTCGGCTTCAGTTTCGGTTTTCGGCCAAGTGCATCCTAAATTTTCGGTTTTGGTTTCTGCCCAGAATTTTCATTTCGGTGCATCACTAAGTAATAGTAAAGGTAGATGTAAAGTAAATTCTATGATGTTAGAAAATATATATATATATATTTTTAAATTGATGCTGTTCTTACGTTACCTTTTTATTCATAAAAGGATCCTGACTTTTTTTTTATCACAGTTTACACAAAAATATCAAACAGCACAACAGTTCACATCATTGATAATAATATAGTAATCGTTTCTTGAGCATCAAATCAGCATATGATATTAGATTTCTGAAGGATCATGTGACACTGAAGATTGGAGTAATGGCTGGTGAAATTCAGCTTTGCCATCACAGGAATAAATTACATTTTAAAATATATTACAATAGACGATGGGTATTTCAAATTGTAATAATATTTCACACTACTGTTTTTACATTACCGTTTTTTTACATTCACATTAACAAAAACATAAAATCTTTCTGACCCAAAACTTTTGAACAGTATTGTAATATTTGTTTTATAAAACCTTGTCAGATTTTTTTGATAATTTTATAGTTTTGTAATTGTATTGTCTATACATTTGTTTAAATTTTTTTAGGTCAAAACCACGGATTTAAAAAATGGCCTTCAAGAAGACGAGTTTAAGAAAAGTGATACAATGAGCACTTACTTGGTTGCATTTATTGTGGCTGAATTTAGTAGTTACAGCAGGAATGTCTCTAATACTATGGTATGTATTCTTCTCAAAAATCGTTGTCTTGTGTTGAAAATATTCTGGAAACATATTGCATGATGGTATATATATATTTTTTTTTTCTTCTTTAAATGTTGTGCAGGTGTCTGTGTATGCCGTTCCAGACAAAAAGGAACAAGTGCATTATGCTCTGGACACCGCTGCAAAACTGTTGGAGTACTACAACAAGTTCTTTGAGATTGACTACCCATTAAGCAAGTTAGGTAAGACACCTTTCCTCACAAAAACTCTTCAAACAGGGATTATTAGATTCCTAGAATAGCTGAATGGACAGGCTAATGTAATTTTTACGAAGAACAAACTTAAAAATGTTTAATTGTGTTGCCTTATATTACCACGTTTTCTTTCGAAAATCAATAGATTTAGTGGCCATTCCTGACTTCCTCGCTGGAGCCATGGAGAACTGGGGACTAATCACATTCCGTGAGACAACTTTGCTAGTAGGGAATAATTCCTCCCCTATAGACAAGCAACTGGTGACTTCTGTCATTGCTCATGAACTTGCCCACCAGGTAATTCACTTTATAAATAAAGCTACATTCTCATGACAGGGTAATGATAGTCACATACAAATAATTTATAACTAAAAGCAGACATTTGACATTATCAGGACCCACAAATATTGCACCATTGCATTGTTATACATTATATATATATATATATATATATATATATATATATATATATATATATATATATAAATGTATATGTGTATATATATATATATGTGTGTATATGTGTGTGTATATATATGTATATATATATTTATTTTTATATAAACATTATATAAATACACATGTATGCATGTATATATTTAAGAAATATTTGCATGTATATAATGTATATATATATATATTTATACATCATTTATATTATATATAAATATTTTATATATAAATAAAAAAAAATCGTAAATATATACATGCATATGTGTGTATTTATATATCCCGGTACGAAATAATTATACACAGTACACATACACACATATATTATGTAAACACAAACTTTTATTTTGGATACGATTAATCGTTGCCCAGCACTAATAGTAGTATAAAATACAAAGGATAAAAAAGAAATTAATTCTTTCAATTCAATAAAAAGAAAAGGTGATTCAGACATGCTATGTTCATTATGTTGTTTTTCTCTTCAGTGGTTTGGAAATCTGGTGACTATGAGATGGTGGAATGATCTTTGGCTGAATGAAGGATTTGCAACCTACATGCAGTACATGTCGATTGAAAAGTTGTTTCCAAAACTTGACATAGTAAGTTTTAGACTAAATTAGGAGAAATACCCTTAGTTTCTTTCAGTACGTTATTTTTTGTTGTTTGAATGGGTCTATATTTGATCTTGTGTCTTTAATTTCCAGGGCACTGAATTCTTAAATGTTCGATTTAAAGCACTAGCCAAAGATGCATTGAACTCGTCCCACCCAGTGTCTACTGTCGTGAGCACTCCAGAGCAGGTTGAAGAGATGTTTGACTCTGTGTCTTATGAGAAGGTATATCATACGTTACCTATTGCTTGTGAAGTGGCTTAATTAACCCTCTTTTTGAAAACTGGCACAATGTAATCATTTTCATTGATTGTTATTGATTGTATATCTATTCTCATAACTTGTTTCTTGATCATGCAAGGGTGCTTCAATACTGCTGATGCTCAATGCAACCCTCACAAATGGGGAGTTTCAAAAAGGAGTGATTGAGTACTTACTAAAGTATAACCGATCAAACACAGAAAGTGAAGATTTATGGAACAGTCTTTCTCAGGTCAGACCGTTTTTTACTAGATTGAATTTAAAATGTCTGAACAGTGATTGCTTTTCAACATTTACGATAACAAAGCAAATAGTTTTTTGGAGTGTCATGCATACGGTTACTATACTTAATGAAAAAGCAACTGAGCTAACATCTGAGCCATGTTTTTATTATCGTGCACTGACATCCATGTTCTTCATAGGTGAGCAAACAAAATGTAAGTGTATCTGAGATGATGAACACTTGGACTGTTCATAAGGGCTTTCCTCTGGTCACAGTGAAGAGGAATGGCACTCAAGTGACATTGTCGCAAGAACATTTCCTTCTTAATGCTGAAAACAGCACAGACTACAGGTAGAGGATTTTAACTGTAAACATTTATCTAAAAATGTATTGTAATAAATTAGGTTGAGATCAGATCCGTTTGCTGTTGTGGTTAGTAATGTTCTTTAGGCTCTTTTTGCTACTTTAGGTACCATATGCTCCGGAAAATAAGTTGCACCGAGTCAAAATTCTGTCATCATTTACTCATCCTCGTGTCGTTCCAAACCTGTAAGACTTTCATTCATCGTTAGAACACAACTGAAGATCTTTTTAATAAAATCTGAGCCAGTTCTGTTCTCTCCATTGACAGCTACCACTTTGACGCTTCAAAAAGTTAAGAGATTGTAAAACTAATCCAAATTAATTGAGTGGTTTATACACGATCACTTTATATGATGAACAGATTTAATTTAGGCTTTTATTCCCATATAAACATTTATCAGCGAACATAAACAGAAGCTCAACTGAACCTGCTTGACAAATGAGAACAAACCTCTTGAAGCTGAAACGTGCTGCGTAACACACAAGAATGAACCTCATTGGTTCTTGCGGAAGGTCAAACGTGCTGCGTAACACAAGAATGAACCTCATTGGTTCTTGCGGAAGCTCAAACGTGCTGCGTAACATGAGAATGAACCTCATTGGTTCTTGCGGAAGCTCAAACGTGCTGCGTAACATGAGAATGAACCTCATTGGATCTTATGGAAGCTCAAACGTGCTGCGTAACATGAGAATGAACCTCATTGGTTCTTGCGGAAGCTCAAACGTGCTGCGTAACACGAGAATGAACCTCATTGGTTCTTCAGGAAGCTCAAACGTGCTGCATAACATGATAATGAACCTAATTGGTTCTTGCGGAAGCTCAAACGTGCTGCGTAACATGAGAATGAACCTCATTGGTTCTTGCAGAAGCTCAAACGTGCTAAGTAACATGAGAATGAACCTCATTGGTTCTTGCAGAAGCTCAAACGTGCTAAGTAACATGAGAATGAACCTCATTGGTTCTTCAGGAAGCTCAAACGTGCTGCGTAAAGCATTGGTTCTCACACGTCAAGCGAACATGCTTGAGCTTCCGTTTACTTCTACTGATGTGTGAGTTGATGAATGTTTATATGTGAATAAAAGACTATTTTCAATTTGTTCATCATGTAAAGCGATCGAGTCTCTTCGACCTCTCAATTCATATGGATTAGGACAATCATATGGACATATGGAGATTTTACGATCTCTTTAAGAACTTTTTGAAGCGTCAAAGTGGTAGTTGCATGGCTGTCAATGGAGGGACAGAAAACACTCAGATTTTATTAAAAATATCTTAATTTGTGGTTTGGAACGAAATGAGGGTGAGTAAATTAGACAGAATTTAAATTTTTGGGTGAACTAACCCTTTAAAAGAATAAACAAAGATCGCATCGGTGTATAGGCTAGGTCATTTTTTTATTACTCTTAGAAATAATGTAAAATACCAGCACATAAAACGGAGCGTTTACAAACATAGTGGCAGTAAAGACATTTATAAATATTTCTATTTCAAATACATACTGTTCTTTTGGACGTTTTATTCACCAAGAAAATGTATCGTGATTTCCACACAAAAATTAAGCACCACAACTGTTTTAACATAGATCATAATAATGTTTCTTGAGCTGTAAATATTAGAATATTAGAATGACTTGTGAATGATCGTGTGACACTGAAGACTGGAGCACAACTGTGGCCAAAAGTATTAGCAGTGACAATGTTTTCTGCTTTAGTTGTTGTGGTGTTGATTCACATTGTTTCTAGATTATTGTGCAGAGTGTTCAGATGCATTTGAAATAATTGCAAATAAAAGCTTCACAATGCACAAAATATAATTTCACTAATCATAACATCAGCACATGGGAAACTGTGAACAAATACTAGTCATGTGAAAAAACTCCTATGAAAGGCTTATTATCATTATTTTCCAGTATTCCATAGAAACATGAAAATATAAACTACAAATACTGAAGTATAACTTATATTATGTAAGTATAATTTGTCACTCCCAATATTTTTGGCCACGGATGTTGGCTACTGAAAATTAATCTTTGACATCACAGGAATAAATTGTGTTTTAAAATATATTAAAATAGAAAGCAGTTATTTTAAATTTTAATAATATTTCACAATAATTCTGTTTTTACTGTATTTTTGGATCAAATAAATGCAACCTTGTTAAGCATAAGAGACTTCCAAAAACATTTCAAAATCTTACCAAACTTTGAACTGTAGTGTATGGCATGATATAGAATAGTCTAGTTTGTATTAAGGTTCCAGAGGTTTAAACGAGCTCTGTTATAATGATCTATTAAAACAGCAAGCTTTACTTGAAGTCCGCCTCTCTTAATGTTTAATGTTAATTGATCGATTTTTGTGTTACATATAGCAGCTTGTGGCATGTTCCCCTGACATATGTGAACGACAGCTGTAGTGTTTCTAGCTCCTGCAAGCAAGTGTTTCATCTCAAGGACAAAACAGGTGAGCATTGTCCTCAGGACCAAGTGTACGGACATAGACAGAATATTCCAACTACTGGAAATGATAATATATTGTTTGTTGCTTTAAATCTTTTCCAGCCATTTTAAAGATTCCAGATGAGGTGAAGTGGTTGAAGTTCAACTTCAGGAGTGATGGCTTCTACATAGTCCATTATGATATGGAGGGATGGAAGGCCTTGATTGATGCTTTGAAAGAGGACATGAATGTCCTCACCTGTCAAGACAGAGCAGCTCTCATCAATAACATCTTTGCTCTCTCCAGGTAGATCTGATTTTAAATGAAAGGTTAAAGTTATTAGACGCTGATGCTACAGAATTCCTACAATCAAGGAAAACCTGACATCATCAAGGAATCATTTATTTATTTTTATTTATCAATAGTTTTTATTGTTGTGATTCAGCTATAAAATATTTTTATTTTATAATACTGCTATTTGCAATTGCAGTCTCACAAAAAATAATACACAATTTTTAAATAATTTTAAAATATTTTTTTAATAATTATTCCATCATGAACATCTGGAGAAAAAAACACACTGATTGGTGTGGGAACTTGAGTGTTGTACATTTGAGAATATTTTATAGTGATGTGATCAGGGTTTCCGTTGTCCGGTAATTACCGGACATTGGCCGGGAAAAAAATTAAATGTCCGACGAAATTAAATCTCTCCGGTCAAATTGTCCGATTAAAATTGCCTAATAATCCCGCCCCCCTAACACAATCTGAATTTGAGAATAAGCCTAAAATGTATAAAGCTAAAATACACCGACCTTTTGCTATGTTATAAAGGAACAGGCTCTACCATTTGAAAGTTATTAAACAACATCGCATGCTGCATTTCAAATAAAGCGCACGCCTAAAACGGCTGTAATATAGACCTAAACAACGAACGATTGAGTGAGACGTTTCAAATATGGCCAGGCCCAGGCAGACTAGCCTTAAAAGCTTTATTCAAGGGCCAGACGCGACGGACGATGGTGAATCAGGAACGCCTGAAGCCTCGGATGTCCAGAGCCAGACAGCTCCACCACCACCGGACGTTCATGTTTTTTTCCGTCTATTTGAAAGTTAGGCTAGTGGCGGCTCGTCAATAGAGGGCGCTGCCGTCCCTGGCGAATCAGAATTTGATACATGTTATTTTATCCAATCTGATTGGTTCTCGTTACCTGTCATTCAACTTTACGCTCTTGGGCCACTACTGCGAGTGCGCAGGCGACTTCGACAAAACCTTGCTAGGCTGATCACTTTCGTAGAGATAATGGCAGCCGTTAAACCACATTTAACCCGTCATTGATTTACAAAAAAAAATTTCACAAGGCGTTCGCTGGAAGAAAAAAAAAAAGGATAAAGGATCTCGGACCGGACCAACCCGATTTACAAATCCGGCAGCAGCCAGTGACAGAGGACGAGCTTCACCCGGAGCTTCACCTGCGCTTGTCATAAGAAACGTGTCGGCACTGAAGTTTTGTGGACAATAACGGGGGTAAGAGACCTCAAACAGCTATCTGAAATTTATTTGTATTTATTTTCGCCCCGCCCCCCAAAAAATAATTATCACCAGCCGCCACTGCAAACATGTTGCATTCTATACGACCTGATTATGTCATTTTTTAAGTTACATAGCCTGCCTCCAGTTTTCCTCAACTTGACTAATTAACAGGCGATATTTGACCGGCATATCATCAAAATGTCCGTAAAACGAAACCTCTGCCGGTCACTTTGACCGGCACCATTTTTTTCTAGCGGAAACTCTGGATGTGATAATACTGTAATACCCATCAAAACCAACATGCAGTATTTATGTTTTACTATTTTTTTTCAAGAATATTTTCTGCAGTGTAAAAAATCATTAAATGATTTGACCTTTTTTTTTTTTTTTTTTTATTCACTACCATTCAAAAGTTTGAGGTCTGTAAGATTTTTATGTATGTTATGTATGCTCATCAAGGCTGCATTCATTTGATCAAAAATACAGTAATATAGTTTAAAATATTTAAAATATTGTCTTGTATCTCGTTATGCTATATCACCAAATATGGTATTCAATCTTTTTTCAACTTTCAATTAGGACAGGTTTTGTATTTATTTTTTAAACTGACTGATTGCAGGCCTCATTGATCTGAGCTTATATTGGTCAAAAATGACTGGCGAGCAGGACGAGGCCAAGGGACGTGAGAGAACGGCGCGAGGCTGGTGGCGTGAGTGATAATTAACGTCACCTGTGAGACGCACCGGTCTCATATCTCTCACGTTCCCTCGGCCTCGTCCTGCTCGCCACAAAGACCATCCATTGAAAATTAATGGGGAGATCGAAATTTAGACAAACATTTAGTGTTCATGAGCATGTTCATCATGTTCATGTTAACATATTTGCATGTGTACTTGCAAAAATAAAAGCCTCGGACCTGTGCATGCTTGGATACATGCGCACACACACACATTGATGTACACAAACAAACTATTTAGATAATTACAGGCTTTCTTTTTCAGAGAGATGAACTTTATCCTTAGATCAATGAGGTCTATGATTAATCAGTTTCAAAAATATATATATGTTTATTTTTGGGATGCTTAATTATGCTTCATCTTTCCTCCAGATTGGGAAAGGTGTCCTTCAGGCAGGTCTTAAACCTAATGGATTACATAAAAAATGAGATCGAGACGGCTCCTCTGATTGAAGCTCTGTTCCAGCTTGATCAGGTTTACAGATTGCTGGACAAAAGATCAGAATTGAACTTGGCAACTAGAATGACGGTAGGAAACAACTTACATCTACATTCTACAACATCTTATGTAGCTGTTGTATTTAAATGTCTCTCTTTATTTTATCTCAGGACAATGTATTTAGTTTTAAAAGTTGTTTGACTTCAATCTTTGCAGAGTTACATCTACGAACATTTTGGAAGTTTGATGGACAGTCAGTCATGGGGACTGGAAACTTCTGTGTCGAAAATTACGCTTCGGTCTGCCCTGCTGGAGATGGCATGTTCCCTCAACAGACCCAACTGCACAACACAGGCCAAACATCTGTTTGATCAGTGGATCCATTCCAACAAGACCTCTCCGTAAGTTTGAGTAGTGATTCACCCGCTACCCTTGACTGAATTATTTGAATTGCTCTTAATTAACTGATAACTAGTCTTGTGATTTGCAAAAAAAAAGTCATTATTGTTAGTCTGCAAAGAGATGGAAAGAGACATTGTCTAAAGCCCTTGACTCTTGAGCTCCTTACTGCAGTTTTTTCTCTTCTTGTTATATGCTGTGTTGTATTAGGATTCCCAGTGATCTCATGAGAACAGTTTTCAAAGTTGCTGCCCAAACAGATGACGGATGGGATGTGCTTCTGAACACATATAAACTCTCCATCTATGACACAGAGAAGCACAAGACACTGGAAGCTTTGGCCAGCACTCAGGATGTACGGAAAATCATTTGGTAAGGCTGGATGACATGTTCTTTTGGGAGGGAAAATCTTTTGAGCTGTCAGCACATGCAATACTGAATTTCACTTGGTTTTCCATTTTAGGATTCTGAAGAGAAGTCTTGATGGAAGTGAGATTCAAACTCAAGACTTTCCTTTGGTGATCCACACGATTTGTAGGAACTTTGCTGGCTACCTCTACGCTTGGGATTTTGTGAAGGAGAACTGGGACAAAATCACTCAAAAGTGAGTGGTGAACTTTTCATATTTAAAGAATCAAAGAACCCCTGGAGGAGGAGGGTTACTTAAATATTTGTTTTAAGCAAGATTTTGAATCCACACACATTTAATGTAAATATTACACCTTTTATTCTTTACATGCATGTGCATACAGTGATTGTGCATAGTAAAGGTAAATAAAACAAAATAAAGAAAAAAAATGTCATGAAAAGACCTTAAACAGTGTTCGTTCAGAGTATGTTTACACGACAATGTTCTAAAAAAAGAAACGTTTTTCCTTTGCGTTTTGTTGCGTACAGATGCCAATGTTCTCAAAACGATCCCCATTCACACAGGTCTGTGAAATTAACTGAACTAAAGTTGCTGTATTATTCATTCCAGGCCAGTAGTTGGCGATGTCACTTTGTAAAGAAACACTATGCGCCTATAGACTGAACACGTAATACGCATACACATGGCGTCACCGTTTTCACAAATTCACATGTTTGCTGTTTACATGGGGACGATAACAGTACCGTTTTGAAAACATGCACTTTGAAACTCGTTTTCAAAAGCTTGTGTTTTCAGGCCCCCAAAACACAGTTGTCGTATAAATGAACATTCAAAATGCATAAAAAGTTTATAGTTGAAACCGGTGTTGTGTAAACGGCTGTATTTTTGTAATTGAATTTTTGCCATGAAAATAGCTTTGAATGCTGACATGGCATTAAATAAAATAATCTGAATCTGTGTAAACGGCCCCTTAGTGGAGAAAAGGTCATAAATGTTTTAAGGCCTAATATAGAAACCACATTTTTTTAATAATGAGGTGGTTTTGCAAATGTATCAATTAGTTCATTGTACGTGAAAACATTCAATGTGTAATTTAATGTTTTCTCTTTTCCATTTTCTTTATGTAAGGTTTCCTCTCGGATCCTTTCCCATTCAGAGCATCATCATGTCCGCAACCAGTCAATTTTCCACAAAAACTCATCTTGTGGAGGTCTGTTCATCCAAAAAAAAAAAGATCATCATCATATATTTGTTCAAATGAAAAAGTCAAATTCTAATTCATGTTTTTGTACTGAATTATTTTTCACTCATCCAGGCCCAGAATTTCTTCAGTTCTCTTGGGGCGAAAGGTTCTCAGCTGAGGATCGTGCAGGAGGCCACTGAGACCATTAAGCAGAACATGCGATGGATGGAGAATAACTTGAACACACTCCAGCACTGGCTGTAGTGAGAAGAGAGGAGATGGCTCCTCTCTTGTGCCTCACTCCCTCAGGTGATGTCACCGGGCACATGCAGGTGTGAGTGTTATAACGATATTACAGCCAGAGCCATAAATGTACAAGCGTTAGGTCAAACTCAAGACAGAAGGGCAGATTTACTTGGATGTAAAGGGCTGTTTAAAAAACATCTCTTTTTAGGGCGTCTTATATGGAATTTTCCAGTGAACTGTGACCTAGCCAGAAGCTTACTAGATATCTGCCTGAAAACATTTAGCCTTTAATAGTAGCTATGTAAATTAACAAGTCTGGATATTACGTGTAAAGCAGATGTATTTTCTTACTTCCTTTTAAGTTCTGAGTGAAATGAAAGCGTAAAGTCAGCAGCATATGATTTCCTGTGTCATAACTTTAGTGTAAAGGCTGGCGTGTTTTCTTTTTGTGGTTCATTTTGGGGGCCCCAACTCGGTATATGTATGGCTCTGGCCTCAAGCACTATTTGCACTATTCATAAATTCACCTTGCTCAGGGCAAATCTGGTTGTTGTTTAAATATCATGATGCATTTAATCCCTTTTACTTAATGTCGGTGGCTACAGACCAAAACCTCCCATCAGTATCTCTTAAATATGCCCTTATCACGCAATGCCAAAAACAATAGTTGCCTAATGAAATACTGAAATTATGCGACAAGAGATGTCACAACAAGCCCCTTTCTTCTAAGTATAAAAGTTTTATTTATGTATGTGCTGGTGATGTTTTTAATAATTTGCAGTCATACAATGCTTGTAATCCAGCACTGTGTAAATGTTATTGCCTGACAATCCTTTGCACAAGATGTATTTTAAAGTTTAATTTTAGAGTTGAGTGTGTATATTATGTATTGTTTGTGCAGGCTTGCCAATAGTTAAAAGAAAATTTGTTGGTCATAGGAAAGATTAAGTTAGCATTTCTTTTATTTTGGATTTTGCCATGTGTATTCTGATGAAGCTGAAATATTTTAGTTTTGTTGTAAAATATAGAAGAGGCAAAAAAAAAATGTAAACTCATACTCGTTTTACCCATATGATTTGACTCAAAGATATATATATATTTGTTAGCAAGTTATTTAAGGGTAATTCACTATTGTCAAATTGTTACAAGACAAAAAATGCCTCTAAAGTCACATCACTGATGGAGAGTTGTTAGATTTTTCGCTCCTTGCTGATCTTCACTGGTTGCTACTGATTTTTTTTACTCTTCAAGGATTAAAAGTTTTTGTGTGTGTGAAATGTTTTCTTCACATATTTTCCTCAGATTTTCTAGCTATTCAGGAATTGTTTTAGCAGAATGTTTAAAATGCGTTTAGTTTGTCAAAAAAATATGGAGTCAAAACAATATCACATTCGCGCACAAATGCATGTGTCAAGATGCGCATTTATGCAAATTAATACATTACATTTTGTAAACTCATAATACAGGCCACAAATACACACCCAATTTAGCTTTATTTTAATGAACAAAATCTACTGGGATATTATCATGAGATGTTGTGTGTGAATATTTGTGCATTTTTATGCATGCATTTCTAATATAGTTTTATTCTTTTTTTTTTTTTTTTTTTTTAGTTCTTTCCATGTGTCAGTGTGAAAATCTGTGCTCACTGTGAATAAAGCTCACATTAATACACTTCCAGGTTTTTGTTTATAGCTCAGTGCGTTGACCTCATAAAATGTCAAATATGACTGGTACATTGTTATTATTTGGTTTGTAGTAGTAATTATTCCCTTGATCAGCAGCTTTATTTATATATTTGGGATAAAAGTGAATGATAGTCTTTAAAGGAAGGACAACAGCAGCATTGTTACATTGTAATGGACACTTCTAATGTTAGTTCAGAGCGTTACAGTTATCGATGAATGTATTCATGTTTGTTACTATAGATCGGTTTAAACACAAACATTATGATTGTAATTCCCATGTATCTGAATTCATCTGGATTTATAATATGGTCAATTAAACACAATGAAGTGTTAAAAATAGAGTGTTGAATCAATTTTCTGAAATTATTTTGATGTCACCGTTTCAGCTGTCATAATTTAGGATTCATATAAACCTGTTGATTTCTGTGATGTCCCTCATGAGATGTTTTGTGTTATTGGCTGCCATTCACAAAATAAGTATCCATGTAATACGTTTTATCCATGTAACACCTGAAGTGTTTCTGTGTGTTTATGACTGGCTGTTTAATAGAAATGATATTTTGGCAAGAGTCCAGATGTTAAACGGTTAAACTTGACATAGTATAAAAGAGAAATATACTTGCTTGTGAAAAATATGCTATGTTAAATGACTTGAAAACCGTCTAATGCCTGAAGAAAAAATTATTTATTAGTTCGACCAGGTTGCAGGGGAAATTGTCTTATTTTATGTTTTTAAACAGCTTTACACTGGGTTTGGATTTTAAGTTTTTAAGATGTTGCTTAATGAAAAACCACTGACCCATCTTTATAAAAGACAAAAAAGGAAATTAAAAAAATGTGTGCACAAATTTTTCTGTCTAGAAATTCAGTAGATGGCACTGTTCTCTCTCTTGTTCTCTTGTTCTTTTTTCCAAACATTTATGTGCAAGAAGAACACACAATATGAAATAAAGACTGTTAATAGTACATATAAATGCATACTGTATGCTCCATATAATGCTGATATTTGTTAAATGAAGTAACAACTGGGTGAATAAGAGAGCTTTCAGAATTCCAGGTTTTATTTTGTTGTTGCAGGAAGAGTTTTGCTAGTGTTATTTTAAGACTTAAAGTAGAGCACAATTGCTTAGTTATTGTGAAGCATAAATAAAGTTGGTCAGATGAGTATCTAAAATGTTTGGCATTCCATAATTAAGTGTTTTACCTATTATTTACAGGAAATAAATCATCATTTGAGTTATCACAAGAGGCAGTGTTGGCATGCCTGCTTAGTTATGTCACCTTTGGGTTTGCTTTTAATTAAGTATAAATATGCAATTTTGGAGGCCTGGTTTCCAGAATACGATAGTGTATTGGGGCTTATTTTGGTTAGGCTAGTGGCTTCACTATTTAATTTTTTGTTATATGTTGGCCACAAGGTCAACTGCAACTTCATTGATGAGCCAGACTGGCTCTTTCCCCTGAAGATGACACTCCATTTGTGGTGTTTGGTGATTTAAACATCCACTAGCAAACCACAAGTGACTTACAGTTCTCTTCTGGATTCAACTGACTTTTAACAATAATACAATGTATAATATATAGCCCTCTGTCTGTAGGAATACCAATATGGCTGCTCAAACACTTCCGGCGTTCCGTCTGCTGGCAGTAAACAATATTGGGCAACGCTTTAGATTACAGTCCGGAAAGTACTGCATAATTACGACAAATTTACAGCGCAACTTTCGGTAATTATAGTGTACTTATAAAGTACTTACATGTAAGTATAAGGGAACAATATATAATCTTGTGGGAATAAAGGGGTAAGAACCAGGAGATTTAAGATTTTTTTATTATGATACAGCAATCTTACATTTGGGAGCAATTAAGTGAGCACATACACTGTGTACATTTTTGTAATAATAGTGTACCAATACATACTGTATAGGCTTTTTAAAAATTACATGACTGCATTTATACAGTAATCATTTTTTTTTACAAAAACTAAAACTATTGCAACTTTTGCTTACATACTGGGGAGTTCATGTCCATGTAGTTACAGGGTAAGTGTGACATTGCGGGCTGTAAATTAAAGTTAATGCTTGTTACCCTCTTGTTCCATGTTACAGGGCAAGTACAATGAAAATACATTACATACACACAATCTAATATCACTGACTCTGAAACCTTTATTTGTAATTGCCAGCAAGGAAGCAAGCAGTTGAAAAGAAAGAAAGAAAGAAAGAAAACGAAAGAGGTTATGGTGACAGAATGACAGAGAGAGCAGAGATGAGGTAAGGAATTAAAGGTCAGTAGGAAAGAAAATGCCATGGGTCTGCGGAATTTGCATAGCGTAACTCCGCTCCACCTCATGGGTATATAAGTAAGGACGCTGGCAACATGCAGTTATGTTTTAAAGCTGAGGAGCCGAGACTGAACTCAGGTGTTCCCGCGGTACAGCAGAAGTGGCAGGGAGACTCAATTTTGACTAGGGAATGAGGGTTATATACGTAACCGAAACGTTCCCTTTCATAGTCACTACGAGTTACGTTGTGATGACGAATGGGGTTCCCAGTCTAATCACGCCACCTCGGCTGTCTTCCAGTGCCCTGCGTAAGTCTGAGCTCCCTGTCGTGAGACTAGCATGGATGAAGGACTCCTACTTTTCACAGGAATACCAAGGTACACTGGGAATCTCAGTGGAAATATGCAATTATTGCCTGCCCGAAGTGGGGGACTTATAGAATACACTGGGGGAAACACTGGGGTTTCCAGCCCGCAGGGTGGAATGTTTCAACCCCAGGGGTGGCAAGGTGGCTTACCAAGGGAAGACACATGCTCAGAGAGGCTTACAGTGGAAATACACATGTGAAGGTCGCCCAGAGGGGGAACTATCACATGGCGGCACCAAACCAACGCGAAAGCTGGGCGTTGATGTCAACAGTGCTGGAGGAACTCAGGGCTTGTCAGGGAAGCTCACTTGAGGAAACATCGCACGTATCCAGTCCGAGGAGTGCAATGGCGAGCAAGCGGAGACACCTGAGCAGATCCTAGTACTGGCTGGTTGAAGTGAGTATATGAGAGGACACTGGCTGCACTCGGAGATTGAAGAATCTGTCGAATGTGTTGGCTGTCGCCCAGCCTGTAGCTCTGCAGATGTCTGTTAGCGAGGCACCATACGCTAGAGCCCAAGAGGAAGCCACACTCCGGGTGGAGTGGGCTTTCACACCAAGGAGGCACGGTCGACCTTGCTGCTGGTATGCCAAAGCAATGGCGTCCACTATCTAGTGAGACAACCTTTGCTTGGAGAAAGCTTTTTCCTTCAGCTTCCCACCATAACAGACAAAGGACTGGTCGAGGTCCTGAACACCGTGTTCTGTCTACGTAGGCATGGAGGGTGCATACTGGACAGAGCAGTGCCAAGGCTGGGTCTGCCTCCTCCAGGGGCAGCGCTTGCAGGTTCACCACCTGATCTTGAAAGGAAGTGGTGGGAATCTTGGGCACATATCCAGGCCGGGGTCTCAGGATCACGTGAGAATAGGCCAGCCCGAATTCCAGGCACGTGTTGTAGATTTTTCCCTAAACCTAACCTAACCTACCATAATTTATACTCTAGCGCGCCTATACATTGACGTCAGCTAAGTTCACACTTCCGCCAGTCTCCAGTCGACTTCAGCATCTGTCTAATCCTATACTCCAGTGAGTCTCCAGTCGACTACAGCCGAGTCTAATCCTATAATTCTAATTTACTAGTTTCCTTTCTTACTTGCTAACTAACTTACTTGCTTCCCTAAACTGATCTGCTGCGCAGCAGTAATATCAGACAGACTTCAGCAAATGTCCTTTAAATGCTTTAATCACAGCCGGGACAGTACTCAAGCAGTTCTCAGAGCATCTCTCCCAAGAAGAAGCTTTAAGCTAGGCCGGAGGATCTCAGACAAATTCCATTGAGAATCCCACCAGTAAACACTAATACAACAGTTTTTATAGTATGGGGGTATGGCAAAATGACATGATACATTACATAATTTCTCTACAATTTGATTAGTTCTTCATTACTTCATAATCAGAAGTTTTCAAACCTAGACATCTGTCTAGTTTAATTTCCCATATATGTTATTTATACACATGCACACACAGCCAAAGTCATGAGTTTTCAACTAAAGGGGAAACATACATTTCAAATTCAAATGTTAGATGTTAAATAAGGTTAGATGTTAGAAACATGGTTAGTTTAATATACAGTCTAAAATTTCCACCACACACGCTTCGTCAACGGAAAATGAGCGCTGTCTTAATTGACAGAAACTTAAGCTCCACTGATTGCAGAGGCTCAAATGGAGCACTCTGCAGGGCACTTAAAACCACTGAGAGGTCCAAAGAGGGAACGAGAGGAAGGTGAGGAGGATTGAGTCTCCTCGCTCCTATCAGCAACCTGATGATCAGGTCGTGCTTTCCCACTGACTTACCTTCGACTGCGTCATGATGTGCGGCGATAGCGACAACATACATTTTCAGGGTGGAGGGAGACAGCCTTCGCTTCAACCCATCTTGCAGGAAGGAAAGCACGAACTGATCGGGCATTTCCTGGAGTCCTGGAGTCACTTTCTCGGTGAGAAAAGCACCAGTTGACGAAGAGGTTCCACTTCAACGTGTAGGCATGTCTAGTGGACGATGCTCTAGCGGAAGTGATGGTAGCTACCACCGCTGGTGGTAGGGTACTCAAACCTGCCTCGTCCCGTCCAGGAGCCACACGTGGAGGTTCCAAAGATCGGTACGAGGGTACCATAGGGTGCCCCGTCTGTGAGAAAGAAGGTCCTTCCTCAGAGGAATTGGCCAGGGAGGTGCTGTCGCGAGGAGTACAAGTTCGGAGAACCAGGTCCGGGTGGGCAATGAGGCGCAACCATTATGACCTACTCCTCGTCCTCCTCACTGGGCTCACTGGGGGAAACGCATACTTGCGGGGCCTACTGTGCACCCGTGTGTCCGTGCCGAGCGTGCCCTCGGTCAGGGAGTAAAAAAGGTCGCAATGGGACGAGTCGTGGGAGGCAAACAGGTCTACCTGCTCGTCCCCGAACTGATCCCAAATCAGCTGAACCGACTGGGAATTGAATCTCCATTCTCCAGGAAGAGACTGAAGCTGTGAGAGCTTGTCGGCAGCACAGTTCAGGTCTCCCGGAACATAAATGGCTCGAAGCGACCTCAGATGCTTCTGACTCCATAGGAGGAGGTGGTGGGCGAGTTGCAACATATGGCGGGAGCGTAGAACACCTTGTCGGTTGATATACGCTGCTGTCGCGGTATTGTCTGTCGCGGCGATTCCACCGTCCGACACGTCCACGCTACGTTAGGTAAAAGTAAGGTGCACAGTCACTGCTTTCCTGGTGCTCGTGTTCTCGATATCACTGCGCGGGTAACTGAGATCTTGAACGGTGACGAGCGCGTCGGAGCTGTTGTGCTGCAGCGGGTGCTAACGACATTAGGCTGCGACAGATGGAGGTTCTGAAGAAAGACTTCAAGAGCCTTATCGATACGGTACGCAGCACATCGCCTGAAACATCGATTATTGTGTCTGGACCGCTTCCTACGTACCGACGAGGGCATGAAAAGTTCAGTAGATTATTTGCGCTAAATGAATGGTTATTGTCATGGTGCAATGAGCAGAAACTGATTTTTGTAAATAATTGGAATCTGTTTTGGGAGCGACCAAGGCTCTTCCGTGCTGATGGCTTACACCCAAGTAGAATCGGGGCAGATCTTCTGTCGGATAACATCTCCAAGATGTTAAATACCATTTGACTAGTAACCAAAAATCCAAATCACAGTCTCTACTCCACCAATTTAATTGATATTAATACTAGTGTAGAACATTGCATAGAAACTGTGTCTATTCCTCGTTTACTAAGATCAAATAATAAATCTACTGCGGGATCTAGAAAAAATCTAATTGTTATTAAAACAAAAAATCTCGCTATTAGTGAACAAAAACAATTTCTAAAGCTAGGTCTTCTAAACATTAGATTGCTCACACCTAAGGCGGTTATTGTAAATGAAATGGTCACAGATAATAATTTCGATGTTCTGTGCCTTACTGAAACCTGGCTTAAACCAAATGATTATTTCGGTCTAAATGAGTCTACTCCTCCAGGATACTGTTATAAGCATGAGCCCCGTCTGATCGGTCGTGGTGGCGGTGTTGCAACAATCTACAGAGTAGAGATGCGCGGATGGGCTATTATTTCATCCGCAACCTCATCACAAAACTCATCATCCGTCTGCCATCCATCCGCACCAACTTTTTTGACCAATTTTCAAAACACCCGCCCGCAATCCGCTGATTGGGCGATACAAGGTGCTGCTGATGACAGCCGCGAGACTAGAAAGCTCTCAGAATATCAGCAGTGAACTCCGTCTCCGATCGGCGCGCAGGGACAAAGATAACAATATTTAACAATGTATATATATTTTTCGGTAACACTTTACAATAAGGTTCATTAGTTAATGCATTAACTAACATTAACTAACCATGAGCAATACATTTGTTACTGTATTTGTTCATCTTTGTTAACGTTAGTTAATAGAAATAGAGCTATTCATTGTTTGTTCATGTTAGTTCACAGAGCATGAACTAATGTTAACAAGATTTTAATAAAGTATTAGTAAATGTTGAAATTAACATGAACAAAGATTAATAAATGCTGTATAAGTGTAGTTCATTATTAGTTCATGTTAACTAATGTAGTTAACTAATGTTAACTAACGAACCTTATTGTAAAGTGTTACCTATTTTTCATTTGATTGGTTCAACCGCCCGCCACCCGCCCGAATTTAATTAAAATATTTTTTTTCGTCACGTCATCCGCGGAGTCCTCGGCTGTAACCGCCAACCGCGCATCTCTACTACAGAGATATCCTTAATGTTACTCAGAAAACTCGACATAGGTTTAATTCGTTTGAAGTGCTTGTGCTAAATGTTACGCTTTTAGATGTAAGAAAAAAATCCCTATTATCTCTAGCATTGGCTACCGTATATAGACCTCCAGGGCCTTACGCCAATTTCCTAAAAGAGTTTGCTGACTTTCTATCAGATCTTTTGGTCAACGTCGATAAAGCATTAATTGTTGGAGATTTTAACATACACGTAGATAATTTAAATGATGCGTTATGGGCTGCGTTTACAGATTTATTAACCTCTTTCGGGGGCAAGCAAAACGTCACCGGACCAACTCATCGTCTTAATCATACACTTGATTTAATTATATAATATGGAACCGATCCAACCGATATAGATATCATTCCACAAAGTGATGATGTCACTGACCACTACTTAGTAACTTGCATATTACGCACTGCTGTAATATGTCATGCTGCGCCACGTTATCGACCAGGTAGAACAATTCATCCATCCACCATAGATCATTTCTCAAATAGCTTATCTGATCTGTCTCAGCTGCTGCCTGAACCCAAACAAACAGATGAATTAGACGAACTAACTAGCACTATGAGCACCATTCTCTCTAGAACATTGGATATTGTTGCACCCATTAGATTAAAAAAGGTCAGAGAAAAAAGTATAGCACCATGGTACAAAAATACTACATATGTTTTAAAGAGAGAACCCCGTAATTTAGAGCGTAAATGGAAAAAAACTAATTTAGAGGTCTTTAGAATCGCGTGGAAAGACAGTATGTCACTTTATAAAAAGGCACTTAAAACGGCCAGGGCTGAGCACCTCAGCAAATTAACCGAATTAACAACCGAAATAATCCAAGGTTTTTATTTAATACCGTGGCTAGACTAACAAATAAACAGACGTCGCCTGAACAAAATACCTCGTTACAGTTTAGTAGTAATGATTTCATGAACTTCTTCACCGAGAAAATTGAAAGCATCAGAATCAAAATCGTAAACGTTCGATCTTTGCTCGCGCCTTATAATTCGGCCGCAATTATCACCCCGCAAGAACAATTACAATGCATTACAACCATAGAACAAAAAGAATTAAATAAACTTATCACTTCATTTAAAACAACAACATGTTTATTAGATCCTATACCAACTGAATTACTGAATGAAGTGTTACCTATAGTGGAAGAGCCTCTTCTCAATATTATTAACTCATCTTTATCTTTAGGTCATGTTCCAAGAACGTTCAAGCTGGCAGTTATAAAACCTCTTATTAAGAAACCACAATTAGATCCAAATAACCTAGCAAAGTACAGACCCATTTCGAATCTTCCATTTATGTCAAAAATATTAGAAAAAGTTGTGTCCGCTCAACTCGGCTCTTTCTTGCAAGAAAACGACATCTATGAAAAGTTTCAGTCTGGATTCAGGCCACATCATAGCACTGAAACTGCGCTTGTTAGAATCACAAACTTTAGAATCGAACACAGAATCGATTTTAGAATCGATTATAACTTCGGCAAACTATGGAGTGCCGCAGGGATCTGTGTTAGGCCCTTTATTATTCTCAATATATATGCTGACACTTGGTAATATTCTAAGGAAACATTGAATTAGTTTCCATTGTTATGCTGATGACACTCAAATATATATTTCATCACGGCCAGATGAATACGCTAAATTATCCAAATTGACAGATTGTGTTAAAGATATAAAAGATTGGATGACGCATAATTTTCTTCTATTAAATCCAGACAAGACAGAGGTAATACTTATCGGTTCTAAAAACCGTCCACAAAACCTTTCACAGCACGACTTTAACATAGTAGGATGCCCTGTTACTTTATCCGCTACAGTAAAAGACCTGGGTGTTACATTAGACTGCAACCTGTCTTTTGAAAAGCATATTTCATATGTTACAAAAACTGCTTTTTCCACCTTAGAAACATTGCTAAGCTACGTAATATGCTATCAGTCTATCAGTCACTTCATTGGTTACCTATAAAGTTCCGTATTAAATACAAGGTATTGCTTTTGACTTATAAAGCTCTAAATGGTTTAGCTCCAGTCTATTTAACGGATCTTATATCGCCTTACAATCCATCGCGCTCTTTAAGATCACTAAATTCAAGGCTTCTGGTCATTCCTAGGATATGCAGATCCACCAAAGGAGGCAGAGCATTTTCACATTTAGCTCCAAAGCTCTGGAATAGCCTTCCTGATATTGTTTGTAGCTCAGACTCGCTCTCCCAGTTTAAAACTAGACTGAAGACGCATCTATTTAGCCAGGCATTCATATAAATTTTTTATCTTACAGTTACTGTAAATTCGGCCTCTAGTTCATAAACGCCAGAGGAGAACTGGCCCCCGACTGAGCCTGGGTTCTCCCAAGGTTTTTTTTTCTCCATTGGGTCATCTGATTGGGTGTTAGGACACCATTAGGTCACTGGATGTAGTTCTTCGGTTCCTTGCCACTGTTTCCTTTGGCTTGCTCAGTTGGGGATATTCAAATTAATTAACCAATCATACCATTGATCAGCTCTACCAAACTTGGATGTCTTTTTTCCAGTAATAAACAAACATTGTTAAGTTGTTTTGATTGATACTGTGAAGCAGCTTTGATACAATCTGTATTGTGAAAAGCGCTATATAAATATATTTGACTTGACTTGTCTGAGTGGACTAGTATGTGTTGGTTCTTGAGCAGCACAAGAAAGCGGTGCAGAGCGAGGCGTACTGCCAGCAACTCAAGGCAATTGACATGCCAAAGGCGCTGGGGTCCTGTCCAGGTGCCCGCGGCAGCATGTCCATTGCACATGGCACCCTAGCCCGTGGTGGAGGCTTCTGTTGAGACAACAACATGCCTGGAAACGCGTTCTAAGGGCACTCTGGCCCGTAGAAAGCTGAGGTTCGTCCACGTGGTGAAGGTCTGACGGCAGGTCGGAGTAACTGGTACTCGGAGCGTGCCTTGTTCCCATGCCCACCTTGGGATTCGGTCACAAAGCCAGAACTGAAGCGGTCTCATATGAAGTAATCCGAGCGGCGTTGCTGCGGCTGCAGATGCCATATGCCCCTGGAGCCTCTGAAATAACTTCAGTGGAACAGCATTGTAACGACAATGAGTCTTACATTAAATGCATTAACATTAGCTCAAATGATCTATAGGGAATATTTATAATTAATCATGAATGATTAATATATTGCATATTACAGTTAAATTATCGAAGCTGAAAATAGATCGATTGTATATATGAATGATCACCGTAATGGGTTATAGTTCGTCATTAATATATCAATAGTCTTATTACAGATTGATTATATGAGATAACCCTAAATGGAATTAATTTAGTTATCGAACAATCTGTTTGTCCAGCAAACGGCCGTAAGATTAACTTATCAACTTCCCAATAAAGTCATCACTTCTTATAAACTCCAAGAAATATTAATTTTCTGGCCGTGAACATTAATTTTCCTGTGTTTATAAAATTAAACTACTCAACGTAGTAAATAATAAAGCTTTTTGTAGCTAAAGGATCGAACATTTCATTGACTTTGTAAAATGAGCATTTTAGACAATTAGCAATCAAGAATATAATGGTTTTAATAAAATGAAGCTACGGATACAGAATTCTACATTTAAACACGGGATACATGTATGTACAGTAAACAGTAAAACTAATGAGACAGACGAATAACGAACAGGAGTGAGAGAGAGAGATTGGGAGAGAGAGAGAGAGAGAGAGAGAGAGAGAGAGTAAGAGGATGAGAAAGTGAAACTAACGGTCAGGATGAGAGAGATCACCGGGGTGATCGCAGCATGGCAAAAATCACAGACAACGTAACCCTTAGAGAGACAACAAGAAATCACATCAATTAAATCAAATCAATAACCTATACTTGCGTATGGTTCTCTTTGTGTTGCTGAGGAACGCAGAGTCGTGTGCTTGTTTGTCCTTCGGCGCTATAGGCTTGTTCTCTCGTGTCTTCCGGGGCGAGCAGACTCGCGGGAAGTTTTAAAGGTTCACCGAACGTGAAGTTACCAAGGAAATAGTTCAGAGTTCATCTCCCTCGGGAGGGAGAGGCGAAAATGAGACTGAAACTTAGTAAAGACAGGAAAAACGGAGATGAGAGCTCATACTCCCATCTTCTTCCGTTGAGCGCAGCTTGCGTGTTTCCTTTAAGAGCCGCGGGGATTTCAAAGAGTCCTTTTAAAGTTGAAGTTGCAGGCTGTTCATTTCACTGAACGTAGTGAGTCCCTAACGGGAGTCATGGGTCTTCTCTCTGGAAACGTAAGTGCTCTCTAGTGCTCTGTGAGAAACTTCTGTGTCAGTCTCTTATGGAGAGGAGGGGTTCACGCCTGCTTCGCGTACGTGAACCAATTATCTTAGAGTGTCTCGAGCGGGAAAAGTTCTTCTTTGTCTTGTCAGGATAATTTATGATGGTATGAAATTTTGTCATTTCTACCCAGAAAGATTGTACACACAGAACAATACATTTAACTGTAATATCCTACGTATGACTTGTTTAGTCAAAACAAGACGGTCAAACAGGTACCAAGAATGGCCGGAAAGAGTAGAAGAAACATAAAGTTACATTCATATGCAGAATTACACACATTTAATGTTCACTCACACGACTATAAAGCCATAATACCGGCTACCATGACCTAGGAAAGATCAAATTCATGTTTATACATTTCTTAAGTGGTTATACTTATAGAAAATATAAGATTGCAGAGTCTATTCCTCTTTCTTTATCAGAATTCAAGTGGGGGCTGTGATTCCCTTGGAATTCCTTTTGGGGGTCATAAAGTTTTATGACCTAGCAAGAGGGAGAGTTACAGACGATGATCCTGTTAGGGAATCTTTCTTTGGAAGTATACTTAAGTTTCGAAATTACAGAACAGTCTCAAATTACATCTACAGAATAAGACAAAACTAATTAGATATGCATTCATGCAGGAAGGTCAGATACAATTTTGTGTTATATACATTAAGGACATTTCTATCCTAAGTTGCACACAAAGGACGTTTGTGTGCGGGGTATGTGTGGCGTGTGTGTGTTGATATCCTTATGGTCAGCATCTGTCCATCCGTGGTGTGCACCATGTGAGGGTTTAGTTCGCAAATGGTTGTCTTCAAGACAAAGGGTAGTTTTGTGTGTATATCGACTTATCAGTCTACGGAGACATAATAATTGATGAGGGGGGAAAAACTAGCTTGAGACCCTGAATGGATCAGTTCTTATTCTTTGTGACTGAACACAAATTGCAAGCAGTGTAAGGATTTGAGAACAACGGGGACCTGTTTCTTGATTGCGCAATGTGTAATAAATGAAGTTAATCAATGACCTGCTGGCAGACATTGGGGCACCATATCACATGATTCAAGGTTTTGTGAATTAAACATATATGTGTTCATATTTGTTCAGTAGTGAAAGGAGAACAATCAGGATTCGGTCAGTCGCTACAGCATTCTTCCCCTTGAACTGTCTCAGGCCAGTCAGCAGTGACTGCTGGTGCTCGATTGTAAGCTGCTCGTAACATGGCGACCGAGTCGATTTCCATACCGAGAAAAGAGATCCTCTGCATGGGATTAAGTTTGCTCTTCTCCCAGTTGACCCGAAGGCCCAGACGAGCTAGGTGCCGAAGCACTAGGTCCCTGTGTTCACAAACCCGCTTACTGATATGCCCTGCCCCTCGAAAGCAAACCGAAGACACGGTCTGTGTTGAGGAAGAATAGAGACATGGAAGTAGGCGTCCTTCAGGTCGATCGCTGCAAACCAATCCTGTGGTCGTACACATTCGAAAATGCGTTTGGCCATGAGCATCTTGAACAGTCTGGGATATGGGGGAGTTGAGGAAGCCAAAGTCGCTCAACCTCGCGCATATCAACCAGGTTAAGCCAGAGATATATTTCCTGGACCACGTATGTAGACATCACCTGACCCAGGGAGCGTGTGGTCACCCACGTCACTCGTAGAGTGAGGTCGGTGGCGGCACGCAGCTCTTGCATGAGCCCTGAATCAGCCCTACCCTCGTGCAAGTCAGTGAGCACCCTGGCCTTGGTAGACCTGAGGGATGGCTATGGCATGCAGTGAGGTGGCAGCCTGCCCCGCAGCTCTATAGCTCTTTGCCACCAGAGTAGACAAAAACCTACAGGCATTGGAGGGGTACTTAGGGTCGCCAGGCCAGGTGGAGGCACTGTGGGGACACAGATGTGTTGCCACAGAACACTCCACGGCAGGGACCCCAGTGTACCATTGGCCGCGGCCTCAGAGAAGGCAGAAGAGGCCGCTGAGCAGACGCAAAAGTCAAGGGAGACTCCCACAATCTTATGACCTCTTCATGCAAGTCCGGGAAGAAAGGAATACAGGCGCCTCCAAAAACCAATCATCCCGGGAAAGCATGGCCCTGGGAAAGCACGGCACCGGGAAAGCGCAGCACATACGAAGGCGGCAGCACAGCCGAATTCTCATCTCCAGAGGACTCCAGCCCACCTTGTGATGCGGTGATAGACATGATTTCATCTTCCGGGGCGCCAAATGAGATGCTGGGCCCGCCGGCGTCCTTTGAACGAGACTGGTCAGCAATCCCACCCGGAAACCTCACGGGTTGCAATGTGAGAGAGGTGTGTGTGGATCGAGGATAATTCGTCGGTTTTGTTCTACATCAACTGCCTCAGGTCACCCTGGCCACCAGCCAAAGTATTTCCTCGCATGAAGAAAATAGATTGGGGTGTGGATGAGGGGACTCTCGCTCTAGTGAGGTCATTGAGTCTCGACCACAACATTGCGATGGTCATTTTCCCGCAATGAAAACATGACGCATCCATGAATGCTGCCCAGGCGTCATCTAAGCCCAAACACGCCGAGCAGCGTTCATGCCCAACAGCAGAATCAATCAGACTACCACACCCAGAAGTACACGGGCATTTAAAATACATTTTTAAATAGACGTGCAATATGCAAGCTCTTTTGTGAGAGGGAAAACTCTGCAGATGCTGAAGCGACCAGGGAGAAACACGACTGGCAAACCACTGCACAGATCAGCAGGCACTGTGAAACTCGCTGGGAATCGCCGTCACACCAACACCTGGAGAGAAGCTCGTCTCGAACAGAGAAGAGAGTTGATCTCAGAATGGCTTGTGGAGTGAAGAATGCTTTTGTTTCCTAAGCAAAAACATAGCTGCATGTTGCCAGCGTCCTTCCTTATATACCCACAAGGTGGGGAGGAGTTACGCTATGCAAATTCCGCAGACCCATGGCATTTTCTTGCCATTGGCTCGTTTTATATTCTCGAAGGGGATAGGCTTTCTAAGCGAAAACCCATTCATCGCCACGACATAACTCGTAGTGACTACGAAAGGGAATGTCTGTTGGGGGACCAAAAACAGTACATGTTGTTTTTGTTGATTTAAATTGTGACCCGATCTGGCGAAATGAGTCGGAAGTCGCAACGTTCCATTTTAAGATATGGGTCGATTATGTGGAAATTTTTTTTTTTTTTTTGCTAATTTCAAAGAACAGACATTCAAAAATAAACTCCCAAACTTTCGTAATCCAGATAATTGAGTAAAGGTATTTAAATTACTATTAAAGTTTACAAAGTTTTACTAAATTCGATGGAAATGAACATTGTTTTTCTCAACTCCCATCGTCACCTCTGAGCATTTCCCAGGTATCCCCTGAAACGTCACTATCTCTGCTCTCCAAATGGTGTTACACCAGAGAATTTCTAATAGAAAGAGAATTGGCACTGTCTGATTACTTCCGGTTTCTGGACTGGATGCAGCAACACATCTCTGTCCATGCGGGGGCGCTCGCAGACGAATGCAGGATGAATGGGATTCTATGGGGTTTCACCCCCAGAAACATCCACTTTTCTCAGGATGTAATTTTTTGTCAAGTAATTTGAAAGTTGCATTCAAAAGGGGGGGCTAAGATAATACACTCAGCTGAAAATTGCATTTTTAAGTTCACTTATCTGTTCTAAAAATCCGTTCAAAAATGTGATGACGTCACATAATAGCAGAATGCTAGCGTGTTCCGGCCAACAACGACCTAACCTGTAAGAAATCGAAAGGACATAAGTACTCGTTCATTCGACTTTTGGACTATAATCTATATTGAACTTGCGGAATCAACAATAAAATCTACGTTGATTCAACGACAAGCAGGAGAAAGGGATACATTTAGCCGTCTAGCCCATAGACAGTAAATGAAATGGACACAGCGACCCCATTGATTTCAACGGAGAAGACTGAAGCCCGATTATTGCACTTCCTGCCTGATGGCTGAGCGACTGCGCAGACTCAAACTGAACGTGACGACAGTCTGACAGTTGTAAATCTTCTAGTAGCTGTGCCAAGACAAATCTGAATCACCTAATTCCTCAAAAACGTTGTTGAAATATTTTGTCCCGTTGCTTTTATGGACTCTCTATCTATGTCCCCCCGATTGCCTCATAGACAATAAAAGTTTGCCCACGAGCTTCTCCTCCTGTCTATACGGTAATGTCTCTATTGTGCGACAGAAAGATGCGTGGTTATGACGCAATCGTTAGCCTATTTTTACAAAAACGGCTTCTACGGGGCCATAACGTAAGATACAAAGTATAGATATAAAATCAATTTATAGGGGGAAATATCAACACGAGCATGGGCACGACAGGTGCTGTTTGAATGGGCATGATGATGCTTCTGTCCTCCACTGCATGGGGTGAGATGCGTGGATCACTAGCTGCGTTTACTTGAGCCCCTTTTGTTTGATTTAAGAATAATTCCAAATTGATGACTTGTGATTAATCAGTATTTAAGAGCAGCATCTATGAAATATGGGTTGTGTTTTAAGCATTTGAATTGTCACCTGTTATGCATACGAAATTATGAAACGCGAATGTAAACCGTGTATTGAGTCGCGTTTCAAACTCATTGATCAATATGCTTGTGTAGGAGTCAGTGAAATGTGCGCTGGTTTCTCTCCGCGTTCTGCGCTGGTGTGCGAGTCACATCGACAATAAACGCAAGCTCTTATCAGCCATATCCACCGCGTTTACATTGTTATTAATAGTGGACACTTTCATGCGCTTCCATGTCCAAGTGTCTGCTATCAGACCCGTTGAAGTGCAGTTTATGTTCATGTGTGCTATGTGTGTTAACCCTATATAGCCTACCCTACATACAGTTAGGGTGATATACATGACTTAAAATGTGATATTGTCCGCACACCTCTTGCGTTTCGTTTGGTCACACACCACAAGGTGTCACTGTGGCCTCAAAGCTTCAGCACTGCCACTCTGAGCTCGATTGCTGATGTCTGAGGTTAAACACGCCCCCCTCATTAGCATACGGACAAATAAATGTAGAAATAAATAAATGTAGAAATAAATAAATGTGAAAATAAATAAATGTAGACATAAAAACGTATATACATAAATGAATGTGGAAATAAATAAAAGTGGAAATAAATAAATGAATAAATGTATAAATAAAATAAAAACGTGTGAAAAAATACAATTATACATAAATAAGGAAATAAAAGTATAAATACTCATTTATTTGTACTTTTTTACATTTCTTTGTATATTTATTTATGTATTTATTTATGTATTTTTGCTTTTTTACATTTCTTTGTATATTTATTTATGTATTTATTTATTTTTAATTAAGTCAGCTTTGGCATTCCATATCCAAACGTAAGTGACACTGTATGAGCAATATTAAATGAATAAGCAAACCTAAAAACAAATTCTGTTATACTAATTAAGAAATTATTTTCTGTATATTCTTTATATTCTTTCTCTTTTCTGCATTTACCCTCTGCTGTAGCTTCTTTCCTTTTAATAAACCTGGCATTGTATAATAATATTGTTGGCTCTGTGTCAAATGGTTTGTTGTGTTCCTAGATCCTTCCATGCTGATGCCCTGCACCGTAGCAGTTTTTGTCGTGATCATCATCTCTAAGATGCTATGAGCCATATGATAAGTAAGTAAAACTTCAAACATACACTAATGTCAAACATACAGTAGAGATCAAAATTAGAGAACAATTAAGAAACACTTGATTATTTTCAGAAATATTGTTAATCTTCATTGCTTGAAATTTTGAGGGATATTCGCTGTGGGTATACCATTGTTCTACTAGCATTTTTTACAAAATAACCAAGGTACTTCAACAAAAACCTTTATTTTGTGGAAAACACAGCGATCAAAATTAGAGAACAATAACCCTTGCAGCACAAAAGCAAGCATTACAACAAAAATTGCTTCCAGCAGTCAAAATTTAGTAGGAAGTGTAGAGGCCCTTGCTTTGAATGACCTGAGCACATCTGCGGCCACAGGACATCACTAGATTCTCACACTGCTCTGCTGTGATCTTGGTCCACTCTTCTTCCAGTCTCTTCCACAGTTCGCTAACTGTAGTGGGTTTCTTAGCCATAACTTTTTCGCCAAGGATTTTCCAATGATTTTCAATCAGGTTTAGATCAGGACTCTGGGCTGGCCATTTCATTATTTCAATTTTCTGAGCTTCAAGGAACTTCTTTACCCATTTTGCAGTGTGACGGGGCATTGTCTTGCATGAAAATAGCGGGCTCATTGGGAGATGCTTGCAGGGAAGGAACCACATGTAGCAGAAGGAGGTTCTGATAAACATTTGCATTCACCATGCCCAACTAGACTGTCCACATGACATGCTCCGCCTCCTCCACAAAGGTTAGTCTACATGGCATGGTGAATGCAAATTAGAGATGCTCCGATCAGCATTTTTGGGGCAAATCACCGATTACCGATCACCAAAATCATGATCTGATTGCCGATCACAGAATGGCAGGGGAATGGGAATCTTTTATCTATAATCTAGCAGAGTTTGCACCATTTGTAGAAATGAAACTAACTATGAAACAGTAGAAATAGGCTACAGTCAAGATCTTGAAGAACCACCAAGTGTTTATTTAATTGTATTTAGAAAATGAGATAACTTAAGGCTACTGTAGGCCATCTTTCCCAAATAAGGCAGAGTAACATAAAATTATTCCAAACAAAGAGGGGTCAGGCAGACCAACACACATTAGATCAGCTTAATGGGATGGGATCAAGTTACACTTAGGCATACTTGGAAATTATAGCCTCTTAATACACTGACTACATTTAATAATTGGCAGCAAAAACTTGTTTTTGACAGCAAAACTGACTACTGCCACAAAAGGACAAAACTATGGCAAGTTTTTTTCTGTTATCATTTATGAAAGTCTGATGTAGTTGAGGAAATATCTCGGGGCACGAATGTACCAATACAAATAAATAAAACATCTCCAGTTAACTAGCAGAGGCATTCATTTTGTTCATTTGTTAAATAAGAGGCGATCTAGCGCTGAAATGTGTTTTTTTTTTATCAAGTGATCAAAGTGCTCGACGCCGCGTGGATACTGTGTTCTCTTGTGGCTCGCGCAGTCTTCACTCGGACGCGCGCTTCAATCCATTGTGGAGACTCTCTATTCGTTCTGGTGAAATTACAAAACAAACTATACACAAACGTGTCCCTGTCTAATATACAACAACTGATAAACATAATCGGTTTTGATGAGGAAAAAAAAAACCTATACGAGTGCGGAATTAGAACCCAGGACCTCTGATCCCAGACGGGAGAAGGAGAACTCATGTTGCCACTGGCAAGCTCCGCTCTGCTGTTGTGCGCCCGTGTGCTGCGCATGCAGGTGGAAAAAAGTCACGCGAGTAATTTACGTCACGTGATCGGCTTTTTTGATCAGCGCTTTTGGGGTTCGCCGATCAAGCTATTTTTAGCCAATATCGACCGATCGTGATCGGCGGCCGATCAATCGGAGCATCACTAATGCAAATGTTTATCAGAACCTCCTTCTGCTACATGTGGTTCCTTCCCTGCAGGCATCTCGTGCTGCAGGGGTTATTGTTCTCTAATTTTGATCACTGTTTTCCACAAAATAAAGGTTTTTGTTGAAGTACCTTGGTTATTTTGTAAAAAGTGCTAGTAGAACAATGGTATACCCACAGCGAATATCCCTCAAAATTTCAAGCAATGAAGATTAACAATATTTCTGAAAATAATCAAGTGTTTCTTAATCGTTCTCTAATTTTGATCTCTACTACACTAATTGTCTTGGTACAAATGTGAATGTTTTGAAATAAGTTTCTTATGTTCACCAAGACAGCATTTAAAACAATAATATTGTGAAATAATATAATTTTCAAATAGCTACGATGTTTACATAATATTCCTACATATAGGGGCAATGCAGTGCAGAAGTTGAGCAAGTCTCTAAAGGCCAGTGAGATTGAAGACCTCATTTCAATGGTCCTAAAAATTGCTCCACACAGGCATTTAAAATGGTAAGCAATCGTGTCAGTTTTGTTTTAATTTTCAATGATTCAATGTACCTCATGCAAAATAATTTTTTCTCGTGTCATTTATGACGTTTTATTGGAACTTGGAAAGTATAATTACTAGATGAGTGTAAAAAGTATTTGTGCAGTGAATATCATAACATCAGTCTACAAGGCATCAGCAAAACTTCATTATTGCACACACAGCAATTTATTATTGCATCCCATTAAAAAAAAAACACACAAACAAACGTTTTTTCTTTGTACTGTATGTGATGATTGCTTCTCATAGAACATATTTGTGCAATCAGTTTGTCAAACTAATACCCTAGTTTATTATCTTCACTCTGCGTCACTTATGCGGTAATGTGCAATTGAATTATTGCAGGGCAAATTAATTTTAGTAATAAATTCACATCTTAAGGCTTGCAGGTGACTTTTGTCACGTTTAGCCACGCAATCCCTCGGTGATCACGGACTACATTTCCCTTCATGCACCTCCCTGGACTGATTACACTTTACACCATACACCTGCACTGCGCTGATTACACACACACCTGCATCTCATCTGACTCATGACTTTTTTTTTTTTTTTCAAGAAACTTGTGCATGCTTTCATCACCAGCAGGGTGGATTATTGTAATGGACTTCTCACTGGCCTTCCCAAAAAGACCATAAGACAGTTGCAGCTCATACAGAACGCTGCTGCCAGGATTCTGAGCAGAACCAGAAAATATGAACACATCACACCAGTCCTCAGGTGTTTACACTGGCTGCCAGTTACATTTAGGATTGATTTTAAGGTATTATTACTGGTATATAAATCATTTAATGGCCTAGGACCTCAATACATTGCAGATATGATCACTGAATATAAACCCAACAGATCACTCAGATCACTAGGATCGCATCAGCTAGAAATACCAAGGGTTCACTCTAAGCATGGCGAGTCTGCTTTTAGCTACTATGCCAGCCGCAGCTGGAACCAGCTTCCAGAAGAGATCAGATGTGCTCCTACAGTAGTCACTTTCAAATCCAGACTCAAAACACATCTGTTTAGCTGTGCATTTACTGAATGAGCACTGTGCCACTGTTCCTCCGACTGTTTGTACTGTATTTTATTTTATGTTTTTAATTATTCTGACTTCTTTTGATTATTTCTGTATTTTATCTTTTATTCTAAACTGTTATAATTATTCTGAATTCTTTTGATTATTTTAATTTCTTCTATGTAAAGCACTTTGAATTACCATTGTGTATGAAATGTGCTATATAAATAAACCTGCCTTGCCTTGCCTTTGTTTTTGATTTGCAGCTGATGGTGAAGTGAAGACGTTGGTGAAGTTGTTCACGGTTTCATGTTCACCGTACACATTTTCACAGTTTCATGTTCACCATACACATTTTCATACCTATTGATGTAAATTTTGTTTGATGTTGTTTGTTGTTTAAAATATGTTTATATCTCATCTCATTTCATTTCAGAGATTGCGATTGTTTCTTTAAATGCAAGTTATATTTATTTTTTTATATTTAATTCATGGTTCATAATATTCTTATGTTTTGTGAACAATAAACTATGTAGAAGAAGTGGCTTGTTGACTTATTATTTATGTACAGACATCAGAATGTAGAGGTTAGGAGAACTTACTGGGAACCTTGAGAACCTTCTTAACATAAATTGAACGTTCCTTTAACGTTGCGGGAACGTTCCGAATAGGTTCCTGAAACGTTCCCCTAACCTTAAGGGAACGTTCTATTTACGTTAAGAAAACTTTCCTGGATAACCAAAAGCTAACGTTCCCAGAACGTAAAATTGTTAGCTGGGTTACTGATGTCAATAAAATTAAGTTACTTGCGTTACAAATGTATTGTTAAGAAAAAAATATTTAGTAAAATGCATTTCTAATCACGTTTGGCCGGCTGCGTCAGCATGCGCTTTAATGAATTACCGGAGAACACGCTTCATGAGGCACACACACACACACACACGCAGCGCTACACGGTTTGGAGCACAGTCTGGCCGTTTCTCAATAGAAGTAGCCTACGCAAACTTCGGACTTGCGTCTTTGGTAGTTCAGACTTGCCAAGTTTGACTCAGGAGAACGAACTCCCGAGGACGAGAGGACGCGAGTCAGGTTATTCTGCAAACGGAACCGCGGCGTTCTTGATCGCGTCACTCAGCACGCTCTGGCTACTCCGGTTATCTCTTTATGTAGCTATATTTCAGGCAACAATAAAACGAAATATGGTATAAAACACAACTCTGCCTCTTTTCATTTAAAAAAATCGTAAACATATTAATGGCCACACAAATGTGGTTCAGGCAACGCGTACGTTGATTATCTTCACTGCATATATTTATAACAACACGAAATATAAAACACAACCCTGCTTCTTTTTGTTTTCATTTTAAAAATATGAAACATTATTTATCATTAAAACTGACATTTAACAGAGACAGGCTTGTCATTTTATTTTATTATACATGTACATACAGTGATAAGAATGTATAGTAAAATAAATATAAAAAATATTCTATATATTTTAAAATATATAAAATAAAATTACACAACCCTGTCTCTTTTTGTTAAATGTCAGTTTTAATGCTCAATAATAACCAGTATAAAAGTATAAGTAGCCTAAAAGGTATAGGAAGCTATAGCCAGAGGTGGGCACAAGTACATCAAAAACTATTTTGTTACAAAATACAAATACTGGCTCATGAAATGTAACAAAATAAAATACAAAATACTGATGTGAAAAATGTATTTAAATAAAATACAAGTAATTAGTATTTTGAAAATACAAAAATACTCCCACAATAATCTTAAGTCTTTTTTTTATTACTGAAAGGTCAATAACACAAATAGTAGCAATAACACAAATATGAGAAATGTGTAAATTCAAAATGGCGAAGTAGCAAAATAAAAAAGTGTGGGCATTTCACTAAATCTCTACAGGGCCTGAAATAGCTCCCTCTGACGTAAATGGCATGTATAGCTAAGTTCACATCAATGGTGTGGTAGGCTAGCCTGACTACGTCAGACTTCGTACTTCCGCTCAATTTCATTTCGCTTCTGTACTTAGTCTGAGACATCGACATGTCTCTCAGTTTTCCTCCGGCCTGAAAACAGCCGGCCAATCAACGAACAGAGGGCGGGCTGAGAGCCGTGACATAGACGCTAAGCGCCGAGTTTAAGATTGGGGAAATCGAAAACGACCGCGGATATGGAGACACAGGACGCAATTCGCTCTGTTGTGGAGAATATTCCTGGCATTTCCAAACTGAAGGCCGAACAAGAAGAGTGTTTGGTAAACATTTTGAATGGAGGTGATGTCGTGGCCCTACTCCCGACAGGTTTTGGTAAAAGTTTAATTTATCAAATATTACCGATCGTCAGCGAGAAACTGGGGAGGCCAAAGGCCGGCAAGGCGATATTTGTGATTGTGTCCCCCTTGGTTGCACTCATGGAGGATCAGGTTAAGGAGGCAGCAAAACTCGGTCAGCCATGTTCACTCCGGTATTTCGCTCGATGGTTTCGTTTTCGCATCATACATGTGTTTACAGTGGAAGTTCGATGCGGCTGAGCTGGCGAATAACACACGTCATAACCAAACGTTATGTGATTGGCTTACGGGTAACCAATGATTTTATAATTCAGACAAGCCCCCACCCCCCCCCCCCCCCCCCGTGCGCGATAAAGAAAACACTTTTCAATGATGCCTTTCCAGAAGTAGCAGAGTTTGGTATTACCAGGCTAGTGGTAGGCTGCCCTTAATAGCAAAACGTGTTTGATGTAGGCTACGTAGCCATATTATCACCGTTACTCTACTCGTGCCTTAAAGGACAAGTTCGGTATTTTACACTTAAAGCCCTGTTTTAAGATCGTTTCTGATGAAATAGAACGGTTAAGATTGAAATTTGGACAAATGCTGCTGTCCCGAGAATTTTCGGTTTCTGTGTTAGCACCCCCTCACCTCCACAATGGTTTCATAGGTGCACTGATAGAATCATTCATAAAACGCATTAAACTTTAGTTTACAAAGACGTGAAACTCACCGAGTGGTCTGGGGTGTTCACTGATATGCTCACACAAAAATCGCTGCAAAAGATGCTTTCCAACAGGTGTTTTACCATTCGTTGTGAAACTGTGGACCTATTTTTCCAAACGCGTCACAACCGGACATTCTTCCGTTGAGAGCTTGAATAATAGACACTCCAGCCCAGTTGGTGGCAATAATGCACCTTTGCCAATGTTTGGATAGCTTAGCCTACGATACCGCGACTGGAAGACTACAGAAAGAATACAAACAACGCCATTTCCGTTTCCGTCGGCGGAGTAATACCGTACCTCACAGAACATCCAATACAAGTCAATGGAGTTGGACAAAAACTACGATAAAACCTGTTGGAAAGCATCTTTTGCAGCGATTTTTGTGTAAAAATAACAGGCCGAGAATTTTCGTCACAAAATCAAAATTCCATTTTAATCATAATAAATATGATTAATCATATTAAAGTTGCAGTAGGGAGTTTTGAGAAAATGTTGACTTAGCCTGAAAATTTGAACAAGCACAACTTCCAGGTCCAACCCCCTTGCACTCTGCTGCACTACAGCCCTCCCTCCACAGCTCCTCCCCCACAGCGGAGCCTGCCGTGAACGCGCAGGCTAGTAAACAGGACCACCGATGACGGCAGATTATAAACAGTTATGGAACATTCACTAATAGGGACGAAACATCAACAATATGCTTTACATTGACTATGGCCTGCCCATACTTTGACTACAAACTTGGTCCTCAAATCATTATGTATTTTGCAATACATGTAACTTTATAACGTTGCACTCTTTCTATAAGTTATAAATAGCTAGTAAGATAACGTTAAAGAATTAGTTCAGTTTTAAAAAAAACTTTTGCTGATAATTTACTCACCCCCATGTCATCCAAGATGTCCATGTCTTTCTTTCTTCAGTCGAAAAGAAATTAAGGTTTTTGATGAAAACATTCCAGGCTTTTTCTCCATATAATGGACTTCAATAGGACACAAACGTTTCAAGGACCAAATGACAGTTTCAGTGCAGCTTCAAAGGGCTTTAAACGATACCAGACGATGAATAAGGGTCTTATCTAGCGAATCGATCGGTCATTTCAAAAATAAATAAAAAACTTTAAGTTTTATAAGCACAAATGCTCGCCTTGCTCTGTTCTGTGATGCACGTTCGTGACTCTCCTGTTTGAACTCGTTCATCAAAATGAACAAATCTTTTTCGAATCATTTCTTTCGTTGAATGAACGAAATGACTCCAAAAAAGACTCGTTCGAAATGAACGAATCTTTTTGCGAGTCATTTCGTTCGTTGAATGAACGAAATGACTCGAAAAAAGATTCGTTCATTTGGATGAACGGGTTCGAACAGGAGAGTCACGAACGACGCGGTACGCGCTCGCGCTGTGCAAGAGAGGGGTGATCAGCGCGTACACGAGCGTGATTGACACTGCTAAGACATTCCTCCTGGCTCTGATTGGTTGTTTCTGACCGGGAGCGGTGTATTTCTGCAAATGGCAATAGGACCACAGGGAGGAGCCAGAGGAGCTCGATTTTTTCCACAGATTATCTGTCTCATATTCTACTGTGCGGACATAATGACAGTTTTAACAAATATTTGTTTACAAAAGCTACCTACTGAAGCTTTAATCATAATATGTGTGGGTTTGTTTTACACACAAGACTCTAACTGCCCTGACCGCGTATGCCTTTTCCATAGTAGAATCGCGCTGCGTGCGCAATTACTGAAAAACAATAGGATTGATGATTATTTTATACAAAATCAATATCAATATTTCTCATATGTAATACGTTTAAAAACTGCAGATGGATGTTATATTGTGAACGCTTGCTTAGCATGGATAGTTACGACAGACGCGCTGTTTCATAATGGGTAGGGCCTATGATGTCCTTTTATGAATGACAACACAGTGCATTGATCTCATAAGGCACAATTATTTTCTCTATAATGCCGTTCAGTGTGCAATATGTGTGTGTGTAGACTCTATATTTTTCACAAAACACTTTACCTTAACGCCGTTTTTAAGAGTTCAAAACTCATTCACTTTTTGGAGGGAGCCCGGTCAACAGTGTGTCACGTGATTTTCGTGCATCTAGCCTGAACATTGCCATTGCCAACATCAGACCGAAAATATGGCAAAATCATTTACTATTGTGATTTTTCTTAAGTATTTAAGTATTTGAAATACTCTAAATACACTCCCTCAAAATATTTTGTTACAAACTACATTTTATTTTTTCCACACCTGCAAAATACAAATTACAAAATACACTAAAGTAATTAAATACGTATTTAAAATACATTTAATTGAAATACTGCCCATGTCTGGCTATAGCCTACAATTAGAAATAAAGCAAACAGTTCAGTCAAACATAAGTCAGCTCTCTAATAGGCTACAAAGTTAAAGTCACCTCTCGATGCATCCTGGGTAAAAGGGGCGGATAAGGAACACATCAGGGGTCTTGAACTGGACTTGGCTAGATGTGAACTTTGAATTGGAACAGTACTTGGGCAGCGACTGATGACGTTTCACAGGTCCACAAGAACATATTTGTCATGATTCTGCCATCATGTCTCTGTTTTCTCTGGTCTTGTGGCAGGATCATGGCAGACCCATGTTTTATGTACAAGCGCATGGTCTGTTATTTGGACCATGTGCTTGTGTTGTCTCGTAACCCCGCCCCCTTGTTATCCTCGTCTTGTGATTAGTGTCTAGTCAGTTTCACCTGTCCTCGTCATTAGTGTTCCCTATTTAATCCCTGTGTATTTGCTGTCCTGTGCGATTCATTATCATACATTGTGTGATTCTAGCTGTGAGTATCTTGTTGAGAGTCTTGTCTAAAGAAGTGTTTTGTTCCTGTCATAGTTGTTATTTACCATCTGAGTATTTATCTTTGTCAAGTCGATCCTGTCTTGTTTTGCCCCATCGTGGGTTTTGTTTTCTGTTTTTGTCTTTAATAAACCCCTGTTTAAGTTATTTGCTGTCTGCAATTGGGTTCATCTGCTATCCACACAACAGAATGAATCGCCCAAAGAAGAACCCAGCAGACCGTTTGTCCTTCTCTGCCAAGCATCGTCTGGACCCCCTTGAAGAAGTCTGGTTGTCATCCCCCCTCAACAAGAAGAGTATCACCCTTCCATACTCACCCGAGGGTGAGTGGATCTTGTCAAACTTCTCCCGGTTGTATGACCACTTCTCCCGGGAGGAGTCTGGGGCGGCGTCCTCGAGGTCTTTACCTTCTGCCTATCTTCCTGTCATCCCGGAGGGTCGTATGATAGGCGTTGCGACGCTTGGGGACCAGGCTGGTTCCCCCACGACTCCAGAGGCATCTTCCACACCCACTGACCTCCGTGGTAAACGAGGGAGACGGGTTTCGTGGGATTCCCCTTCGGAATCATCTTCATCTGAGCTGACCCTACCAGAAGTGGTCTTCCCAGTTCCCGTTTTGTCCTCCACTGAGCCTGTCCAGCCGATCACGAGTCCTGCTGTGACCATTGCTTCGCGACCCAGGAAGAAGAAGAGGAAGAGGGGAGCCTCTTGCCCTCTGTCTGTTCCAGGGCCCGCTACTGCAAGCGCTGTTCCAGGGCCCGCTACTGCAAGCGCTGTTCCAGGGCCCGCTACTGCAAGCGCTGTTCCAGGGCCCGCTACTGCAAGCGCTGTTCCAGGGCCCGCTACTGCAAGCGCTGTTCCAGGGCCCGCTACTGCAAGCGCTGTTCCAGGGCCCGCTACTGCAAGCGCTGTTCCAGGGCCCGCTACTGCAAGCGCTGTTCCAGGGCCCGCTACTGCAAGCGCTGTTCCAGGGCCCGCTACTGCAAGCGCTGTTCCAGGGCCCGCTACTGCAAGCGCTGTTCCAGGGCCCGCTACTGCAAGCGCTGTTCCAGAGCCCGCTACTGCAAGCGCTGTTCCAGAGCCCGCTACTGCAAGCGCTGTTCCAGAGCCCGCTACTGCAAGCGCTGTTCCAGAATCAGCAGCTGGTTGCTCGGCTACTGAATCTGCCTCTGTGAGAGCTGCGGCCGATCAAGCTGCAGAAGCAGTCCTGCAAGCGGTGTCTGCTCGTAAGCAGATGCCTATCATTGTTGCTGCCGAGACTCTAGCAAACTACCTTGCCAAGCTTGTCAAGATCCTCGATGTGCCCGTCATGTCTTGTCCCGAGCCCACTGTGTCTGTGAGCGCTGCACCCAAGCCTACCACTGTGAGCGCTGCACCCAAGCCTACCACTGTGAGCGCTGCACCCGATCCTGTCCCCGTGAGCGTTGCACCCGAGTCTGTCGCCGAGAGCGCGGCACCCGAGTCTGTCGCCGAGAGCGCGGCACCCGAGTCTGTCGCCGAGAGCGCGGCACCCGAGTCTGTCGCCGAGAGCGCGGCACCCGAGTCTGTCGCCGAGAGCGCGGCACCCGAGTCTGTCGCCGAGAGCGCGGCACCCGAGTCTGTCGCCGAGAGCGCGGCACCCGAGTCTGTCGCCGAGAGCGCGGCACCCGAGTCTGTCGCCGAGAGCGCGGCACCCGAGTCTGTCGCCGAGAGCGCGGCACCCGAGTCTGTCGCCGAGAGCGCGGCACCCGAGTCTGTCGCCGAGAGCGCGGCACCCGAGTCTGTCGCCGAGAGCGCGGCACCCGAGTCTGTCGCCGAGAGCGCGGCACCCGAGTCTGTCGCCGAGAGCGCTGCACCCGAGCCTGTCGCCGTGAGCGCTACACCTAGTCCTGCCCTGTCGCCTGCCATGTCCCCTGTCAGGAGTCCCGTTACCTCATCCTCTGTGTCCTCTATGTCTGAGCCTGTTGCTGCTCTCTCTAATGCAGTATCCCCATCTGTTTTCCCGGTCTCCACTAGTCCCCGGACTGTTTCACCATTTTTTCCTGTCGCCACTTGTCCCCGTACTGTTTCCCCTGTCGCCACTAGTCCCCGGACTGTTCCCCCTGTCACCACTAAACCCCGGACTGTTTCGCCCAAGCCCCGTCCTTGTGTGTCTTCCTCCAAGTCCCACCGGATTCCCCGTCCTCAGTCCTCGTCCCGAAGACCCAAGACCCCTGTCTCGCCCATCCATCCTGGACTGTCTCCCAAGGACTTTGTGTTTCCTCCACCTCCTCTACCCTGTTTGTTGTTTTTGATGTTTCACCCTAACCCTGTTATTGTTTTTTCATGTTTGCCTTTATTAGTGTTTTCCATGTTTTGTTGGTTCGTGTCTTTGTCACAGTCTGTCATGTCCCGTGTTTAGTTTCCCTTTGAGGAGCGTCTGGAAGCCGCTCCTTAAGGTGGGGGTTCTGTCATGATTCTGCCATCATGTCTCTGTTTTCTCTGGTCTTGTGGCAGGATCATGGCAGACCCATGTTTTATGTACAAGCGCATGGTCTGTTATTTGGACCATGTGCTTGTGTTGTCTCGTAACCCCGCCCCCTTGTTATCCTCGTCTTGTGATTAGTGTCTAGTCAGTTTCACCTGTCCTCGTCATTAGTGTTCCCTATTTAATCCCTGTGTATTTGCTGTCCTGTGCGATTCATTATCATACATTGTGTGATTCTAGCTGTGAGTATCTTGTTGAGAGTCTTGTCTAAAGAAGTGTTTTGTTCCTGTCATAGTTGTTATTTACCATCTGAGTATTTATCTTTGTCAAGTCGATCCTGTCTTGTTTTGCCCCATCGTGGGTTTTGTTTTCTGTTTTTGTCTTTAATAAACCCCTGTTTAAGTTATTTGCTATCTGCAATTGGGTTCATCTGCTATCCACATGACAATATTGAGAAACAGCCCTCTCTTCTGTCTCGCATGCGCGCTCTTTCTCGCTCGCTCTAGATTCCGGGAGATTTGAACTAATTTGCGGGCATCAGGGAGGCGCTATCAAAATGCGGGAGACTCCCGGAACTTCCAGGAGACTTGGGATGTCTGTATTCTGCAATATTAAATTACGGAAAGAACTGAGTTTCACTTAGTAGTGTATTCTTGTAGTTTTAATAGGTTTTCAAAGTAACTTGAAAGTAAAGTAATTAGTAATCTGATTACTTTTTACATGCAGTAATCAGTAATGTAATCAAATTACAATTTTAAAGTAGTAATTAGTAATTTGTATGGATTACTTTTTTTGAGTGACTTACCCAACACTGTTTACATGACGTGAGGTCGAATTTTTTTTTTACGTGCGAAAATTTCGGCTGCGAATTTCAGACTCAGTGTGCAATGGCCTTTATCTGTACAAAAATATCCGTGAGATTTAGAGATGGTCCTCACTGCGGAACATGAAATCCACGGGGAGGAGTCGGATCCAGATCCGACTCCTCCCACCTTACATACATCTAAACCTACCCAACTCCGCCCCCTGATCCCTAAACCCAACCCTAATCCCTAAACCCAACCCTAATCCCTAAACCCAACCCTAATCCTACCCATCTCCACCCCTTGGATCTTGATCCGACTCCTCCCCGTGGATCTCATGTACTGCATTGAGGTGCTACTGGAGATTTGCCCAAAACCACCAGTTGAGAAAGTAAGTTGTCCCTCTCCCTGCCCAGCTTAGAAGAAAAGAGCTGAAAGGTGAATTTAATGTCAAATTTGAATCTGAGTGAGTGTATTTACTGTATGGATGTGAGTGAGTGCAAATGTGAATGAGTGTAGCTATTTATCTGCAAGGAGAATCCATTACAATGTATTTGATTAACCCAATATTTAACTGTTATGAATTTGTTACACTGTTATTGTCAACTAGCCTACACAAAGATATGATTGCATAGACTAGCATTATTTGATCTCTGTTTCCTTGTCTCTCTGCCTCTCTCACTTTCTCTCACACACACACACACACACACACACACACACACACACACACACACACACACACACACACACACACACACAGAGAGAGAGAGACACACACACACACACACACACAAACAGACACACACACCCTCTCTCAAGCAAAAATGTAGCACCTCTGTTCAATCTTTCTGATTTTAGTAAATTTTTGTAAAAGGTACTTTTAAATTATTTATTCAAATAAAAACTTTAAAATAATTTGAGCTTCAGCATAATAGCATTTATATATATATATATATATATATATATATATATATATATATATATATTATTGTCTTTGGTCAAATTAAGCTGTAAAATAAATAGTTTAAATGCAATGGATTTTGAAAGATATCAACAAAAAACGGGCAAAAAACTTTAAAAGCGATTTTCTCAGGTTTTCAATTGGAAAAAGAGGGCAGATGACCATAATTCAAATGTGTATATCTTTACAACCATTCAAGGTATGACTTTGACTAGGATATCATTTGAAAGCTTATGGTCTCCTCTTTCCATTAATACCAAAATCTCAATTTTTAAATTTGGGTCACTGTGACTCTAGCACTAGTGACGGCTAGCAGACTTTTAGCCACTTTTAGACAGTTTAGCCAGTCTGTCTGCTAACTAATCTGGCCCCCAGTTAGTCAAATTTCAACTCTAAGACTATGTGCCATATACAGCGAGAAGAGTGATACCACCCCAAGAGGGATGAATACTATCTCTTTTCAACAGGTCAAGTTTGCTCTAAAAACTTTTCCAATTCTATAAACCTATTAATGCCACTTAATGTATTAATATATATTCGCCCTCTGTAATCATAGTTTGTGTGAAAAGGAACAAAAGTTTTTGGTATTTTAATGCCTCTACTAGGGCTGTGCGATATGGACAAAAAAAAAACTATCACGATTTCTTGATTTTTTTTTTCGATTTCGATTTTAATCACGATTTTGACACAAACAGACATGCTTTACAGTTTTAATGCATTCTGTGTGAATTTGAAACATATTTCCAAAGGAAACCAATTAGAGCTTTATCGTGTAGCACTACATCTGGTAAAACCAGGGGCGGTTCTAGGGTGAGTGGATATCCGGGGCTTAGCCCACAGAAATTCATGTATGTGTCAGGATACAAGGAATAAACTTTTAAATAAAATGTTTAATATTTGTTTTTTTGTTTTTCTTTAATTTTTTTTTTTAACAAGGTAAATCTTTCTGGCTTATTAAAATTAAAAGTCACAATGCCACAGAGTTAAACTGAAACATAAATCCACCCTCATCAACAAAAATGCAATAATTCATTCCAAAGTAAGAATACCAAACATTACAAGATGCTATTTACAAACAAAGGGAACAGAACAGGTCAAGTTCAACATCAGGTCAAGTGCAATTCAATAGCAATTGATAGCGATTACACAGCACTTACAATTTGCATAAATAATCGTACAAGACTAATGTATCAAATATCAAATTTGAAATACAGAAATATGAAATATTGAAAAAATTAGAATTGTACTTTGCCACCAGATGGCGGCAAGCCACTGCCTTAATTAGTGAGTCGGTTTATTCAATCGATTCGTTAAAAACAGATTATTCATTTAGAAAAAAGTAAGAAATGTTTTTTGAATAGCGGGGTCAGTGAATCGTTTACAAGCAAATTCATTCAGTAAACACCGTGATGCTTTGTTTGAAACCATTTTCGTTAGCGAAATATTTTCTTTACTTTTATTATCTTTTTTATTTAATTGTTGCCCTGACACAGGCAGGCCATGCTAACCAAACATATAACGCTCTAATTGTGTGTGTGTGTTTGTGTTTGTGTGTGTGTGTGTGTGTGTGTGTGTGTGTGTGTGTGTGTGTGTGTGTGTGCGCGCGTGTGTGTCCTATAGACTGTGCTGCGCAACCATTAACTGAGACGATCAAAATGTAAATCAGACACAATTTAAAACCGAATAAGAAATATAATACTATGATTAAAAGTTACAGATACCAGTTGAAGCTGTTGTATCTTGTTTTAGTCCTGGCTGGGGGTGTTTTACTTCCTTTTTTTGAAGAATTTTGATATACCCATTTTACTAACTTACACATCAACAAACCGCCTGGCTCCAAAATATCTAATTTAATTGGCTGGATGATCGTACAGACGCTGAACTTCTCATCGATGGTTGGCCAGTTTACATGTCAGTCAGAAGCACTAGCCTAAGTAGGCGGTTCTTGTCGGTTGTGAATGACAACGCGTATATTGACGGACACTGTAGATGTGAGAGTCGAGAGATATACATTTAATTAATTAAATTCTAATAAAAAATATTTTAATGCGCATGAAAACTCAGTGATGGTGCGTACAATGCATGGTAATAAAAACATTCGGGGCTTTACTGAAAATCCCAGAGAAAGAAACTGGTGAGGCAAGCCCCTTTGCGCTAATATTTCCATGCACTCGCGCTCCCTTCTGGCATGCGCACCTGTTCGCAGTTCACTGAATCTCTACCCGCCCGGTCTGTTCTGTTCTCGCGCTCAATTTAGGCGCGCTGCATTCTGATTGGTTCGGATAGCATACTGGGAGGTTGGAGTCGGGAGCGCGGAAAAAAATCGTGCTATGAAGCGATTTAGAAATCGCGCATGCTCAAATCGCGATTTTATTACTATTTTGATTAATCGCACAGCCCTAGCCTCTACTGTTCATTTCAACTGGAAATGGCAACGTTTTGCAGAAATGGCATTGGTTAACAAAATTTACATGACAGACCATATATAGTCATCATTACTGTTAATGAAAAAGCAAATGTGATCACCGAAACTTCTAGGTTGTATCTTTATCTGATGGAATGTAGAACTTATTGTCTCATTGGCCATTATCCCGTCAAAAGTGAGAACTGTCAAGCAAAGATAATAAGAACAGCCACGTTTCCTCAAGTACAGCTATTGTGCTTTAAAAAGTAGATAAACATTACATATAGAAATATCAATTGCCTACACTAATACACAATACTAATATACATTGCCTTTTTTTATGTTATGCAAAAGAGAGGTTTTGGAACACTGTTCCATGCAATGGTCAGGGTCAAATAAGTGTGCATGTTGCATAAGAGCTTTGTATCTGAGATCTTTGGTAACTCATTCTGGAGATTTTAATCTTCAGATATGTACTGTTATCTGATGTAAAAGCTTTTTTTTTATCCTGCTGCTGCTGTTGGCGCCACACAATGAATATCACATGATAGATTGTCAGTGCGGTTTGCAGGCTGGGAGTTCAGCATCAGGACATGAGCTCTAGGCTACTGTGATTGTGATTGAGACTTTGAAGGGCACTAGAAATAATAGACTAAAAATAAAAAAAGACTAAATTAATTATATATCTGCCCTTTTTCTCATCTGCAGCAATGCGATCAGCTTCAGACCTCAACTCCTCTACACTAAAGTTTGTTAACACTTTATTTTAAGCTGACTTAATTACACATTACTACATGTTCTTACTTTAGTAATAATAGTACATTATGCATAATTACAAGTAACCAACCCAAAACCAAACCCTAACCCAAATTATATAGTGAGTACATGTACAACAACCACACATGCTGGTTAGGGGAACATTAAGTAATGTATAACAGATATTAAGATGATCTGTAGGAAATTTTGGGACATTTTTTAAGTATTATGTACATTAAAACGTTGTTTCTATTTTATTTTATGTACGCATAATGTCTCGGTTACGTATGTAACCCTCGTTCCCTGAGTAGGGAATGGAGATGTTCCGTCGTGACGACGAATGTGGTTTCGCTTAGAAAGCCTATCAACTTCGAGTATTACAAAACGAGCCAATGGCAAAGAAATGCCATGGGTCTGCGGAATTTGCATGGCGTAACTCCGCCCCACCTCGTGGGTATAAAAGGTGGATCCCGGCAACATGCAGATATGTTTCTTCGCTGAGGAGCCAAGACTGAACTCAGGCGTTACCAGCGGTACAGCGGAAGTGGCAGGAAGACGGAACGTCTCCGTTCCCTTTCGTAGTCACTACGAGTTCCGTTGTGATGACGAATGGGGTTCCAGTCTAATCACGCCACCTTCTGTGTTGTCTTCCAGTGCCCTGCGTAAGTCTGAGCTCCCTGTCGTGAGACTAGCACAGATGAAGGAGTTCTACTTAACACAGGAATACCAAGGTACACTGGGAAGCATATGTCAGTAGAAATATGCAGTCAGTGCCAACCCAAAAGGGGGGGACTTAAGAATACACGTATAACCCGGGAGCGGGCTGCATACGGAAAAACACTGGGGTGTCCAGCCCGCAGGGTGGAATGTTTCAACCCCAGGGGTAGCAAGGTGGCTTGCCAAGGGAAAGACACATGCTCAGAGAGGCTTACAGTGGAAATACACATGTGGGGGTCGCCCAGAGGGGGAACCATGCACACGGGGGCACCTAGCAAACGCACAGGCATAGACACTGGCGTCGACGTCAGCAGTGCTGGAGGAACTCAGGGCTTGTCGGGGAAGCTCACCTGAGGAAAATATCACAAGTATCCAGTCCGTGGAGTGGAATGGCGAGCAAGCGAAGATACCTGAGCAGATCCTAGTACCGGCTGGTTGAAGCGAGTACATGAGAGGACACTGGCTCATCTGGCGAGTGTGTTGGGTGTCGCCCAGCCTGCAGATCTGCAGATGTCTGTTAGCAAGGCGCCATGCTCCTCCAGGAGCAGCGCTTGCAGGTTCACCACCTGATCTCAAAAGGGAGTGGTGGGAACCTTGGGCACATATCCAGGCCGGGGTCTCAGGATCACGTGAGAAAAGGCCGGCCCGAATTCCAGGCACGCTTCGTCAACGGAAAATGCGTGCAGGTCCCCTACCCTCTTGATGGAGGCCAATGCAACCAGGAGCGCTGTCTTAATTGACAGGAACTTAAGCTCCACTGATTGCAGAGTCTCAAAGGGAGCACTCTGCAGGGCAGTTAGGGGCAATGCAGTGCAGAAGTTGAGCAAGTCTCTAAAGGCCAGTGAGATTGAAGACCTCATTTCAATGGTCCTAAAAATTGCTCCACACAGGCATTTAAAATGGTAAGCAATCGTGTCAGTTTTGTTTTAATTTTCAATGATTCAATGTACCTCATGCAAAATAATTTTTTTCTCGTGTCATTTATGATGTTTTATTGGAACTTGGAAAGTATAATTACTAGATGAGTGTAAAAAGTATTTGTGCAATGAATATCATAACATCAATCTACAAGGCATCAGCAAAACTTCATTATTGCACACACAGCAATTTATTATTGCATCCCATAAAAAAAAAAACACAAACAAACGTTTTTTCTTTGTACTGTATGTGATGATTGCTTCTCATAGAACATATTTGTGCAATCAGTTTGTCAAACTAATACCCTAGTTTATTATCTTCACTGTGCGTCACTTATGCAGTAATGTGCAATTGAATTATTTCAGGGCAAATTAATTTTAGTAATAAATTCACATCTTAAGGCTTGCAGGTGACTTTTGTCACGTTTAGCCACGCAATCCCTCGGTGATCACGGACTACATTTCCCTTCATGCACCTCCCTGGACTGATTACACTTTACACCATACACCTGCACTGCGCTGATTACACACACACCTGCATCTCATCTGACTCATGTCTTTTTTTTTTTCCAAGACACTTGTGCATGCTTTCATCACCAGCAGGGTGGATTATTGTAATGGACTTCTCACTGGCCTTCCCAAAAAGACCATAAGACAGTTGCAGCTCATACAGAACGCTGCTGCCAGGATTCTGAGCAGAACCAGAAAATATGAACACATCACACCAGTCCTCAGGTGTTTACACTGGCTGCCAGTTACATTTAGGATTGATTTTAAGGTATTATTACTGGTATATAAATCATTTAATGGCCTAGGACCTCAATACATTGCAGATATGATCACTGAATATAAACCCAACAGATCACTCAGATCACTAGGATCGCATCAGCTAGAAATACCAAGGGTTCACTCTAAGCATGGCGAGTCTGCTTTTAGCTACTATGCCAGCCGCAGCTGGAACCAGCTTCCAGAAGAGATCAGATGTGCTCCTACAGTAGTCACTTTCAAATCCAGACTCAAAACACATCTGTTTAGCTGTGCATTTACTGAATGAGCACTGTGCCACTGTTCCTCCGACTGTTTGTACTGTATTTTATTTTATGTTTTTAATTATTCTGACTTCTTTTGATTATTTCTGTATTTTATCTTTTATTCTAAACAGTTTTAATTATTCTGATTTCTTTTGATTATTTCTGTATTTTATCTTTTATTCTAAACTGTTATAATTATTCTGATTTCTTTTGATTATTTTAATTTCTTCTATGTAAAGCACTTTGAATTACCATTGTGTATGAAATGTGCTATATAAATAAACCTGCCTTGCCTTGCCTTTGTTTTTGATTTGCAGCTGATGGTGAAGTGAAGACGTTGGTGAAGTTGTTCACGGTTTCATGTTCACCGTACACATTTTCACAGTTTCATGTTCACCATACACATTTTCATACCTATTGATGTAAATTTTGTTTGATGTTGTTTGTTGTTTAAAATATGTTTATATCTCATCTCATTTCATTTTTTTATATTTAATTCATGGTTCATAATATTCTTATGTTTTGTGAACAATAAACTATGTAGAAGAAGTGGCTTGTTGACTTATTATTTATGTACAGACATCAGAATGTAGAGGTTAGGAGAACGTTCTGGGAACCTTGAGAGAACTTTCTGGGAACCTTGAGAGAACTTTCTGGGAACCTTATAGAAACGTTCCCTATTGGTTATCCAGGAAAGTTTTCTTAACATAAATGGAACGTTCCCTTAACGTTGCGGGAACTTTCCGAATAGGTTCCCGAAACGTTCCCCTAACCTTAAGGGAACGTTCTATGTACGTTAAGAAAACTTTCCTGGATAACCAATAGGGAACGTTCCCAGAACGTTCTGGGAACCAAAAGCTAACGTTCCCAGAACGTAAAATTGTTAGCTGGGTTACTGATGTCAATAAAATTAAGTTACTTGCGTTACAAATGTATTGTTAAGAAAAAAATATTTAGTAAAATGCATTTCTAATCACGTTTGGCCGGCTGCGTCAGCATGCGCTTTAATGAATTACCGGAGAACACGCTTCATGAGGCATAGGCTACACACACACACACACACACACACACACAGCGCTACACGGTTTGGAGCACAGTCTGGCCGTTTCTCAATAGAAGTAGCCTACGCAAACTTCGGACTTGCGTCCTTGGTAGTTCAGACTTGCCAAGTTTGACTCAGGAGAACGAACTCCCGAGGACGAGAGGACGCGAGTCAGGTTATTCTGCAAACGGAACCGCGGCGTTCTTGATCGCGTCACTCAGCACGCTCTGGCTACTCCGGTTATCTCTTTATGTAGCTATATTTCAGGCAACAATAAAACGAAATATGGTATAAAGTAGGCTACAACTCTGCCTCTTTTCGTCAACAATAAAACAAAATATGTTATAAAACACAACTCTGCCTCTTTTCATTTAAAAAAATCGTAAACATATTAATGGCCACACAAATGTGGTTCAGGCAACGCGTACATTGATTATCTTCACTGCACATATTTCTAACAACACGAAATATAAAACATAACCATGCTTCTTTTTGTTTTCATTTTAAAAATATGAAACATTAATGATCATTAAAACTGACATTTAACAGAGACAGGCTTGTCATTTTATTTTATTATACATGTACATACAGTGATAAGAATGTATAGTAAAATAAATATAAAAAATATTCTATATATTTTAAAATATATCAAATAAAATTACACAACCCTGTCTCTTTTTGTTAAATGTCAGTTTTAATGCTCAATAATAACCAGTATCAAAGTATAAGTAGCCTAAAAGGTATAGGAAGCTATAGCCTACAATTAGAAATAAAGCAAACAGTTCAGTCAAACATAAGTCAGCTCTCTAATAGGCTACAAAGTTAAAGTCACCTCTCGATGCATCCTGGGTAAAAGGGGCAGATAAGGAACACATCAGGGGTCTTGAACTGGACTTGGCTAGATGTGAACTTTGAATTGGAACAGTACTTGGGCAGCGACTGATGACGTTTCACAGGTCCACAAGAACATATTGAGAAACAGCCCTCTCTTCTGTCTCGCATGCGCGCTCTTTCTCGCTCGCTCTAGATTCCGGGAGATTTGAACTAATTTGCGGGCATCAGGGAGGCGCTATCAAAATGCGGGAGACTCCCGGAACTTCCAGGAGACTTGGGATGTCTGTATTCTGCAATATTAAATTACGGAAAGAACTGAGTTTCACTTAGTAGTGTATTCTTGTAGTTTTAATAGGTTTTCAAAGTAACTTGAAAGTAAAGTAATTAGTAATCTGATTACTTTTTACATGCAGTAATCAGTAATGTAATCAAATTACAATTTTAAAGTAGTAATTAGTAATTTGTATGGATTACTTTTTTTGAGTAACTTACCCAACACTGTTTACATGACGTGAGGTCGAATTTTTTTTTTACGTGCGAAAATTTCGGATGCGAATTTCAGACTCAGTGTGCAATGGCCTTTATCTGTACAAAAATATCCGTGAGATTTAGAGATGGTCCTCACTGCGGAACATGAAATCCACGGGGAGGACCTCCCACCTTGCATACACCTAAACCTACCCAACTCCGCCCCCTGATCCCTAAACCCACCCCTAATCCCTAAACCCAACCCTAATCCCTAAACCCAACCCTAATCCTACCCATCTCCACCCCTTGGATCTTGATCCGACTCCTCCCCGTGGATCTCATGTACTGCATTGAGGTGCTACTGGAGATTTGCCCAAAACCGCCAGTTGAGAAAGTAAGTTGTCCCTCTCCCTGCCCAGCTTAGAAGAAAAGAGCTGAAAGGTGAATTTAATGTCAAATTTGAATCTGAGTGAGTGTATTTACTGTATGGATGTGTGTGAGTGCAAATGTGAATGAGTGTAGCTATTTATCTGCAAGGAGAATCCATTTCAATGTGTTTGATTAACCCAATATTTAACTGTTATGAATTTGTTACACTGTTATTGTCAACTAGCCTACACAAAGATATGATTGCATAGACTAGCATTATTTGATCTCTGTTTCCTTGTCTCTCTGCCTCTCTCACTTTCTCTCTCTCTCACACACACACACACACACACACACAAACACACACACACACACACACACAGAGAGAGAGAGAGAGAGAGAGACACACACACACAAACAGACACACACACCCTCTCTCTCAAGCAAAAATGTAGCACCTCTGTTCAATCTTTCTGATTTTAGTAAATTTTTGTAAAGGGTACTTTTAAATTATTTATTCAAATAAAAACTTTAAAATAATTTGAGCTTCAGCATAATAGCATTTATATATATATATATATATATATATATATATATATATATATATATATATATATATATATATATATATATATATATATATATATATTAATGTCTTTGGTCAAATTAAGCTGTAAAATAAATAGTTTAAATGCAATGGATTTTGAAAGATATCAACAAAAAACGGGCAAAAAACTTTAAAAGCGATTTTCTCAGGTTTTCAATTGGAAAAAGAGGGCAGATGACCATAATTCAAATGTGTATATCTTTACAACCATTCAAGGTATGCATTTGACTAGGATATCATTTGAAAGCTTATGGTCTCCTCTTTCCATTAATACCAAAATCTCAATTTTTAAATTTGGGTCACTGTGACTCTAGCACTAGTGACTGCTAGCAGACTTTTAGCCACTTTTAGACAGTTTAGCCAGTCTGTCTGCTAACTAATCTGGCCCCCAGTTAGTCAAATTTCAACTCTAAGACTATGTGCCATATACAGCGAGAAGAGTGATACCACCCCAAGAGGGATGAATACTATCTCTTTTCAACAGGTCAAGTTTGCTCTAAAAACTTTTCCAATTCTATAAACCTATTAATGCCACTTAATGTATTAATACAGGTCCTTCTCAAAAAATTAGCATATTGTGATAAAGTTAATTATTTTCCATAATGTAATGATAGAAAATAATTGTTCATATATTTTAGATTCATTGCACACCAACTGAAATATTTCAGGTCTTTTATTGTTTTAATACTGATGATTTTGGCATACAGCTCATGAAAACCCGAAATTCCTATCTAAAAAAATTAGCATATTATGAAAAGGTATATTAAGACACATATTAAGCACATATTAAGACACAGAAAGAAATTTCTGAACAAATAGGCTGTTCCCAGAGTGCTGTATCAAGGCACCTCAGTGGGAAGTCTGTGGGAAGGAAAAAGTGTGGCAAAAAACGCTGCACAACGAGAAGAGGTGACCGGACCCTGAGGAAGATTGTGGAGAAGGACCGATTCCAGACCTTGGGGGACCTGCGGAAGCAGTGGACTGAGTCTGGAGTAGAAACATCCAGAGCCACCGTGCACAGGCGTGTGCAGGAAATGGGCTACAGGTGCCGCATTCCCCAGGTCAAGCCACTTTTGAACCAGAAACAGCGGCAGAAGCGCCTGACCTGGGCTACAGAGAAGCAGCACTGGACTGTTGCTCAGTGGTCCAAAGTACTTTTTTCGGATGAAAGCAAATTTTGCATGTCATTCGGAAATCAAGGTGCCAGAGTCTGGAGGAAGACTGGGGAGAAGGAAATACCAAAATGCCTGAAGTCCAGTGTCAAGTACCCACAGTCAGTGATGGTCTGGGGTGCCATGTCAGCTGCTGGTGTTGGTCCACTGTGTTTTATCAAGGGCAGGGCCAATGCAGCTAGCTATCAGGAGATTTTGGAGCACTCCATGCTTCCATCTGATTTAATTTTTCAGCACGACCTGGCACCTGCTCACAGTGCCAAAACCACTGGTAAATGGTTTACTGACCATGGTATTACTGTGCTCAATTGGCCTGCCAACTCTCCTGACCTGAACCCCATAGAGAATCTGTGGGATATTGTGAAGAGAAAGTTGAGAGACGCAAGACCCAACACTCTGGATGAGCTTAAGGCCGCTATCGAAGCATCCTGGGCCTCCATAACACCTCAGCAGTGCCACAGGCTGATTGCCTCCATGCCACGCCGCATTGAAGCAGTCATTTCTGCAAAAGGATTCCCGACCAAGTATTGAGTGCATAACTGAACATAATTACTTGAATGTTTACTTTTTTTTTTGTATTAAAAACACTTATTTTATTTATCGGATGAAATATGCTAATTTTTTGAGATAGGAATTTTGGGTTTTCATGAGCTGTATGCCAAAATCATCAGTATTAAAACAATAAAAGACCTGAAATATTTCAGTTGGTGTGCAATGAATCTAAAATATATGAAAGTTTAATTTTTATCATTACATTATGGAAAATAATTAACTTTATCACAATATGCTAATTTTTTGAGAAGGACCTGTATATATTCGCCCTCTGTAATCATAGGTTGTGTGAAAAGGAACAAAAGTTTTTGGTATTTTAATGCCTCTACTGTTCATTTCAACTGGAAATGGCAACGTTTTGCAGAAATGGCATTGGTTAACAAAATTTACATGACAGACCATATATAGTCATCATTACTGTTAATGAAAAAGCAAATGTGATCACCGAAACTTCTAGGTTGTATCTTTATCTGATGGAATGCAGAACTTATTGTCTCATTGGCCATTATCCCGTCAAAAGTGAGAACTGTCAAGCAAAGATAATATCAAGAACAGCCACGTTTCCTCAAGTACAGCTATTGTGCTTTAAAAAGTAGATAAACATTACATATAGAAATATCAATTGCCTACACTAATACACAATACTAATATACATTGCCTTTTTTTATGTTATGCAAAAGAGAGGTTTTGGAACGCTGTTCCATGCAATGGTCAGGGTCAAATAAGTGTGCATGTTGCATAAGAGCTTTGTATCTGAGATCTTTGGTAACTCATTCTGGAGATTTTAATCTTCAGATATGTACTGTTATCTGATGTAAAAGCTTTTTTTGTTTATCCTGCTGCTGCTGTTGGCGCCACACAATGATTATCACATGATAGATTGTCAGTGCGGTTTGCAGGCTGGGAGTTCAGCATCAGGACATGAGCTCTAGGCTACTGTGATTGTGATTGAGACTTTGAAGGGCACTAGAAATAATAGACTAAAAATAAAAAAAGACTAAATTAATTATATATCTGCCCTTTTTCTCATCTGCAGCAATCAGCTTCAGACCTCAACTCCTCTACACTAAAGTTTGTTAACACTTTATTTTAAGCTGACTTAATTACACATTACTACATGTTCTTACTTTAGTAATAATAGTACATTATACATAATTACAAGTAACCAACCCAAAACCAAACCCTAACCCAAATTATATAGTGAGTACATGTACAACAACCACACATGCTGGTTAGGGGAACATTAAGTAATGTATAACAGATATTAAGATGATCTGTAGGAAATTTTGGGACATTTTGTAAGTATTATGTACATTAAAACGTTGTTTCTATTATATTTTATGTACGCATAACATCTCGGTTACGTATGTAACCCTCATTCCCTGAGTAGGGAATGGAGATGTTCCGTCGTGACGACGAATGTGGTTTCGCTTAGAAAGCCTATCAACTTCGAGTATTACAAAACGAGCCAATGGCAAAGAAATGCCATGGGTCTGCGGAATTTGCATGGCGTAACTCCGCCCCACCTCGTGGGTATAAAAGGTGGATCCCGGCAACATGCAGATATGTTTCTTCGCTGAGGAGCCAAAACTGAACTCAGGCGTTACCAGCGGTACAGCGGAAGTGGCAGGAAGACGGAACGTCTCCGTTCCCTTTCGTAGTCACTACGAGTTCCGTTGTGATGACGAATGGGGTTCCAGTCTAATCACGCCACCTTCTGTGTTGTCTTCCAGTGCCCTGCGTAAGTCTGAGCTCCCTGTCGTGAGACTAGCACAGATGAAGGAGTTCTACTTAACACAGGAATACCAAGGTACACTGGGAAGCATATGTCAGTAGAAATATGCAGTCAGTGCCAACCCAAAAGGGGGGGACTTAAGAATACACGTATAACCCGGGAGCGGGCTGCATACGGAAAAACACTGGGGTGTCCAGCCCGCAGGGTGGAATGTTTCAACCCCAGGGGTAGCAAGGTGGCTTGCCAAGGGAAAGACACATGCTCAGAGAGGCTTACAGTGGAAATACACATGTGGGGGTCGCCCAGAGGGGGAACCATGCACACGGGGGCACCTAGCAAACGCACAGGCATAGACACTGGCGTCGACGTCAGCAGTGCTGGAAGAACTCAGGGCTTGTCGGGGAAGCTCACCTGAGGAAAATATCACAAGTATCCAGTCCGTGGAGTGGAATGGCGAGCAAGCGAAGATACCTGAGCAGATCCTAGTACCGGCTGGTTGAAGCGAGTACATGAGAGGACACTGGCTCATCTGGTGAGTGTGTTGGGTGTCGCCCAGCCTGCAGATCTGCAGATGTCTGTTAGCAAGGCGCCATGCTCCTCCAGGAGCAGCGCTTGCAGGTTCACCACCTGATCTCAAAAGGGAATGGTGGGAACCTTGGGCACATATCCAGGCCGGGGTCTCAGGATCACGTGAGAAAAGGCCGGCCCGAATTCCAGGCACGCTTCGTCAACGGAAAATGCGTGCAGGTCCCCTACCCTCTTGATGGAGGCCAATGCAACCAGGAGCGCTGTCTTAATTGACAGGAACTTAAGCTCCACTGATTGCAGAGGGAGCACTCTGCAGGGCAGTTAGAACCACTGAGAAGTCCCAAGAGGGAACAAGAGGAGGGCGAGGAGGATTGAGTCTCCCCGCTCCTCTCAGGAACCTGATGATCAGGTTGTGCTTTCCCACGGACTTACCTTCGACTGCATCATGATGTGCGGCGATAGCGGCAACATACACTTTCAGGGTGGAGGGAGACAGCCTTCGCTCCAACACATCTTGTAGGAAGGAAAGCACGACACTGATCGGGCATTTCCTGGGGTCTTCTCGGTGAGAAGAGCACCAGTTGACGAAGAGGTTCCACTTCAACGCGTAGACATGTCTCGTGGACGATGCTCTAGCGGAAGTGATGGTAGCCAGCACCGCTGGTGGTAGGGTACTCAAACCTGCCTCGTCCAGTCCAGGAGCCACACGTGGAGGTTCCAAAGATCGGGACGAGGGTGCCATAGGGTGCCCCGGCCCTGAGAAAGAAGGTCCTTCCTCCGGGGAATTGGCCAAGGAGGTGCTGTCGCAAGGAGTACAAGTTCGGGAAACCAGGTCTGGGTGGGCCAATGAGGCGCAACAAAAATGACCTGCTCCTCGTCCTCCCTGATCTTGCACAGGGTCTGTGCAAGAAGGCTCACTGGGGGAAACGCATACTTGCGGAGGCCCCGCAGCCAGCTGTGCGCCAGTGCGTCCGTGCCGAGCGTGCCCTCGGTCAGGGAGTAATACAGGTCGCAATGGGACGAGTCGTGGGAGGCAAACAGGTCTACCTGAGCGTCCCAGAACTGATCCCAAATCAGCTGAACCAACTGGGGATGGAGTCGCCATTCTCCAGGAAGGGGCTGAAACCGTGAGAGCTCGTCAGCTGCACAGTTCAGGGTTCCCGGAATATAAATGGCTCGAAGCGACCTCAGATGCTTCTGACTCCATAAGAGGAGTTGGCGGGCGAGTTGCGACATACGACGGGAGCGTAGACCACCTTGTCGGTTGATGTACGATACAGTCACAGTATTGTCTGAGCGCACTAGTACGTGTTGACCCCTGAGCAGCACAAGAAAGTGGTGCAGAACAAGGCCTACTGCTAGCAACTCGAGGCAATTGACATGCCAAAGGCGCTGGGGTCCTGTTCAGGAGCCCGCGGCAGCATGTCCATTGCACATAGCACCCCAGCCCATGGTGGAGGCATCTATTAAGACAACAACATGCCTGGAAATTTGTTCCAAGGGCACCGGCCCGTAGAAAGCTGAGGTTCGACCACCGGGTGAAGGTCTGACGGCAGGTCGGAGTAACTAGTACTCGGAGCGTGCCGTGTTGCCATGCCCACCTCGGGACTCGTCGCAAAGCCAGAGCTGAAGCGGTCTCATATGAAGCAATCCGAGCGGCGTTGCTGCGGCTGCGGATGCCATATGCCCCAGGAGCCTCTGAAATAATTTCAGTGGAACCACACTCTTGCCCTCGAACTGTCTCAGGCAAGTAAGCAGTGACTGCGCTCGCTCGTAAACTGCGTGGACATGGCGACCGAGTCGATTTCCATACCGAGAAAAGAGATCGTCTGCACGGGGCAAAGTTTACTCTTCTCCCAGTTGAGCCGAAGGTCCAGACGAGCTAGGTGCTGGAGCACTAAGTTCCTGTGTTCGCAAACCTGGTCTCGAGAGTGAGCTAGGATTAGCCAGTCGTCGAGATAGTTCAGGATGCGAACCCCGTGTTCGCGTGGTGGAACAAGGGCTGCCTTCGCAGGAGGGTTTTATAGCCTTAGTCTGCTTCTGGGCGACTGAGAACTGTTGGGCAGAGTCCTCGACTGCGCCGCCGAAGAGGCCAGCCTGGGATATGGGGGAGTTGAGGAAGCGGGTTCGCTCAACCTCGCGCATATCAACCAGGTTAAGCCAGAGATGTCTGACCATCCATGTGTGACATCACCTGACCCAGGGAGCGTGCGGTCACATTCGTCGCTCATAGAGCGAGGTCGGTGGTGGCATGCAGCTCTTGGATGAGCCCTGAATCAGCTCTACCCTCGTGCATGTCATAGTGCACCCTGAAGAATGGCAACAGCATGCAGTGAGGCGGCAGCCTGCCCCGCAGCTCTATAGGTCTTTGCCACCGGAGTAGACAAAAAACCTACAGGCATTGGAGGGGTGCTTAGGGTCTCCACACCAGGTGGAGGCGCTGTGGGGACACAGAAGCGAAAACATATCTACATGTTGCAGGCGTCCCCCTTTTATACCCACGAGGTGGGGCGGAGTTACGCCATGCAAATTCCGCAGACCCATGGCATTTTTTTGACATTGGCTCATTTTGGAATACTCGAAGTTGATAGGCTTTCTAAGTAAAACCCCATTCGTCGTCACGACGGAACTCGTAGTGACTACAAAAGGAAACTGTGTAATACATACATCTTTGTTAACTGATAACTGTTAACCGACAACTATTTTTGTTTCAAAGTTTAATACTTATTCATATACATTCAAGTATAAATGAAAATATATGAATCAGATTCCTGACATTTTTAACTTTAAATATATATAACATAAATATCTGTTAAAACATGATGTAATACTATTTTATTGAAGTTAATATGAAGTGTTCCATCATTTTTATTTAAATAATAAAGATGGGTAAATGTCTATATTCCAAAAGAGACAGACTGAAAACTTTCATGTAAATATATATATATTTATTAAAATTTATAAAAGTAATTTTTAAAATAAGACAAAGCTGTTACAGATTATGTTATGCCTGGAAGTATTCGTCAAACCGTCATCTGCCTCCCTGCCTGGAAGCTAAAACTTGACTAGCTCATATATTAGAATTTTAACACGTTGTTGATACATCACTTCAAAATCTTTTTGCATTCTTACTGTGTGTGTTCTTCCTGTTGTTTTGACATTTCTACAAACTAGATCATGTCTTGTGTATATGAGCAATTTATTTTTTTAATGAATAATACGTGCTTCTGCTGAGGAAAAGTATTTGTCACTCTTTTTGAAACTGGCAAATGTTAAAAAAGAAAAGAAAAGTAAAAAGGTGCTCATTGCCCTCAATGTTTAAAAATAGAACAATGTCCCTTAGGTATTTCTGTGAGGCATTTTCTTTGAGCGAATAAACATCATGTGAACCATTTAAGGAATATTTATAATTGAGTTAAATTAAGTTCAATTGCCTCTGAATTCTTATTTGTTCCACTCTGTGTAGTTTCCTCTTGCTGAACTTCCATGGTGCAAACATCCAGAGGCTGTTGATTTTTCTTTTTCATTTCAACTATTATTTCCTCTTTCTTCAGCTGTAATTCTACATCTTTCATTTGCATCTGCTCTTGTTTTTTCCTTTGTTTGTCGTTTCTCTCCTCTTTCTTCATCTTCCAGAAGTATTTCAGGTTTTTCTCAGGATAGGTGACTTTAGCAAGAGGCAGTTTATGAATGTTTTTTGTTTCCGTAGTGATCAAAAGGAAAGTGAGGGCAGAAAGACAGAAGGGCCAGGTGCAAGCTGGGAGTCCAAACTGTTGAAATACCATATAAATCCATTTAAAATCACACACATTTTTGTAAAAATTGGATGTTTTGGGTTTATAATACTTACAGTAGACATCACATTTGCAATTGCAGAGCCGAGATATGCACAGAAGAATGCTACGGGAAAACAATTGTAATTTCAGTGATTTGCACATAATTATAGGAAATTGTTGTTACATAATCAGGAAGGAAAGGAGATATCTGATATGAACTTACCACAGGCCACAGCCAGAAGATGTGTCTGCCATGTGAGAGCGTAGAACATCCCACCAATGGCAATGCAGGCCAAAACACAGTTATAACCCCACAAGCCAAAGTAGATGTTCTCGAACGGTGCAGCAAGAGCAAGACCTGAAAGTTATGTTAAAGTTACAACTTAATCATCAATCTTAAAATGTCTTAATGCTGATGATATTTATTATTAAACATTATAATACACCTGTGGCGAGCAGGAGGAGGCCGAGGGCCGTGGGAGAATGGCATGAGGCCGGTGGCGTGATTACTGATGAGCGCCACCTGCGCAAATGTTAATAAAGTAACTCTCACGGAGGAGTGGAAGCATAAAAGGTGGAGCGACGACAGAGGAGACCGAGAGAGGAACAGGCCTGAACCTGTGTTTTGTTTTGTTTGTGTTTTATTATGTGACAGCGACAGTCGTCCGTGAGGGACTGCTGTCTTTTACTTTCATTTTGTATTTGTTTATTTTATTATTAAAAGGGTTAAATGTTCGCCAGTTCCCGCCTTCTTCTTCCCATAACATCTGAACCTCGTTACACTGGTGCCGAAACCCGGGAAGAAGGAGGGACATGCTGTGGAGGGACACGCTATGCTGAGGAGTTCGGGCAGCACGAGGTAGCGATGGCTGCCGATTGCTGCCCGAGGCGATGGTGCTGGAGCGATTGAACAGCAGGTGGGACGGAGACCTTGCTGCTGTGCTCCTGGGTCGAGGAGGGGTGGCTGAGGACCGAGCAGCAGTGTGTCCGGGAACCCGACCAAGATTTTTTTTTTTAATCAAATAAAACAAATACAAAAACAAATACAAAAACAAAAGTACAAGCCAGCAGCCCCTCACGGACGACTGCTGGCCACACAAAACAGAAACAAAACATAAGTTCAGGCCTGTTCCTCTCTCGATCTCCAGTCGTCGCTCCTCCTTTTATGCTTCCGCTCCTCCGTGAGAGATACGAGACCGGTTACCTCATCAGTAATCACGCCACCCTCGTCCTGCTCGCCACAACACCTGTGATCTCTTACCTGACACCATACCAACTGCTGATCCAATAGTTGCATGTGCTAATGTTATGGGTGAGGAGATGAACAAGGCCATCATAAATATCCCTCCTGTCCAAGCATTGTCACACCCATATACTTGTCCAATACCCACAGGGATTGAGGTGAAAAGCTGTAAAAAAAAAAATATATATATATATATATATATATATATAATATTTTACTGCAGCAACAGCCATTTTCAACATTGATATTAATAAGAACCACTATCAATAGTTGAACACCAATAATAAATTAGCACCAAATGTGCATATTAGAGTATTTGCTGAAAATCCAGCTTTACTATCACAGAAATAAATTACATTTTAAAATATATTAAAACAGAAAACAGTACTTTTAAATTGTAATAATATTTCACAATATTACTGTTTTTACTGTATTTTTCATCAAATAAATTCAGCCTTTGTAAGCATAAGAGACTTCTTTCAAAATTCTTAATTATTCCAAACTATGTAAGATACTCCTACCTTAGAACTTTAAACTTGACATTAAATTTGAGCTGAAAATCTGGAATTTCCTGCTAGATTGAATTCCATAATGTCAGTTACAGTGTCTCATGATTAACCCGCTCTCTTTAGTGTCATGTGATATCAGTCTAGAAGATTCCTAAACAGAACTGTTGCAAAATCACCCTTTCTTGTTCCAGGGGAGTAATGCAACTTTGGGACAGCTTTCACTTCTTTGAGTTTGGCCTCATTTCAACTTGTTAGCTCTTACCTTCGCATAATCCAGCTCAGACCATGTCATGTTATGCAAGGATGTGCGTGGCTGGATGAGAATCTGCGGGAAGTGATGATTGTAGTGGCCCGTAGCCACCATATGGAGGCACACTAGTATGTTAAAAGGAAGGGTAAAAACTGGCAGATCCCACCGACTGTTGATGGAAGCCAAGGCACTGGACACTATGGGACTGAAGAAAACAACACTGCTAGAATTATATAATTCAGCAAAGAGTCTAAAACTGGTGGTTCTCAACTGTTGGGTTGTGACCCAAATATCGGTCAATGGGTAAAAAAAAAAAAATCTAAAAAAAAAACTAAAAAACAAGAATAAATTATTTTAATAAAAGGCATTGTGTATAGTTTGTAAAACCAATACACTTTTAATAGGGAGGAAAAATGCTTCCAATGTCTTAGAGGTGTGTAAGGGTGTGTGTCCAATCAGATTCATGTGTCACTTGGAAGCTAGCCCGATAGATAATTTGCATGACACTTTCTGTGCCATGCCATCATCCTCAATATTGAAGAAAACTATGCAGAGTAAAAGAGATAAATAAATTGTTTGTTTTTAATGACATGTTTGTTTACTGTTGTATGATAAATCATTTTGGTATTGTGTTGGATCACCACTAGATGTCTAAAATAAAAAGCACAGTTGGGTAACACTTTACAATAAGGTTCATTACTTAACATTAGTTAATGTATTAACTAACACAAACTAACAATGATCAATACATTTGTTACAGTATTAGTTAATCTTTGTTAATGTTAGTTAATAAAACTACTGCTCTTCATTGTTTGTTCTTAGTGCACAGTGCATTAACTAATGTTAACAAATACAGCCTTTGATTAATAATGTATAAGTAAATTGAAATTAATATTAACTAAGATTTAAACATGCTGTAGAAGTGTTGTTCATTCTTAGTTCATGTTAACTAAGGTAGTTAACTAGTAATGTGAACTAATGAACCTTATTGTAAAGTGTTACCCAAAATTGTCTGAGAACCACTGGTCTAGACTAGCAAAAAATACGAACAAAAATATATCATCCCCTGTGTAAAATGTCATAAATATTTTTATTTGAACTAATGAACTAATATTTATATAAATACAATCAGATAAGTCACCTAAGATTTTGTTTTAACATAACCCTGTTCAGAAAATGTTTACATTTTTGATCATTCTGTTACCATGCGAGAGAACTACAGTACCTCAATCATATGACAGACTTCGACTGATGGAACATTCCATTTGCATGTGTCGCAGTTATCTGCCTTTGAAGGATCTAAATTCTTTGCATTTTAGGCCCTCTCCCAAATGGCACCCTAAACACTCGCGGTCTTCCTACGTGTCCGCACGTTTGTGACGTAACGCCACTTTTATTGTCAGGTAGAAGTGTTGCAGAGCTCACTGAGCATCATACACTAAATGATTGAGGATCAATGACTACCAGACTTTCAAGTTATTCTGGACACAACAAAATTGTTGCAAGGAGATGCATGGCAAATTAAATCAATATGTGTTCTAAAAATGTTTTGATATCCACCGACTGGAGGTATTCATAGTCAGAAGTTAAAAAAATCTGTACCCATCTGTGGCGAGCAGGACGAGTCCGAGGGCCGTGAGAGAACGGCGCGAGGCCGGTGGCGTGATTGATAATGAGCGACACCTGCGCCACGCACGGTCTCCCTCAGAGGAGCGGAAGCATAAAGGAGGAGCGACAACAGTGAAGGTCGAGAGAGGCCAGGCCTGGACTTGTGTTGTGTTTGTTTTATTATATGTGACAGCAGTCGTCCGTGAGGGTCTGTTGTCTTTTACTTTAGAAGGATTTGTTTTTTATTATTAAAGTCTTTAAATGTTCGTCGGTTCCCGCCTCCTTCTTCCCATAACAACGAACTGCGTTACTCCATCATTGCTTACCAAATTTCTGCAGACTGGATCTGACTGCAAATCAAGTGTGCTATATTTGTGTAGTGTATTCCAGCCTTTAGTTATTTCCTTTTTTGATAAAAGTCTAAATTAGCCGTAAATGAACTGAAGAACAAAGAGATGAACTCACCATGCCATTGACATGAAAATATTGGGAAGAAGCAGCCACCAGTACCAATCTCCTGCATTTGAGAAAACCGCCATCAGAAGACCAACCAAGATGCCGTTATATCCATACAGGCCAGCTGCGATAGCTCCTCTGAGGGAAATATAAAATATTGATTATAATTCTGAAACCACGCTCAAACATTTAGAGCATCAAAATGTAAATGCACTAAATTCATCGCCTAAATACCTGTTCTGACAGAGGATGAGTGCAGAAATTGTAGCAAACAGAGTGCCAACAAAACCATTGAGTGCCCACCATCTGTTCTGAAGGATCAGTCCAGCAAAGATGATCAGTCCACTGAGAGGGTTGTTCACAAACATCACCTGAGCTGCTCCACGCAGCACCCAGTCCACAATCTGGAGCAAGATAAATTGCCCTGCACAGCGTAAACATGTGAGAGTACAAGTGAGTATAAAGAAAATCGCCATAGAGGTTTGCATGGTAGATAGAATACAAAACTGTTACATTGTTCTAATTCTTACATTGTCCTTAAGTAATAAAATAATGACTTTTCTAGTATAACTTGCTACTAATATCTGTGTAATATGCATATTTGTAGTTAGATATTAAAGGTAAAATTGGAAACACATGTTTGTTTGTCTCTTGCTTAGTAAGTCTGTATTGTTTTTCAGTTGGGTGTGGATCACTCATTATTCAACTCCCTAAAGACAATATGTCAGTATGTGGACTAAAAAAAGTAGTTAGTACATTAACTAGATGAGCACATCTAGCAGATTCCCACAGGTTTAAAAGTACCAGAACAGTTTAATAACGACACAAAGTGTTACAATATGACAGTTGTTCAGTCATCTTTGTGGTGAAAGAAACAAAAATGTTAAGTTGAGTTAGAACAAAGCTTTTCCCTGGTTGGATATGATCATTGATGATTTTCTAAATTAATTGTGTGCAAACAATCTCCAACTAACTATTCACTAGCAGAATTAATGTTGTTGTTTTTCCTACTTTCTAGGGCTTGCACAGATTAGTCGAGTAGTCGAGAGATCGACTACTTCAACCACTAGTCAGCGCTGTCGTAAACAATCGACTACGTACTCGAGCGTGCATTAACCATAAATTAATTCAAAATAGCGAACATCACCAGCAGACACCACACATCAGGCACACACATCAGTATTTCACCAAGATGACAAAAATATTGTAATTTGCCAACTCTGTAACGGGCCGTTCACATATCGCGACTAAAAACGCATGGAAAGCGCGCATGGAAATGTTCTCCTTTCCACAAGTGCTTGCGCTCCCATGGCGTCTGTCGTTGCTATGCAACCATGAACTGCGCTCTCCATGATGACGATGAAGTACCAGCAAAGGATTAATTGATTTCAAGCCCTTTCATTAGCTTTACTACTAACGTTAGATATATTTAACGTTATAGAGATGAGAAATAAAAAGTCGACCTGTACACCGATGATCAGCTGTTCGACCGAGCTTTCGATGTTGTTACGGAAAGGCCGAAGCTGATCGGATCTTCTTTCTAAAGTTGGCTCCTTATTGAGATCTAATCTAGCTTACTCTTGTAACTTACCTTTCATCCATTCACCAAACGCAGCCATGTCTCCAGTAATGTAAGAGAGCCATTGAGTGAGCTTTGCTTTAAACTTCTGGTGTGAAATTGGCCTCTCGGGTCCCTGCGGCTGCTGTTTCTTCTCCTCTGTTTTTTCATGGACTAAATTTGCCATGAGTGGTTGCAGCTCCTGTAGATATCAACAAATTTCATTGATGTAAAAAGGATTGCTGATGAAAAATTGCAGGGGTATTCTTTGCAGGGGTTGTTTGTGTACATTCTGGCTGACCGGATTTTCCTTTACAAAAGACAAAAACAGGAAACATCTCACCTTTGTGTTTTGAGCACTAAAACAATGTGAAGTGGAAGTTCTGCAGAGGCCAGCCTTCAAATAAAGAATTAAATATTATTAATGTATTTATTATTTCATTATTTATTATTTTATAGATACCATCATACTAATTTAGAGAGAGAGAGAGAGAGCAGATCTACCTTAGTTAGTTGTGTTCCAGGCATATGAAGCCAGTTATAGAAGCAGTGAAGTCAACGCTCTGATGGTCTATACAGCCACTACTCTGATGGTTTTATAGTGCTGGGCTGCATGCGCTGCTCCACCTCTAGTCATGTAGCGCTGATGCAAGTGAGTGATAAAGATCCTCTCATTCCTTCTACATTCTCTCTGCGGTCCTTTAGCAGGTTACTTGAGCACAGTTCACTACTTGAGCGGTGTCACCAATTTAGCTTTGTCACTCTAAATCTGATTGGCTGCTAAAAGCTATAAAAATAACACTTTATGGCTTATGATATATGCATTGGGTATGATTGATATAAATTGTTGATAATTTTTTTTATTATGCAGACAAACACAAATTTGTCTCAATATTTAATAAGCAGATCACATAGAACAAATATGAATTAACACATACTTGAGGTAAATCGTAGCTTGATAATCAGCTTAGTTGGAATAAAACAAAAAGACCTCTGTTGTTCAGGCCACTGGCTTTTATTATATTTATTAGCTGTTCAAGTGCACTTGTGAGACATAACTGTCAAACAGGAGACCAGCAGCTTAGCTCTCTTCATGTTGGAGTTATAGTTTTATAGAGTTATGTTTTGTTATTGTTTTTAAAAGAAGTCCCTTATTCTCACCTAGGCTGCATATATTTGATTTAAAAAAAATACAGTAAAATTGTGAAATTTTGTTTTCCATTTGAATATATTTCAAAATGTAATTTATCCATTAAATATTCAGCAAAGCTGAATTTTCTTCAGTCTCACATGATCCTTCAGAAATCTTTCTAATATGCTGATTTGTTGTTCAAGAAACATTTCTTACTATTATTAATTAAAATGGTTGTGCGGTTTAATATTTTTGTAGAAGCCATGATACATTTTTTCAGGATTCTTTGATTATTAAAGATTAAAGTTCTGAAAGAAAATAAATTATTTATAATTTTGATCAATTGAATTCATCCTTGCTAATTCAAACTATTATTATTGAACTACTGAAAGAAGTGTTACCTATAGTGGAAGAGCCTCTTCTCAATATTATTAACTCATCTTTATCTTTAGGTCATGTTCCAAGAACGTTCAAGCTGGCAGTTATAAAACCTCTTATTAAGAAACCACAATTAGATCCAAATAACCTAGCAAATTACAGACCCATTTTGAATCTTCCATTTATGTCAAAAATATTAGAAAAAGTTGTGTCCGCTCAACTCGGCTCTTTCTTGCAAGAAAACGACATCTATGAAAAGTTTCAGTCTGGATTCAGGCCACATCATAGCACTGAAACTGCGCTTGTTAGAATCACAAATGATTTACTTTTAGCTTCGGACCAAGGCTGTATCTCAGTTCTAGTTTTACTTGATCTTAGTGCTGCGTTCGATACTATAGATCACACAATACTCTTAGATCGACTACAAAATTACACTGGTGTTCAAGGACAAGCATTAAGCTGGTTCAGGTCATACTTATCTGACCGCTACCATTTCGTCTACTTAAATGGAGAAAAATCGATTATAACTTCGGCAAACTATGGAGTGCCGCAGGGATCTGTGTTAGGCCCTTTATTATTATTAATATATATGCTGCCACTTGGTAATATTCTAAGGAAACATGGAATTAGTTTCCATTGTTATGCTGATGACACTCAAATATATATTTCATCACGGCCAGATGAATACGCTAAATTATCCAAATTGACAGATTGTGTTAAAGATATAAAAGATTGGATGACGCGTAATTTTATTTTATTAAATCCAGACAAGACAGAGGTAATACTTATCGGTTCTAAAAACCGTCCACAAAACCTTTCACAGCACGACTTTAACACAGTAGGATGCCCTGTTACTTTATCCGCTACGGTAAAAGACCTGGGTGTTACTGTCATGATCCCGGTGTTCTCTTCTGTCTCTGTCTCCCTCTTGTGTTCTTTTTTGTTTCCTATATCCATTCTCACACGCGCTCCCTTCATACACACACACCTCGTTTAGACACACCCACTTACTATCGCTCATTCATTCTCCACCAGCTGATTGCCATCAGCCTTTCCATTACTCTTTCTCCATTTCCACCTGTTATCACTTTCTTCCTAATTAGCTTTCCTACTTCTAGTTCTCTTTTTTCCCTTCTCTCTGCCAGATTATTGACTATGTTTAACGTGTGTTACAGAGCTTACCTGTTCGCATCTTGTCTTGTCGTGTCCTGTTGACGTATGTTTGCTACTTCTGCACTACCTGTGCTGGAAATTACTGAAGTCTTTCTCTACCCAGCATCTCTGTGTTTGAGGGCGACAGACGGACCACGAGCCCTGATTTGTGTTCCTGCTGCTGGATGCTGAGTATCGTTGCTGGACTACTTCTCAGTTTGGTCTGATTCCCAGAGACTTTCTGTTCATCTTATTACCAGCTACAAGAGACTTTTCTGTTTAATCACTCTACGCAGCTTGCATTATTTTCATTAAAGGAACTGTTGTCTCGTAGATTGCATTTGGGTCCTTTTTCCTGAACGTGTCCGTGACAGAATAATCTGGCCAAAGGATGGACCCAGCAACTGACCATTCCGTTCAGTCTGCGGTGGAATTTCAGGGAGTCATGTTGGGCCGCCAGCAGGACGAGCTGACCACTACCCGTCGAGCAGTCGAATCCTTGGCGAGTCAACTGTCGGATCTCTCAGAGCAGATGCACTATCTACGCTCGGAACCCCCTCCGCGCCTCTCTGGTACCCAAGAACCCAGAATTAATAATCCACCCTGCTACTCTGGCGACCCTTCAGAGTGCCGTTCGTTCCTTACTCAATGCAAGGTGGTTTTCACTTTACAGCCACTCACCTACTCGCTGGACCGCACTCGTATCGCCTACGTTGTCTCTCTCCTCACCGGGAGGGCGCGAGAGTGGGGAACGGCGGTCTGGAATGCCGACTCTGATTGCGTCAGCTGTTACTCTACATTTAAGGAGGAGATGACTCGAGTGTTTGACCGGTCTTCACATGGTGTCGAGGCTTCCCGTTTGCTCTCATCTCTCCGTCAAGGTAAACGGTCAGTTCCGGACTTTTCAATTGAATTCCGCACGCTCGCTACAACATGTGGATGGAATGAGCCAGCGCTTGTTGCTCGATTTATTGAGGGTCTCAACACAGACATTAAGGACGAGATTCTGTCCCGGGAGGTGCCGACCCATCTTGACTCTCTTATTGACCAAGCTATCCGCATAGACAGACGTTTCGAGCTTCGGCGCCGAGCACGCGGCATGGAGAGGGCTCTGCTCTCCTCACCTCCCGTTTCTTATACCCCTCCAAGTAGTGCGGTTCCCGAGCCAATGCAGTTGGGGGGAATTCGGATCACCGCTGCTGAACGTGAGCGACGCATCTTAAACCGACTTTGCCTTTACTGCGGATCTGTCGGTCACTTTGCCACCACATGCAAAGTAAAAGCCAACGCTCGTCAGTGAGGAGAGGGCTTCTGGCGAGCGCTACTGTTTGTGTCCCTCCGCCAAGTTCACGCACTTCTTTCCCTGCCACCCTCCAATGGTCCGGCTCTTCTGTAACCTGTCAGGCCCTTATCGACTTGGGAGCGGAGGCCAGTTTTTTAGACGAGACTTGGGCTCTTGAACAGGGCATTCCTTTAGTTAATTTGAATGACAGTACTCCTGTTTTTGCCCTTGATGGTAGCGAGCTTGAAAGAGTCAGCCGTTCTACCATTCCGGTGAGTCTCACGCTTTCTGGCAATCACAGGGAGACTATTACCTTTTTTATTTTTCATTCGCCCTACACTCCCATTGTTTTGGGCCATCCCTGGCTCGTTGAACACAGTCCACATATTGATTGGGGCAAGGGGTCCATTCTCTCGTGGAGATTGTCATGTCATGTTAAGTGTTTAGTGTCTGCTGTTCCCCCTGTCTCTTCTGTTTCTGTGTTTCAGGAGGATCCTGGTGATCTGTCGGGGGTCCCGGAGGAGTATCTCGATTTGCGGGCGGTTTTTAGTCGATCACGTGCCGCTTCTCTTCCTCCCCATCGCCCGTACGACTGTTGTATCGACCTCCAACCTGGCACGACTCCGCCGCGGGGCAGGCTGTATTCATTGTCCGCGCCCGAGCGCGAAGCCATGGAGAAATATCTCTCAGAGTCCCTCGCTGCAGGTACTATTGTTTCATCGTCCTCCCATGCGGGCGCTGGTTTTTTTTTTGTAAAGAAGAAGGACGGCTCTTTGCGCCCTTGTATAGATTATCGTGGGCTTAATGACATAACGGTCAAGAACCGCTACCCTCTTCCCCTTATGTCATCAGCTTTCGAGATCCTTCAGGGGGCAAAGATTTTCACTAAACTGGATCTGCGGAACGCCTATCATTTGGTGCGTATACGAGAGGGAGATGAATGGAAAACCGCGTTTAACACCCCCCTCGGGCACTTTGAATATATGGTTTTACCGTTCGGCCTCGTCAACGCCCCTTCAGTCTTTCAAGCCCTAGTAAATGATGTTTTGAGAGACATGTTGAATGTCTTTGTTTTTGTCTATCTAGACGACATATTAATTTTCTCCCCATCTCTCCAGGTTCACGTTCAACACGTACGTCGTGTACTCCAACGTTTGTTGGAGAATCGCCTTTTCGTTAAGGCCGAGAAATGTACCTTTCATGCCAAGTCGGTCACGTTCTTAGGGTCCGTCATTTCTGCTGACGGAGTCAGCATGGACCTCGCTAAGGTTCAGGCTGTCACCGATTGGCCGGTTCCCGACTCACGAGTTGCTTTACAGCGCTTTTTGGGTTTTGCAAATTTTTATCGGAGGTTTATCCGCAACTTTAGTCAGGTAGCCGCTCCTCTCACCGCTCTCACGTCTGTCAAGTCCCGTTTTGAATGGTCGCACTCAGCCCAGTCCGCTTTCGATCGTTTAAAGACCTTGTTTACGTCTGCTCCAATTCTAGTTACTCCCGATCCCTCCAGACAATTCATCGTGGAGGTCGACGCGTCAGAGGTGGGCGTTGGGGCCATTCTGTCGCAACGGTCATCTTCTGATGATAAGGTTCACCCGTGCGCTTTCTACTCTCACCGTCTTTCTCTTCCCGAGCGAAATTATGACGTCGGTAATCGAGAACTTCTGGCCATTCGTTTAGCCTTGGGGGAGTGGCGTCATTGGCTTGAGGGCTCTCCTGTCCCATTCGTGGTCTGGACCGACCATAAGAACCTCGAGTACATACGGTCTGCTAAACGACTTAACGCTCGCCAGGCTCGTTGGTCCCTGTTTTTTGATCGCTTTGATTTTTCTATTTCGTATCGCCCTGGTTCCAAGAACCTTAAGCCCGACGCTCTCTCGCGCCAGTTCGATTCCCCCGTGGGAGCTCCTGTGAGAAAGGAGATTCTTCCTCAGGGCTGCATCGTTGGTTCTTCCATCTGGGGAATCGAACGCTTGGTTAAACGGGCTTTATCTCGGGTCGTCACTCCTCGCCAATGTCCGCGAGACCTACTCTTTGTTCCTGTCCCCACTCGCTTGGCTGTCATGCAATGGGGTCACTCCTCCAAGTTGTTCGCCCATCCTGGAGTTAGGGGAACCATTGCTGTCATCTGTCAGAGATTCTGGTGGCCTACCCGCGAGCGCGATATCCGTCGATTTGTGGCCGCCTGTTCTATCTGTGCCCAGACTAAGTCTAGTAATTTGCCACCGGCTGGTCTGCTTAGACCCCTGTCTATTCCATCTCGCCCGTGGTCACATATCGCGCTCGACTTCATCACCGGATTACCGGAGTCCAAAGGCAACACGGTAATCCTCACGGTGGTTGATCGCTTTTCTAAAGCCGCTCACTTCGTTCCTCTTCCCAAACTCCCATCCGCTAAGGAGACCGCCCAAGCCGTCGTTAGTCATGTTTTCAAGCTTCACGGACTTCCCTCGGATGTCGTGTCTGATCGCGGTCCTCAGTTTGCGTCGTTATTTTGGAAGGAGTTTTGCCGTCAGATCGGTGCGTCACCCAGTCTGTCTTCTGGTTTTCACCCACAGACCAACGGTCAGGCCGAACGAACTAATCAGATTGTTGGTCGTATTCTCCGCAGTCTCGCATTTCGTAATCCTTCCTCATGGGCTGATCAACTTCCGTGGGCCGAATATGCCTATAATTCTTCTCCGTCCTCCGCCACCGGCTTATCTCCGTTTCACGGTTGTCTTGGGTACCAGCCACCTCTGTTTCCTTCTCAGGAGGCGGAGACTAATGTTCCGTCTGTCGAGGCGTTTATTCGGCGTTGTAAAAGAACCTGGAGAGGGGTGAGGTCTGCTCTATGCCATACTCGTTCTCTCACTCGCCGTGCCGCTAATCGTCATCGTATTAAGAGTCCGAGATACATCTGCGGTCAAAGGGTTTGGCTTTCCTCTCGCAATCTTCCTTTACGATTCGCGTCCCGCAAGTTGGCCCCTAAATTTATTGGGCCATATTCTATCTCTAAGATTATCAGTCCTGTCGCGGTTAGACTTAGATTGCCTCCTAACCTCCGGCGCGTCCATCCAGTGTTTCATGTTTCGTGCGTCAAGCCCGTCGTCCGCCCCCCACCTCGCCAAGTTTCCCCTCCTGCTCAGGTGGAGGAAGGTCCTGTATATCGCGTACGTAAGTTACTTGATGTCCGTCCGCGAGGTCGTGGTCACCAGTACCTTGTCGACTGGGAGGGATACGGGGAGAGAAGGAGAGAAGCTGGATTCCCTCACGGAACGTCTTGGACCGCTCGCTTATCGAGGACTTCTACCGCACTCGCCAACCTCTACCCTCGGGAGCGCCAGGGGGCGCTCGTTGAGGAGGGGGTACTGTCATGATCCCGGTGTTCTCTTCTGTCTCTGTCTCCCTCTTGTGTTCTTTTTTGTTTCCTATATCCATTCTCACACGCGCTCCCTTCATACACACACACCTCGTTTAGACACACCCACCTACTATCGCTCATTCATTCTCCACCAGCTGATTGCCATCAGCCTTTCCATTACTCTTTCTCCATTTCCACCTGTTATCACTTTCTTCCTAATTAGCTTTCCTACTTCTAGTTCTCTTTTTTCCCTTCTCTCTGCCAGATTATTGACTATGTTTAACGTGTGTTACAGAGCTTACCTGTTCGCATCTTGTCTTGTCGTGTCCTGTTGACGTATGTTTGCTACTTCTGCACTACCTGTGCTGGAAATTACTGAAGTCTTTCTCTACCCAGCATCTCTGTGTTTGAGGGCGACAGACGGACCACGAGCCCTGATTTGTGTTCCTGCTGCTGGATGCTGAGTATCGTTGCTGGACTACTTCTCAGTTTGGTCTGATTCCCAGAGACTTTCTGTTCATCTTATTACCAGCTACAAGAGACTTTTCTGTTTAATCACTCTACGCAGCTTGCATTATTTTCATTAAAGGAACTGTTGTCTCGTAGATTGCATTTGGGTCCTTTTTCCTGAACGTGTCCGTGACAGTTACATTAGACTGCAACCTGTCTTTTGAAAAGCATATTTCATATGTTACAAAAACTGCCTTTTTCCACCTTAGAAACATTGCTAAGCTACGTAATATGCTATCAGTCTCTGATGCAGAAAAGTTAGTTCATGCATTCATGACCTCGAGACTAGATTACTGTAATGCTTTATTAGCTGATTGTCCTGCATCTTCAATAAACAAGCTACAGTTAGTCCAAAATGCAGCCGCTAGAGTTCTTACTAGATCAAGAAAATATGATCATATAACACAGATTTTATCATCACTTCATTGGTTACCTATAAAGTTCCGTATTAAATACAAGGTATTGCTTTTGACTTATAAAGCTCTAAGTGGTTTAGCTCCAGTCTATTTAACGGATCTTCTATCGCCTTACAATCCATCGCGCTCTTTAAGATCACTAAATTCGAGGCTTCTGGTCATTCCTAGGATATCCAGATCCACCAAAGGAGGCAGATTATTTTCACATTTAGCTCCGAAGCTCTGGAATAGCCTTCCTGATATTGTTCGTAGCTCAGACTCGCTCTCCCAATTTAAAACTAGACTGAAGACGCATCTATTTAGCCAGGCGTTCATATAATTTTTTTATCTTACAGTTACTGTAAATTCGGCCTCTAGTTCATAAACGCCAGAGGAGAACTGGCCCCCGACTGAGCCTGGGTTCTCCCAAGGTTTTTTTTTCTCCATTGGGTCATCTGATGGGGTGTTAGGACACCATTAGGTCACTGGATGGAGTTTTTCGGTTCCTTGCCACTGTTGCCTTTGGCTTGCTCAGTTGGGGATATTCAAATTAATTAACCAATCATACCATTGATCAGCTCTACCAAACTTGGATGTCTTTTTTCCAGTAATAAACAAACATTGTTAAGTTGTTTTGATTGATACTGTGAAGCAGCTTTGATACAATCTGTATTGTGAAAAGCGCTATATAAATATATTTGACTTGACTTGACTTAAAGAATCTGCTGCTAATGTCTTTGTGCCAGACACCACAGGTCACTTTCAGTACCTAGCGCATCACAGCTGTTTTGGCAGCACAAGGGGGATCACAATATTAGGCAGGTGGTTTTAATGTTGTGCATGACAGAAAAAAAAATAGAAGAAGGTGCCTATGTACCTTATGAAAGCAGGCCTAGAATGTTTTTAAATGTTTTTTGTTTCCTGTTATTAGGACTGAACAGTGGTGATGGTAGGCTATACAAATAAATGGCCACAAACAAATTACTTACATAATGAGACATCCTCAAGTGCACTTGGCAATGTTCTTTCTCTCTGGTATGAATCACAACTGTAATAAAAAAACAAAACAATTCAGTGCAATTACTGTTGATTCTTGTACCTGTGGGAATGAGGACTGCCAGTATCCTATTTAAAAAGCAGTCTGTCCACTGACTAGTTTTGCTCAATTTTAAGTGCCAAATATTTGGTTGAATTAATAGTAAAGTTGCGTTCATTTCCTCTTTAAAACATGATGCACAGCTCCACCTCCAGGCAGGACAGATGATGACCAATGCTCCCATTGAACACAAGAGGGCAGAAGAGTTCCGCTTTTTTAAATGCTGTGATCATGCTTGTGAAGTAAGTTGCGTTTTCATGTCTAAAGCTGAAGAACACAAAATGTTGTCTAAGAAAATAACACTAATTTTATTACAATACTATTTGGAAGTAAATTAAGAAAATTTGCACTTTGCTTTAACTTTCTTCACTGGCGGTTAATGCATTTCTTAAATTTAAGCCAAAGAGTATTCAAATTAATTATAGATTGTCCTGATTACAACTATCTATTTAGTGAGTTACAAGTGAACTGACCTGTAGTGCCAAATCAGTGATGCCTCAGGAGAACAGCATATAAGACCATTCATCTCTCCATCTGTGTATTATTTTAATCCAACTAACGTCAATTGAACTTGAAACATCATGACACTCAATAACAGGAATGCAAGTTTTCTTTTTGTAAGAGAGGGTTTGGCAGGCAATGTGATGAGATTTCCATATGGAAGACCAGCTTTAAGAGCAAATTAAATATTGTCCAAAGAATTATGCAAACAATGGAAGATTGTGGTTAATTCATAATTAACTTAACTTACTCGTCATTTACATTTATCGTGCGCTGGACTTCAACCAATCAAATCTTTCTCGTGTCCGACCTGCTGAAAAATGTGTGTGTGTGTGTGTGTGTGTGTGTGTGTGTGTGTGTGTGTGTGTGTGTGTGTGTGTGTGTGTGTGTGTGTGTGTGTGTGTGCTCAAAACCATTACAGTTAACTGAATTGAAAACACATGTGGGGTAAACTGCTCTGTCTAATTTCTAACAGGCAATTTAAGTATCACGAAATGATGAAAACATGCACTTCTTCCTAGTAATATAGTCTATAATACTAAAGAGAATTTTGCCAACTGTCTTAAAATAACCAATAATTATTTTTGAGTAGGAAATGAGGTTATAAATTCTGCAGCTTTTTTGTCATGTCTGCAAAATGGAGCTGCACATCAAAATGTGAATTCCTCTAGTGTGAGTGCCGGCGTGCTACATTGCAGACAGTCAGACCACCTGCCCAAACAATTACGTATTGCCCGAAAGTAGTAGCCTAGTTGAGCTGCCAGTAGGCCTACCAGAGAATGAATAATCCTGACTGGCTTTATTTGCACGAGCATCACACTGAAATTACAAGTGACAACAGTTTCATCTTTATAGTTTCTTGAAGGTACTAGTCCCTAACACAAAACACAACCGGTGCAGTGCAGGTGAGTATGAACTCACAAGAAGATAAAAATATAACAGACCTGAGGGAGAAATTCTGACGGAGCATGATGTTCTCATTTTGTTTTATTATAAAAGAACCTGGTCTAATATTCTTTGTAAAAACAAGTGAGAGTCATGTAAGGTGATTCCTGAACTATAAAATACCTTTATCAAAAGTCTACGGTGGGAGCTAAATCATCTAGATTTAGTGATAGGAAATACCTAATAGTGAGACTAAAGTTATTTCAGGTCAAGTCCTGAAGACTACCACAGGTGACAGTTCACAAATCCCTGTAATTCATGCTATGGTCCTTCATACTATCATTGAAGGATCTGTCAAGTCATCGGTCAATGTCTATAGCGTGAGTGCAGCGACATCTACTCTCTCCCGCCTACAACACTGTCCCTACATTCCATATACAATAGGTTGGCTATATATGGCCAACTACCTTACTCACACTAGGATACAGACAGCCAAAGGAGCAGAAGTGGTTTCCAGATGTTGACACAGACAGACAGTAATTGGAGTTTGTGATGGCTTCCAGCTGCCATGGAACACAGCCAGTGAATTCTCCAAAGGGAGTGAATGTTCTGTGCCATAACTCACACAGCAAGGTTTACAATAATAATAATAATAACATACTTTGCCATCTTGTGGGGGAAAAAATTACATAGTGATTGCAATATTTTTTTTCAAACAAAAGCTCAGGTGAGATGCTTAGACCAAGAGCTGATAGTATTGAAAAACACCTATGTCAATTATACTTTTCCATTCAAATTTAGAACAGCGCTAAACATTTTGTTCCTTCGGCATGTGAGTTTGCAAATTACATTTAATTTTACACTTGTGAATTTGGCATGTGCTTTTATTTAACGCAACTTACATCGCATTTTTTCAGTTCCATTGGAGTCGAAGCCATGGCCTTGGCGCTGCTAGTGTCAAGCTCTACTCTTCAAGCTACAGAAATGCTTATACAGGAATGCAAACATATAGCCTATTACCGGTTGATCTTTTACAATATTTCACATTTAACATAATATATAACATGCAATCACACATTTATACAAGTAAATGCTGAAATGCTTCTCCAGATGCTAGGCTATATTCAAATATTTAATGTCATATATTTTGCCTATTAGTCCAATATTTGAAGGATTTTCTCTCCAGTGGTTTCTAAAAAGCATCTAGCACGACGCCTCTAAAAACACATCTGCTGTTTACTTGTCAAAGTCACTATAAGAGACAGTGACTATTTGTTTAAGATCCCCCAATGGTTGCAGTGCCGAAAATTCTCTTCTCAACATCTACTGATAAACAAAAGACGACAACTAGGCATGACAGTTGTATAGAGTTTATGGCAAAGGGCATGTTTAATGCTGTTCATCTGCAATATTTTGCCATGACTCTAAGACTGATGGAGATGGGCTACTCAATATTTTGTCTTTAAGACTTTAACATCCAAGTCACTGACCTGTCTGTAATATCTGATGGGTTTCAAACATCACCTGGCCTGCTGTAATTTATGATGCTGTCATCAGATCTTGATTTTGCAGAGTTAGACGGGTTAACATATTTTGTTGATCCTGGAACAACATATATCTGAAATATCTCAACCCCTAAACCTAACCCTACTCATAACATTATCTCTAAATTCAGAGGGAGATGATAGGTGAATAACACTGATGTAGACGCAGCTTACCCTGGTTGTAAGCCTAAACTTGACCAAAACTGTAAACTTGTACAGATCTGATTGGTTGATTGAAATGTTTCAGGATCAACAATGTTAATGTTGCACTGAAATCAGGTTCTGCGTGCTGGGCACACAAAAATAAAAATGCAACATTTAATCATCCTCATGTCATTGTAAACATTTCTTTGTGAAGAACACAAAATTTTAGTTTTTAAAGGTTTAGGGTAAGTGAAATATTTCAATTTTTTTTTTTTTGGGGGGGGGGGGGGGGGCTGTCAATTTAAGCAACAAAGATTATATATTTATGCAGTGCATTACATAAAAATAAATGCTTCACATTCTTAAAATGTAACAAAAGTAGCATAGCTAAATTCTAACATCTAATGCCAAATAAAATGGCTCACAGCATAAAGGCTAACCAGATGTGTCATATTTTGTCATATTTAGTCATTTGACTTAATGTAACATGTAAACCTGAAATGAATAAACACTTACAGTACCTCTACACCTTCTAATCGGGCCTACTTTACTTTGCACTGCACATAGTGCCTTCACGATTACCGCGTGCGTCTGATTAATCACAAAACCCTGCGTTGTATCCTCACACATGGCAGTTTGAGGGGCAAATGGTTGAAAACCCTTAACATTGACACAGACCAGATGTTGGCAACATCCCCAGTTTTCCTCTAAATGAAATGGCGGCAAAAAGCCAACAACCTGAGCTGCTTTCACTATGAAATTATATGTTTACAATAATGTGCTATTGCTGGGGCACAGGAGTGCTGTTTCTCAAGGAGCGGGAAAATGAAACCAGCTGTGAATAGTCAGGAACAGTTTGGGTATGGATAAAAAAAAAATTCTGACGGGTAGACAGTAGACTCTTTTCATTAATGTGTCAAGTTTTAAATTTTTAGGGTTTTCAGGTTACATTGTTTGATTCAGCCCTTATAATTTTCCTTATGCACTTTAATGCCCAGCATTACTTAATAAAAAAAAAAGCAACCACTGGGGTGAATTGGGCCAGCTATTGGAGTATTAAAAAATGGTTGTAAAATTGGATATAACTTTACACATTAAAGGTTAGCAAGGATTTTTTTCACACTAAAATTATTGGTTATACTTTATTTCGATAGTCCAATTTAGACATTCCAATATTGCAACTACATGTCAACTAACTCTCACTAGAGTATTAGTAGACTGTTAGGTTAGGTTTAGGGTTAATAGAATAAGTTGACATGTACTTGTAGTTGCTTATGTAGAATGTCTGGACCATCAAAATAAAGTGTTAGCAGATATTAAGCAGACAGTCTACTAATAATCTAAATGACTGGTAGTTGACATGTCGTAGCAAAGTTACTTATAGTTAGTAGAATGTCTAAAGTGGACTATCGAAAAGTGATACCTAATCATGTTAACGTGTATTGTTTGTGGCTATACTAAAACGGGAAGTATTACAGTTCACTTAGGTATTGGACTCATTCATTTCCATTACAAGTGCCTCGCTGTAACCCATATTTTTGTTCTTCTTAAACGATGGAAAGGTTCAATTATATTTTTGTGGTAATCAACATTATTCCACAAATTCTGTCAATTGAGCTTAACTTGTAATGGTCCCAGGATATTCCTTTAATAGTGCTTCTGGTACCAAGTAAAAAAGAAAAGGAAAAAAAAGTCCATGGAAAAAACCTAGAGGTTTATATAATGTATTTGCTCTAAGAGCTCTTGAATCCAAAACAATAAAGAGAAGAAGAAAACACTGCCCTGAAGTGAAGAGAACAAAAATAAAATCACCGCTCATCACTGTGATGGAACCTAAGCAACATAAACAGTAACATATTACCTTCTTCCATTTCTGACTTCAGTGGCATTACATAATGTCACAGTCATCCCCCGTTTCAGATTCAATTAATTCTCCAGAGCGACTAAGGGTCAGTTTGCCTCTAGCAATCGGGTGTTAAGTGCCTTGCTCAGTGCTAGTGAACTCTCACCAGCTCTGCCGTGGCATCAGCCACTTCTTCCTAGCATCGATCCCACATCTTTAGTGCTTGAAATATATTGACACATTATTATTATCATTTGATAATGTGAGATCATATGGAGTGGCCACTGCATAGTCATCCTAAAAGTCCCATGCAAACGTATGAAAAGCTTGGAGAGTGAAGGATTTCCAAAACAAAACAGACATGGACACTAACATAACAGTGTAGTTCTAATGTTTTAAGAGCTGTGCCGTAGGAAAAATGTCTCACCTCGGCGTCTGAGGACCTAACCTTTCAGATCCTCTCTGTATGTTTGGAAAGAGAGCCCCGGAGAAGGAGACTTGCGTGCTTTGCTCCAAGCCTTGAGTTAGCCTCACTAATTACTGCGAATAAAAGCGCCTTTTTACTAAACAGTAACCTGAGTGCTCTGCAGGGAGAGTTTTCCTGTAAGTAGCTCTCAGGAAGAGCAATCAAAGACTTGGAGAAACAAGGGGGGGAAAAAGTTACAAGAAAGTAAATCTCAAGTTCAAGTCACTACGTCTTGCAGGAAAAATAGCACAAGGAAAAGAGTGAAAGTATGATTGATGGTTCCTTACATAAGCAGAGTGCAAAAGGGATGAGGGATTTCTGAACATTTTTAAAGGAGGGATATTTAAAAATCCTCACGTTTTTATGAGGAATCACCTGGGGGCCACTAAGGTTTTCCATTAAGGAACCAGACGAACACTTGTTACACATACAAATGGTTTTACAAATTATATTTAACAATATCCAGTTATCAGAACAGATACATGTAGTGCACTCACAATATTTTTTAAACAATAATATAAAATGATTCTATTATTATATACTGAGTTTAAGCTAATATATATATATATATATATTAATGGAATAATAATAATAATTAATTAATTAATATTATATCATTTGGGGGAATTTATTTATTTTAATGCACAAAAAAATAATACTTTCTGCTTTTATATATATACTTAAAAAATTGGCTCCATTTATCTTGATTGGTTTATTATTATTATTATTATTAAAGATAGCATATGATGGGGTGCCACAATTATAGGATATTACTTTAAAAATAGCTGGGTAAATTGCATAAAGAAAATAATAAGGAATGAAACAAACAAACAAATAAAAAAATGTAACCTCAAACCCTAAAAATAATAAATGATTTAATATCCCAAATGGTATATTTTTTGCAAACTAATATTTTATACTTTTATGTTCAAAAATACTAATAAACTAATAATATACAGTTACCAAACTATAGGACTAACAATAAATGTGGGTCAGACAGTGTACACTCTTTTTATCATTACATTCTTTTTGGTAACACTTTATTTTACAGTGTCACTACTCACCATAGTAATAACAGTAAATTATGCATAATTACATGCAACTAACCCTCAACCAAATCCTAATCCTAACCCTATAGTAAGTACATGTTGTTAATTAATATTACTCAGTACTTAAATTTATAATTACAATGTAACAATGACACCTTAAAATAAAGTGTAAACTTATTTTTTTATTAAAACAATGACTAGATTTCAGTATAAAATATTAATGCTTGGAGGGCCTTATGAAACTATGTTTTGGGTCTAATTTGGTATTTTGAGACTCAATCTGATGATCAACAAGCTTTACGCTATCAAACACACCTAATCTCATGTCTTTCATGAACATGAGCCTTTCGATTTCATCCATCTTCGCACATTACCTGTGGTATGAAACTGTCTTCATAGAAATGTGAAGCATTCATCCCTATAAATCAAGATTTCCCATTCAGGGGATAGAAAGACAGTATCATATTCTGACTCTGCTCTGACATGTAAATCAAAAATCCTGAGTGAGGGGGCTGCTGACGGGTTCTGGGGCGAATGTGTTTTAAAACCCTCGTCACGTAGTCCTCAAAACACTAACAGCTTCATTCGCTATCCAAATTGCTGCAAGTCAGGCTGTCACCGTAGCAACCGCAGCTGCTACCCTGCCAGATGCCAATCATAAAAAATAGCATCCTTTGCGTCCTGCGACATATATGCACATTGTGAAGCGTAACCCAAATAGTAAGTGGTGCTTTGAGGAATAATAGTAGATGGGAGGGAGTCAAGAGGGAGGGGTGGCTACATTCAAGCTGAGGTAATTACAGGCAGATGGAGAGGAAGTGATTTGCTATAGAATATTTCTTCTTCTTCAGGGATTTTCAATCGGTTTGATGCAATATGTGAATGCAGGAAGTCCAAAGGAAGACCGTTTCTGTCCAAAGTCTCGAATCTAAAGAAATGCATGCATTTCTTTAGAAAATAATAATAATAATAATAATAATGAGAGGCAATGGGTCACATTTAACAGTTTTGACCATCTGCAGCAAAGAAGGATTATATATACAGAGCCACAATTTAATGTATATTATATGTTGTAAACATGCGCATCTTACGGAAATAAGGTATATTTAATGGTTTAAACCTTGAAATGACAAAATATTATAAAATTAACAAAATGCACTTCAAAATACTGTACATTTTTAAAACTAAAATTAATTTAATGTAAATGCAAAATGTAATATATTGTCCAATATAATTAAATTAATAATTAGGGAATCCAAATAACAAAAACGTACATATATCTAATAGCAATATACTTTTGGACATTAGAATATATTTACATGTGAAAATATTTCAGAATGGGATTAATCATTTTAGAAATTAAGGTGAAAATTAATTATTTTCAAAATTGCTTGCTATTTTTTTATTATGCAAGAAGATCAGCTGGAACGAATCCTGAAGTCTAATTCCTAATAGCATATTAGGCTAGCTGACATTTTGCAGCATTTCAATGTCAAGATGTTGACAGCAAGCACATCCAGTGAAGTACAGTTAGCGGACAGACGATGACATTGGCTTGCTTATTTTCTCTTTTTATAGGTATGTCAAGCCCTAACTCCCATAATTAGAGGTAACATGGCTGCGCTGTGAGCGACGCATAGCAGTAGTGAGTCACGCCAACATGATTCACACAAACAACTCTCGTTATCATCTGCACCCCATTACCTCTAATAGCCAGACCCCTGTCATCTGTTTTTGATTTTAAAGCACAATTATGACTTTTCAACTGAATTTACAGTCTCAAAATTTCCGCACTGCACATAATATTGACGAAATATTGACGAAATGTTGCGGCGTTGTAGACGTACGCATTCACCAGCCTGACTTTTGCCTGACTTCATTTTATTCTAGCCAAGTGGAGCCCTGGAATATTTGGGCAGTTCACCCAGCTGCCATGGCAACAGGATTTTTTTACAGAGGCACAGGCCTATGGTTAGATGCTTTTCACTTTGCCTTCACCAACCAACGGCTGGGATTTGGGCCAATCCGTTTATCTCTACTATGCAGAGTTGTAATAATGCAGTGAGAGGGAATGAGGTGTAGAGCTTGATGAGCAGGGATTCCCTCTCCTAAACTGCACACTGACACCAATTACATGTATAAAAGACAACCTTGCTAGATTTGAAAGGTGAAAAGAACAAACATTAAGGGGAAAATAGATTTTGTGAAGTGAAAACAACAACAGCCATTTATCAATGCATCAATGCAGTTACACTACAGTTCAAAAGTTTGGGGTTATTAAGATTTTTTTATGTTTTTAAAACAAGGGTTTTTCACACTTGAAATTTAAATTTAATCTTACTTGGTTACGTTCTTTCTTACTTCACATTTCATATTGCTCATCACTTACCCAGGGTTAAAAAATTAATCCTGGGTAATTATAAGCTGACATTTGAGCAAGATCAAGTCAAATCAAGTCACAGTAACAAGTAGAGTTTTGCCTCAACTTTATTTATTTTTCCCTCAGAAATTATGAACTTTCTTAATTATACATTTATACCATAATATTAATAGTAATAATAATATAATTTATTATAGTTCGTAATTATAATTATTAAAATTCTGAATTATTGTTAATTAATTCCAAGAAAAATGTTGCCGATAAAACAGTTGAAGATAAATTCACAAGTGTGATGCATTAATTATACTGGTTTTATAGTAGGCCTACATACACTTATTATTTTTATTTTTTTTTATGAAATATCACCTACAGGGAAGAGACAGAAATTAACTTTCCAATTACGGGCCAATATCTGACTCCTTAAAAATTATACCTAATATCTAACCTTGTTAATCTATATGTAATCTTAGGGGTGAATGCATTTAAACTGCAATTATAACTTTATTAATAATTTTATGAGATTAAAGTTTTAAATATAGAATTATGAATCAAGAAAAATTAGATTGGGTAATAAATTTTACTTTTAATTAGGCCTATAAAATTAAAACAGACACTAGGTGGCGGCAAATTGCTGTCTTGATTTATGAGTCATAGAAGCATTCATTCAACTGATTCATACAAGATGTTGAGTTATGCATAACTACTGTTCCAAGAAGGAGGGAAAAGAGGTACAACACATGAATATGGGATATCGCGCTCTTGCGCCATTTGCTGAAGACATGCTTATTCATGCCTGAAAGGCCAACTCCGTATATGCTATAGACATAGATTTCGACAATCCAATGCGAAAGACCTTGCTTAGATAGCAGCTTCCCATTGGAGTTCCCACTTCTCGAGTAGGAAAACATGATCAAAAGCTGGTCAGACGAGTGCATAGCCTGCATCTGCTCAAAGTGCCTGCGTACTCGCACAGGGCACAAATCAAGTCTCCTGTCTTTTCAAAGATTTTACAGGGCGCACTTCCGACATGACGTATAGACAAGAAGTGTATATGATGCAACAGTAACCACATTACAAAGGTGCCAGTACACTCACCACACACCAGCTATAGGTGGAGAGGAGAGAGAGCACTTGAAAACAAAACCCACTAGATAAAGCACACGCGCCAAATGCATCTTTCCACAAACATGGCGAGACGGAGCGGAACGTGGAAAATAAAGTATTCCTTTAAGGAACCCAAAGGCAAGCATGTGCACGCTTTGGTGCAGCACCATTAATGCCCTCACAACAAGCCGAAAAGGCCATCCAATAAAATTCCAGAGTGGAATGGGAGCGACTTTCCTTTAAAAAAAAAAAAAAAAATCAGTATCCCCTCAATCAGGCAGTGATACAGCGATAAAGACCTTTGTCCGCACCAAGCGCTATGTATTGTAGCTACAATCTGATTCTCCCTCTCTAAGGTTAGGCCCCTAGAGACCAAAGTTGCAGAGGTGCAGAATCTGCCTCCTCCCTGGGACATCAGGTCTCATAGGGAAAGACACCATGGAGTCATTAACAACAACATCATGATGCTTGCGTACCATCTTCGCTGGCCAGCAAGAAGCCACCAAAATCAGAGACAGAGCCTTCTGCGTATACAGCGAGTACAGAGTCCTGAGCGATACATGTGACAGGGCATCCACCCCCAGCGGGGCTCTTTTGTCCATAATCAAGAAAAGAGCGGGCGCCATGTGTTTTCTGCAGACGCAAAAAGATCCACATCGGCCCTGCCGAAACCGATCCAATATCTACGCCACTATTCAAGGCACACCCTTACAGAGTTTCTCGTCCATTTTGTGATGCATTTGTCGTCATTTACTACACGTCGTAAACCCTGCCCAGGGGGATTCCTTCGGTCAACAGATTCAGGTTTCACAGGAGATCAGGGCCTGAACGCACAATGGCACTATCGACGCATGCTTAAATGTCGTATGGCTTACAGAATGCTACCAAACGCCGAGTGTCCAGCGCCAGAACCCACGGACAAAGGTGACCCAGCCATACTACCGTTATCGAGGCAATGAGCCCCAGCAGTCTCAATACTGTAAGAATAAAAAGTGTGCGCCTCCCCAGTCGAAACTGAGCCAGACAGCTGTGAAAATCCTCTGTCCTCTGTTCAGCTCTGAATCCATCTCCAGACCGAGATATAACATCCGCTGACTCTGGGCCAGCAAGCCCCTTTTGAGATTTATCAGGAATCCCAGAGCTCGTAAATGTAAAACAAGTACATGTGTTTATAACTGCTTGTTCCCTGCTGTCTGCACCCAGGAGCAGTTCGCCCAAATAGGTGAACAATCTTATGCTCTGATGGCACAGCAGAGCCAACACCGCTTCTACACATCTTGCAGATACGAGTGAAAGAAACCACAGCCACTAGCCTTGGATGACGCGTAATTTTCTTTTATTAAATCCAGACAAGACAGAGGTAATACTTATCGGTTCTAAAAACCGTCCACAAAACCTTTCACAGCACGACTTTAACATAGTAGGATGCCCTGTTACTTTATCCGCTACCGTAAAAGACCTGGGTGTTACATTAGACTGCAGCCTGTATTTTGAAAAGCATATTTCATATGTTACAAAAACTGCCTTTTTCCACCTTAGAAACATTGCTAAGCTACGTAATATGCTATCAGTCTCTGATGCAGAAAAGTTAGTTCATGCATTCATGACCTCGAGACTAGATTACTGTAATGCTTTATTAGCTGGTTGTCCTGCATCTTCAATAAACAAGCTACAGTTAGTCCAAAATGCAGCCGCTAGAGTTCTTACTAGATCAAGAAAATATGATCATATAACACCGATTTTATCATCACTTCATTGGTTACGTATAAAGTTCCGTATTAAATACAAGGTATTGCTTTAGACTTATAAAGCTCTAAATGGTTTAGCTCCAGTCTATTTAACGGATCTTCCATCGCCTTACAATCCATCGCGCTCTTTAAGATCACTAAATTCGAGGCTTCTGGTCATTCCTAGGATATCCAGATCCACCAAAGGAGGCAGAGCATTTTCACATTTAGCTCCGAAGCTCTGGAATAGCCTTCCTGATATTGTTCGTAGCTCAGACTCGCTCTCCCAGTTTAAAACTAGACTGAAGACGCATCTATTTAGCCAGGCATTCATATAAATTTTTTATCTTACAGTTACTGTAAATTCTTGCTCAGTTGGGGATTTTCAAATTAATTAACCAATCATACCAACAGCTCTACCAAACTTGGATGTCTTTTTTCCAGTAATAAACAAACATTGTTAAGTTGTTTTGATTGATACTGTGAAGCAGCTTTGATACAATCTGTATTGTGAAAAGCGCTATATAAATATATTTTACTTGACTTGACTTGACTAGCCCCACTGGAATCGTGCGAAGAAGCCACGGTGTTAGTGCACGTGTGCGCCACCGCTCAAGGCAGACATCGACCCCCGCATCTTTTGCAAACATCGCTGTATATTGCATATCACTGCATTTTCCTCCTCTGTCAGGACACAGCCTGACCGTGAGGTTAGAGGTTCTAATGCATTTTGATTGTTTTGACAAATCAACAACTTAAGGCCTTGCATGCTGAAACATATTTCTTTTATTGACAACATACTTAAAGCAGCACTATGCAGGATTTCCGTTTTTGTCAAACAGCGACCCCTAGAGTCGCTGTAGCGTACTTGTATTTAACGTTACTTTAACGTATTTTACGTAAATACCACTCACGCAGAGCGTCTCTGCACTCACCGCCTCTGCACTTTATAATAATAAAGGAGCCTACTGCGTTAGGCTTACCTGAGCCTAAATGAGATGACATAAATAAAGTTACATCATGTACGTCGCATTATTTCGTATCAATGTCCGTTATGATGTTGTTAAGACATGATTATTGCAATTTATCATAATAGTTTGCAAATTGCGCTCATTTACACTATTTACAACGTGTAGGCCAATTTATGTCCTGATAATTATGTGAGATATTGACAACTGTTCTCATGATAATCGCAGGAATCAACTTTAACAGTGAAAGCCTGAGCGAGAGGCACTCTTGTGCGGTTCCTCGCGCTGTCAGATTCTCGTTTCCTTTTTCTAGACTCTTCCGACCACGCTTTCTTCGTTTTTTTCGCTATTCTGAAAACGCAGGTCCGATGTTTACTCGTGTCTGACTCCTCGCTCGGTCAGTCTGCCGATTCCTCTTTCTCTGTTCCTCTGACAATGCTTTCCTAGCTTTCTAGGGACTGTTTACAGGGCGAGACTGTTTAAGCTGTTCAGTTAAGCTAAAAAAACTGCATAGTGCCGCTTTAAACTTACTTGCACCCATTATCTTGCAAGTTGCGAGTTCCCACCACTGTTTTTACAGGAGTCAAATAGAACCCGCGAGTATTCCTCACCTAAATCATCAACCCTGACAGTCAAAGTTCGGCTCAGACTCAGAGCAGCCAGAGGAACCTTGTCGTGAACACTTCACCAACACTCCTCGGTCTCCACACATGCATCAGGGTTGAAGAGATCCAGCCTAAGGGGGACAGTTCCAAACACACTGGATAGTGCTTGTGAGCACTGGCATGGCTTTGCTTTTTTGAAGTGGTGAATGAAGGTTGTGATGGTCAATTATTATGCATATAGCAAATCTCCTATTATAAATATGGTCAATTTCAAAGTGTTTATATCCAAAAGGAACAATCTTAGGAGATTTATTTTAGGAATGCACGATGTATCGGCCACCATATCGGTATCGGCCGATATATGTTTATAATGTTATCGTTATCGGCCTGATAAGAACATTTGGCGGATTTATTGAAGTGCATTATTAAATAATGGATTATTTCATCTAAGACCCTTCAGATCGCCATGATGGTTTTGAATTGCTTGAAATATTATTGGAATCACATTTAAAAAAATAAAGTTGAGTCCAACGTACAGTGTAATAGACTGCATAGAATTATACGCGATCACCACGTTGTATTTTTTCTGTGCTTGCGTAGCGTCATGCAATCGCCCTGACTCTGACTCAGTCCTTTAATTTGCAACTCGAGTCAGACATCTAGTAAAGCAAACTGGTTACTTGGAAAAGGCATTTAATACAGATAAAACAACAAATACATTTGATGTCATACCTGCAATTAGGGAGGGAAATAAGGAGCTTACCCATGACAAAGAAACTAAAAGGGTATTTAATCAGTTTTATTCCAAATTATATAGGCTACATCAGAATCTAGTTATAGTTAGAATGAGTTGAAATGATTTTTGTTTAGTATTATATTACCCATTTTATCCTCTAGTGAAAGAACTTTATTGGATGCACCAATAACTCAAGAATACAGAGCTGCTATTGTGTATTTAAAATCTGGAAAATCACCTGGCTCTTCTGGTTTTTCAGAAATATTTATAGTTTAGAATTTTTTTGGAGGTATCAGTTCGCATTGGACAAAGAAACAATGTTTTTGTAGAGTTTTACAAATTACTAAGACTTCCTCAGAAGGAATCTCTTCTAAGGATTTAGAACAGGAACTGTGAGAATCTGAGACTGATTTGGCAAAGAGATCTTAATAGTGACACATGTAATAGAGTTCGGTCACACAATTTGAGGTATATGAAGCAAGCAAGAGGTGAACTGATCCAGTATAAGGTTTTACATCAGTATTACTATACACCAGTAAAGATTCATAAAATGATTTTTTTTTTTTTTTTTTTACAATAAGAAATGATGGAAGTGTAAACAAGAATCTGAAATATATATCCATGCTCTGGGAATCAACAAAGGTTTGTTCCTTTTGGGAAATGGTGTTGAAATATCTTTGTGAGAGACCTCCTACATTCACCAAGGGTGTGTGTCTTTTAGGAAATAAAAGATTCTTCAGGTTAATAACAGGACTTCTTCCTGGTTTACTGTAGGTTACTGTAAGCCTCAGCAGCACGACATACACTTAGATTCTGGAAATATATACAATATCCTACAATTAGAATGTGGTTTGAATCAAGGATTGAGAGTGCCTCATATTAGGAAAAATGTTAGCTGAACTGAATGTATAAATCACACAGATTTCACTCAAAAATATACAGTAAAATATATTAAAATGTAATTTATTAATGTGATGGTTAAGCTGAATTTTCAGCATCATTACTCCAGTCTTCAGTGTCACATGATTCTTCAGAAATCATCTAATATGATGATTTGCTGCTCAAGAAACATTTCTTATTATTATCAATGTTGAAAACAGTTGTGCTGGTTAATATTTCTGTGAAAACATTGATCTTTTTTTTTTCAGGATGCTTTGATGGATAGCATTTAATTGAAACATTGTAAAAGAATGTAAAAGTCTTCACTGTCACTTTTGATCAATGTATTGCATCCTTGTTAAATAAAAGTATATATATTTTTTTAAATAACTGCACCAAACTTTTGAATGGTTTTGAACTTTTTACATTAGTGTACATTGTTTGAAGGTGCAAAATATTCCTTAATAAAAATAAACGGTCATGGCTAGAATGTCAAGAACTAAGCAAAAAAAAAAAAAAAAAAAAGAGGCAAAGAAACGGAAATGAGCTCTCGATAAATTCATTTATTTTATTTTTTTTGCACAATGAATGACATGAACAAGATCAACTGTATTTTAAGTGCTCAATACTGCTCACCAGAGATGGCTGCACAAAATGAGCTTTACAGTAAGAAAAAGAATTAAAAAAATAAAACTACAAGATCATGAACGACAAACATGACCAAACACATGCAAGCTTATATGTATGTACATATGTACAGGGTAGTACTTGTATTTATAAACATGTCTGTATACACAGTTACACAAAACATGAATGTGTATACATACATTCTATGTACAATGCATATGTTTGTGTATATCAGTATTTATTCTTCTCTATATACGTCCATTATTTGCTGTTTTTAATATCCATACAATGTACAAAATGCTTTATGAATTTAAAATCCATTACAAAAAAACATATCAAACAATGTATAAGATCATCTTCTTGACTTTTTCGAAATGTATATGCATACAACGAAATAGAGCATGCAGAGAGAGAAATCATATGATCAAAATGGCCAAAACACCATATGTATGAATTCAAATTTAGAGAGCGATAAGAGCTTCTGTTGTGTCCTCGTTAGGAATATTACTTTCGATTAACACTTCATTTGTATTATAACTTCACTAATAGCAATACAAACTAAAAATACAATAGTACATTTGAGTGGATGACATTCTCTCGGTGACCTCGGAAACATTTACTCGACACAAAGTCGCTATTGACGTTTAGGAGCAGGAACATAAAAAAATACACTTAACTTCACAAGGCACCAATTATCAGCTGGTGGAGAAAATATATCTGGCATTTTAAAACCGAAGCCGAGCATATTTGAGCTGCCAGGCCTTGTTACCAAAGCCACGTTTGATTAACCTATTATAATCATCTATAATGTTTCAGAAAACTGCTACGGTGTACATTTTGTTTTAAAACATAGCTTTCGGTGCTTAAAGCACTAATAAATGGTCAACATTTTTGGCAATGTTCGCAGGTGTTTAGCGGAACCAGTGCAAATGGACACATCCTACAAAAGGTCCAGTACAACTGGCTGAGGCAAATAGCTGCCGGCATATATTATTTCTTTGAGCTTTTAATGCACTGCAAGTTATCACAAGGACAGAATGGTTCATAACACCACATGGCATGTTAAGCCACTACATGTGTCCTGCTTTGGACAACTGTGAGTGTAACATATTGACATGATTCTTAGGCATGATTCACGCAGCTATACAGCAACCTACAGAAGGTAAGCTATTTACAGGGGACAATTTGTTGAATTTAATTTTTGATTAAGGCTGCACTGCTTAGAGGCTGATTTTCCTCCTCTAGACAATGACTAGAATTGCAAAAGAAATGATAGTCAGTTTTAGCACTATTCTTTTGAACGGTTCAGATTTCAAATTTTTCAGTAAGACCACTTCATTAAACAGAAAGCTTACAAAAGATTAAATGCTAAAAGTTATGTCAGTGGATTCACAGCAATAACCTGATGCATAGTAAATAAGCATGTATTCATTTAAAAAACCCTGCGTGGGTTTGGTTATAGAGATATTTTGAGTGTCTTTAGGTGTACTAGATGTGCTGCCTGGTCACTGAACTGTATATATGTATATAAATGTATGTATATAGACAGAATGAAGCCTATTATACTGTGAAAATGATCATATTGAAATGAACACATTACAACCAGGGCAGCAAACTCTATTATGTACATTCTAGACTGATATCTTGCCATGAATTCTTCCCAGTACCTGAACATGTTATGGATTTATAGACAAACATAAGGCACATGTATGTAAAAACTAAGAAATCAATAACAAATGGAAAGCTATTCAAATTAGGACCACAGTCAAATCTATTCTGTTGCTTACGTATATCAGTGTAACTTGTTTCTAAAACCGCGTAGGAAATATATTTGATTAATTTGTGTCCTATGTTCAAGACGATCACCTATATAGTATTCAGTGTACATTCTGTTTTGTATTTTTCCAATCCAAATGACAGACTAATCGAAAAATAAGCACACCACCACACCATTCAGAGGAATATACACAAGCAGCTAAACTGAAACCAATCTATCCTATGATGCACAACAACACTGGAACTTTGGTCATGGAGATATCTAATACTGACAGGTATATAGACATACTATTGTTTAGTTAACAAGAGCAGGCACATTCTCAAAGAGTCTCTGGAGAAGGCCATTCGAATAAGTTTTCCAGTCAGATCATGAAAATATCACTCAGGTGCTCACTATTATTTAAAGCGAAAAACCAACAATGACACTAAAACTTCAGCCCACTCAAACTTGTTCTACAAAACAGAAAGAAAAGAAATAAGTGCTTTGTTGGTTTTAAATGCAACCGTAGCATTTTTCCATCAAGCCTGTTGTGAACTACTGGGATGCGTTTTGATGTCCTGTGTCGTCAACAAGCCTTCGATCTGCAGTGATTCCACTTCGTTAAGATTACACGACTAAATATGTTTCTCCATTTGAACAAGCTTTCTACTTCTATTTGGTTAAAAACGGAATAAAAACATTTCAAACTTTATATGGTTTTTGATTTGATATGCTGACAGTATAGGTAGATCTAAAATACTTTGAATTTGAAATGTTAGTAGAATATGATGCTATGTACAGTGAAACGATAGCCATCAAAACATGGTTTTATCCGAAAGTATTGCCATTAGTTCATGCCTGAAACACACCTGAGCGCAGGCAAGCATATGTAAGCATGTGTTAGCGGTGAGTTACCAGTGAAATCAACCTCTGCCAGAAGATCTGTGCTTTGTGCTTGAGCGAAATAAAAAACAAGAAAGGAAAAAGTGCACAGTACTGTCATTTAAGTTCATTTACATGTGCTGGTAGTTTATGGCTAAAGCCATATTTTCAACATCCTCATGGTTATGGGCTTTGGGAGAGTAAAAGTTCAGTTTGTCTCCTTGAGACCAATAATAAAGTATGTAATAGAATTGTACATACTGAAAGCGGAGGTCTTTAGACCACAACCATGATCCAAATTCTCAGCGAATGCCCATTAAAATGTGTCAGTAGAATTAAGATCAAAACAAACTGAAGAAACGATACAAAGACCCAAGCACAAGGCTAACTCACAGTGCACTGTCATAACCTCGCTAATGAGAGGTGAGAGTAGCTGCTTCTTTCCTGTACCCTCTTCCTCTGCGGTTTGGACGCTCCATTTGGAGCTCCGGCTGAACTTTGTGCCAGTGCTTGCCTCCCTGCATTGATTGCAGGTTGGTTTGGGATCTGGCCATGTGTACCACTGACTCGATGGCGTCTGTGATGGAGTCATGATTGGAGAACTCAAGCTGAGCAGGCACCAGACCGGTGTGAAGGTTCCTCTTCCCAGGAAGGTCCACACACTTTTCAAGAACTGGCATTTGACCCAGCAATCCCTCCTCGAGAGAAAGCGGCTGCTTCCTTGGCCTCCCTCGGCGTCTCTTCACCATGTTGTTCCCTGTCTTGGCCTGCCTCTGAAGTCTCTTGACTTTTAGAATTTTGTTGACGTGATCCAGGTTTTTCTTGGTGGTGAGGATCTTTGAGAAGGCACACATTTTTCGCATGTCGCACTGGATATCTTCCACTTCGTTGCCCTTGTACCTCCTCTTGTATGAACTGTGGTCTGGAGATGAAAGGACAAGAAACAAAAATCAATGAAAATGACAAGCAACAGCTTATTCACAACCAGTTCCAAAAATATCAGAATTAAATGACGTTTGTTAACGGTTCTCGCTTCTGGAACGAGTACTAAAATACCCTGACCGAGTTTCCTGCACTTCCTTACTCAGTTGCACAGCAACACCGCTACTGAGTCAACTAAAAAAATATACCGCACAACCAGTTTGATTTTAATTAGAGTAGTACCGATTGGTTTTTCATTTGACAATGTGTAGTTAAAGATACACCATGTTTTGCCAGTATTTGTTAATATATGATATCACATTTTTTTGTGTAGTATTTGATTTAATATATAGTTAAGGCCAATTATGGGTTTGCATTTACACCACCTGTCTGAAAAAGACATTAAAAAGATCATCGAAAGACCTTTTGCAAGAATGGTTTTAAAATAATTTATTATTGAAATTCTCTCATCATTTGGCAACAGAATTGCATTTATTTAATCTAAATATTTAGTCCCTAAAAGTACTAAAAGAATCATTAATGGAACTATCAAGGAACTGGAATCAATAAGAAGAATCAGAACTGGAATCATTAAATTTTTTACGGTTCCCATCCCTAGCTATGAGACACTGATTGTGAAAAATGTGCTAGGCCAGTCTGGTAAACATTTGGCCAGTCGTTTGTTATAATATAATTGAATTGCACATCTCGCTAGCTGAAGCAGTGATATTTATAAAGTAAACTTAAGACCCCTTAGTGAGTCATGACGTATGCAGCCAGACTGAGAGAGATAAACTTTCTTCTGTGCTTAATGATGTGACAATCCAATGTGTCAACATTCTAATTTGTATTAGCTGGTGTAAATATTCCTGCATATACAGATCTGATAGCAATTGATACAGCCAAGCTTGTTGAGTCATGCAGTTTATCATTATCAGCTGTCAGTCTAACAGAGTGAAGCGTTAATAAGCGAACACGTGAAAAATGCCCCATGAGAGGAGAGGACTGTGAAGCAACAGCTCACTTAACACTTGACATGTGAATAACAGCATCCATGCACATAATAAGGAAACATCAGGAACCTCCCACTTATCAGTCAATCAGTGAATATAGCCAGTGTTCACATTCACAATGAATAGATGCGTCTGTAAATGTGAGTAATAAACCACGAGGCCTCAGATACATTTGTGATTAATTTACTGCCTCTACACTTCACGTTGGAGCTTTGGAAGGAAGCCCAGACCAGAGGAAATGCTGGGTTCTGGCAGCCTTGTTTGAAATGAGTTCAGACAGCCTAAAGCTGCCTAAAATGTGTGTTCCACATCTAAGATCTCTCCTGCACTCTTTTCATATCTCTGGAGAGGTCTCTTTTTCTCTTTTTTCTTGTTGATTGCCACTCCATCTGGTAGGTTTCCATGAAAACAAACAAGAGCTATAATTGTGGAAGATGTTTGAGATCAGGACACTCTATGCCTATGCATTTCCAGGTTTCTCTTAAGACTTACTTAAGAGTGCACCTGTGCAAACCCCAAAACAGGAGACACTCCTTCTTAATTCTTAATCCAGCTTGGAATCTTCTCATTATAGGATTAAAATGAAATGTTAAATCAAATGGCAACCACAATTTCTAAACAATCAACAGAGCTATTTTGGATGCGAGTTAGAACAAAACTGAAAAAAAATGTGCATGGGTCACTAACCAGCTGTGCATTGGCTCCTTCAGCCCATTTGGTTTCAATAAAGTAAAATGTGTGCCTGACTAAACATGAGCCCTTCCTTCTTTGGCCTCAGTTTATCACTGGGAAACTTGCAGAGTCTTCCCAAGTGCCAACAAATCATTGGACAGAGACATTCATTTTCAAAGGGTGTGTCACAACTCATTTATTCCCTGAAATCTCTACCTGCATCCTGTGCACAATGTTTTCATTAGTGGCAGCAATTTATGGACTCGCCGCTGTCCCCACAGCTCCGCTCTACACGGTAGTGGAGGCCTACTTCCTGTTACCATGGCAACCGAATTCCACAGTTCAAAGGTAAATGATTTAAAAAAATACAGTGGTGTAAGATACAATTTTTGCCCCTGCAAATTCTCTAGTCGATTGTCAAGGCAAGCTACTCATTTAATACACAAAATCCTTGTTAAGTACATGTGGGTGTAGACCTGCTTGAAAACTCATCATGCACTGGCATTAGTAAGGGTTTTAATAGGGGTTTTCTTGCTTGCAGTGTAAAGAAAGACGAAACTATACCAGTACGATCAAATGGAAATCCTTCATGTAATTCCTGTGCTAGCAAATTGGTGGCATTAGGTTTTATGTTAAAGAGGGTTTAGAGAGCTGAAAGATCTGTACATTGAGAGCTCCATCAGAATTTCAATCCATACCATATGTGCTCACTGATGTATGATGAATTACTTTCAAGAGCCTGTGAAAGGGTGATATTTCTAATGGATATATTTATTTAGAGATAGATAGATAGATGATAGATAGATAGATGATAGATAGATAGATAGATAGATAGATAGATAGATAGATAGATAGATAGATAGATAGATAGATAGATTTAATTGGGGCATATGACATGGAAAAACATCTTCTCCAAATGTGTGCTGCCGTCATGACATGATTCCATAGCAAATAACTAATTAATCGCAAATGAAAAGTGACCTTAAATGCAAATTTGAGCATATTAAAGCCTCATTTTGCTGCTTTTATTGCATGATAGCCATAATGCCACTGGCAAAAAAATGTGACTGCCATAAAAAGGCAATTCTGTCAAAACATGCTTATCTAAATTTGCGCTTTGAAATCAACACAGATGTACACTTAGGTGGGATGTATGTCATATTTCTCTGTTTAAGTACAACAAACTAGCTCTTTGAAGCATCGAGTATATTGATGGAGGTGGGTGGTAGCAGGCAGAATGTGAGTCATCCTCATAGTTCCCCTAGGGGAGTGAAAATGTAATCTAACTGTGCCTTGGGCTAGCAATTCCCCTTCAGTGGAGTAGACTGGATTCATTAAACCTCTGGCTTCTCTCCAGCTCTTTTAACAAGAGGCAAGGTTTTTTTATTGCATGTCTGTAGAATATAAATCAAAACGTGTGAATAATATATCTCTAAGAAAAAAACATTGGCAGGCAGGGGCGAAAAGGGAGGAAAGAGAAATTTGTGAATTATAGTTGTCTCCATCCATGCATTACACTTTTCTTGCCAGATGTACTGAGAACAGAATACAAAGTGTTCAGAAAACACATTTGTTTCTCTAGATTTTGTACTTAATAGCAGAACATGATTTCAGTTGTATCCAACTAATCACTGCTTGGTAAAGCAAAATAATGTTCATTTACAAAAATAAATAAGTGAATCAATATTTTGTATGGATCTTGCATTTGTCTGAATGCATTTCATAGAGACAGATATATTTTTACCTGCTACAGCTGTGTTGGACTGGTACATCTGCTCAGCCCTCTCTTCTCTACCTCCTTGGAAAGATGCCATGCTTCCTCCTCTGTATGCAGCAAAGTTCTCCAAGCTATGCCTCCTGATGTGAACGCTAGAATCATCATCCTCTAAGTGCTGCCCCTTGAAGGAGTCCAGCGTCTGGTCCTGGCTGGCTCGCAGGCGCTCATGTGGTTGTCTAGTGCAGATGTTAAGGAAGTTGTTTAGTGTCTCTCCTCGAGTGTGTTTACAATGCTGAGAGTCAGATAAGGATAATGATGAGAGCGTGTCTACTTCAAAGTAGTTCCTGGAAGCTTTTGGCGAAGCATCTGTGCTTTGCTTGCCTCTTTGCTTGTCCTTCAGTTTGGACAGAGAGTTATTCTCGAGTCTCTCATTCAAGAGGCTGAGAAAGGCAGGACTCTGGGTTCCACTGAAGAGCCCGCCGAGATCCTCCCTCTGTGGGATGTACTGATCTTCTTTATGTTTGTACTTGTGCTTGTGTTTGCGTTTGTGGAGACAGACACTTCCCAAACAGCTGCTCGAAGGGTGATGGGAGTCGCTCATTCTAGATGAAGGCATCTCATGTGGCATATTCTTTGCTCGATGTCTGCTAGGAGCAGTGAGACTGGAGGACGCACCAGGGTGAAACTTTGGTGGAGGGACTGGTGGCCTCATGAGAGGAGAGGCTGAAGGTCCAAGTGCATGAGATAAGTAAAAGGGAGAAGGGTACTGACCATAATAGCCCATGTTTATCATACTTGTGGCAAGAGGCATGGATGTGTAAGGCATCGCGTAGGGTGCATAGTAATTGCCACCAGGCACTGGGCAGCCAAACCCTTGAATAAAAGGCATCTTTGATATTGGCTCGTTTGACTTGGCTGGCCGACCACGCCTCCTCTTTGACTTATCAGAGCTCCTGCGAAGATAGTGCACAGGGTCGTAGGGATAGTATGGCATAGGATAATAGTGGTCAAAGTTGAGACGGAAGATGCTGGGATAGGAATTCTCATGGTAGAATTTGTAGCTGCGGTGAGAGATTCGGAAGACCTGGAATTTGCTAACCAGCTCATCGAGGTCAGCCATAAACTGCAGGTCGTCCTGGCTCTGGAGGGCCTTGCGTTTCCTCCTATGCTTCTGCTTCTTCAGGCCCTCTTGAGCAAAGAAATTTTCCACAGCGACCGCAGTGACACGCTTCTGGTAGTGCCCCCTCACTGCTTTGCTCTTTGCCTCTATAACAGCTGCCTCAGTGGCATCAAAACTGCAAAGATCAAATGAGTATCTCCGACGGGATGCTGGGCCTTTCTCGGTTTGGTCAGATGTACTGTTGTTGTCGGTGCCAATTCCACTATCACTAGGGATTGTCTCTTCACTGTGGGACTCGCTAACTGGAGACAGGGTGACTTCTTTGATGGAAGCCACTTCAGACAGGTGGGATGGTGAGTTGGCCATTAGTCTTGGGGGAGACAGCTTCCAGTTACTACTGAGCAAGCCCTTATGTGTTTTTGTGGGCAATGCACTGATAGGCTGTAGATTTGGCATTGTCTTCAGGTCATGCTGGCTGGTATCTGTGGTGGCAGGGTGAGCTGTCCCACCTGCTGCAGAGTGAGAAGAGAGGGACTGCATGACCCTGGGAGAAGGCATTCCGGTTGTGGATGATGTATTAGAAGGCACTAGAGGGTTCTCGAAGGGACTTGAAATAGGCAACGAGTGCTTATCACTGGCTTTGTGCTCATTTTGCTGGGCTTGAAGATCAATTCTGGGCTTCCTTCCCCGTTTTTTGCCTATGTAAATAGTCCCACGCTTGCTGACATTGATTTGCTTGCCAAAACGGGCCTCGATTGTCGATGCCACGGTCGTCATGGCATTTGAAACCGGAACATTGGACTTCAAGGCAAGATTGCCAGGATTAGAAGTGGACAAAAGTTCATTCAAAATGCTCTGCATCTTGACCAGTTTCATTTTCTTAGTTGCCCTCTTTTTAAGGACACCTTCTTGACCTGATTTCTTGAGTTTTAACTGTTGTGCAGGAGGGGATTTGTTGAAGGCCAACTGCACTAATTTTGACATATTATGCTTCCTCCTCCTTTTTGAAGTGCTGGATGAATTTTGAGTGATAGGGCTAACTGGGCTTGTTGCGTTTCCTTCGTGAATTGTCTCCACAGTAAGTAACGGCTGTTTCTTGGGCCGTCCACGTTTCTTTTTCACTGGAGTAATGACTGTCAAACTGTTTGTGTTTGTGTAGAGTGGGCTGGATGGGGTAATAGGGAAGGCAGAGGGTGGATCTTCAATGGACAGAGATTGATTCACGTCTTTATGAGGAGAGGAGTTCTGGGACTTTAAATAAGACCACCTGTCCTTGACCTTTGATAGCCTACCCTCTGTTTGCTTGTCAGCATCAATCATTGATCTTGGTCTCCCAGCTGGTGTTTTCCTCTGTCTATTCTGAAACATCTCAACATCATCAGTCATTGTCCCAGCACTGTCTTCCTCGCTCTCTCGTAAATTCACACAGAATTGTTTTGGTGCAATGAAATCTATTTTCTTTGTCATTTTAGGTTTTGGGCTTCCTTGGTCTGTTTTATCAGTTTTCTCAACTTGCTGTGCGGTTTGTGAATCAGATAAGTTATCTTCAACTACTTTTCTATTTCTTCGCTTTTTACTCACAGATTCATCTGCGTGAAGGGTGCCACAGCTTGATGTTGTCTTACTCTCATCTGTCCTACTGCTTGACTTCTCAGACTCCTCAATCTCAAATTCATTTTTATCAGTTTTGTATGGTTGTCTTTCCTTAGTACTTCCTTGGTTTTCAGTATCTCTGTCCATCTTTTTGACCCACTGAAGGTCTAAATTGTGCGTGGTTGGGGCCTTCATTGGGTCTTTCCTACCATATTTACGTTTGATGTTCCCAAAAACCTGCTCAGTGACTACCTGCAAGCCTCTGTCTTTGCTAAAAGAGAACAGACTTGAGTCAGCTGGGGTACTCAATGTATCAACTGGAGATGATGCTAGTATGTCAGTGCTTGGGGAAGACATAGCAGATGCAAAGAGACCTCCAGATGAACTGCCTGTGCCCTTTTTAACTTGCGTTTTCGAGAATAATGTGTTGGGATCTGACAAAGGGTTCTTGTTGGTGCATGCTGATTCTCTTTTTGATTCTGGTTCTGTCCTGTGTTGCTCTTGGTACACTACATCTCCAACAGTATCCAACGGCTTTGTCCAGTCAAGGTGGTTAATGTCGTTGCTTTTAGACTCATGCTTTGGTTTTGTGCTCTCCATCATCACGTTGTCAGTTTTATTCACAAGTTTATAAGGCCTCTCATAGGTCTGAAATTGAAAAACAAAAGGAAGAATTTAGAAAATAGACCAACGTTATGTCAAAATAATATTATTAAATATTTGAAGAGTAAACCTACACATGCTTTTCATTCTCTTACACAAGGTAGATTGACAGAGAAACATTCACACCTCATATAAAAAAAAAGACTAACTAGGAACCTACATGTTGTTACTGATAACAACTACTGTTTTGCTGCCAAGTTCTCAGCTTGTGGGCCACACCTACTGAAAGCATATAATACTTTGTACAATTGTGCAAGCCTTTGAGACTTGTGGTTTGGTCTGTTAGAAATAACGTATTGCAAGATCAGCACTTGATAATAGGATATGTTCTGTAAAGCCATCCTGTTTTCAAAGCCAACAGCTACAGGCGGTAATGAAGTTTAACCACAGTTTTGTTTTTCAGCAGGTCAACTTCCATTTCAGAGCTCTGCAGCTGAGGCTAAGACAGTCTATGCTGCGGTTTCAGATTAGTTTACATCTGGGGTCCCAGTGTTTTCAACAGGCTCACAACAGGAAAGACACCAAAAAGACAAAATGCTAAATGTAACTTTAGAAAATACAAATTGTATCTACTTAAGTTACTGCATGAAATAAATGAAGAAAAAAATAACAAATTGAGAATCATTGTACAAAGAATCTTTAATTGTTTAAAGCTTAAAGAGCTTTAAAGAAAGTGGTAGGAATAAGTTATGTTACTTTGGCACTGACAGGTCTGATTACATCAGTAAAAGATGATTTAGTCTCCTGGAGTCTGGTTTGTTTGGGTCACAGAATTTCTGACATAAACCAAAGAAATGCGTGGAAAGACAAATGTGGTAAAAGAGTTTAGAAGAGTATAAGTAAGTGCTCTTGAAAGATGACATCCTGGAGTTATGAAAGGCCTGTCTTAAAACAACAGTGAAAGTGATCTGAACTATGAAGAAACCAAAGAAAAAGCACATTGTAAAAGCTCACAACGGCATCTCTTATTTGACGCAAAATCTTAGTCACTTTAGGTATAACTAGCTAGATTTTTACATTTTCTGAAGAAAATGTGAGGGTACTTGCCTCTGAAAAACTCGGTACCACGGTGCAAGGTTTTGTGGGTCGTTTTCTAAGCCATTTCTAAAGGTGTTCTGATGTACCACTAATTGGTTAGGTTAGTTAGTGCCAACACATTGAGTCTGGCGATGGGAGCTACAACCTGACTTGCACCATTTCCCAATCCAGTTTCTCTCTCTTTCCCCCCTCATTTTCCCATTCTCCACTCTTTTATGAATAGTTGTTCCAAAAATGACCAAAATAAAACCCAAATCTTTAAAGTACAGATAGATAAGGAGGAAGAAGAACAGCAGTTTGGTTGACTTTTAAATTTATTTCCCTTAAAACCAATCTGAGAACCACAGGAGCTACCTTTGACAGGTTAAATGACCACAGACAATTATGGAGTTCACTGGCAAACATTATAATGGTGACCTGCCAACCTTTCACACTATTTAGAAGAGCTTTTTGTTCCTCCTCTAATCAGCCAAGAGTAATGCATCACTTAACTTCTAACCAGCTCCTGAAAGAGCCCAGGCAGGCAAGACTTTTATCTGCTGTGCACAGCCCTCACCTAAAATATCCTAGCAAAATCCTTTTGACTTGTATGTGTGCGTGTGTGTTTCAGGAGTCATCCCTCAGCCTAATCCTCTCCAATATCATTCAATCAGTAGTTTTTAATTAAAGGGAAGCAGACATTAATGAGGGATCACTCCTCTGCCAGCCTTGTCCTTTTTATTTCCCACATCTGTGAGAAACTGCATCACCTTTCAGATTCCTAATCCTGTAATCCTATGAGGAATTTGCGGTCTCCCCCGGCCCACAGGATACAGTCTCCGCTGCTGAATGCCAAGTCTCCTGGCCACCCTTTAATTTGCCTAAATGGCATTGTAAAAAAAAAAAAAAAAAAATTATCTGAGGGATATGGTGTAACCTCACCATTAAGATGCCAATGCTATTCTAAATACTCACTGGGAACCTCAATATCCGTCATCTTTATAGTTTGCTTGTCATATTTCTTTCACCAGAATAAAACAATTCCAGTTTGTAATCTGACATTAATATGACACGTAAATATAGTTCCCTTTCAAATTACAAGTGTCAAACCTACAATTCAAGTGAATTAAAATCAGAAAAAGAAAATAATGACACTGGCGATGGTGTTCAACAGTCGTACGTTACAAATATGCCATTGCTCAGTGTAAATACACCACACCATATTGTGTCAATGTGTTGACAAGTGAGTCCCTCACCAGATAATAAAAATCTCTGCAGTCATAAATGACTTATGAGCCCTCTAATGAGCACTTCCTATCTGTTGTAAACAGAGCAGCAGTTCTGGCAGGGCCACTGGGCAGTCTGGCGCAGTAGGCACCAAATCCTGGCGGACACCATTGCACTCAAAGCCCAGAACTGCAGGAGACGAGTCAGTCTCAGACCAGATAAACAGACAGGGAGAAGGCAGCCGAGATTACAGAGTCTCTTGCATAATAATAAGCTAGGTTTGGCATCCTCGTGGAGCCCTCGATACCCCCTTTTTCCCTCTTCCATTTCTTGCTTGCTCTTGTTGTTCTCTTCATTTTTTCCCCCTCCATCACCACCATGGTAATTGGCCAGCCAAAACCTCATTGGCCTCTTATGTGTTTGGTAACCATGGGATACTGTGAGTCAGAGCCACTGAAAATAGACAGAAATGCAGCGAGCCAAACATGCAACTTTGCCTGACTGATACCCGGCCAAACTTGCTCTACCCTCCACTAAATCCTGCCTGTCCTGATGCAAGAGCTCACTGTTTGCCTTTCAGACTGACAGATGAGCAGTCCACAAGTCTGATGCTGGATCAACACAGCTTGGCGTGACTCTGGAAGTTTGAACACATCCAAACTTTGACAAACGATGCAATAACACTAAAACAGCTTGTAGAAGCAGAGCTGCTACACAAATTGCAACCGGCACACTACAAATGCAATATTGTGAAGGGGTCTTTTCTTTCGTTCAAGTAATCCCTGCAATCCCACAATCTTTTATAATTCGATTAACATGACAGCACGTCAGCTTTGTTTTCTGACCAAACGGCAGTGTGCTAGCCACGGGGCTACTTGGTCAAATTACAGCCTTTGTAACACGGTCTCAGTAACACTTTCTGAATTGGTTAGTGAAAGCCAGCGCTGAGTTGTTAGACATCCCTCATGCCATGGTGGCCATGGGTAATGTGACACCCGATTGATGACAACACAAACCTGGATAGAGTGTCAATCACCTGATCTGGAAAATCTAGCTCTAGTTACAGGACTTAAATCCATCCTCGGACAGTCAAAATGCCCACTAGTTTGACACAGTGGAATACAAAGTAGAAAGGTCTAATATAGAGTAAATGCTGTGTGGAAACTTCTGATGATGCTACATTCTGAGTACATGCATGTCACAAATCTAAAAGCTTTAATGATGTGATCAAGAGTGTTTTATGTGCCTCATAAAAGCTTTGTAATTGTAATAGCAATTTTAATTAAGTCTCATGATATATCAATAGATCAAATATCATTTTGACATAATCCACTTTTTACAAGCAGCCTGTATAGGTTTACAGTGGTTTTTCCCTCATTGTCTCCATATGGGCACATGTATTGAAGTATAATTAGCTGTTTCTTAGGCTTAAATATGTTAAAGATCAATAAGTAACGTGACATTTTAGTGCTTAAGCTAAGCGTAAAATTTATATCAATGCAAAATGAACTTTAATATGCAACTCATTCTCATAATGATACATTTCTGAATTAAATAGGATATTGCAGTGGTGTCCAACCCTGCTCCTGAAGGGCCACTGTCCTGCAGAGTTTAGCTCCAACTCTTATTAAACACACATGAAACCAGCAAATCAAGGTCTTCAGACTTACTAGAAACAAAGCCACTTGAAGGCAAGCCTGCAACCTTAGCTGGAAAAAGTGAATGGATATCAATGGAGGAGAGGCTTCACTACGCTGAATAAACCGCTTTTGTGAGGAAATTGCTTATTTAATTAATTGTCGGCTTGTCCGCTAATCTTCAACATATTTGCTCTTCAGCATTGATTTTGAATTCATCTATTTTTAAAGTTTAAACCGAAAAAATGCAGTTTTATAAGAGAAGTCACAGACAATTGTGCAACAGGTATGATTCAGTTTATGGCACTTCTCATTCGTTTCTATAGTATCCGCAAACAGTGATTGACTGTCCCACAACTCTGAACGAAATTCAATAATGTCAAGGTGTGATTGGTTATCAAGGCACACGAGATCCAAGTTAGCGGTGAGGCTTTTTCCAATGGTAAGAGCCACGGATCCTCATATCTCCCAATAATAAGGCCATCTCTGCTAGAAACTTCCAGGCAAGTGTGTTGGACCCCTGGGTTATTAAATGAGAAAAAAAAGGTGATTTCCATCATTACATACTAGAGTTGGCAAAAAAAAAAAAAAAAAAAGGCCAAACAGCTATTTGGCTATTGGCATAATCCATGAGACCACACTATCAGTGACATCATGAAAAAAAAAGTATTTTGATAAGTGATTATATTTTGGAAAAAAATTGCGAAGACACAAATTTTTCATGAATCATTCACAAAACGACCAGGAACATGCATTAAGAAAATAAATAGGGTAAATTATGATTTCATGTTGACTTTTAAGGTCATACGGTATAGTACTGTCAAATCGATAATACAGGCATTTCACTGTACATAACATTTAAAAAACAAGAAAACTTAAGGATGTATTTAAAAAAAAAAATCTTAATATTGCGACCCTTAACGAATGTCTAGTTAGGGAATGGTTTACGTTTAACTTTTGGTTTACGCCACCATCACTCTTTGCTAATACATCAGAATTAGCATGAAAATGAGCTGTTTGACAAAAGAAACAATTAGCAGCCCTTTCAATTTCGCACTCTCTCAGTCTAATACTTTTAATGATGAATTAGATTGATTGGTGGAGAGGGTCAAACACAAACGAGCCCTTCTCTCTCTCATTGGCTACACTGCAGTATTCTCTCATCTCTTAATTTGGCTTTTAATACTATTAGCCTCCGTAATCATGGCAATTGGCTTTAAAGTTCCAGTCACGCTGTGTGTTTGTTGATGTGGGGAATAATTAATTATGAGCAGTCCCACCAGGCCCTCTGAACTCATCCGCCCTGACTGATTAACAGACCGTAGGCAGCAACGGCAGAGCGCTCAATCTGCCGCTAACATATAAGAGATAAAACTGCCAGCATCTTCGGAGATATGATAAAAGAAGGTATCCCGACCACCCTCCTCCCCGAGCGTGTCTATTGGTTGCCACAATATCAACGATTGGTATTTTTTTGACTGTCACAATATGAGCAAGTTCCTCCATCTTCAGAGAAGATCCATCTGGATGATGAAGAATGAGAGGAAAAGATGGGCTCATTCTGAGACCCATTATAAAACGTCAACGGAAACGTTAAGCCGTGGCTTTAACAATGCATCTGGCACAAACTAAATAGAGTGCCCAGTTTGTAGCAGAGATGCTGCATGAATACGTGAATGGATAATGAAACATTTGTGACGGTTCAGAGGCTGAATAGAGGATAATAGGACGTAGCAGCATTTTGATGCCATCCTGCCATGTGCCAGATGCAAACAACTGAAGAAGCTCAGATTCAAGGAACATCTGTGTCGTTTAATGGTTGCTTTCAAAGCCAATCCGCTATGAACTTCAGCTCAAGTGATAATAAGAAATCCATTGAGTGCTGCTTTACTGGTTTATGGGCATTGTGTGGAGAGGAGCAGAGTCACAATGACAGATAGACTGACAATAAACAGACATTTACCAATGGGTTTATTAAGTAGCGGAGTGTGCCAGCTCTTAAGGTCTAGTTGCTTTATTGCTAGACACCTTCCATCCCCTACAAAAAATGTGCAGATTCACTATTCCTGCATGAATGCTACAAAGAAACTGCTAATTGAAATCTAAATATTTATAGAGAGAAAGGGGGTTTTAGTCCCTCCTTAAAAAAATGAGGCAACACGGCGAGCAGGACATCAGTAAAATGAAGTATCCTCCACCTGCACTAACGAGAACAGTCAGCAGGGGTCATTAGCAGGAATCATATAGCTCCGTGACTAATGTCTTTCCACAGCTGAGTTCAGTCTGCAACTCAACTCTTTAGGGTTTATGACTAACCTCCATATGTGGTATAAATTATGTTTCTTTATGTTATGTTTGGTACTGACTGGTTGTTTGCATTATGCCAGGCAGTTGCCAGGGTGTTGCATGAGACATAATGTATGAGACTTTTTTTCACCTGTTTTATTGTCCGATACTTTAAGGGAAAATCACATTATCGCTTACAAAAGTACACTACCATTCCAAACGTTGGGATCGGTAAGATTTTGTCATTTTTCTGAAAGACCACCAATGTAGCATTTATTTGATCAAAAATAAGTAATATCATGAAATATAATTACAATTTAAAATAACTGTTTTCTATTTTAATATATTTTAAAATCAGAGCTGAATTTTCAGCAGTCATTACTCAAGTCTTTGACATTATCCTTCAGAAATCATTCACATATGCTGATTTGATGCTCAAGAAACATTTCTTATCAATGTTGAAAGCAGTTGTGCTGCTAAACATTTTTGTGGAAACTGTGATACATTGTTTGATCAAAACAGAAAAGAATTTGAAAAAGAAATCTGTAAAATGTTTTTACTGTCACTTTTGATCAATTGAATGCATCCTTGCCGAATAAAAGTATTAATTTATTATAATAACAATAATTTTAAAATATCTTACATCTTAGTGGTGCTAATCTTTTGAAATAGCACACACCTCAACCAAGTACACGATTTGAGGCATCATTCCCATTCGTAGCACAAACAGTTCAAGACTAATTATGCTCAGAAGTTTAATACTTCGGGTGAAGGGTTTTAAAAACCTCCTAAACCAAAGTATGAGCTGTAGTAACTGCACTGTGACCTTACATTTTCGTTGTATTTCAGCCTCATGTAGTTGACACAATTTGTGGCATATAGCCAGGGGTCATTATGTCGTCACCCAGTGCTTTCAGAAAATCAATCAGTCTCAGACTGTTTACAATAGATCACTTCACTAAATCCCCTTATCCAGATGAATAATTCCATTTGGCATTTCTAGTGTTTGTGGAATGCACCACAGGAATGTGAGAGTGGTGCGGTGGTAGAGGTCTGGGGGGAGACTGAGGGGCAAAGGCCTGATGAAAACCATACCTTGCTCACTTCCATTATCAACAGAGAAAAGCCAAGACTTTTACTGTAAGTGGCCGTTTTATGCTGATTTGAGCTGAACGTTTGGTTACGTTTGGGAAATCTGGGAAGGTGAAAGGTTCTTGATCAGTATATAGATGGACATCCTCTGCTTACCTGCCATATCAGATACAGCCAGACTAAACACCATTAATGAGACAGACAGTAAATCACCAACTTCAGCCATGCAGAAAGTCATGTATCACAACGCAAAAAAACTTCTAGGACTTTACACACCGAATTACCTTTTTCTCACAGTATTGCATCAATACTTTAGATTTTTTTAAATCAAATGATAAATAAATGAATTTATCATTAAATATCATTAAATAAATTATATTTTCTGTTTGTGTGTGTATCATTATACATGATATGCATTGCTATATTGCATTTTGCCAAATGTATTACAACAACACGTACTGTATCAGGAAGCATCTGCCGATACAGGGATGCACCGAAATTCTGGCCAATGCTGACAAGCCAAGTTTCATGTTATGGTTAGTTTAATATGAAAATTGTATCTAAATAGGCCGACATTTAAAGTAAAACTACAAATGAAATCAACCATTTTAAAGGCTACAAGTGAATTTCAACATTATAACATGAAATTGGATATTCATTTTGAGATTCACTTAAAATTACATTTAATTGTGGAATTGGTAGTATTTTTTAAAGAGTAACCTAGTTAGTATTAGATGACGGCAAAGGTAATATAAATGCAAAAATACGGGAAATGACCAGCACATTTAAATATCCAATATCGACAGATACCAATAAATGAAAAAAAACCTCCAATATCAGTTAATAACCAATATGGTAATGATATATTGTGCATACCTGGTCAATACCAAAGTCCCTTTCAAGGAAAGACAGTTCATTCATCGGTGGCCATATTTACAATACCTCCGGGCAGCTATTTTGGACATCAAGACCCAACTCCTATCTACTTGAATGGGGAAATATTGAAATGTCAAAAACTGCTTACCAAACTCACATTTAAAATATAGCTGCAAGCAGCCATTACCGGGGCCAAGCGCAAGAAGCGGCAACAGATGCCATCATGGGTGGGAGTGGCAGACCAACTGCAGCAAGGAGCAATTAAAGACATTTTAAGAGAATTTGGCAAAATGGCTGAAAAATCATATATACAGTAACTTTTAAGATGTTTTAATGGTTTATCACTTTCGACAAATAGGTGGCGCAGTTATGAAATCAATGTGATGTGGCAAATTCTGACTTTCATAATGTTACAGCAATGCATTTGTTAAGTATAGCATTTTACATCACAAAACTGTATTGAAGTCAATGGGAATTTCATGTTTTGTTCTATTATAGCGCCACCAAGAGGCAAAATCTCAAAAAAAAATTAATGTGTCCTCGGAATGAGCCCATACGTGTGTGCCAAATTTGGTGAAAATATCTCAATTCGCTTCGGAGTTATAGACATTTATATGAAAAAACGCGTCAAAAATGACTGACACTTGACTTTGATTTAATTTTACTACCGCTTACTATCAATATTTTGGCATTTGGGCATTTGCATTTAGTTAACAAGCCATGGTTCCAAACTTCTGACGGTGGTTTCGTCTCGATCGGACTAACGGTTTCGAAGATATCGGCAAATGTTTTTTAAGCGCTAAATCACAACGCTACACAAACCGTAAGGCAAAACCTAGCATGTTTGGTATCTGTGGACTCGGCAAGGATTCAGGAACTTAAGGAGATGACGCCCGTGAAAATCAGTCAACCACAGCTAGAGTTATACGCATTTGAATAATAAATTTTACCACTAGGTGGCGCTGGTTCAAAACTTCTCAGGCTCCTTCAGGGCATCGTAGTGATGACCCATACCGAGTTTCGTAACAATTCGTTCATGCGTTCAGAGAATACAGCATTTTAGCACATAATTCAAAATGGCCGACAGCCAAAATGGCCGATATGGGAAAATTGGATATCTCTCGACTCGACATGATGCCCTGAATCTAACGAGACCACTTTTATGATTTTTGGACAAACCGTTCAGAAGTTATAAGCAAAAATAGCCATTTTCTGTATCTCCAGACCAGTAGGTGGCACTGTGCCGAAACGCAGCATGTAGCCTCAAGTCATGCTTGTGATGACATGTACCAAGTTTGGTCTCAATACGATAAAGCGTTGCGAAGATACAGCCTTAAGTCCGTTTTCGCAAACGCTACGTAAAATTTTTTCATGCGTTTATCGAAAACGGTTTGACAAATCAACTTGAATTCCATAACTTTTTGTCCCCACTGCCTGAAGATGATCTGGTGCGATTTTGGTGAAAATCGGACAAACCGTCTAGGACGAGTTCGAAAAAGTAGTTTTTTTGAACAATTCAAAATGGCGCCCATATTTTTATGACGGAAAATGATGCCATAGGGTGCAATCGAATCGTCATTAGCTCAGGAATCAGAGGAAAAAAGAATTTTGTCGATAGGCCTTACGGTTCAAAAGTTATTAGCATAATAAAAGTGAAATTTTGGACAGGTGGTGGCGCTAGAGGCAATGAGTTAGAGACACCAAAATTGGTGTATTTAATGTTGGGACTGTCCTCTATCAGAATGTCAAATCAAAACAACTTTCCCATAAACGGTTCTATGGGCTGCCATAGACGCCCAGTCGGAAGAAGAAGAAGAAGAAGAAGAAGAAGAAGAAGAAGAAGAAGAAGAAGAAGAAGAAGAAGAAGAAGAAGAAGAAGAAGAAGAAGAAGAAGAAGAAGAAGAAGAAGAAGAAGAAGAAGAAGAAGAAGAAGAAGAAGCAGAAGAAGAAGAAGAAGAAGAAGAAGAAGCAGAAGAAGAAGCAGAAGAAGAAGCAGAATAATAATAAGAACTGGAACAGATACAATAGCAATACAACTTGACATGAACTCCGCCATAAATGTTGTTTTCACATCCTTAAATAGCAAAAAGTGTTGTAAAGTTTGTAAAGCCAATGGGCATATGCAGTCCCAAGAGCACATCTCAGGACACTGACCCTTTCTATGGCAACCAAAGCTTCTAACAGCAGTTGCAGGGATGACTTCACCAATTCATAGTTTTCAGTCACGTGACCGGTGCAGAAACCTGGAGGGCAAAACATCCACAGAAGCGCTGCACATGCCTGTTTCAAGTCACAAATATTTCGATCATCTCTCAGAAGAAGAAAAACAAATATATGTGAAAAACTGCAGGTTCTGGGATCTATCACTATACTAAGATATTAAAAGATCAAATTCAGTATACACCTTATTGATGATGCATAGTATATGCAGGCAAGACGAGGAGTCCAGAATATGAATGCAACACAAAATTTGCACATTAAGAGTTTTCCTTATGGGAAATGCTTAACATGAAACTTATGCACTATGCATTCATATTCTGGGTTATTTTTTATTAATAAGGTTTATACAGAATTTTGTCCTCCAATATCACTGTCTTAAGGCATTAAGCCACATTAAGCAGTTTCTTTGGAATGGTTTTCTATAGGAAAATGCTTATCATAATTCAGCACACTGCATTTATATTCTGAACTCAGCTGCTTGCCTGAATGTAATATGCATCCTCAATAAGGCATATCCTGAGTTTGATCTTTTAACATCACTGTCTTAGTACATTAGTACAAAACTAGCAAAAAATAATTAGTGGGTAAATAACTAGTAAAAATAACTGCAACGTCACAAAAGTTTATCATTTGCATGTGTTTTTAACCCTTGCCAACTTAAAGCGCAAACGCAAGAAGACGTGAAAGAGAACTCAATTTTGTACTCTTGCGGTGTGTGAGAAGTTGTGCGCGCAGAAAGCCACGTCTCAGACAGCACATGAATGCTGAATTGGGTCCTCTTTCATGTCATCTTGCATTCGAACGGACAAATTCACACAAAATGATGTCAAAATGCCCATCTTAGAGGGTAAACGCATGATGTATTAGCCACCTCGGTAGACATAACTCCATATGATAAAGTTGGCCGGCTCCGATAATAACAAATGCACATGAGCAGCGGTTGAAAGGGTGCCGCAAGTGAGTTTTTTTTTGTAACAGATCCTTGCATTCGATCTTCGCCTACGTAGGACTACGATAGGCCTACGTGTTTGTCGATACTACCACTCGAATTAAATCTTCGTAATAGATAACCTTTATAAAAGAACATTATAAAAGTCGCATTTATGTCTGATATATTTTGTGATTTTAGAAACTGAACTTTGGGTTAAAGACTAAGCTCCAATAGAGAACAAGATGCCTCCAAAAAATAATAATAAACTACCAACTCTCGAGAATAAAAGCACCCTTGACATCTCTTGCACTCTCTCTCTCTCTTGCACTCATGCATACGCGTGTGCGCGCGCGCGCACACACACACACACACACACACAGTTCTTTGCAGCCCTTTATTTGGCAAAACGCCTGGTAGCTTGAGTGTTTCATTTTTTCCGGTGTATAGGTCTGGGCAGATGTCCAGAAAGGCCTCAGCACAAAGAGGCCGAGAGAGGGAGAGAGGAGAGGGAGATATACTAAGGAGAAAGGACAGAGCAGAGACATGAACAGGGAGATGAACAGGGAGATGAAGCGGGATAACCCCCCCCCCCCCCCCCCCAAAACTCTCCTTTTCTTTCATAACTATTCCCTCCAAAAACTGTGAGTGATTGATATGATCCTCACATGCCTCCCTTGGCTTTGAAACAACTACACCCTCCTTTCTCCCCCAGTAAACCCCTGCCCTGCCCTCGTACCCCCTCCGCTATCCCCCCTTTTCGGCAGTGGACCACCCTACCCTGTGGGAACAACGCTGGGGAAGAGATGTCCCCCTCCCATTCTCCTGAGCGGACCCCCTCGGGTTCCATTGAGAGCGGAGCAGCCCTCTCTGATCTGGCCTGCTTTGTGTGACAGGCTGACAGGTCCAGAGCAAACAAACAAAATGAATACTAACACCCCTTTGTGTTCGCTTCCCAAAGAGCGGCACTTAAGGATGGGGGGTGGTGGTGGTAAGTGCAGCCTCAGGAGAGATGACAATGGGGGGGTGGGGGGTGAGGGGAATAAGAAACTCTGGACCCTGATACCACATAGACAAAAATACCCCCCTGCCACTGCTAGAATAAAGAGCTCCATTTAGCGGGCCCGTGGGCCACGGCGTCTCAAGGTGTGTCTGGCCTGATACATGTCACAGGCTGGACAGTGGTGGGCTAATAGTGGGCCAGTAAGCCTAAAAGTCTGTTCCCTCCACACATTCACAGCCCCTCCATTCATGACCTCTCCAGTGGCGTGCTCTCTCATTCTAGTGCTGGGAACAAGAGTAAGACATTGCACGGCTCAGAACTTCAGCTGTGTGATAAGATTATTTTGAAACTCATCTTGACAAATTCAGTTGCTCCTTAAACACAGTCATCTCTAAATATTGTAAGAAAGGCAGAACTACAGCGTAACTGGTTGGTCGTCTGTCAGTCTACAACATGTGAGCCACTGTAGTTGCCTAAAATACAAACGCTTCATGGAACAAGACACATTTGCACTACAGATCAAAACCCCTTTCTAAAACACCCACATGATTGGTGGAAGAAATGCATATAATGAAACGTTACATTTCTTTTGTGTGTGAAATTACCTCAATTTTCTGGCAATAATGCGGGTAATAATACGTTCGGCTGCTGCTGGCTCATTTCACCTGGGTCTTCAGTGGTTTTGCATTTAAATGACTCAAGCAGATGTTCTGAGACAAGTCCTCACTGCCAAGACCATGACAGACAAATAGGCCCAATAAAATCAATGATTTTTGTAGAAAAATAAGATGACGGCTTGCATTAATAGTGGATCTGTTCCTTGAGCTCAAGCAAGCTAATAATGCTAGCAAAAATTATTCAGTGCATGGTTATAAAAAAAATAAAAAATAAAAAAATTTAAAAAATAATAAACAAACACACACACACACACGGTACCAACAAATTAATTGATTTAGCAGGGTACATTCATCAATTGGATCAAGGAATGATCTGGTAAAGAAATATCCCGAAATGCAATTGAATATGAAGAATGGAGGTCAACTTAAAAACTTTCACACAAACAAGCACTGAATGATATACATTTCTTAAAAGTAATTTAACCAAAACCCAAAAAGCCCCACAGGCAGAAAGGGCCAGGCAGCCATTTTAAGAAAAGGAAATGATCCAAGGTCTGTGAGATTCTGGGTTATTTCAGTTTGTGGAAGTGCTTCAGGCACCAAAATGTCAGGGTGAAAAAAAACAAATGCACAGACTTGATGGAATGTGTTCTTCACCACAAGCCAAGCACTGTGTAATTAACACAACGTGATTGCAGAAATATCATAGAGAGCAATTTAAAGCTACCTTCTTTTTTTTTTATGTACTGCCCCTGTGGGATCACAGTGAGAGAATAATAATCAGTTTCTGGAGGTGAGATTCTTTTCAATCAAAAATGGTACTTTACAGAATCTAGTTTGAAGAAATCCAGTTATAGACTTGTGTTTTAGAGCAGTGTTTCCCAATCTTTTTCTGGCACGGTTTTGATAATCCCACGACACACCACTAAGCACTAAAATAACAAAATTGCACAAATATGCATGGTTTCAAATGGCATATTAATAAAAGTAGTACTCAAATTCAAGGTGAAACTTGAGCTTAAGTCAGGTAGGAACACAATAAGGTCATATAGGTCACTATATGATGTTGTTGGTGATGATAAAACAACAAATTTACATATCGCCGCAATCGGGCGGAAACCTCGTATTTTCTAAGATAAAACCTGTGTCAAAGTTTGTACTGTGGCTTTATATATGGTCAGACACTTGCACGTGTCTTTATAAAATTAACATTTTATGAAAATCAATATTAAATGTAGTTACGAGGTTTTTGACCAGCGAATGACAGAGATAAGCGTTTTGTCCGTCATTAGAGTTTTTCTTGTTGTTGAATACATTTGGACAAAATCTCAGGATATAAAAGATTCATTCTACAGTTTGAGGAGCCAATGGAGTTACGCCGTGTAGTCACAAGATCTTTTTGATACTTTTCATTGGTTCATTATTTGTAAAACCCACATACAGGCGTAAATTGATAATTGCACAGAGGTTGGGAAACACTGTTCAAGAGGGTTGCGTCTGATCACATAGCAGGTATACAGTTACTTCTGTGCCAATGTTTTAAAATAGTATGAATTATTTTTTCCCCCCTGAATTTTTGCATTGTATTCAAGAGCTACAAAATTAATACCCTCACAAGACCTCACGTTCTCATAAACTTCTTCAGTTTTTGAGTCTTGCTTCATGAGATCAAATGACTTCTGCTTAGATTGATTAAATGTTCTACACCTGTTCTAAAAATAAAATGTCCTATAAATGTTTAGGCAATCCACACCTGCTCCTTACTGGGTTTAAATTTGGCATGTCAAATTGATAAAGACTAGAATGACCATGTCGCACATTTCATTGGGCATCAATGACAAATCCAGACAGACACATTCCTAAGAGTAATGCTTTCAAAATTGTAGTAAAAAAACAAACAAAAAAACTTGGCAGTACTACTCCAGCCCAAACAGGGGGAATGGAGAAAATGGAGGCACATTAGTTTAAACAAATAAAAAGGACTGCTTAGTTTCAATCCTTAAGTTACTGAACAATGGCTGCTTTGTGACAGTGAGCACTTGGCTCCCAGGCAGTTGTTTTTCCACTCGATATCGATCTTAACCCAAAAAAAGAAAACCAAAAAAAGCACCTGTGCACTGGAATACAGGACAAGAGGAGAAAATGCTAAGCAAATAGGAGCTTAAATCTGCCTCCACAAAATACATCTATGCAGGTACAAATGATCTGAAGGGAAAGTATAACATAGTGATAAAATCAATGTCCTCAACTTCTCAAAAGTGCATTAATGTAAGAGCAGATCGATGCTAAAGCTGCACAGTCATAGTTTAAGTGGCTTTAAATGATGACCCACAGGCCAACTGCTCATCACATTTCATAATCATGTTTCCATAGAATAAATGAATGTTAGCTGACAAACAGAGGAAATAACCTTGAAAAAGCAGTAATGACAGATGACACTACACTACACTTGACAAGATAATGCTTTTTAGACTCACGTAGCTAAACATTTAACTGAACAGCAAAGTCTGATCCACTATTAGACCTCTAGACTAAAAAAATTACTAGGGAGCCATTGACTCCTAAAATGAAATATTTAGACGCTTAAAGACTTTTTAGTTGCCAAATTACAAAACTGCTCGATAAAAATAGTTGTTCAGAAGTGCTTCAGTTCATTGAGTGCACAGCTTACTTATAGCAATACACTGCAATCTGTTTGTCCGACATGTAAAGCAACCAATCACATTTTGTTTTGTTTTTACATGCGGATTAGGGGTGGGGTTATATGAAATAGTCGATACCATAACAGTAGACAATAATAGAAAACACTGCACACACAAAAATGTCTGCACAACGTCAGTCCACAACTAGTCCCGCGTAGCCATAGCAGCTCCATAGCAGACTCCATAGCAGCTTTCATTGACCAAGGACCACCCAGAGGCCGTCTAAAGCAACCAATCACAGTTTGTTTTGTTCAGGGGAATGTTTAGGGCTGTGAAAATGTAACAATGATGTCACTATAACAGAGCTGGCTGATATGATGACATTATCGTATACTGACAATGTCCCGCAAAGTATCGCAATGTCGATTATAACAGTCAGTTACCAGACGATCATCGACAATATTGGGAAAAATTACAAATATATTTCACATAGCCCCATAGTTACCATATACACATTTATTAACATGCAACAGCATGAATTAAATATTTTCTAGTTCGTTGTTAGCAGGGTTGGGAATAGAAAATCGCTTCCAATTCTGAAATCGAAATCTTAAGGTCAGGAATCGAATATAAAATAAAAATATCAAATGTAATGTGATTTTTAAACCATTCTTTAAGCACAGGAAGATGCGAAAGAAAACGCTTTGTACTTGCGAGCGGTTTTCGGTGTTGCACACACATCCAAAGTGTGCACAAAGAGCTGCCTCTCATATAGTGCATGGATAAATACATACATAATTATGTCAAAATATCCCCATAAAACAGTTGGTTTTGTCATAAGTAACCGTAAATAGGTGAAAAACAAAAACAGTAGCCTATATTGGATCCATGCATTGACAGCACCTGTCATTAATGTTAATCAAATAACAAAAGAAAAAGAAAATCAGTTACTGATACTGATCTTGAAAGAATAACTTTTGTAACTTTAATTAGCCTAATCTATAGCCTATTTTATTTGCTTTAGAGATGTGTTGCTTTCGTAATATTGTCAAATATTTTTTTCTCAATTACGCATCTTGATTTTAGTTTTTTTATTATTCTATTAAGTAGTTAACTTAGTAGAATAAAACTATACTAAGGTAACTTTGCTATTCATTTTTATGGAATTTATTTTGTTCTCCAGACAAAAATAAAGACTATAAATTCAGAATTGATGTGATATCCCAGTATTTATTTTGGTCTGTCTAATAAAAGTAAATAAAAAAAAAAACACAAACATGACCATTGTAATTAAAATTATTTTACAATTTAGTTAAATTGCAAATGGAAGAAGAAATTGTGGTGCTTTCAATGTCTCATGCACGCGTTCAGAGTTTCCAATGTTGGCAGCTCCGTTACAGCATTTTGGGAGAGTTATACTTTGCAGTAGAAAAAAAATAAATTAAATAAAATAAAATACACAGATATAATTTTTAATTACTTCTGTTTCTAAATAAACAAAGAAGTAATTTTGTTATTTCGTTATAAGCAGCCTAAGGAGACCTTGGAACTCAATAAAAATATAACCTTAATGCTTTTGCTAATGCAGAATGAACCAATTCATTTTAATCCGTGATTTTAGGCAAATAACAAATATAAAACAAGTTTAAAAACAGAGCTACACATTATAATTAAGGAAACTTCTCATCATGAAATGTGTCTACAGGGGCGATAACACTGGACCTAATAAAAAAAAAAATTAGGCAAGACACATTGCTATATGACATCAATATGCATTTATCATTCTTACAATCACCACCAGAATGTCCACCTTAACTATCTGTTCAATTGTATTCAACAGTTCTCCTCACGAAACAAAATACACACAAATTCGATAAGAACAGTGTGGAAATTATTAGCAACAATAACATAACAGCAAAGTTAGTTTAAGCTCAAACTAACCAAAGTAAAACCTTTAACATTTCAATAATTAAATGAAACTAACTGAATCGCAGGCTATTATTAGATAAAGTGCAGCCAAACTAAACATGATGTGTGTTTACGGTGTATGTCAGCAGTTGTATCGGGCGGGGGCGGGGCTCGGTTAGACAATATAATCGGATATCGCGATATTTTTTAAGGCAATTGTTGATAAATATTTTCGTACATTTTTTTTTTGCCCAGCCCTACCCTACAATAACAGACCGGTGTGTAAAACTCTTGGACGTATTTTAAAGAATCTATGCCGCAAGTTAAGCGCTCATTGTCACAGTTGTAAACACTGGCTTTCTTCTTCCATTAGGGGGTTTGGCGTCACATTAGGTTTGTTTCCAGGCAGACCGTTAAAGAACATGACACACACATCTCCCAGAAATCCTTTAGAATTCAACCAATCAGGTGACGATTTCGAAACTTTCGAATCCAATTTTTAATGCCATATACTTCAGCCAATGGTCTGTGGGTGTGACGTCTGAAGCTGAGACTAGTCCACAACTAGCTGTACAGAAAAACTAGTGAAAATAGGTGTAGACTTTAAAGGATATTTTTGCCTATTTTCAACCAGCTTTGTATTGTTACAACATATATAGTATATGTAAATGAACAATGTGTTAACTGCACCCAGACATTCCCATTTATTTGTCAGCTAAAGTCTGCCAAATGATGCAAAATGAGTTTGACCGCTCTTTTTGTGAAAGCTACAAATCGGCCCACAGACAGATGGATCAACAGAGGGGCAGCACCAAAATCAAAACTGAATTAGGCTAGTTTTCTCTGGCCATTTTGCACCATTTTCAGAATTTTTTCACCTTTAAATAAAACCTGGTTGTCTATGCTGCATAAAGCCCATTTTAAAAGCAGTGAATCATTCCTTCAATTAGAATTTCATAAAAGCACCAATTATTTAAAAAGTATAGCACACAGAACTGCTCGAGGACATCTCATTTACTTGCTACTAATTGCCTGAAACAAAACTCAAAAAGAATATCTTTCAAAGATTTGATGCCACTAACCTGGTAAACTAAGCACATCCAGAGATTAGGTCTTTCTTAGCAGCATTCATAATGTTATCCTGGTATTTTAGTTACTTTAAATAACTTAATTCCCAGGCCAACTGATTTAAAAACCCGGAAGTTTTGAAACACCAACCAATTTTAGCAAACTCTTATCAGTTTTGTATGCAACAAGCATTAGACAGTCAGTGAATGGACAGTAGGCGGTCTGTGGGTGTGTCGTCTGAGGCTGAGACTATTTTAGGCTGAACATTTGTTTAATGAGGATCTTCACTTGTTTGCTGTCACTTGGATCCGAGAAAGGAATGTAGCAAATAACTCAATCCTCTTTTCAACCTAGAAACATATGAATTCAATGTTTTAATATATATATAAAAAAAACATACTAGATAAAACCCTATCAAATTCAAGCAAGTAAACTTTACATTTTAAAGAAACTAAAAGGGTCTTCAAATATTAAACCGTTATTTTGCACAAAGATGACCAATTTTTGGCATGCACACCATACACTAAAATCTCAGTTACTATGGTGATATCCATTCCCTTCCCAGATCCGCAAAAGATCAGTAGAACATGCCGTCGGTTTACTGTACTTTCACCTGAACATACATCCATTACGAACCACCTACTTCCCAGTACGCACCCACACACACGCCTCCCCCACCACCCCAATGCATTGAGCGTGTGGGTGAAAGGTCATGGTAAAGTAGCATTCCACAGAGAGTGAGACACAGCCCTGTGAAAAGAGGAGAGGGGGGAAATGGGTTTAGTGTCCCTAATCCCACAAGAGACTGGAGGATTTGCAAGGACACCCAAACCATTCCCGGTGAAAAGCTACGGTTAGCAGCTCGCCCACAGCTCCCACGGTGTGTGTGGTCAAACATTACCATCCACTGGGATAATATCATCTTCACACTGGTCATAAGTCCATGGGCATGTTAAACGACATGATTTGATTTGGAAACCACAGCAAGGCTCATCAGCGTGAGATATTTTGATCGCCTTGAGTCTAGGTTCACAAGCATGTCTGTAGTTTCTCATGAGCGGAGCGCGGCCTGTGGAATAAAGAGGCTCTTTCATTGCTCTGGGCTGTTTGAGAGGGCCACTGCATTGGTTTGCTCTCCCTGTTTTATCTTCACAATTAGACTGACACTGAATACTCTGAAGGGTCACTCCTGGTGTCACACTAACAAAATACCCAACACAAACAACATTCTCTTCATTTGTCCACCATGCTTTTGGCCCTTCTCAGGCCTCCACAGTAATTGTTCATCTTTGAGGACAAAACCTGCATATTAAGTACTTCAATGAGAGTATTCATCCCCACCCACCCCCATGACCAAAGGAAGGGACACCATCTGAGAGAAAGAGGCTGCTTTTGTAGGCCAGTTCAAAATGTCTCATGTTTTGGTGACATATTGCTGTCACTGTACATTATATTTGTCTGGTATAATAAGTAACAACAACAGTTGATATTGCACTGAGGGGACAGCATGTCAGTAACAATTAGGGATGTGCAAAAGTAAATTTTCTCTTAATCAACTAGTAAGTGGGTTGGCTGAACGTTTAAAGACTAGTCGGTCTTACTAGTCGGGTCATGTCAGACCAGACACGTTACTTTGCAGTTTGCACATTCACACACGACACGTTTTGTCGAAATGGAACAGGTCTCGCAACACATTCCTAAATAGACTAACTGATTCATACAATCTTAAAAACACTATGGAAGAAAGGGGCAACAGACAATGATGTCCTCCTCCATGTGTAAACCGACATGTGAAAAATAGGTAAGACTGAATCCAAATATACAACCAGCAATGTAATTAATTTTGAAGGAATTTTCAAGTTAATTGTCCATAATATTGCACAGATTTATAATACAGTCCAGAAACGAAATACTAATAATAATTATTATGGTACAAGAAGTACCATGTAAATAACATGTTACATGTCATTCAGTAACTTGGTTTCAAAGTACTACCATCCTGTACAATAGTACAATTACAGTACAATTACAGTTTTAATGCAGGCAACAATAAAATGTAATAAAGAATTTGTTCTTTATATAATCCACATATCCCAGCCTGCGATGACCCTGTCTGGCACAATTAATTACTAAATTTCATGGGTCTGTCAAGCTGGGAGAGGGCAAGAGAGGAAGCGAAATGAAGAGTTGCTTTGTGAAAAGGTATCCGGGTCCGCTAACATGTCAGCGGCAGGGACAGGGAGCATCTCCAGCAGACAGCTGATGGGTCTGATCGCATTTCACTGACAAACTCAATTGCACGTCGAGTGAGATCTAATGAAAGTCAATATGCCACATGGCCCCCGTGGCTATACTGTCCACTCGCCAAGACCCAATATCACTCATTTATTCAGTACATTTCCAACCGTACCCCCATGCAGTTTTAAGTTCCCTGGTGAAAACTAACTCCCATAAAAGATGTGACAGCGCTTTACAGTATTCATTTAGTAAGCGCTAATTGAGAGAATTCACAAAACACCATTTAATGAACCCGATAATCACATGCTAGCATGACTGAAAAATATTGCAGTTGACAACAGTGTGATAACACAAAAACCTGATCACTGACAATGCAGAATTGAAGGGAATGTTCTCCCTCTAAAATGACAATTCTGTCATCATGCTCACCCTCTTGTCGTACCAAACTCGTTCATCTTCAAAACACAAATTAATATATTTCTGAAGAAACCTAAGAGGTTTTTGTCCATTCCGTCTATTCCATCAAAACTTTGATCATTCAAAAGGTTCATAAAGACATTGTAAACGTAATCCATTTGAACCCTTATGCTTAATTCAAACCTTCTAAAGAGACATGACTTTTTTTATAATGAAAATATTTCATTTAGGCTTATATTCACATATAAATAATGATCACACTCATACATAGAGCTCAAACATGCTTGCTTGACAAACGAGAACCAATGAGTTTTGTTCTTCTTGTGTACAAGCACCTTTGAGCTTCCGAAAGAACCAATGTGGTTTGTTCTTGAACATCAATGAATAGACAAAAGGATAAGAGAAAAAACTATTCATTTGTGCTCTAAAGATGAAGGACATGAGGGTGAACAAATTATGAAAAATGTTCATTTTGGGGTGCTCTAACCATTTAAAGGTCTACAAAAAAAATTAAAACAGGTAAATTAAATTAATAACGTTAGGTACTAAAAGTAAACTATTAAAATGTAACTTCAACTGTCAGAAGATAATCTTTGTTTCTTGTGTAGCAAGTTAACATTTGCATTGTTTAATTAAGTACAAACACAGAACAAAAAGAGCATAGACAGTTAACTGCTACATTCTTGCTCACCAGACGTGAGGTTTCCCAAACCTTCATAATCCTAACCAACATACACACGAGAGGCTCTCTGAAATCACCAGGCTCACTTTATTGACCAAATCAAAGGCTCTCACAGGAGAACCTGTGGTTACCAAAGGCAGCTGCCCTGCAGGCATCAGCACAGGCAGGAAACACACTTTCACAGCATACAGGCCTCAGCCTCTTACAGGGGACCCAATTAACAAACCGCTGTTACACTGAAGAGACACCCACACATGTTCTTCTGCAAATGTCTGCTATCATATTCGCTCATTTCTTCAGGGCAGTAATGGTTTATAATGTCAGCAAATATGGTATAATTTGTGTCATTTGGTTTTGTTTGGCAAACAAAGCAGCTAAAGTACATGCACTACATGTAGTACAATGTATACATGTAATCATGCAACTGTAAAGCATGGCGTCAGCAACGACAAAGTCTATATAATACCTTATTCGAAAAGCACTTGCTTGGCTAGGGCCAAATGAATTAATTTAAATGTAAGTGTAAATGTAAATAAATAAACCTGCACATAGGTTTTATACTAACACTGAAGCTTATAAACAAAAGCTGGGAATGATTACTGCTGCACTGGCAGGACAGACAGCTATTAGCACACTGAGGGTCACATTCATGAGTTGCTCCAGAATACTGACACAGTTTTTTTTTTTCAGATCTATCTTGAGAGTCGGTGTGCTGAGCTTTGAGGTCAGTCCTTGCCACTCACAGAGAACTAATGCAGTGAGAAGCAAACAAATCCACTGCAGTGAGTTAAAAGGGCCCTCCAAACACTAGGGGAGACTATAGACATCTGTATCGATACAGTCAACAACAGTAATCGTAAGTCATTAATTTTCAGTGAGAGTGAGCGATTTGAGGTGACATGAGCAACAGAGACCACTGGTGGTACAATAATGCTGAGCAACACGTGAGCAGCATTAAATGAGGCTAATAAATAGCAATGAAGTCAGTGAAACTCATGTGATCTAGCTGCCACCTAATACAGTTGGACAGCGCAGCTGTTCTCACATTTTTAATTAGTAGTCGATTTAAGCACCAATTCCAGTCAAATTTCACAGTTCTCAATATGATTTCAGGTACCATTACTTAAATGCCACAAAACGAATGTGCTACTGAACACACTCTAAAAAGTTAAATGCAAATATTAACAAATTAAATTAAAACATGTAGCCTAGAGTATTTCTCAATTAAGTCAATTAACATCTTAAGTAGGGGTGGGCGATATACTGGTATTGTCATGATTCCTGTCTGGTGTTCTCCTTGTCTCATGTTGACTTTTGTTATTTCCTGTTCTGTGCCATGTTTTGTAGTCCTTTTTCTGTAACGATGGAGCAGGAATGAAGCAGAGAGAGAATCCAAATGCAAGCAATCTAATCAAACAAACAGGTAATCCAATGGAACTCAAAACAGGGACAAGAACAGCAAACAACTACAAAACAACGACCGAAAAAAACAACTGAAGCACAGGGGTTTAAATACACAGGCAAACAAGCTAAACAAGATAACAAGGGGGCGGGGCTAATTAGAAACACCTGGAGAGACTAATAAACAAGAAAAACTACAAAGGACTACAAAAAATGGCACAGAACAGGAAATAACAAAAGTCGACATGAGACAAGGAGAACACCAGACAGGTCATGACAGGTATACACGATTAACTGGTAGGAATTAGTCAACCAGTAGAGATTGGGCTTGAATGGTTACATACCTACGTATGTGTCAAAGTGACCATGTATTTGCAAGTTAACACAGTAATTTATGTCTTAAGTGAACGTAAACAGTTGAGAAACAAAACGGTCTTAAAACGGTCTTAAAGTGACACCATCCAAATTTACCTGCTGTCAGGGTTTTTCCTGCATGGACATTTTTTTGGCGGCCGCCAAAGCTAATTTTTGTCGCGCCAAAGGCTTATTTGATGAGTTATTGTGATTTATGAGTGATGTAGATGACTATGGGCGGCACTTGTGGCAGGGTGATGTCTGATTAATATTACCAATAAAACATAGCAGCGGGTCTAAATGGACAGATCTATTTTCTATCTGTTAACATTCACTTAAGATATTTCTGACCATGTTAACAACATACTCATGCAACTGCGAGCTTTGAAAAGCAGCCATCTGTTTTGAGTAAAAAAAAAATCAGTATTGCCAGTACTAATGATACTGTAGGAAAACTGGTATCAAACTATTTACATTAAATTAAATTGACTTAAATTTACAGAAGTAGCATACTTTTGAAATTCATCTTAACATAGCAGTTAAGTTGAAACGGCAACTATAGCAACCAAGAGTAACTCTGTGAACTCCTGCAAACGGACTGTTGTCAGTCTGGATGTCCCTTAATGCAGAGGATGTTGAAGTCTGGTTGGACTGCTAATGTTTTCTCATCCAGGTGGTGTGGGTCACTTCCTGTTATTTTGAGAGCCCAATGAGCTGATATGGGATAATGGGCTACTTCATAACAAACTCAGGCAAAGTTCCCTCAGAGCAAAGTCCAATGTGGGAAGCCTTATAAGCTGGCAGACATCAGGAGATTACAGGGTTCAAGACGGGATCAGGATCAATGAAGAGGGACTTAAGTCTCGAGTAACACAAAAGTGTGCACAGAGCACTCAAGTGTGGTGGCTTTAGGAGGATGGAGTGCCCTTTTACACAGTGCTTTTCTATCACTGGTTCAAACTCAGGGGCAGGGAGGGTGTACTCATACTACTAATGGTAGTAATCGCCACATAAACAGGCAATATGGTCAACGTCGATCTTTGTATAGTCTATATTCACAATCGCACCTGCACGCCACAGCTCTCAGGAGGGTTCGATTGGAGGGTTTGTGAGTTAATTTCCCTTTATACGACAGGATACAGCTACAGTTTAATTTGTTAATTTAAAACCTTGAGACCATATCCACTGCTGCTTCACCTACTGAACACAATCCCCATTGAGACAGCGTGAAAAGCGGTGATCTGTGTAAAATAAATCCACTCCTCCTGAAAACACCAATAACATTAGAGTCCGTAACCCTGTGCCCTCCCACATTCCTTGGGCATTTCTCTGGTCCCAAAACTGTAATTTGACATCTGGGCAATATTAACGGAAACTGCAGCTAAACAGAGTTTTTTGTTCCACGGAGCAGTGATAATAAACAGTGCTGATCTAGAGTAGGCTACCTTTAACCCTCATGCTCTATTAGTAAAGGAATAAAGGAACAGTTCAGTACGGGATATAACAGTGTGAGCACTTTGATGTTCTTCACTTTACTTTTTATTCCTTTAAAAGGATAGTTTGGTCAAACATGAAAATTCTTCAAAAAAAAAATTCCAAACTCATTTGGCTTTCTTCTGTGGAAAAGAAAAAAGCCAAATTTGACACTGCTCTTTTCCATAGAATGAATGTTCTAATCTCCAAAAAGAAAAATAATACTAAAGTATTTTTTTTTAAAAGTACTGTAGTGTTCTGAAGCCATATGACAGCTTTGTGTTGGGAACAGACTGTTGTTAAACTCCAACATCTTTAGCTCTCAAATCACATTCATACATCTGCATATTCAAACTTGATTTGACAGTTTGTTGGCATCTATGATTCCAAAACCCACTTTTGGTGAAGTTTGATAGCTATATGTCTCTATATGTTTTCACAGCATGAAAAAAAGTAGCGAGAATATGGTCTCTAACATCTCCTTTTGTGTTCTACAGAAGAACAGTTTGGAACAAACTGAGGGTGAATAAATGATGACAGTTTTTGGGCAAAGTATTCATTCATAACTAGGGGTGTAACGATATTCGAACCGAACCGAAAAACCACGATACAGAACTCACGATTCGAACCGCGATACTCATTGCGTACCGAACACGCCCCGCCCCGCCCAGTCCGGCTCAATGGACCTCATGTCTTATGTGTACAGTACACAACGAATTCAGTTTTGTAGCCTAACCACCATTAACACCAAATAACAAGCTCCGTGTTTTGTTACTTTCGATAATAAGCATAATCTTTCAAATTATGTCTATTTGATCACGAAATTCAAACAATAAATGGCGTTTTGGCGCTCTTTGATGTGGCGTGACAGATCGCTGTAGGCCTACTAGGCTCCTCATTTCAAGCGGCAGCGCGGCGCGCGAGTAAACGCGATCATCTCTTCCTCAGTTACAGAATGGACACCTGAAGGTATGTTGAAAAGATACAGTATACTTACTGAAAGGCATCATAACTCGTGTAATCGCTCAATCAGTGTTTCAGCAGCGGAAAGACGTCAATAAAACAGCATAGCTTGTCACTAGCATTATATTGACCTCAACAGGCAAGTGATTCAGTGTCAACAACTTTGGTTCCTATAAATGAACTCTTGCACTAAATAAATGCACTATGTTAGCCTATATATTAGACTTAACCTGTTAATGATATCTTGATTATTTAATGTATGTTTAAAATATCTTTCATGAAAATGACAACTGTGTAAATTATTATATTTCAATAACAAATTAGAGTAAAAGCACAAGTTAATGCAAAAACTGCCTTATGTTCAGTTTACATGTTTTCATACCATGTGTTGTGTGTTGATTATTATATCTAAAAAATAAATAGCATCTGAATTTAGGTTAAAAGTCTAGGCTACAACCTTTAATGTTATAGTAATGTGCGGCTCCCTATATAGTTTACAGCATTAGCAGATTTTTTTTTTAATCCTTGTGAAACGTTTAATTGTAAATGAATTAATTTAAAGACAAAGACATTTTTTTCATTAAACCACTGTTTAAAACATTTTTAAAAAAAAGCAATTTTAGCTTTCTAAACCGAACCGAACCGAGACGTCAAAACTGTGGGAAAACCGAACTGTCAGTTTTGTGTATCGTTACACCCCTATTCATAACCATAACTAGTTAATTTTAGTCATTTAAAAACTTGCCACTATTAAACAGAATTATAAGTATTTGTGGCCACTCTAGAACAGCAATTGGAAAGCAACTCAAATCACGGTCCAACTCTACTACCATCAAGCAAGAAACTTTGCCCTCAGCTACTGGCCGCCAATCAGCTGCAAATTATGCAAATCAATTAAATAACAAACTACAGATCTGCTTATCCTAAAACATTCATATAAGGTAAAATGCTGACATGCAGCTCAGAGGTCCTGTCTGTCCCCCTCCAATCATGATAAACAGACTTCAATTTAAAATCAAGTCAAGAGGCCAAAAAAAAGAAAGAAAAATATTTCCCCTAATTTACAAGGCTTGAGAATGAACAAATGACACAGGGTGTGATTGTAGCTCTGAATGATCAACAGCAGTGGTCCTCAACTGGTTTTGCTTGAGGATCCAAATTTTATATTTGACGTCAAGTGGTGATTTAATACAGTATCAAAATTATTTATATAACGAAAAGAAAATTGATGGGTCTATGCTCTCAGCAACACATTCAATACACCAAACATAATGATCGGCACAAACCATATTTATCCTCAATACAAAAAACAACTGTATTTAAGGTAATCTAGGTAATATTTTCTTTTACCTCACATAGTTTTGTTAACAATAATTAATTTTCAAGTGCATTCATGTCACACAACCTGTCCATGCTAGTTAGTTAAGATTTTATAATTTGCATTTAGCATAAAGAATTTAAACCTTTCCGAATGTGAAGCAACCTAAATGACTACATTATACCAACTTCGTAACATTAAAGTTGAGAAACAGGCATACGGATGATACTAACTTCGTAACATTAAAGTTGAGAAACAGGCATACGGATGATACTAACTTCGTAACATTAAAGTTGAGAAACAGGCATACGGATGATACTGCAGTCAGTGTAAGGTGATGCTTGCTTAAGTTTTAAGGAGAACATATGTATACAGTCTACTCACAGCACTGGCATTCGCACAACAGAGGGATTGTGAGCGTGCCATGAGATGCCTTGAAACAGAGTACCACATACAGACATGGGGGTAAATGATATTCTTTGTATGTAAGCTAGGCATAGCGCTCGTAACAGAAATATTCATGGATTAGATGTGGCTAGCAACAGTCTGTTTATAGAAACCACCAACCAAAATGTAAAGGTCTCACCAGGGGGGAAATTCCAGTTGTCTAAACCCTGACCTGTGTCTGTCTGTCAGAGTCAACCCAGCTTTACTAGTATGAATGCAAAGGGTTTCAGTATTTCTAAAGCATTCAACTACTTACACCAGGGGTTCCCAAACTTTTTTATCAGCCGAACCCTTAGACGAAAAACATTTACTTGAAGTAATAGTAATGCTATAAACTTCTGTCCAGATAATTGTTGGAAATGATCCGAATCTGTATTTAAATAAAGTGATCTTATAGCGCACATTGCATTTACATATTACATGTAAATCTCAGCGCTTGCAGAGATGAAGATGTTTTGCAGAGATGATGATGTTTTACAGAGATGTTTACATCAAAACAATGTTTCAGCATTACAGTGTACACTTGATGCAATTATTACCAGGTTTGATGCTTCAATTAAAAGATCATTCTCCCACCAGCTTTTTTGAAAGTTGTTTGTAATGCCCGATTCAAAGTTGCATCTTGTTCAAGCTAATCAAAATAGCCTAACACCTGAAATCATTGTTAAGTACTAAATCACACAACACAATCACTTTGGGCTCCAAGTGGACTCAACTCAGTCTATTCAGACTTTTGTAGATGTAGAATTTAGCTGAAATATATTGAGCAAGCAAAAGTTCAGTTTGGGCTGAGGGCGGGGTGGGAAGATAGTTAAAATATATATAAAATGTTTTGTTTTTTGGGAATGTTCTTGTTATATTCCATGTTTTTCAATAAAAATATGTTTAAAAAAAAAAAAGTTCAGTTTGGTGCTTACCAAATTGGTGTAGCTTAGTTAGCTAAATGGGCCCCAATTTTCATTTCCGCACAAGGATGCTGACTGATTCATGCTGTCAAATAATTTGCACCAGGCTGAAATTGGTCTTTTTGTCTCCTCCTCACACACACTCAACCCATCCCCCAGAGTGGCCTACCGTCCCAACAGTTCACCCCAGGTTAAAAGAGCGCTATCTACTCAAAGTCTTGTCAAAGACAGATTTCATTACCAAAACTGCACTCCTAATACATGAATGTCATTTGTCTGAGCAGCAGTCCTGATGCTGATAGCTTTATTAAAGACCGTTAGCGATGTCCACTGCCCTCGGGTCTGGGATGAACACATGCAATGGCAGAGTGCCTGAGCTGGCTGAGGAGGAGGAGGGTTAGCTTGAACAGACACAGAGGGGCAGCTGGTCTTTCAGCTGCAGTAAATCATATAGACTCAGCCCAATCCCAACCCCCACACCTCTCCAAAAAAAAAAAAAAAAAAACTTACCCCAGCCCTTCCAGCCCAGTGGGCCAAAAAAAACAAAGACAGGGACCACTAGCAAGCAGCTGGTAAGAAGAGTAATCTCAAATAGTTTCACCTGGGATCAAACCGCCACAGTGAGATGTCATAAACTTAGCAAAATTAAGAAACTAAAGGTTCTGTCACGAAAAAGGGTCAACTGATTACTGCCAATAGTGTAGCGATGTATGAAGCACAACTCAGACAGAAATCACTTTCAAACCAAGCAGCTTTCTGTTGGTCAACATGGCAAGTTGGCATTACCAACTGAACCTGATGCAAAATTTGTGTGTGAAATTCTTTCGCCCTCACACAGAATTCCTGAACAAGTAGATTCCTATTGAAATGACTGGATTTTACTTGCAAAAATTCACAGAACAGTTAAATGTGACCACATCCTTAACCCACATCAAAGATTTTGTTATCAAATGACTGGGTCATTTCTCATAAAATATGAATAGAGCTGTAGTTAAAACTGGATCTTAAATCACTGTGAAAATTTGCTGTCATAATGGTTAGGGTGTTCTGAGTGGTTGCTAGGGCGTTCTGTGTGGTTGCTAGGGCGTTGCTAGGGCATTGCTAGGTGATGGTGTTGGGGGTGTTGTGGGTGGTTGCTTACTGACCCAAGTAAAAATATCTGACCTCTAAGTCTCTATGATATTCTGGTCTCTAGATATGACTTACAGGGATAGTTCACCCAAAAATTAAAATTTTGCCATTACTTATCTTGATCTAGTTGTTCCAAATCTGTATGAGTTTCTTTCTTATGTTGAACACAAAAGAAGATATTTTAAAAAATGTGGTTAGACAGTTGATGGACCCCATTGACTTCATAGTATGGTTTTTCCTAGGATGTTTGGAACAAATTAAGGGTCAGTAAGTAATGGCAAAATTTTCATTTTTGAATGAACTATCCCTTTACGTCCCTCCTTCATTCGAAGTCTACAGGATTTTTTGGTCCGTTTTATTGTACGGCTGTGAAATTGTTTCCATACAAGTACGTTTAATACAAGGATTGATCATGTTCATTTGTTAAGATTGGGTTGCTGTTTTTTTGAAAAAGCAATAAAAACATTAATGTAAAATTAACACAAATTAACACTTTGTGCAGGGTGAAAATAAGGATTTTACGTACCAACAAAGTAATTTATGCTTAATAATTATGCTTTAACCTACATACAGACCATATTTTTGCAAATTCTGGTCACACAGGACTCGTTCTTGCATTCAACAGATGGACAAAACACAAAAGAACAAAAACGGCATTGTAGAAATGTGTTGTTCAAGGTGTGAAACACCAAGAAAACGGCAAGGCATGATGCAATGGCTAAAGATGTCCAACGTGTACAAAAGCAACAAAAATAGTGCAAGAATAGCCTACATTCTGTGTGAAAACAGATTGACAAACTCCACTGCAAATGGATTGCTGTAAACTGTAGCCACCAGCTTATTAATCCACAGATCACATAATTAATTTAAATATATTTTTAATCAATTGACAGCCCTTATACTGAGGATTATGGTTTTTGAAAAGTACTTGCAATAGCAGTAGTGATTTTTGCTTTACAAATACCAGTAAAAACTGATGATACAAAATAATATCAACAACTGCATCCCACTCATATTCACACACCGATTAGACTGTCCCTGAAAAGAACAACAGTAGCTAGAGCACTAAATAAAGGAAGTAAAACCACATTCAGGGACTTTTTTTCTTGTTCTGACAGTCTCCTACACACAAAGGTCACTTTTATTTGACTGCTCAACTGCCCACAATTTCCTCCCTGGTCACCATCGACACTCCCTCAATGACAAACAGCTTGTTATAAATACCTCACATCAAGAGGCTGAAGGAGTCACCTATCGACTTCAGCGAGAGATGCCGAATTAATTTTCCGGTGAATACACTGGACCGGCTCCTAATGATCACAGTCCCATATTAAAGGATGACTCCACGGGCGCTGGGTAATAAAGCTTTCGGAGCAGGGCTTGTGTGACAGACAGATAAGAGAGTGGCCAATGCCATTAGTACATAAAAACCAGCAGCCAACAGGAGGGCCAGGGTTTGGACACTCTTAAAAGGGGCTTCCTTATCACACCTCACAGATACTTGAATGGATTTAAACCTGAATTCAGCTCCAGCCGATGGTGAGATAGACGAACGTAGCTGAAAGGTGACGCTGGCAGTAAACCAAGGAAAACCAAACAACACGCCAGTTTATGCGAGTCTGTATTTCTTTTAATGTGATTACTGTTCTACTTCACTGGCAACTATGGTTGGGACACACAGGCCAAAACAAAATATGATACATATGTCAGTTGGATCCGTCCGTGGCAGTGGATCACTTGGGTGAGCTATGCATTTGGGAATAAAGGCCGGACTTTTGGCGGGTGGACGAGCGCTAGCTTGTAGAGACAGAGTTGATGGGCTGTAACCCTGAGTGATGACCCCGTGTGCGTGTGTGTGTGTGGACCAAGCGTGTAGCACAATTCCTGAAAAGTGAAGCCAAAGCATCTTGATCACCCCCCGGTGGCTGGTCCCAGTATAGGTCATAAACCCCGCCTCCCCATGAAGTCTAATGAACCCGATGGAAACTAAACGATCAAATTACACTTCAATAAATTTTTTCCAAAGATGTTTTCTGTCATTTTAGTTTTTTTTTACGCTGATGTAATTTTAACTGTTCGTTTTTTAAAATAAGTTTGGTCTTAGTTATATGATGCTATAAAAACGTGAATGTGACGTCATGATTGACAGTTTCTCTAAACTAAGTAGTCATTGAGGCCCCAACAGACTTTTTGGGGGATTTTCAGGAGGAGATTGGAGCTTCAGCTTTAATTTCTACATGTCCATAACTTATTTCACACTTACATAATGAGTTGTTCTGCAGTAAACTGTAGGCTACTAATGGTTTCTGCGAGAGTGAGGGCAAGACCTTGATATCGCGGCTTTACTTCCTGCTCACTACTGCGCAGACTCAGGTCCCACGCTCACTACTGAGCAGGAGCAGGTCCCAAATCTGTGCAAGATGTCAGCGCCATATTAGGACTTTGGCGGCTTCAGTTTTCACTAATGGAAGAGAGTGAAGGGGCATCGTCCATCTTTTTTTACAGTCTATGGTGTGGACGTTGAAGTGCTGAAGTGATACATATTGAACAGAGTGAGAGGAACTCAAACAGAGGGTTTAACCCAGAGTTTAATATAGGCCTAATACACACACACACACCCTTGAGCCTAAGGCTATTACTTGATCTCCAGACACTATAATTGTCCACACAAAAGACAAACTGATTATTGAAGGTACACAAACCACAGGTCAAAAGTTTGGAATAATTACAATATTTTTTTAATGTTTTTGAAACAGGTCTGTTATTCTAACCAAGACTGCATTTATTCAAGCAAAAATACAGTAAAAACATTAATATTGTGAAATATTAATACAATTATTTAAAATAATGGTTTTCAGCATCATTACTCCAGTTTCAGTGTCACATGATCCTTTAGAAATCTACTGATTTGGTGCTCAAGTGATTTGGTCATCATGTTTTCCACAAAATTACCAAGCAGCAATGTTTTCAGCATTAATAATAATAAAAAAACATTATTAGTAATTGAGCCCCAATAATAATGGATACAAAAAATTGAGCAGCAAATCAGCATATTAGAATGATTTCTGAAGAATCATGTTAAATGAAGACTGGAGTAATGATGCTGAAAATTCAGCTTTGCCATCACAAAAATAAATGACTTAAAAATATATATTTTAAATTGTAATAATATTTTCCAATATAACTGTTTTAATGCCTTGGACACAAGACTGCTTTTAAAAACATTAAAAAAAAAATCGTAATTATTCCAAACTTCTGACCAGTAGTGTATATATCGCGAATGGGCAGTGCTGAAAAAATAACGAGAATATTGTGACCGTGTCAATGGACTATTATCCAAAAGACTGTAGCACCTAATGAAGGCCCAAACACAGATGTGAACGCTGAAAAAATAAATCACGGCTGATTGAGCGAAATCAGTGGAATAATTTGATGTACAACAGTGTTGTCTGAGGCTGACTGCAGGTTCTCTGAAAAATATTTTGCTACGCACAAAGGCTTAGTGGTGAAGTCAAGTCCTTCCCTTAATTACCTGCTATTGTATCACACGTCTCCCGCCCATCCCCCGCCACAGTAGGGTCCCATTTTAACCAGGCTCCCCATATGCCCCAGCTCACTTGTTGGCCTTTCCTCTTTGCCACCATCTGGCATATTAGTTCAGCCAAAATGAAAAAAAGAAAGAGCCAGACACAATGAGACAGAGAGCTAGCCCATCTGCTCCCTGCCAGACTCCCCAATCATTACTACACAAAAGCTGCATTTACCCTGCTACACAATCCACCGTTTTTTAAACCTCTTATCCCCTCTGCTATCGTTGCTCCAAGAGGAAGTCATCCCTCAACCTGATTATGGATGAGGTTTTTTTTTTTCAAGCAAATGCGAACCAAATATGAACAATCAGGTGGACAATACAAGGTAGAGACGCAAAGGAAGCGTTCGGCCCCACAAGTTCGTCTTGACAGGGAAAACGATCCTCTCGGCCCCCTTGTCAAGTCAGGGCTTGAGTCGCTCGCTCTCTCCCCTGACGAACACGCACCAATGAGCATGCCCGCTCCGGCGGAAATGGCTGACAATCAAAAGTGTTGTCGTCAAACATGGAGCACTGACGGGGCAAAGATCGCTGCCGTCTGGCCCTCAGAGAGCGCATGCTCATGCATTGATCCACCTTCTATCGGGCTTGTCATCACAATGAACTCACTACTGTGTTAAACCGCAGGGGTGATACTGGATACAAATACATTATAGACTTAAAGTCAACTGCGCTTCAGTGGACAACCTAACATCTACTACCACAGATTCTGCATGCAATATAAAATGTATTCAAGTTCCAGAAGTAACAATCTCCATTAAGAAATAGATTTTTATCAAAAATGTATAAACTGTTTAAGACAGACCTATCATCAGGTGATGATATTTGCTTCTGTATAAGCCAAAGGTCAGTGTGATATCAACTTCATCTTTAAAATATTCTGTGTAACTGCCCAATTCCCTGCGAAGAACTACATTATCCTCAATCCTAAAATGGGCAGCGCCTTGAATCCACCAATCAGAGAAGTCACTGTTACCATAGAAACGAGAACCACACCAAACTTGCCACTCCCATAAAGCACACACACTATATGTATACATACACACAGTATATATATTTTTTTTAAACTACATTGAATAATAAATGTCTATAGCTCAATATTTTTGTTATTTATATTATATAGTTTTGTATTATGTTATAGTATACTGCCACTTTTAAAAACTTTTGACAAACAAAAATAGGCTAGTTTAAATTACATTTCATAACACATTTTAATGGAAGTGTAATTATTAATTCATGGTTTAGAACTCTTTATTGAGGACTTTTTTGAAATTCCAGTGAAGAAAATTAACAGGAAAAAAGCAAAATACAAAAAAAGTAGGTACAAAGTACAAAAAACATTTGTACTAGCCTTTTAAATTTGTTCAGAGTATTTTAACAAAAAATGTGAATTCAAACTGAATGTTTTTCTTCACAGTTTGGTAAAAAAGGAAAAATAAATAATAGGTGCCATTTACGAAACCAATGGGTTAAGTCTTAATGGAGATGCCAAACACAACGTGTCCTGACCTCTGCATATTCAGACCGCCTAATTGCACATCCAGACTCTGTGGTTTTACAATGCCAGCGAGAAGGCTGCGATCTATTTCTGGCTGTGTGGTCACACTATTGTGTGGGTGCAGAAAAATTCTGCTGCATTAAACTAATTTTCCAGCACCACAGCCCACGACAACACTTAAAGTGCAAAACAGGTCATCAAGTGGAGTGAGTGGAAGAGGACGTCTAATCCATGTGAGGAGCTCGAGTTAATTCATCAGAGTGCCGGTTTGTCTAAACTGCCATTGCCCTGGCGTTCTGATTACACTAGCAGGGGGGGAAAGGTTGTTGCTACGAATGGAAGACGCAGCGAGCAGCTGTCGCGGTCCGAGTGGGCTGATGTAAGCCCTATTCTCAGCGAGTCTGTGGCAGTTTCAATTACGCACTAACCCCTGACCCACGCTGCTTGTAACCGAGAGATGAGAAGAGGTGCTGGGCATGACGCCTATAAGCTCCAAACGCCAAGGACAGAATGGGATTTGGTGGCTCTAAATGAGGAGTTTGTGGCACTGTCCCTTCTCGAATTGAAAGGGATTCCATCTGTAGTGTGTGTGTTTGGGGGATGGGCGGTCACTTTTCTTTGCCTTTTTGGAGCGGTTTTCTATAGACACGGCTACACTTTAGACGGTGGAGTGAGGCCACCTCTTCTGTTCTTCCTTCTGCCCCTTTTGACCCTCTGTCTGTGGTCAATGTGGAGATTGCCAGAAAGAGACAGCTGCACTCCAGGCTTCCCGCCTCAGTTCCCTGTTGCTCTTTGAGCCTTTCTTGGTTTTCCATTGATTTCTCCATCACCCTCTCAGCTGTGTGTATCTGCCGCTTTAGAAAATTTCATCTCTGTGGGGTGGACGAAGGCTAAGTTTCCCAGCTCGAAAATAAGAGAAATTCGAGACCCCTTGGCTTTGGCTTTGTGACAACAATGTCCTTCCTCTCCAGGCGAAGAGAAATCCCTGGGGAAATCAGATAACATGCAGCCACATACAAAATTCAAGGCCAATAATCAAACCATCAATTGTTGGGATCAAGTCAAATGCGTTTGGCAGACGTGGATGGGCATTTAAATGCACATCACACGAAACAGCAGGAGCTGGTCTTCCATTACAGTACAAATAATTCATACCCTGAGAGATTACTGTAAAGATTAAAAGATATGAGTTTTCAACGCCAGAGATTCCACACGAATCACAATCAATTTGAGCCTGCGGTGCGTTTGCTGAAAGATGCTAATGCTGGCAGTTCCTTCTCTGATTCAGTAAGCACAGATTTTTTCTCCCTAATTATGGTCAAATTACAGACTCTGGCTGCGGGATCACCAGCCTCTCCCATTCTCTCCCACAATCCTTCATTCTTCTGCGAAGATGGGGAAAATGCGACATATCTTTTTTAAAAACTTGATGGAGCACGCTGTGGTGAGCTGAAAGTGTTTACTAAAAGGAGCCATTTTAGAGTCTCACGTTTTCATGAACTCAATTAAGCAGAAACCTGAAACCTAGGTAGTTCTCCTTAAAACAAGTACAGTGTTTCCCCTAGGATTTTTTTTCAGGGGGGGGGGGGGGGGGGGGCTGCTAGTGTTGCGGAGCGGGCGTGTTACGGATACGTGGTGTATTTGTTTTTTATTATTAATTGAAATCATGTACTATGAATCATTAAACTTATACAACATTTTTTTTTAATATATATATATGGAAAAAAAATTCACTAATTCTGTGTTGTGTTTTTTCTGGTAATAAAATGAAGACATAAAACACAAATTTTAGCATTTATCATCAATTTTAATCATATGAAATTAAATAAACTTTTTGTCAAATAACTGGCTGCACAATGAGCTTTAGCCTAACTGTTCAAATTAAAACATTGATTATTCCTTAAAAATTTCAGTTTTGATGATAATTTATTTGGATTAGTGTTAGTGTATTATTACATTGGGATATATCTAAATTCTAATGTACAACAGTAATATATTTCTGTCAAGTTAAACCGAACTTTTATTTTGACGGGTTGCCGTGAAGACCTTTTGAGGTTCTGTGTGTTTGTCATGATGATAGTTTTTCTCAAATGAAGCGGTGAAATGATCACGAAGTGACTTTCAGAGTGGATCTAGAGCCTGGAGAGGAAGTTCATGCATTTGTGTCTTCATATAGGCCAAATAACAGCGCAAGCGTCACACGTGCTTCAGTGTGTGTTGTAAATTAAACTGCGCGTCGGGGCACCATTCATTCACACAGAACATGCAGGATTCGTATTTAAATAGTCTTTGTGTTTTAATATTCACACACACTAGTCTACATCGCGATTTGATTTCAAGTGTACTGAACTGCTTTCTATTTTTTCCTCAAATTTACAAATTCCGTGAAATTCCGCGTTTTACACTAAATTCCTTTTTTATGACCGTATTTCGTCAGCATTTTAGGGGGGGCGGGGGGTCGTTTTGCGGGGGCGGGCCGCCCCCCCCAAAACAATGGTAGGGGAAACACTGAAGTAGCAGGATCATGGTACACTGATGGTATCAAACATCTGATAAATACCATGGTACTGAATCATTACCATTTTCACATACTATGGTCTTTACTTAGGATATGTCACACTGGCAACATGCTATGTTTTGCACCATTTTCTGAATGTATGCACTACAGCTATACTCATCCTCCACAGACAGACAGATTGGACAATGCAGTGCTGTTTTTAGAGCATCTCGCTCCATGATTATTGAGTTCTGGTTGTATTAAAAGTTTAGATCATCCAAAAATGAAAATTCAGTCAGTCATGGACTTTCAATGGAGAGACAGAAATCTCTCAGGTTTCATTAAAATATTTTCATTTGTGGCTTAAAGATGAATTAAAGTCGTATGGGTTTGGAGCAACATGAGAAAAATAAAAATTTGGGGGTGAACTAACCCTTCTTCTGTATTAAAAACTCAAAACCAGCCTAATTATACAGGTCTACCTTGTGGCCTAGGGAGTCACAACTAGTTTATTTTGAAAACAGTAGTTTAGCACATTCCTAGTATTTACATGGTGATCTAAGAGAATAAGAGACTTCAGAGAATAGCTGTGTACTACTGTACCATGAAGTATGCTGAAAAAACATGAAATTACCATGGTACCATGTCCAAAAATCATTCTACTCATATAATTCTCTTATCCCAAATCTAAAACAGTCTAAAATATTCAAAAAAGGCCATTTACACTAAAGATATCTGGATTACACATAAGTCAATGGACTTGCTGAGTCTAAATGCCACAAAAGGTTAATGACTAGCTGTTACGTTACTCTATGGCACACGCTGGACACACTTCATTTGACAAGTAGCCAAAAAGCCGAAAGCCCAGAAAATGCAATTGTATTATCTAAGCCCAGCACAAATGTGATTTTTCTTTTTTAAAGAGAAGAGCACAGACTTCAAAAACCATGTGGATTGTTCAATGAAAAGGACATGTCAAATGCAATGTTCACAAAATTGAGATTATGAGCTGTAAAGATGTAATTGGCATGATAAAATGTCTAAGTGGTTAGTTATTATAGTAGCTAGCTTAAGAACCTTAGTCAGATGCCATAGTTAATTTGACACAAACAAGGATGGGAGAGACGGAAACAGAAGTAAAATTCATACAAAGGGATATGTAACTCGAAATATTTGCAAATTTACACAAGAATTTCAACTAACGAATGAGAATTTCAATACAGAAATTAGTTTTTCTAATGCTTCATGAATGAGGCCCAATATGTCGTACTGTCATAGGTTGCATCTATTTTTCATAATCCATTCTTTATGAATATTTTGGAAATGTGTGGAAAGAACGGAAGCCTGTTTCTGCCATGGAATTAATAGGTAATTGCTGCTTTTTATCTTACAATTCTGAGAAAAAAGAATTTTAATGTATTCTTTGTCAGAATTGCGAGCTTATATTTTGTATTTTGTTCATACACTTGGGATGCATGAACATTTTGGCCGATACTGATAATTCTTAAAAGGATAAATTTTGATGAATCGAAATCAATTTTTTTTAATATAATTATTGAGAGCCTGATTGCTGACCATGGCTCGATAACACTGCAGTCAAATTCAATATTGCATCTAATCTGACTACTGTCCATACTGGCTATTGCTGTAATACCATATCAAATCAGCACAACAAAGAGATCACATGACACAAGAAAACAACAGCATTTCTAAAGAGTGACAGTTACACTAACCCTTTTTCTGGGTGGTCCTTTATCTTCCTCTTTCCCTCCCTTGCCACTCTTGGCTTGCTTGGCGGTCTTCTGCTCTCCTGGCTGCTTGATGGTGATGCGGATCTCAGGAGGACAGATGTAGTTCTCCAGGTTCTTTGGAGGCTTCTTGGCCCGCTTGGTTGTTTGGATCTTCAACTTTAAGCTGCCTTCGGAGAAACTAGCCTCCTTGATGGAAAATTCCTGCTCTTCCAGCCCATCTCCCTGCCCCCACCTCTCACTGTCCGCATTGGAAGTGACATCCATGTCCTTCCCCAGACCGAGGTCTTCGTCCTCTTCATGGTCCTGTTGCTCTCCAGGTAAAGGGAGGCTCTTCATTGGACTGGCGAGGAGACCCACCTCACTGAGGTCTGCTCTGTTTATGGTGGTAACAGTGGAGAAGAACTCCTCATTTCCTTTGGGCCGGGCCGTCCGATTAAGGTCTCTTTGCTCCATTGATAATCTCAAAGCTTGGTCCAAGAATCAGGAAACAGGGACCCAAAAGGACAGTTGGGCACCAGTCCGGGTGATTGAGTTTAATCAGTGAGGGATGGTTTTTGGCTCTACTGCTCCCGGAATCTTATAAATCTCGATAAGGTGGAGTTTTTCCCAGGTGAAACTGAAAGTAGAGTCAAAAAAGAGCAAATTATTAGTTGATTAAAACTACAAACATTCATATATGAGACAAGCTAAATCCTATTAAACGGGTAAAAAGTCTGTATCAAATCATTTACACATCACATTCTCACTAACGTGTAGTAACATTAATCAGTTTCTGTTGTTCTAACAATTAGCAACAAGTGACAAGACGTATTGTTAGCACTTTAGGTTTCTATTTCTGTTACATAGTGCTGAGTAGCCCACTCCAGACAAATCTCATAAGTCCAATGAGGTAAACATAGATGTGTATTAATAAATACCAAAAGTCCTTTTAATTATTTTTAATTAGAGATGCATGATTTATCTGAACTAGGGATGCATGATAAAAAAAATTTGGCTGATATATTAAAGGCTATAAATAATGGATTATTTCCTTCAGCTGAAACACTTCAGATGCTCACTGGTCGCCATGATGGTTTTAAATTCTTGAAATATAATTTAAATCACTTCAAAAAGGTAAATACAGTTAAGTACAACATGTGAACCGCAAGTGTCATATAGGCTACATAAAATTATGATAACATTATAATTGTGTGCTTGGGACATGGCTTTTAATGGTGAGAATTGATTTTTTAATCAGGCTCTCAAAAATTAAATAAAAATCTGGATTTAGATTTATAGCCCAGGCCAATATATCAGTTATCGGCTTTTAAATATAAAAAATTATCGTTATCGACCAAAAAATTTTTATCGGTGCATCCTTAATCTGAACCATATAAGATACTGGATTTGTTTTATTGATCCTCTTTAATTTTAACCATGTTTTTACATGATTTTTGACATCATCTAACGCTCACTTAATCTTGAAAAACACATAGGCCCGGTTCCACAAACAGGGCTTAGATTAAGCCAGGATTAAGCTTAGTTCAACTAGGGCATTTAAGTAGCTTTTATAAACGTGCCTAAGAAAAAATATTACTGGTGTGCATCGTGAGACAAAACAATGGCAGTGGCATATTTTAAAGGGATACTCCACCAGTTTTTCTTATTAAACTATGTTATTCCCTTAACTAAGACGAGTTGATACATACCTCTCTCGTCTCAGTGCGTGCACTATATCGCTCTGTATTGCCGCAAAACTATGTTAGCACTTAGCTTAGCCCATGCATTAAATATGGGCCAAGCAGAGAAGCGACCAAAAACTTCCACGTTTTTCCTATGTAAACACAGTTACTCGAGTAGTGTAACTTGACCTGGGCTGGTGACACAAAATAAACCGTTGCGCTTTTCTAAGCGTTTAAAATTGATGACTATATTGTATGGCGGAATACCATAACAAGTGCTTTTGAGCACTTCGACTTGGCGCAATAATATCTTCACTCGTGAAAAGTCCTCTTACCGGCTCCCGCTTCCTCTCCCCCTCCCTCTGACATTTCCGTCAATACAACCAACGTGACATGCACCGGTCTTTCGCCAGCTCCGGTCTGTTCTGGATCATATCTTTCTTGCCTCTCACGGTCCATAAGAGCTAATTCCTCCTCCGTGTACTCGGGTTCAAACAGATATGGCTCTGGGTCTGCTACAAAGAAGTCATAATCATCTACAAAGTCCGCCATTGCAAATGATCTGCAGTTTGCTAATAGCACAGGTAGTAAAAGTCACGTTGGTTGTATTGACGGAAATGTCAGAGGGAGGGGGAGAAGAAGCGGGAGCCGGTAAGAGGACTTTTCACGAGTGAAGATATTATTGCGCCAAGTCGAAGTGCTCAAAAGCACTTGTTATGGTATTCCGCCATACAATATAGTCATCAATTTTAAACGCTTAGAAAAGCGCAACGGTTTATTTTGTGTCACCAGCCCAGGTCAAGTTACACTACTCTAGTAACTGTGTTTACATAGGGAAAACGTGGAAGTGTTTGGTCGCTTCTCTGCTTGGCCCATATTTAATGCATGGGCTAAGCTAAGAGCTAACATAGTTTTGCGGCAATACAGAGCGATATAGTGCACGCACTGAGACGAGAGAGGTATGTATCAACTCGTCTTAGTTAAGGGAATAACATAGTTTAATAAGAAAAACTGGTGGAGTATCCCTTTAAGATATTTCAGAGCAAGTTGCCCTTAGTTAAAACCGCTTAAACATAAATTTTAGTCTGGGACTAGTCTTAAGCCTTGTCTGTGAAACCGGGGGTTCATTTCATTCAAAAATATTTTTCTTAATCTGTAGCAAAACTCAAAAAGAACATCCATTTTTAATACTGAACATTAAAATGCTAAGATGCCAAAATTTAGATTTAAACCACTGATTTTAGTTATACTTAAAATGTTTAATTTTTATTTGATATTTATTTAGACACAATAGTATATAATTTTAAAATCAGCCATTTATCAGTTATTTGCCACTACATGAAAATAATTGACAGTGTATTGATTAAATTTAAATATTAATTTTAAACACTTAAGTATGTCAGGGCTGGTATAATGTAGTGATGAAATACTTCCTCAGTACTGCAATTCCTATTTAAGTGGGCAAGGTGAATTACTGAACAAGACAAATCTGTCTTTGTTAAACCACCAATTAATCAGGATCGGGGTTTAAGCACAGTCTTCAACCCGAATCGGTTGTACTGCTGGCTCCAGGCAAACTTCCTGACACCATAATTACATTGCTGACCAGCTCATTGGCTTTAGTGGTCAGTTGAGTAAAGCCTAGTCACGGTGTGAAAGTCAACAAATGAGGCCTCTGGCCCAGTGATAAACACTTACCAGACATCAAACAAACCACAAACTGAGCGACCACAGACCTGGAAAAGCCAAATTAGGGTTGAATATAACACCTCCACAGCACACATCAAATTGGGCATTGAATGAATTTAGCATAATTTGGGGGGGATACCGGCTTTCAACATATCAATTATTTCTGTCCAAACAAACCACGATTAACAAATTAAAATGACACAATCTGTTGACTGCACAACTAGATCTAAAAATAATTCTAAATACGGCTGAACGATTATGGAAAATAATCTAATTGCGATTTTTTTTAACCAATATTGCGATTGCGATTTAATATGTGATTACTTTTTAAGTTCTTTACCTTCTGTATTAGTCGACAAAGACAAGCAATAAATCATTGTACAGTAGGGATGGGAATCTTTAGGCAGCTCATGATCCGATCTAATTTTTTTCTTATTAATTAATCTTAATAACACTTAAAATATGTATTTAATTACGTGTAAATATACATTAAAAAAAATATATATATATAAAAAAATATATATATATATATATATATATATATATATAAATAAACACATTTAATTAAACCAATTACATGTTAAGAATTTTAAATAGGCTATAAACTAATATAGCTTCAAAATATAAGAGCTATAAAGAGGAACAAAAAAAAACATTACAAGCAATAAACAATGAGTGCTTTCAGTATTTAAAAGTAGGCTGTCTGAACGTTTTCCATTCAAGAGCTGGAGTGATTCCCCCCCTCAGTTTAGATATGATAAGCTGCATTCACACTAATGCACATATCTCTTTTGAAATGTGGTTTGTCTTGTTGGGTTAAGATATAACTGACCGTGTTTACATTAATTTCGCGTCATAAAAGCATTTTGAGATGCAAGTACATTTAACCAATGAGTCGCTCACACCCGCATGCACGAGCACTCTTCACAAAGCGCTTAAGTATTTTAAAATGAAAGCAGCTTTCTCAGTGATTTTTATATTTTTTATATATAAGCCAACCGCATTCCAAATGACATAAATAATGCCTTAGTGGAGCATTTGTAAGGAAAATTCCGGCGGCCAAGACCGCGCACTGCAAGAGTAACATCAAAGCGGCAAGACCTGTGCAATGAAGCCCGCGACTGTCCTTGTAATTCGCTTAAACCCCGAACTTTATGAAAGATTATTTTTCGGAAGGTTCGAGCAGTGTCGTGTGTGTGTGAGAGAGAGAGAGAGAAATTAGAAGCAAGCAGAATACGGTTGTTTCTAAAGCACAGCGTTTCTAAAGCACAGCGCAGCGTCATCACGCATCTGTGTTTAAAAACTAAGCTCAGACTCGATTCTGAAATTTTCTGAATCGATTCAGAATTGTTGGAGAGAGAATAAATAACACAATATCACATACATTAAAAATAAACAGTTCTTTCCTGTATGCCAGACCTATATGCGTAGCGTGCCAAGTTGATGCTTGATCAGCAGACTGCTTTTCTCTCGCGTGTCACGTGACCAGTGTAATCGCAGCTTTTGCGGTTACAAAACCGTGTTTCATCATATCGCGATATTATCGCAAATGCAATTAATCGTTCAGCCCTAATTCCTAATTCTGATTGGCTCAGACTGATGCCATACGGATGTTATGTCATACCTATGTCTAGGACCGGAGACACACACAGTTAAGCCTGACAAAACAAAGTTGACAATAGCCAGGAATGGTGGACCATGGCAAATTTAAAACTAATCCTTGAAATAAGCAGTTTCTATTTTGGAGAGGAGATCAACACAAACTGTCCATTCGCCAAGCATCAGCCGCATGATGTCAGTATTGATGTATATAGACTGAGGGTTCGGAGCATCGAACTCAGTCTCTCATCTGCTCTTGGCTTGTTGTCAGACAGAGCTCAGTGTCATTTACCCTTTCAACTGCCAGACAGGTGACAGATGAGAGGCTACTGAAAACAACGCCAGCTATCGCAAGACAGCCTGGATCCACGCTAGACTAAACAGCTCAATCTATCCATCATATCATGACAGTCAAAATAGCATGTTTCTCATTCCAGCCCGTGCCGACTCAAACACAGCCATTCACAAATCCTCAACTGAAACACAGTTGTTTATCTTAGTTGTCTATACCTCTGAGTAGTGTCCCAATGCATCTTGGGTGTTCTAGCTATTTGGCGAACCAACTAAAAATGTGAAGCCAATTCACAATGGCCACGTACACACTGCAGCTAAAAACGGTTGTTACTCCTCTTTAAGGCCTTAATACTGTTCTGTACAAATATGGTTCAGTATGGAAGCTGACTTCAAGTAAAAAAAATATAAAAAGGTAATTGCGATTATTTTTACTCTGACTTAAGGCGAGACACTACAGGTGAATAGGGTAATTTTTTTAACTATCAGATATCACCATGAAACTTTGCCAATTGATTACCTACATTAAGATGAGAAAAAAATGTATTACAAGTTTTCTGTAATTTAATGTTTAAATATGCAAATGAGGCATTGTCTCATTAAATATGCGCTATTTTGCATATATTTTAAAAAACGAAATCTGAGTATTGGACAAAGCCAGGTTCAAAATTATTTTTTCATTGTGTTCACATATTAGATGGGGAAAAAATTACAGAGGGATTTATGGATATCTACTTTTGTTATCCTGTAAATCAGAATATACTGCCAATAGCCTTAAAAAAATGATTTTCGCCATGTTTTTGGGAATAAAATGTTATATAAATCAGGCTAGGAATGATATATTTACAAATCCCTCGGTAAATGTCTTCATAATATAACTAGGTACAAGACTGTAAAGTTTGGTGTATATAGGTGCTACTGAACTGGAGATTTCGGACTTGGAGTATGAGAGAAAAGACATTTTGAGAAAACGTGCTTTAAAGATTTAGCATCAGCCAATGAGACTGCGCATTTAGAGTAAAATCCCCCCTTTTACTTTCACGATTGGTTGCTGATAAAAAGGAAATGACCATATTTGGATCCGGCAGTCTTGTTCAGGAGAGAGAGAGCTTTCTAACGGTGTGTGTGATGACAGGGTGCAGATCGCGATCGCGGATCAGAGGGATGATTTATAACGACAACTTTTGATGAATTTATGAGAAATCTACAGACGCAAACAGACAAAGTGTAGTAAAATAAAGACCTAAATGTGTATTTCGGACTTTTTTTCACCACAAGTCTGAAAGAAGACATGTTATTGAAGACAAATATCCCAAAATCTCAAAATTGACCAGTGAAAAAAAAAAGAATGTTTTTGCCTGCCGTGTCTCGCCTTAATACAGCATTTTAGTATTTTAGTAATACAGTTGGGACTTTTATTTCTTGGAATTGCGACTACATTTTAAATAATTGCAACTTTATTTCGTACAATTGTGTATATCTCACGTTTAGGGAAGCAGAGAAAACGTGTCACAGAGAAAACGAACACATGCAAATTACGCAATCTTCATCTAAAATGAAATGATTTTGTTTTCCGGTCCAGATCAAAATAATATATTAATTTTAAAATGTAACTAACATTATGGTAATTTACAAATATAAAGCAAAACATTAATTGTGCAAAAAAAAATTTAAACAACTAGTATTTTTAAGTCGACTTGCAGTATTGTTTAATGACTAGTCTCACACATCACTATTCTTTACTATAAGTGTCCAATCAAAACACCGTAGCTACTAGCTACCACCTAGGAACCACTCAGAACAACCTAGCAACCACCTAGGAACCACTCAGAACAACCTAGCAACCACCTAGCAACTATTCAAAACAAATCTCTATCAACCTACAACCACTCAAAACATGTTTGTCTCAAGTCACTAGCACTACTTTTGTCAAAAAGATCTACACAATACGGATTAAACTGTTGGCATTCACTTCCGCAAGTAAATACGGTTGTTCACACAGTCAGTCAATAATCAAGGCTGGAGATTTCTTGACTCAGTGTGATTCCTGGTTGTGTAAGTCTAATCCATACACCCACAAAAATAATGCCCCTTACACAATACTAATCCCCAACACCCAGTTTATGTAACAGAGAGCCCTGTCTGGTATAGTGGGCATGCTAACTGCACACTAATTGTGTAAGAAAACAGTCGGCTCATAAACAGGTTTATTATTATCACAAATACGCCCCGGGCAGACCGTGGGTAACTACAGCACATAAAGCAGTTCTGTGTCAGCAGCACTGCCTGTGGCAGACTCAAAGGGGGGCATATATTCAGACGCTCATGCTCAAGGGGCTTTGCATACTGATCTGCCCTCTTTTCTGATGCATCTCAATTAAGATGATCAGAGCATCAGGGGGCAATTATCTGAACGAATTCATCTAGCTCAGCTCAACTGGGTTATGTCTATAAATCAATCAAATGTGTTTCAATAGTTGCTGAAAATTACAAAAATAAACTGTAATCAGGGTTTAACAACCATGGGGCTTGGTTGAAAGAACCGCCACTCGTCCTGTCAGGCCAGGTCTGTGGTATCACTAAATCGTACTATACATACATTTGTATGCCTTAGAAACTGGTTTTGTGTGATGTATTGAACATTTCTGTAGCAAATTTAACAATTTTAATTTAATCTTCAAGGTAAAGTTATGTAGCTAGACTTGTGATAGTCCTGGTAATCCTGGTAATTTTGATTAAAATACATTTTTCAACAAAAAAGGCTATTTACAACTTCCTTTATGGAGCTGTGTATATAATTTCATTAAAGCTGTATTTGTGTGTGTGTGTGTAATATATATATATATATATATATATATATATATAATAAGAAATTGCTTAAAAATATACATATAAAATATATTAAATTCAGCTTGTTCTGCTAACATCTTCACTAGCTTATTTTTATTTTGAATATATAATTTATTTTAAATTTCTGTTCAAATAAATCCGCCAGTGAAGATGTTGGCAGGGCAAGCAAAATCTGAACTCCTAAAAAAACCTTACTCTTGATCCCTAATATTAATATGACAATATATATTGTTATCAAGTGAGATGTAACACTATGTTCTGGACTTCTTTAAAAGCATGTGCTCTAAGGAACGGGGACAATCTGTAGTCGGGTGTCAAGACTGTGTGCGGTGGTGAGATGATTCCTTTCTGTCCCCGTCCCTTTTAAGGCCATGAACAGAGAGCAGGCTTGAGGTAGACTCACAAATAGCCTTGCCAAACAACCATGTGCTCACACTTTGTTGAGGTCTGGTGGTAAAAAGAGGAAACTCTAAGTAGCTTTATCATCATCTTTTTGATAAGATACCAAAGGGATCAGTTACAATTAAAACTCCTTTGAGATAATAAACATACTTTAATTCTCAATTGGTTACAATAATTGTTCTATTAGTTTCGTGCAGCCAATCGGTCTTCATTCTTATCCTATATCCAATGAGTATTTGTGTCCATTAAATGGTCACTAATGGCTTGTTTCCACAGAGCGGTATGGCACAGGAAGTACAGAACAGTACACAATTATTTCCGTCTCGATAGTCAGAAGTTGTGAATGGTACCAAAATACCAAACCGTACCACTTTTTTGGGACCCTTCTGTTGACGTGCCTAGCACAGTTAGTCTGGTACTAAGGGTGTCACGATTTCGATTTTAAATCGAAATCGATCGAAATTAATTCACAATCTCAAAAATCGAAATAAAAAATGGAATCGTCGATGCTGCCACGCCCCCATGTCGCGCCAGTGATGGAAAGTTCAGATCGTTTTACTGACTCTATTGTTCACTCTCGTTCATCAAAATTAACTAATCTTTTTTCTAGTCATTTCAGGGGCAACTTTTAACTTACTTTTTTACTTTTAACAGGCAAATTCCCCGAACACATCCACCTACGCAATCTCGATCATATTCTGAATTAAGAAATCATTATAATGCAGTCAAAAATAATTTACAGGGAACATTAATAATTACTTGACCTTCCGAGTCTTTTGTTCATTTGTCGCGTGACAGAGGCAATGAATGGATCGTTCATGAACGACTCATCACGGCGCGGAAAAAAAACACACATGTGGTGAAAGGCTGTGAGTCCTCTAACTTAGATTCTATGCCCGAGCCCGAACTTGGCCGGACCCGGGCCGATATTTCCCGTCACTATCCTCGGGCCGGGCTCTTGATCAATAGACGTGCACTCCCAACGCAATAGAGTGCGGCACAGGACTAGATTTGATGGCCGAGTGCGAGCGCGGGCGGTAATGCACTCACTCTGTGTGTGCGGGAGAATAAAATGATTCGCGGGACTCCCGCAAACTACAAATATCTATGAATAAAACATAAAAACTAATACATTTTTATTTATCTGTTGCAGAAAAGCAACAAGAACAACTAAAACAAAATAGAAACGATTTACAGGCCAGAGTTTCTATTTATAACATGTTTGCAGCGTTGAGCGATTAAGCCAATCACAGACATATGTGTTGATTTCTTAAACGCAATGGCCAATCAGAAGCATTTAAGATAGACTCTCCTCACTGCTCAAAACGGACTTTTTCTTCAGTGCTGAATTCTGTAAGCTGGCAAATCCTCTAATTATAACAAACAAAGTGTAGGCTATATATTATGAGAGATTCATTGTGCAGTCAGCTTCATTGATAATAACAGAGATGTGTGAGATTGCGATGAATTGATGTCAGCTTTTTAGGAGCAACAGCAACCTGTGCTTAAAAAAAAAAAAAAGAAGTAAAAAATCAAGAATCGAATCGAACCGTGACCTTAGAATCGAAAATTTAATCGAATCGAGGATTTGGAGAATCGTGACACCCCTATCTGGTACCTAAAGGGTGGACCTACACTCACTGCAGAACGTTGATTGGTTGACAGAAAATCGTCACTTGCACGTGCTACAAGGGGAATGACAACACAAAACTGACAACACCATTTTTTAATATACAGTTCAAACAAAATACCACTGCAGCACAATGTTTTTTTGTCTTGTGACAAACAGCTACAGCCGAGAAGCAAGAACAAGATCTGTTGTATGTCCTCCATTGTTGTTTACTGTCTCGCTTTCTTCTTCGTGCGAGAATGACTTTGATCGCTACTTTCCGGCATACACCACGCCTATCAATTAAGGGTACTGTTGGTGGTGGAAATGCAAGACGGATCAGGGTTTACCGTCCTGAATTGTACTGTACTGTCCTGTCTCACTCGGTGGAAACGAGCCAATAGAGGCCTTCAGTTTGTGTCTTTTTATGCTCTAATCATTGGGGAGTCAGTATTAGGGCTGTGCGATAAAGCTAAATAAGCAACTATATTTTTCGTTAAAACATTTTAATATATGAAACATGCCATGGTGAGACTTTTCCAGATGATGACCTAAATTATTTGTTGAATCAGAGTTTTGAATCTTTTCACTGAAATGAAATTTGCAAAGGATTCAAACTGACTGTTTTTGTTATAATCAAAGCAAAGAAGGATAATGATCAATAATGAACAATTCCTTCATGCATATCTTTCTTCTTTTTTTTTTGAGACATTTTAATCAAAATTTCATAACTGGATCTTGTGGAGAAAATGACAGACTTCTCACTGGTGCCGGACATCGCCACAGTGAAAGACAGTAGTACAGTCCGTTCAATGGAGTTTCTATTAACGATTTTTTATGGAAAGACATATTTTTTGTGTTTTGTCAGCTTGAACGAGCGAACACCCATGCACACAGCAGCACACCATATTGAACGGACTGTACTTCTCCCTCACAGTCTGATTTTTTCGTTTGTGTTAAATCAAATAAGGCGTCTACTCTGGCTAACATCAATAGACCTCTCAGAAGTGGCACAGTTCTACAAACGAAGGGAAACTTCACAATCCCGGCCATATTTGTTCAAGGCAGACATCAGTTTTGATGACACGGCTGAATTACACACTCTATGTGCCGTAGCTTTGGGCGGCTACACAAATATATTCTACATCAATGGTGGGACGTAAATAAACACTCACTGGTAGCTGGTGAGGTTGCCAGGATTGAAACAGAATTAAACCAAATGTGTCTGCTGTCTAAAAAGCATGCTTTCTTTTCCAGCGCCTTGACCAGACACAGTCACACAGTGAAAGGCTGACCATGATGTTAATTTCAAGGCCAGTTAAGAAATCTAGTTTCTTGAATGGCTGGGCTGCCATAACAGACAACACTAATGGGACAAGGTGCTAAAGTGACATGAGTGGCATGGTTGAAAAGATTTTACAATCCAATGACCTCAAAAAGAACCAATACAAGTAGGTCTGCAAATTAAATCACAATTGCCTTGTATAATCAACAAAAAAATCAACTTGCATTCTTAGTTGTTAGTTACTACACAGAGTACTGTTTTTATTGGCGGCAGACTGTGGGCAAACCACGACTCAACTAGTCGTTGCCTTAAACACGCTACTAAACAATCGCTTCCGTTCACCTTTCCCATCAGTTTGCACTTTTCTAATGTTAGTCTATGAGGATCTGTGGATTGTAGTTGTAGATTAAATTATGGAAATTATCCAAAAAATATATAATGTGAATATCATTTAAAGAACTTTTTGTTACTTAATTTACATATTTACTGAGGTCATAGTACACTACACAGTACAAAAAGTCTGTAATTTTACTACTTTATTTGTCAGATTTTTCATGTATTTTGAAATTATCTGTAAAATTACAGAAATATGCTGTAAATAGGCATGCCCAGTGTAATATAGTGTTGTCAAAAATATCAATATTTCCATATGTACTGATACTAAAATATCTGACATGGTTCCAATATTACTTTTCTGCAGTATCGATCGATACAAGCTGCGCGTTGTCACTCACTCTTCTCTCCGACGGCGAATTTACAGTTTGACACACACCCGTCTCACTCGTTTCATTCGCTCCGGTTGAATAGTGCTTGTATTGTGCATAATTTGACTAATTCCTGCAGGTTTCGCAAAAGCATGTGGCATATTGCACTGAAGCGGTCAAAAAGCGGTCACACAACATTATGTCTAAAAATGCCCTTTTGGCAAGTATTTAGGTAAACACAGTCAGTTTGGGAACGTAGTTGAGAAAGACGCATGTTGTGTAACCATATATTGGATCCGTGCATAAGCTCTGAAAGTGACAGCACCCTAATAAAAAAAAAACCCTAAAAAAAAAAAAAACAAAGACAAAAAGAAAAATCACTCGTTGCTCTTGTAATAATAGTAAGCACTAATCATTCTGTATTTAATTTTTACAATGAAGACTAGTCTACAGTGTTATTTTTTGCATTTAATTACTATTTAATTTCTAGTTTCTTGAATACTAGCCTACTGTTAGAACTAACCTACCGTTAGAACCTAAAGTCATGTTCATTTCATTTGTCTCTTTATTCTAATCTATTTATTTGTGCTATCGTATTCAATTTGTTCATTTGTTCTATTTTATTACTGACTTTTTACTTTTTCAATAACGCCTCCCTGTGCTGTGTGAAAGCTATTGCAGAAAAATTAGCCAAATTATCAAAAAAAAATTTGATAATAATAATACATATATCCGTATGGCAGTATATGGGAGTTTTTCCATGGTATGTAGATAAAAATAAAAAAACCTACATGAGATATTGCTTAATAATTTAACAGTTTTACCTAAAAATATACACAAGCTTAACAGAAATTATTCTGATAAGAATTTCCCAACATAATGATTGAAAATATAAACGTGTCTAAAGTTTTTTTTTTCCCCTTCAGGTACTAATTAAAAAAAAGAAAAGAAAAGGAAAGTCAAGTACCGTGTGGGAGCGTTTTATTGAAGTAGTCTAAAGGCACAAATCAAGTGTCGGGTACATGATGTGTAACGACTGTGAAGCGCTTTATGTATATGACAATAAATTAATAAAGCCTATATCCAGCCTTTGCTTGGGCTGAATTCATTTAATTTCTTGTGTTTGGGTTCGGGAAGTTACAGTGACGGAAACAGTGTAAAATCTGTTTACGCCATTTAGGAAATTAAATTTTGCATTTAAATAAATGTTCATTTAAAAGAAGCCTACTTCAGTGTAACATGTTACCATATCATCATGCTTAACAGTTAACACTGAGAATTTGAATAATTGTAATGTGACGATCGGGTGCGCAGTGGAGAAAACTGCGAAAGTCACTGACACTTTTATTCGGGCTAGTTAATTAATTTCGGATAACCAAAATCTAAAGAGTGCCTGCCCGAAGGGCTACCAGCGATTTTGAAATTTAATTAATAAAATTCATGTTCTGTCTTGGTAGGAAGGTGTCCGTTCAAACAGTTGAATGCAATGGAAGTTCTAGTCAGTTTAATCACCATTCTAAATTAATGCAGTCCCTTCATTAAAGCGCGCACACACAGAAACAGGACCACAGACACTGACAGGGTTTAATACACTTTTTGGAAGATTTTTGCAGATTTCTGAATTAACATGTCCCATGCAGTCCCATGTTTCTCTCTCTCTCTCTCTCTGTAGATAAGCTGCTGATATCAAGAAGGTGAAAGGGGGAGAGTTGCACCATTTAAAATAATATAATATTTAATATTTGCTGGAATTGATGTTTTTTTGGGTTCAGTTTGCCACAAAAAGTCACAGATCCCTTCTTTTGTGTATACTGCATGGTAAAAAGGAAGATCTTCTTTGGCAGCAAGAGTACTTTGTTATTTGTTAATAGCCACTTCACCATCATCAGTGTTGCTGTTGGGTTGATGTTTGCCTCCTACAACTGAATGAACAGGCCAAAGGAGCAACGCTGGAGTTTTTGCAGAGGTAAGAAATCAGTTATCAATTTCATACATCAAATCAGTTATGAACACTCTCTCTGGCTACGTCTTAGGGGTTCTGGTTAAAAAAAGAAAAAAAGAAATATAAAAAACATTTTCATCTCAAAATCTGAAGACGCATCTATAATATGGTTTGTTAAAGATAACAGCGTGTAAAACAGTCGCGCTAATGTATGTTTCTGTCGATGGATGCACATGCTGGCTCCCCGATAATACATTACAACAGATCAAAAGGACGTGAACAAAACGGTCACTCTTTGTAAACTTAGCTCAATGCGAGTGCCATATGCTCAAGCATGACCATTGATTTACTCCGTCATCACTCGGGTGTTGATAATGCACATGCGAGCGCATGCGAAACCTGAACAGAACACGTTGTGCATTTAAACTAAACTCATTTAAGCCATGCCAATTTAAACATTCAAGAGCAAGATGCGAAAGAGAACTCAAGCGCTGTGAGAAGATTTGTGTGTGTGTGTGTGTGCACTCATCTGAACTTATACAGTAACAGTCGAGAAATACAGTATCAGTATTTTTGATCCGTGCATTAGCTACTGTAAATCTTAGTGACAGCAGCCTAATATGCCTGCTGTCTGTGTTGTTAATGTTAATCAAACAGTTAAAGGGGCATTCGACAACTATTTCAGCTTAATAAAACCGTTTAGAAATCATTTGGATGGTTTAATAACCTGTTCTGGTGAGAATGGTGACTTTCCCCGCTCCCCCCAACGTTCCTAGCCAACCTTGCAACATGAGGATTAACGTCCCGGTAAGTTGGAAATAGGAAGTCTCGTGAGAAGCGAGAACGAGCGAGAAACACAAACTGCTTTATGGCAATTCGACATAAACACACACGCCGCCCTCAATGTGTATGATGTATTACCCACCTCGGTAGACATAGGTCCACATGATAAAGTTTGCCGGCTCCGATAATAACAAATCCACATGAGCAGCGGTAGAAAGGGGGAGGAGGGGCCGCAAGTGAGTTTTTTTTTACGACATTGTTGTGAAATATACGCCTCACAGCTGTAGGGGGAGCTCATTGAGAAAACATGCGACAACAAAAGTGAAAATCAGCGAAGAAATAGCTAGGGTTGCCGAATGCCCCTTTAATGTTAATCAAACAACAAAAGACTAGGAAATCCTTCAATGCTCTTGATTGAATAGCTTTTGTAACTTTAATAAGGATTAATCTTTAATTTATACAGTCAAACATGCAATGTTATTTTATATTTGATTACTTTATTAAATTTCTGTACCTGAAAACTAATGTTAGACCTAACTGAAAAACCTAAAAAAAAGCAGTTTATTTTATTCTTATTTTCTTTATTTTTATTTGACAGTAATCGATTAGTCCAGTAGTTCACAGCACATACCAAACCGTACCGAAACCGTGAACCTAAAACCGCGATACGAACCGAACCGTGAGCAATTTGAACCGTTACACCCCTACTACATCTAAACTAATCCAAACACATTTGAAAACGCTGTATTTGTTTCAAAATGCTCTCCGTCAACACTTGCGTTTTCCAGAAGTTTCTCATCCACACTGAAATGTCGGAAGACGCTCAAATCATCTTCTCTTTGTAACCATAAAATGTAATAAAAGCGCACAGAGATGATATTGAGAAACCAGACATAATACATTTCTCTTATTCTTCTTGCACAATAATTTTATTAGCAACTTATCTCACCACTTATTGATGCGTTCAGGTGAAACTCAATCGCCATTCATTGTATGGTCTAAAACACAATCGCCCTCATTTTGCTCCAGGACAGCCATTATGAGCACATTTGCTGTCATCTTTACAGGAATGTAATGAAGATTGTACAAAGTTACGTGTATCTTTAGCAACACTGTGAAAGTTAATAGCCCATAGCAGGCACATACCGGTATAAACATAGATATCTATCGGTACAATATGCATCACATGACTAAATGTGTCATCGTTCTCAAATAACTCTATTTTTATAGTCCACACTCCAACGTGAAAGTGCTGTTTTCAAATTTATTCACTTGGGAGAGCATCTTCAAAAAGCTCAATTTTCTCAGGACAAAATAAAAAAGAAACAGATGTGTTTTCAAATGTATCCAGATTAGTTTAGATGTAGCCTCTCTCACACACACAACATCCTCTCTAGGGCTGCAACTAACGATTATTTTCATAATCGATTAATCGGACGATTGTTTTTTCGATTAATCGATTAATCGGATAAAATTTCTATTTGATTTTTTGTTTATTACAACTAAATAAAACCCTTAATCATGGTATTTATGTGTAAAAGTGTACAAAAGCCACACATTGAGTTTTACTAATATCAATATTTGCATTGTTTTTAATGATAATTGCTGATGGCAAGTTGACAACCATGAAAAACAAAAAAATCTAAATTATATACAACATTGTTTTAACATAATTTTTGTTAAAAACTAATTTACACAGACATGTTCAGATGTGAAGATAGAAACCAAAAACATGTAAAGTACATAATTCATTTAATTTTTATTTAAGATTCAATTAATTATAAGGATAAATTGCTAAAATAAATATAGAAAGACTGAAAAAAAGCGTGTGAACGTAGTAGAGCCGCAGTAGATCGTGTTTGTAAAACAATTAAAACTTAATAGAAGACAAATGCTATAAAAAGAGAACGGAATGGAGACGCAGCAAACAGGCTTGATTAAAAGGACAAGAAAATGATGCATTAGTGCACAAGCATTCGCTGAAAACCACTGACTACAGTGACTAAAAAACAATCTTTTACTGCTGCTGTTAATAACTGCCTTTATATTTAGTGCTTCACTTTCTAAACACCGTTTTAATTTAGCCTATATCTGCGTAGCGCTATTTTAATCCATCACTTATGTTGCGAGTGAAATGATTGCACAACCTGATGCCCGAGACAAAATACAGACATCCCAAGTCTCCCGGAAGTTCCGGGAGTCTCCCGCATATTGATAGCGGCTCCCTGATGCCCGCAAATTAGTTCAAACTCCTGGAATCTAGAGCGTTCAAGCAAGAGAGCGCATGCGAGACAGAAGAGAGTGCTCCAAAGTCCAAACTGTGTAGCGCGCGCACGACAGAGCGGCACAGGGAGAGAGACCTTGCGTGTGTGTGCGTGTGTGCCGCATCATGATAGGCCTGTTTCAACCAATCACCAGTAAATGCTCCCCGTGATGTAAGCAGAGCAACTAATCGATAATGACATTCGTTGACAACGATTTTCATAATCGATTATTATCGATTATATCGATTAGTTGTTGCAGCCCTAATCCTCTCACATACACACTAGGGGTCTGCCGATTATCGGTGCTGATATTAAGCATTTTTATGGTTATCGTATCGGACATTTGCAAAAAAAAAAAATGTTTTGCCGATTTGCCGATAAAATAATTTAATTTTGAAATGCGCTATATTTGGCTCTGACACAGCCACCTCTGTCGGAACTCACCACTCTGTAGACTAGACTAATGTCCCCGCACATCGGATTTGTTGGGAGTCACGAGTCCGGCCAAACAACGCGGAAAGCTGAAGGCACTGAAAGTTTTGCACTCTCACACCGAAAGCACTTGCTGACTGGAGCTGCTTCACTGATCATACATCAGTTGTCTCACAAAGTTAAGGCAACAGCAGACTTTGCTGAATTAGCAATAAGTTACTACAGTGAAGTTGCAAAACAACTCAATATAATAGGGCCCTGAGATTTCCGCGATGCAAAAAACACGGACAGAGTCGCGGAATCCAGTCATAAAAATGGAATTTACTGTAAAAAAAATTTTACTGTAAAATTTACTGTAAAGCGGAATGTCACTGAATTTGTCAACTTTTTGATGAATTAATAAAAAGCAGGTCAGTACAAATCAAATCGAATTTCAAACCGCAAAACAACTATTTAAATATGAATCCTGCGTGTTTCTAAATTTAATTTACGCCACACACACACACACACACACACACACACACACACACACACACACACGCACACGCACACGCACACACACGCACACACACGCGTGACGCTTGCACTGTTTTCAGCCTCAGCCGCATCATTAAATGAGGACATGATTGCATAAACATCATCTCCAGAGCCGCTTAGTCACTTCATGAGCTTTTTAATGCTTCAACTGAGAAAAGTTATCGTCATATCATAAACACACAGAAACTCAAAGATCTCCACTGCAACCCGTCAAAATAAAAGTTTGGTTTTTCATAGGGCCCTGAAAATGTAATTTTTGTTAAACTGTAAATAAATTGAATAAGTTTGATGATTTCAATTAATTAGAAATGCCTTTTGATTACTAAAATCTAAGTTAAACATTAAAATAGTCTTTAAGTTTTACAAAATGTTTACAGAATGCTGCTGGGTGCTCCCTGCACTTTAAGTTATTATTATTATTATTATTAATAATGTAATTATTAACAGTTCTCAGATTTAAAGATATGTTTAAAATAATTTAAAGAAAGTATTTGTCAAAACCCTTTGTTTTTCTTTATTTTGACATTAACTTACATTTTTACACCAGACACAGGATATATATTGGTTCAAAATATCGGTTATCGGTCTATTTGATCTGTAATAATCGGTATCGGCCCTGAAAATCACATATCGGTCGACCCCTCAGTCCTCACATACACACTATCTCTCTTGCAAACTCCCACCACAAACATGCGCTGTGCAAAATCCCACTATTCTGTTACTTTTATTGCTAGTAGCCTATATTACTCGAGGTATACAGTACAGTCTACATATCATTACTGAAGTTTGTTTTTCATTCAACAGATCTGCCTTTTCAAGATAAACCCAAGGGATCGAAAGTAGCGAAGAACACCTTTGGAGCTGGTTGGAGCTAAACTTTGCAGGACAGTGGCTCTCCAGGATCAGTGTTTGACACATGCTTTGTACTGACCACCAGCTGCTTTCTTGAACACCTGCCTGAAAGTTTCTTTTAATCCTGAAGACCGCCCTCGTGACAAAAGACTACAGACTTGACTCAGACTCCAGTGATAAAGACTTCAGACTTGACTAAGAGACCAGCTTAAATACTTCAGACTTGACTCAGACTTTAGATGAAAGACTTGTGAACATCTCTGCTTTAAACAACCAACAAGGACTTTAAATGTTTTGTAACCAAGTGCGCAAGTACGCACCACGCAGCTCACACCAACTGCAGCTCTGATGGATCTGCAGATGAAATTAAATCATTTATCCATCTCTGTGAGTAAACTAAACCTGTCGTGATTATACAGTTCAGTCAGTGTGGTTCTCACATTATATGACGTGGTAGACATTTGTCCAGTTCGGTTCTGTTGATTCAACGCGGGTTTGTCTAGAATGCGGTTGTGAGTCCTGAAAATGTGCAGGTGTCAAACTATAAACAACCGTATTAAGCAGAGCTGCCATACTAGCCATAGCCAATAGCATCTGCTCTAGAGATTTTTGTTTTGTGTGAAACATTACTGGTGATTAGGGATGAATGTAAACAGTGCGATGCAATCCATGCAAATTGATGTATTTTCGTAATCGTTTTGGCCCTACTCATAACCAAAATTGCGGACCATGAATGGATGGAGTAAAAACATTCTTCAGAAGGGAGTCAATCTCCCTCCATTCACTTGCATAGAAATTCTTGTCAATGTAAGTCAGACTTTGAAAACTTTCATTCATTTTCTAAACACAAATTAAATCGCATCCTTTTTGTCCCTCCATTGAAAGGCCAAACAAACAAAAGTTCCACACAATAAAATGTTTATAAAGACAAAGCAGTTTAATCCAAGTCTTCTGAAGAGACACAACCTCTTTATATGATGAACAGATTTCATTTAGGCTTTTATTTATATGTAAACACTGATCAACTCACACAAATGGAGCACATACAATATAATAAACAAAAGCTTGACCATACTTGATTGATGCACAAGAAAAAAAATCTCATTCTGCACGTTTCAGCTTCTGTTAATTATATCTGACGTTCTTTATGTATTTGCATTGATCAGTGGTTAAATGTGAATTGAAAAATAAAAATTTTAATAAATGCTCATCATATAAAGCAATTCAGAAGGCCACTTGATTATTAAACCACTTGATTCGAGTGGATTACCTTTATGATCTCTATATGAACTTTTTGAAGAGAAAGTTTTGATGGAATGGACTTTCAACTGAGGGTCTGAAACCACTTAGATTTGATTAAATGTTTCCTTTTCGAAGATGAACTTAAGTCATACATTTGTAACAACTAGTGATGCACCGAAATGAAAATTCTGGGCCGAAACCGAAACTGTAGGTTGCACTTGGCTGAAAACCGAAACTGAAGCCGAAAATGGCTTCTTTTAAAAACTTATACTAATATATATATATATATATATATATATATATATATATATATATATATATATATATATATATATATATATATATATATATATACAGTACAAAACCTAAAATATTTTTAACAATAAATATAAATAATAATGCCAAATAATATTATTCTTCAAGTTTTATGTTCCATCAAATAAAATAGTTTTTTAACAGTTGTGCAAAAAGATCCACAATTATCTGAATAACTGCACACACAATCACAGAATGGCAGTGGGCATCTATTCTGCTGCTGCATGCAAACAATTTTTTACTTACATTTTAAATTGCTGTGCAAAACAATGCAAAACAGCACTAGAACTTAATCCAAACTCAAACTGTAAACAACATGTAAGCCTATGTAGCCTTAGGAAACACAGTTGTGCAGTGCTACGCAAATTTTAATGTAACTGCCATACACACAGAAAATTGGACTGGGGGTCTTACATGCGCTTCATGTGGCACACTAGCACACACAGTTCTCTTACGAGAGGTTCTCTCGTATTGCATAAGCTAGCTTACGCTACGGGAAAGATTCATCTTTGCTGAGAGTTTGAAGCCAAAAATTATTTCATAATTTGTATCCATTGACAACGCAGTTCCTCTGCGGCAGACCTAGAGCGGGCTAGCTAGCAGCTCATTGGTTCGCTCAGAGAGAACTGCTTAAGCCTATGGGAGAGCGGGGCTGAACCCGCTACCAATGGGAAGCGCCCGCGCACTCACTGCATCATAGCCCGCCAGAGTGGGCGTGGCTATGGTGTATAAAACAGTCTCTCCCAGGCTTATATGTTGATTCATTTCATCTTCAGCAAGCTACACGCTTCTGCTGTTTTCTGAGAAGAGGAAAGCCGTCGCCGTCGAGAAGGCATCACTCTAGCGAGCTCACGGACCCTGAAGAAGCCGGCCGTCTTCGCCACCTTCAGCCGCCCTGCAAGCTAGTGCCATCCGACGACTGTATCCTTCTCTGTTTTAAAAGAGCTGAGCGTCTTTTTAAAGATGTCTCGAATTTCCTGCGGCTCTTGCCGCGCTCCTCTCGAGGACGGAGACCGCCATATTGTCTGCGCTCTCTGCCTGGGACTCGAGCACGCAGAACTCGCCCTCGCGGATGGAGGTTGCGACTTCTGTGAAAGCCTGCCATTGTCGTCCCTGCGGGCACGACTCCTAGCGGCTCAATCCGCTCCCGCGCCGCCTCTCTCTTCGCCGCGTAAGAAGAAACGCCGCGCCCAGAGGCCGCCGGAGCCCCCTGCGGAAACATGCGGGCCGCCGCCGCCGCCGCTTCCCGCTTCCCGCTCTCCCTCCCCGCCCCAGCCGGACTTACAGCTGCCGCCGAGTGGCCGCTCTGTCGCTTCCGAGGACGCCGCGGAGGAGAAGGACTCATGTTCACTGCTCGCTTCAGACAGTGAAGACTGGTCATCTCTCGGTTCCACGAGAGAGTCAGCGGGGACTCGCGCTGGCATAGAGGAAGAACTAATGCGCCTCCTCTCACAGGCCGTTGAACGCCTCGGTCTCGAGTGGGCTCCTCCACCCGAGCAGCCCCCGAACCGGATGGACGGCAGCTTCTTTCACCGGCGCTCGACTCCCGCATGCAACCGGGCCGCCCCATTTCTGCCTGAACTTCACGCAGAACTGACGAAGTCCTGGAATGCTCCACTTTCGGCTAGAAACCGCTCCGACATTTCCGCCTCGCTGCGCTCAGTGGACGGAGCCGCTGAAAAGGGCTACTCTTCCATGCCACCTGTCGAGGACTTGGTCGCCGCACACCTCTGCCCGCCCTCTGCTAGATGGCGTTCTTCTCCCACGCTTCCTTCGAAAGCTTGCAGAGCGACCTCGAGTTTTCACGCTCGCGCTTATGCCGCCGCTGGTCAAGCCGCCGCAGCGCTTCACTCTATGTCTGTCCTCCAAGTACTACAGAGCGATATTCTCCGTGAATGGGCTGAGAGCGGTAGGAACCCCTCCCCCGCTGTCACGGATCTAAGAAGTGCTACGGACCTCGCCCTTCGCGCCACTAAAGCCGCCGCACAAGCTCTGGGGAGATGCATGGCTAGTTTGTGTGTAGCTGAAAGACATCTATGGCTAACACTCGCGGACATGGGAGATTCCGAGCGCGCCGCGTTTCTTAACGCGCCTCTCTCCCCGACGGGTCTTTTTGGATCTGCTGTCACGGGAATTGTTGATCGCTTTTCCGAAGTCCAGAAAGCTACCCAGGCCATGAACTTGTTTCTGCCCCGCCGCGCTAGCTCTTCCGCAGGCCGCTCTCGTGAGCCTCCTGTCAGAGCCCCACCGCAGCACCCTTCTCAGCAGACTCAAACAGCCCAGCGCAGACAGGGTGGCCGCCCTCGCTCTCGCTCTGACAGCCGCCGCAGACCGCCGCCCCCTAGGGGTCCGCGACCCAAAATCACGCTGAAGCCTGATCATCAGAAGTCTGCCTAGCAAAGTTAAGAAAACGACGGCGTTCTCCCGCTGCGGCCGGACCGCCGTCAAAGCTTCGCCCTCTGCCAGTCCCCGTTGTTTCGCCGACTGCTGTAGTGTTTACCGCCATAAACAAGCCGGAGTCCCTACCCGCTTGCGAGCGACAAAAAGCCGTTTTTACGGCTACCCAGAAATATCTCAAAAAGAGAAAATTTGCCGGTTGTGTAGAAAATGTGCCCACAAACATGTGTTCACCCATACACACAAGCATAACATATCCCGTGTCTCTCTCAGAGCCCCTTCACATGAGACGGTCACAGCCCGCTCTAACATCAGAGAAAATAAACACGCCCATGAATTCATGCACGTGTCCCCTCTCTGCTCGCTCTGCTTCACGGCCCATAGACTCCTCTCTGAGTGCAAGTCCCGTTGCAACACACATTCAAAGCGCGCCCACACTCTGTGTTCAGCCCGCTATGTACAGCAATCAGGGCGTGATAACCACTCGGCCACTAGCCGCATGCTCCAAAGCGTGGGAAGCCATTCCAGGCATTTCCCCGTGGGTGCTAAGCATTATAAAGAACGGCTATCTGTTACAGTTTCGCCGCCGCCCGCCTCGTGCACGCGCTCGGTTCGAATCCACTGTCAGCCCGCTGGCCGCCGGCACGCTTAGCTCAGAAATAGCGAAGTTGCTACAAAAAGGCGCTATAGAGAGAGTCCCGCCATCTATGACCGAGTCGGGGTTTTACGGCCGTTATTTTCTGGTTCCCAAGAAAGACGGCGGCCTCAGACCGATTTTAGATCTCAGGTCTTTGAACAAAGCGCTCATGAAGAGACCATTCAAGATGCTCACTACCAGGAAACTCCTCGCGCAAGTGCGCCAGGGGGACTGGTTCATCTCTCTAGACCTGAAAGACGCCTATTTTCAGATCCAGATAAATCCCCGTCACAGGCCATTCTTACGTTTCGCCTTCGAGGGTCATGTATATCAATATGCCGTTCTCCCGTTCGGCTTATCCCTGGCGCCCCGTACATTCACGAAGTGCATGGATACGGCGCTCGCCCCCCTGCGGAGTCAGGGGCTGCGTATACTGAATTATCTGGACGACTGGCTGATTTTGGCTCAATCACAGACGGAGCTTCTGTCGCACCGCGCAGTTCTCCTCGACCATCTGAAAACACTGGGCCTCTCTGTCAACTGGACAAAGAGCTCCCTTCAACCCAGTCAATCGATTTCCTTCCTAGGAATAGATTTGAACTCGGTTTCCATGACGGCTCGCCTGTCCTCACAGCGCGCACGCAGTATTCAGCGTCTAGCCGCTTCATTTCAGATGGGCACCCGCATACCCCTGAAAACTTTTCAGAGGATGCTGGGTTACATGGCCTCAGCCTCCGCTGTGCTTCAGCTGGGCCTTCTGCACATGCGCCCGCTTCAGCTCTGGTTAAACAGCCGTGTACCCCACCACGCGTGGAACACAGGCCGCCAGCTGGTCAGGCTTACGCAGACATGTCTCACGGCACTGCAGCCATGGACAGTAGCAGAATGGTTTCGGCAGGGCGTCACGATGGGGACCTTTTCCCGCCGAAAAGTCATCTCGACAGATGCATCCAACAAGGGTTGGGGTGCAGTCTGCGAGGGCTCACCGGCCTTCGGCCTCTGGTCGACTCAGGAAAGCCCCTTACACATAAACTGTCTGGAAATGCTCGCGGTCGAGAACGCGCTCTCACGCTTCCTCCCGCTCATTCGGGGACACCACGTCCTGATCCGTTCGGACAACATGGCTGTGGTCTCCTATATCAACCGTCAGGGCGGTGTCAGATCCAAGAATCTTTTTCTTCTGACGCACCGCATTTTAGTTTGGTCCCAGAGCCGCCTGCTTTCGCTCAGAGCGACGCATGTGCCGGGCCATCTGAACGACGGTCCAGACATACTATCCAGGAACCTCATCTCCATAGGAGAATGGTCCCTGAACACACAGACGGTCCAAATACTGTGGCGGCTATTCGGCAGAGCAGAAGTAGACCTCTTCGCGTCAGAAGAGAACGCTCACTGCCCAATATATTTTACGAGGAGCGAGGACGCGCTAGCCCAGGAATGGCCTCGCCGCCCGCTCTATGCATTCCCTCCGATCGCTCTGTTACATCAGGTAATTCAGAGGATCAGGGACACACGCCACTCGGTGCTCCTCATAGCTCCGCGTTGGGAGAGTCAAAGCTGGGTTCCGGAGCTCACTCAGCTGTCACAGACAGCCCCGTGGCCCATCCCAGTCAGAGCAGATCTCCTCTCTCAGGCTCGCGGCACGATCTGGCACCCCCATCCACAGCGCTGGGCGCTTCATGCATGGGTGATCAACGACTATTCGTCGATTTGCCAGAGGGAGTAAGAAACACTATCATACAGGCTAGAGCACCTTCCACGAGAAGGCTCTATGCGTCTAAATGGTCTGTGTTCTCAAAGTGGTGCACCGAAAAACATCTGGACCCACGGTCATGCGAGATACCGTCTTTGCTAACTTTCCTTCAAGAGATGCTGGACAAGGGCAGGTCCCCCTCCACTCTCAAGGTTTACGTGGCGGCCGTCGCGGCGTTCTCTGAACCCCGGCGCGCTTAGCCCCTGGGCAAAGACGAGTTAGTCATCCGCTTCCTCAGGGGAGCTAAAAGGATGAATCCTCCGCGGCCCCCGTCGGTTCCTATCTGGGATCTTTCTATAGTCCTCGAAGCTATGAAAGCACCCCCGTTCGAACCGCTCGAGTCTGTGGACCTAAAATACCTCTCGCTCAAAACCGTTTTTCTGACGGCTCTGTCCTCAGTAAAACGCGTGGGGGATCTTCACGCGCTCTCATCCAGCGCCGCGTGTCTCGAGTTTGGACCGAATGATTCAGTCGTCATTCTCAAACCTAGGCATGGCTATGTCCCGAAGGCGATTGGTACCCCTTTCAGGGCCCAGATTATTTCTCTATCGGCTCTGCCTCCATCCGATAGTGAGCGCGACGCTAATCTCCTCTGCCCGGTTCGGGCTCTGAGATTATACACTACGCGCGCTGCCGCGTTCAGACGCGCTGAGCAGCTTTTCGTGTCGTTTGGGGGGCGCACCAAAGGTCTGGCCGCCTCTAAACAGACACTGTCTAGATGGATAGTGGACGCGATCGCCTCTGCTTACGCATCAAAATGCCTGCCCTGCCCTTTGGGCATCAGGGCGCACTCCACCAGAGGCATGGCCTCATCGTGGGCATGGTCCTGTGGAGTTTCCATTCATGACATTTGTGTGGCCGCGGGATGGGCCTCCCCGTCCACTTTTGTCAGATTTTACAATTTGGAAGTTCCCGCCTTGCAGGCAAAACTGCTAGCTGTCTAAAAACCAGCTCCCTAAGAAGCTGCATCACTGGGAATCCCTCACACAACCGGTTCGCCCCTTGTGTTCCCCTAAGATGCTTATGTATACACTATGTGCCCGCTCTGCCGGCTTCATTGTACATTCACTCCACATTTCATTATTCCCCCGGTATCACCCTGGGATTCATGAGTGTTTTTCTTAGCGCGCACGGCGTTGACCAGGTGTTCCCGTAGCGTAAGCTAGCTTACGCAATACGAGAGAACCTCTCGTAAGAGAACGAATCGGTTACCTAACGTAACCTCGGTTCTCTCTAGAAGAGGGAACGAGTATTGCGTTCCCGGCCGTGCTTGCGCTACTAGCGTTTCGCTTCACGCTGAAATAAATCAACATATAAGCCTGGGAGAGACTGTTTTATACACCATAGCCACGCCCACTCTGGCGGGCTATGATGCAGTGAGTGCGCGGGCGCTTCCCATTGGTAGCGGGTTCAGCCCCGCTCTCCCATAGGCTTAAGCCGTTCTCTCTGAGCGAACCAATGAGCTGCTAGCTAGCCCGCTCTAGGTCTGCCGCAGAGGAACTGCGTTGTCAATGGATACAAATTATGAAATAATTTTTGGCTTCAAACTCTCAGCAAAGATGAATCTTTCCCGTAGCGTAAGCTAGCTTACGCAATACTCGTTCCCTCTTCTAGAGAGAACCGAGGTTACGTTAGGTAACCGATTCGGTCTCTCGCTCTCTCTCTCTCAGTCTGGCGTGCGCGCGCTACACGGTTTGGAGCACGAGCTCTTGCTCGCTCGCTCTTCCGGGAGATTTGAACTAATTTGCGGGCATATCAGCGAGCCGCTATCAATATGCGTGAGACATTCCTATCTTTGATAGGCAGACGCATGATAACAGCTTGACCGTGAGTGAAACCTAAGCGCTTGCGCACGGATGGGAGGGGCGGGTGACATTCATTTTCGGTTTACGTTTTCGGCTGTTTTTTTTATTTCGGCCCGAAACCGATAATGCCATTTTCATCCGAACATTTTCGGCGGCCGAAATTTCGGTGCACCCCTAGTAACAACATAAGGGTAAGTAAATTATTCTCATTTTTGGGTGAGAAAACGGCAGATAAAAATCCTTAGCAATGTCGCACTTCATTCCAGCCCTCATTAAAATAATATCAATTTACTTCATGAGCATATTTTACTGAAAATGACACGTAAATGTCCTTTTCATTCCCGTGGAATGCTGTGTAAGGGCCCGTTCACACCAAGGACGATAACTATAAAGATATAGTTCTAAAAATCATTCTCAATATTAAAGAATGGCAGAGTTCACACCACAGCTATAATGATAATGGCACAGAGAAACCATATCGTTGGAATCGCTTTCAGAACGATTTTTATCCAGCTGATGAACAATAAAAACATTGACAGCCAATCAGAATCCATCCTGCTGTAACGAGCTCTAGCATTTAAAGCGGCAGACAACCACATGCTTAGAATAAACAGAATGGTATCAGCCACTGGTGAGGACGTTAGGGCTGTGCGCGGTAAACCGCGATTGTAAAGCGCCACAGCAGTGGGTGAGTAGCACCGGCGGTGGTCCACCAAAACAATTTTTTTGTATGTGAATGCTGTTTAACATGAATATTATGACAGGAGTGAAGCACAAAGCTTTGTTTACAAAATAAATAATAGGTTACCAATTAAATGTTACATCGCAGCCATGGAAAAGTTTGGATTCGTGACGAATGAGAGAGTTGTGCGTGAGCCCATAAATTTAAGCTTTGTCGGCATTGTATTGTGTTTTGCGATCCGGTCACCCGATTATCAGTGAATTTAACAATATTCCATTAGTTATTATTCCACTGGACATGGAATCTCTTGCTTCTTTTCCCAAATCTTTACTCACGTCTCACCCATTTTCGCAGGGGACTATAAACATGTCTTCTTTTGGTTCGCTTTTAAGTAGGCCTATTATATTCAATTCTTTATTGTGGTAAAGTAGAAAAACGCTGTAGGAAAGATAGCCTACCTTTTTACTTGCACGGCGAATTCTTTTTAACACCGTTTATGCTTGTTATTATACTTGGTAAGGCGCGTCAAGTTTATTTGTAAAGCGTGTTTCACACACACAGGTGATTTTTAGTTTTGCTTTCTCAGGCAGCGCAAAATCAAACATAGCTTAAATGTCTTGCCCCTGTGGAAGATAAAATTTTACAAGAAGAAAACATGAAGATATATAAAAAAAAGGAGAGATTATCTTTCTGCTCGTGTCCCACATCCCTGATCCCTCTCAAAGCGCAGAGCGGGGGTTTTTTTTATATTTAACTATTATATTTTTTAAGTTAATATTATTTACTGATATTTATTTCAATGCTTTACAGGCTAGTGATGTTTTATTGACGGAAGTGCTCAAATAAACACGCATGTCTGTTACGAAATGGATGTTTGAGCCTCGTTTATTATTATTTTATTTCAAAATGCATTTAATTGAGGTATATATATAACACCCCCCAACCACCGCGCCACCGCCGGTGGTTGGTCCATTACCACCGCGGTGGTAAAAAACTGCCACCGTCACAGCCCTTTATAGTTATCGTTCTTGGTGTGAATGGGCCTTAAGGCTTGCCTGAGCGTCAACAGTAATGAAGGTGGGCAGGTCTTAGTGAAGGGTCACTTTGGAGGTATTCGATAGCGCTGCAGTGATAACGTATATTTGTAGACCAACCCAAAAGTTAGCATCACCCAAGACTTTAGCTTCACCACCATTAAGCTTCCGACAACTCTTTCTGACTTTTTTTTTTTTTTTTTTATTCCCTGAAAGTTTGTTAGTAGAGTTTGCAAGAGCGTTATTTTAAACACAATAAGGCTGTAAAAGCAGATTAGATGAGTTTACCTGTTCAGCGTGAGGATGTTTCATGTACCCGACAACCTTTGTTGTTAGCCACTATTTGCCTTTTTCAAGACAAGGAAAAGCTTTAAAAAAAAAAAAATCACAAAGGGGTAGGCCTATTACTGATTTATTTTATGTCGTAGACTAAAAAGTGAAAATATTTTGAGCTTGTGTTAAATATAGACCTTATTTCAGGCATTTAACCATTGACTTCAGGATAAAATGCTAAAATGCAAACTAATTTCTGAGTTTGGGCCTACAAAAATACATCATTCCTGCAGCACTCTATTAGTTGCTGCTAGTTTGCAGTGTTTTCATACCCTACAACAGATGAGAGCTGCTGTTAAAATGTGATCCAATGCCCTTTTGTGATTTTACCTGTTAAAAGGCACCTACACACTACAAGATAGGCTAATCGGGCTGATTTTGGGCCAATTCTCCTCTTCCAACAATCCTAGGTAAAATCACGATTATCTTGATGGTTCTACAGATTATCTTATCAAATATTCCTGTAGTGTGAGGTGAGTTAAGTGTGATTGAATTTGCTCGGATGAACGTCGGGGGGCGCACTGATCTCAAATCATAAATATCCACCATGTTGAATATTTCCGATCATAAATCCTGTAGTGGAGGGGTGACCCCAAAGACAAACACGCACGCACTCTGTAGATTGTCACGTGAAACGAAACAATACCCAATCAGAAAGCGAGCTGACAGAAGATTGAATCATAACACGACTTCATCAAAACCTTTTTTTTATTTTTTTATTTTTTTTTGGTGAATTTTCTGTAAAAAGCAGTCCAAGACAGCACTATCACCATTTCTTCTTGCCTGTCGTCCGCAATGTTTGTTTACTCAAGTCACGTTTGTTTGACCGTGAAAGTTTTTGTGAAATGTTCACAGATGGGACTCTGTTAGTGTGCGGTGTGCATTCCTGGTCACATCGTGGCACTCCACACACTAGAGGAACAAAACTGTTAAATCTATTATTTTTTTTATCGTCATGTTTGTGGTCCCTCACATTTTGAAAATCTGATAAGATCTTTTAGTGTGAGCCAGCCTTTAGCAGCAACAAAATTGAGAGTTTACCTCAGTGTGGTTCGAATCACAACTGGCATAGGTATGAAACATATTCGAATAATAATTTCCATTTCTATAATAGATAAGGTTTACTGTTTTTTGTCAAATTTAAGGATTGAGCACATTTCAAAACTGGCAGATTAACATTCTGAATTAAACTGCTGACAATTGGCTAATTCTCAGTCATCACAATCCCTGGTGCCAACCATCCAGAGTAACTGAAACATCTGAACACCATCCTTCTCCAGCAGAGTTTCCAAATGTCCAGCCAATCCCACTTGAATTCGCAGAAAACCAGCCGCCCTTGTCTTGTTTTCTGCGATGACAAAAGCAAATGGATTTATGCCAAAACGTCAATTTTAAACTGAGGAGAGATCAGAATTTCGACCGCAGTGAAAACAAAGTGGCTGTAGTAAAAAAAAAAAAAAAATGAAACGGCCCTCCTCCCTCTGTAGCTCACTGCCAAAAGGTGTTCTTGTTCTGATATTTGGTTTGGAACGGCTGCCAAAAATTAGATATGTCCTTGGATATCTCCCTCTTTCCTTTGTCTCCTGTCAGGACTTGGCTGTCCTCCAATGCAACTAGCCATAGCCAGGAACAGAGGGAGCTTCATTCACACACATAAACATCACTTTGGATTTATCCTTTGCTCAAATACTGTGGTTCTTTTGTGTAATCGTATACTCTGTATACAGATACAATAGGTTTTCTGGAATCTTTTTGTGGGCAAGCGCTCCATAAGTAGATGTGTTTGTTGTTTTGATAAATGGATCGGTCTCCTCAATTGACCTGGGTTTTTCCATTGGCTTTCTATAAAACGATGAAGACTTAGAACAGTTTCTCTTCCATTTTGAAACAACTAGGCTTATACAGTGATATACTCATAGCCAGAACTACACTCAAATCAACATTCTGCCACAACCATTTCATAAGGCTCCAGCGAGGATAAAGGTTTAACCAAAGCTTCTGACCAAACTCTGATGCAACCAATGCATTGATTTAGGCTAAATGCCATATTCCTCTTCAGAAGTTCAATATTCGAGCATAAATATTGAAAGCATGTCTCTATGCATTTGAAAATTAAAACTTGTTTTAAACCTGTATGACTTTCTGCTGTGGTAAATAAAATGATACAATTTGAAGAATACTGGTAACTAATCAGTTTTGATTACCAATGATTTCCATTGTATAGACAAAAAATATTGAGACATCTTTTGTAAATATAGGCAGAATTTTTATTTTAGGGCGAACTATCTAGGGGTCGACCGATATGTGATTTTCAGGGCCGATGCCGATACCGATTATTACAGATCAAGTAGACCGATAGGCCTAACCGATATTTTGAACCGATATATGTCTGGTGTAAAAATGTAAGTTAATGTCAAAATTAAGAATAACAAAGGGTTTTGACAAATACTTTCTTCAAATGATTTTAAACATATCTTTAAATCTGAAACCTGTTAATAATAACATTATTATTAATAATAATAATAATAAATTAAAAAGTGCAGGGAGCACCCAGCAGCATTCTGTAAACATTTTGTAAAACTTAAACACTCTATTTTAATGGTTAAATTAAATTTTAGTAATCAAAAAGCATTTCTAATTAATTGAAGTCATCAAACTTATTCAATTAATTTACAGTAACAAAAATTACATTTTTAGGGCCCTATGAAAACCCGAACTTTTATTTTGACGGGTTGCCGTGGAGATCTTTGAGTTTCTGTGAGTTTATGATATGAAAATAACTTTTCTCAGTTGAAGCACTAAAAAGCTCATGAAGTGACTAAGCGGCTCTGGAGATGATGTTTATGCAATCATGTCCTCATTTAATGATGCGGCTGAGGCTGAAAACAGTGCGAGCGTCACGCGTGCTTGTGTGTGTGTGTGTGTGTGTGTGTGTGTGTGTGGTAAATGAAATCACGCGTCTGCGCCATTCATTTAGAGACACGCAGGATTCATATTTAAATAGTCGTTTTGCGGCTTTGAAATTCGATTGACATTCAGTGACAAATTCAATGACATTCCACTTTATACAGTACATTCCGTTTTTATGACTGGATTCCGTGATTCCGTCCGTCTTTTCTGCATCGCGGATATCTCAGGGCCCTATTATATTGAGGTGTTTTGCAACTTCCCTGTAGTAACTTATTGCTAATTCAGCAAAGTCAAAACTTTCAGTGCCTTCAGCTTTCCGCGTTCGTGACTCCCAACAAATCAGATGGACGGGGACATTGGTCTAGTCTACAGTGGTGAGTTCCGACAGAGGCGCATTTCAAAATTAAATCATTTTATCTGCAAATTGGTTTTGAAAATGGCCGATACCGATAACCATAAAAATGCTTATTATCGGCGCTGATAATCGGTCGACCCCTAGAATCGGTAGACCCCTTTAAGGTGTGATATTCAAAACATATAATTTGTCTTGCATCCTCAAATGGTATTGGTCTCATAGAAGTCAGCATTAAACAACTTCTTCCCTATCGTGAAATATATCAGAGGGAACCCGCTGTTCGAAAAATAAAAAACAGTGCTGGATTTGATTTTGTCCATAACAGGGGAATTGATTGGATCGTTGTTATTTGCTAATTGCTGCGATCTCATGTGAGTGACAGGTTTATGAAGGTGATGGATTATTTTCCCTCTTAGGAAAGGATTTGTGAAGTGACGCAACTGATGCTGGAAGGTCGCATGATGATGACAACATGGTGAATGTAGTACATCCGGATTACATTCTACACACATACTTTTTTAGTGGTCGTGAAGTTACTTATTCAGAATAAGTACCTACTCAAGAGAGCATGCGATTTTGGACACGTTTCAAGTCAAAGACGCTGAGAAAACCCACCAGGTCGCATTGTCATAGCTCCTCCCCTTTCTGCAATTAGGCAAGCATTTCAGCCAATCAAATGGGGGGCAGGATACTAATCAAAGCTCAGATAGGCTAAGTATGAAGAACATTAATAAATACAGCAATCCCTCTTAAATTCAGGTTCTGAATAATATCTGATCTTGGTAAATGTCAGCAAAGGTTAATTTACCCATGCAACCTCATGACAGATCAGATAGGAAACCAAACACTTAGATCAACAGTTTCGTCATTGCTAACGTTACCCATTAACGTTACACACAAAACGCTGATGCGTCTCAAAACCTAGTAGTGAGACTCCTACTTGACAGCATCTTGAGGCAGCACAGGAAGTTCAAATGCCCACAAACGCTGTCTAGGTAGGCAGCTCGCAAGGTTTTGAGACACATGCAGTATTTAATGAGTAAGAACACAAGTGACATGGAAAGCAAGCCTACACGGTGGCTTATAGTGGAAATTACTATAGGCGCTTGACAGTGCAAACACACGCCTACTCTCTATCAGCGGGAAACTGATGCATGGCAACAATTACAGTAAATTACGCTGAATAATGTCTCTTCGTTTGAATATACCACTATATGTATAGATCAAAATCACACAGCAATGGGTATTTCTCCCACTGTCGCAAATGCTGCTGTCCTTCAGGGTGAGTTAAATAAACATTCACCTTCTGTAACTTACTCTGTTACCCAACAATGATTTCCATAAGTACTTATGAATATGTTGGTTACTGAGGTCAAATTAAACCAATATACTAGAGTATGCCATGTAACGTTAAAGGCAGACAAGCAATAATCCACTTTTTTCTTCAGGTTAAAATGGAGCTCTGTAGTTTTTAAGTGCGTTACCTAATTCAAAACAACCCCATCGTTTTAATAATTTCAGTTCAATTAATTTAACGTTACAGCTGTAACTCCACAGAAACGTAAATAAATGGGATTATAATAAAATGCACGTTGAAGTGTGGTGGTTTAAGGAGCAAGAGGTAAACTCACCCATTTTTGAAGCTGCTGCTGAAGTCTACGAGAGTAAATCCATACACTAGATTATGACAAGCACTTTACAATCCCTCAAACTCAAGCAAACGGCTTTTTATCGCTTTAAAATGGCGTCAGTAGCAATCTCGAGTGAGATTTGTTTTTGAAAACAGAAAAACACACATGAAGAGTGTTGTATTCGCGGTCGATCAGTGGAGTGCGTCTGCAGATTCAGATGAAGTGTGGCTTGAAGCGGGAATATGGTGTACAGTCACAGTCACTGCGCTGCATTGCTTCCCTCTCAAATCATCAGACTCGGGGGTGGATCGAGCCTTCCCACTGCGGAGAAAACAAATCTGCTCTTACGATCCTTAATAATTTCCAAAGTCCTGCTTTAGATGACACGCCGGACCCGAGCGGTCGTGCAGGGCAAATATCCAGGGATATGCAGACTCTGGCGTTTCCGTTTCTGGACGTGTTTGATCGGAGTTAAGCGAGTGTGATGTGACTCTTGTTAGACTCCCGCAGTAGTTTTTGATAATGATCGGTGTTCTCAGCAAATGCTCTGACTTGCCCTGTTGAATGCTCTACAGCGCCCTCTACTTGTTGCGCAAAGTACTTTTTTATTATTATTTTGCCTGTAGCACAACATATTTATTTGTTTTTTAATCGTTTGTTTATATGTAGCACAAACGTTTATGAATTAATGATTAATGATAATTAGTATTTAATCAATTATTGATTATGTCTGTTTGCCTGTAGCTCAAAATATATATTATTTATTTACTTAATTTTTTATTTAAAGCGTAATAAGTCCTTATTTTTATGTTCATTTTTCTGTTAAGGTATTTTATACCTTTAGCTACTATCATATTAGTCTTAATTTGTCCTTGACATTTTCGTTTTTCTTTATGTTTTGTGCAAATACTAATTGATTTTCAACATCCATCCATTTGGTATAACTTGTTCATTGTTATCATCAATGAGCAAATTCATTATATATCATGCAATCCAAATTGTTATAGATTAAGCAGCTCACATACACCATTTTTATTTTATTAATTTCTCTCAAAGCGACTATATTTGGCAGACCGAAATATTCTTTCACTTGGCACAGCTTGCCAACTTGCATACAAGTAAATATTAGCAAATACTAAGGCTATTTGATTTAAAGAAAGCATTTTTTGTTGTAAAGTGAACTGTCATCACTCATCCCCCACATTATTCACCTCTTTTGGCCTTTAGACAGGATGGGTGTTTATATCTGAGCTGTGTATTGATTGAGAGAGAATGTAATGACGCTCTGAGACCTCTTCAATATAGAGGTCAGCATCTGCTCCCTTGACGCCCAATCAATGTCTCGACTGTGTTAGTAAATAGTTCTCATTGGTCAACCTTGAAAATCAATGACACTGCCGATTATTCAAAGAGATTCAATTCAAGGTTGCCATGGATACCACATGTAAAGACTTTTGAGGTTTGTGTGATGTGCATATGGACTACTCTGTTTTTTTGGCTTTATGCCGAACGTCAAATGAACAAACAGGAAAACAGGTCTCATTGCATCCGCTTGTCGGAGAAAGTGTTAAAGTGTTAGTTCACCCAAAAATTGGATCAAAAAACCTGGTGTCCTCCATATTTCTGTTTCCAACACAGAGCACTTAATGTGACAGATAACATTTCCGACAGCATGTGAAGCACCTTTATGTCTTTTAAAGATGACCTTTGTTCATCTTCGGAACACAAATGAAGATCTTTTTGATGAAATCTGAGAGCTTTCTGTCCCTTCCTTGACAGCCTTCGCAAATACCACTTACAAGCCCCATAAAGGTAGAATAATTAATTAAAATAAATAATTAATAATTAAAGTAATTGACTGCAGTGGTTCAACCTCAATTTTATGAAGCGACACGAGTGCTTCGTACGCGTAAAAAAATATAAGAATTTAGGCTACCACTTTATCTACAAAATATTAATCTCGCGTCTGCTCTCCTGTCAACACTACACGCATGCGTTGTGAATGTGATGCTCTCGTGAACGCGCGTTTCATTTCATTTAATCAGAAAGATCTTCATTTGTGTTCCGAAGTTGAAAGAAAGTCTTAAAGGTTAGGAATGACAGGATGTTGAGTAATTCATTAATATCTCATATATATGTATATATGTATATATGTATATATATGTATATAGGCTATCATGTAATTAATTCATTTTCGTCATCTATGGACTTTTAGCTAAGGAGCGACCTGTTTTACAGAATATGGAATTCTTTTGCGCATAACCCCCATAATGAATAATTAGCCTATATTGTGACCAAAATATTTATATGCCGGTCTCAGGCCTGAATCATTTATAATTAATTGACTATAGACCTACTGTAGCTATAGAGTATTCGTCTTAAAGACACAAAGACTGAATGTTAGTCCTCAGATCTGTGAAGAGAGCGGTAGGTGAGAAGTTTTCAGTTTGCAGTTTGTTTCTCACACTAATATGTGGTTTTATTGTAAGTTCTTCCGCAGCACATACACGCAGAGTCTCAAAGCAACAGCTTTTGGTTGCAGAACATGTCCAGCATTGTGGCTTTATGCTGCTAAAGTCATGTAGTAGCTTATAAATATTTTAAAGATCGAAAACTCCAAAAGACTGTGAGCAAGTTACCATGCAGCCTATTTTATGCTTTTGAGAATTGTATTTTTTAAACCTTATTAAGATATGCTTTGACATTCTAAGCAAATGTCTTGGAACAACTTGGACATAAAACAGTTTACATAATTTCATTTTCTGGAGTGACTTGTTAACTATGGTTTAAGGTTTCACAAACTAGATTTGGATTGTAAAAAAATAACTACAGATGTCAATATCAGCCCATGACAAAACGTTTTAAAAAAACTTTTTAATGGCTTTAATTTGCAGTTTCACTATTATCTAAACTTGCTCACCTGTTCTTCACATTGTAGTTTCTCATCATTAAATCTAGAAGTTTTGAAATGAACAATCATACGCTCCACAGAGAAGACGATGTCTGAAACTTGTGTTGACAATGGACCTATAGGTGTTCTGAGTAGCCGTTGTTCATTGCTGCTTTCAATAAATGTGTGTACATACATTTAAATAAAACGTAGGCTATTTGATTCCAATGACTTTTTTTGTTCGGTTACAGATATTTTGCTTTATATTCAAAACACAGAAAGAAAACAAATGTGCTGCATCACTCATTTCAAATGAGGCCTGTCTGATGCAGCTGATACAAAATGAGTCTCTGATGTTTCTCAAGCAAATGAATGACTATAGTTCAACATCATTTAACTATAAGATTGTATTCTCACCAATCAAAAAACTCAGTACTTCACTATCCTGCATGCTATATTTTCACTATAAACCAGTAAGAAGTCATTCTGTAATTTGAGGACATTGGGTTTAGCAGCAGTTAAGAAAATTTATCTGATGGGGTTAGTGCACAAAACCACAAATGTGTTTATCAAAGTCAAAGGAAGTGGGCGTCTTCATAAGAACAGCTTGTGCTAACCACTTCCTGTTGAGATGGGAAACTTCAGATGGAGATAGAAGGCGTACAGTAAACAAGTCAAACAAAAAGGTATCTAAGGGGGGGGGATATGTTTTAGAAGAACAATTGTGTAATAATTACACTACAGACAGTCTGTTAAACTTCTCTACCTAAACGCACTAGAATGATCAATATATCAAAATTCTTTGTGAAGATTCATATTGATTGTATTGATTAAAGGATAATAATGCTTCCACTGCTGGACTGGTTGAATATACACTGTGAGCTAAAATCGAAATAGGCTTTTTTGTGCCTGTTGCTGACAGTGTTTGTGTCTGAATAGAATTGGCTACTACAAATAGAATACTGAATAGAAGAATTAAAAGACCACTGAAGACAGACCACTTCTACAAATCTACAAAAATGGAAGAACATATCCTTATTGCAATCAGCCGTTCAGACATGTAAAATAATGTGTAAAAATTGCCCTATAAATAACCTATATTGCGAGAGAAAGAAAAAAAATTGCCTAATGAAAAGAAACAGGAGAAGATAATATTTTACTCGATATTAACGCGACATTACTTAGATTAGATTATGATTTAAATTCTATACTAATCTTTTAATAATATGAAGTTTCTAGTAAATAGGCCTAGGCATGTATAAAGGAAAAGAGACGCTCGAGCGTGTTTTTGCTTTGACAACAGTGCCCTCTGCAGGAATGTATCTATTAATGTCGTAATGCACAACATCGATTTGTGTTTAAATTATGAAAGCAACCATTTAAAATGAAATGTCTCATTAAGGTAAACAAGGAAATTTATTTTATAATTAAGGATTTGCTTATGAAACAGTTCGTCATGTAAATAAAATATCTTTATATCAGTGATTCTCGGTGAGGGTTGGCGCCCTAAATAAACTGCAAAATGGCTTGCATTTATTTAAAATAGTCTTTCTGTACATAAATTAAATTAAAATACTGGCAGCGTGCATAAAATCATTGTCCGTTTATTATATATTCTGAAATATTTGTCACAAAATGTTAACAATATAAAAACGTATTTATTTGTTTGTTTGTTTACTAAATTAAATGATTAACTAAATTATCAAAATTAATATTATGTTATTAAAATATTATAAACAAACCATGCAGCAAAAATGTAATATTGGCTAATAAACACATCCAAGCTGTTTAACATTTTAAATGTCCGTTTTCACATGTGGGACTTTTATTTAACCCGGAAGTGTAAAGTGCTCTTTAATACAGGAGGAAGTTTGCTTTCACAAAGAACAGTTTTGCAGTAGATATCATGTCATTAGATGTAAAGTCTAGATCGAAGCGCTATGAAAAGCTGGACTTTCTGGGTGAAGGACAGGTAAACGACATAACTTTGATATTTCTGAGCTGTTGTTCGATTGAATAGAACAGAAAAGCCTGCAGCTGCAGCAGCTTTTGCAGCTGCATATTAATCTTCAGTTTTATCAATGTGTCCTGCAGCTCACAGATAATGTTTTACCATTATTTTGCAGTTTGCTACTGTGTACAAGGCAAGAGATAAAACCACAAACACCATTGTTGCTATTAAAAAGGTAAGACACGTCCCATTATTGCGGCAAAGTCATCACTTTTGATCATACTCGCTCGTTATTTTGCATTGGGTAGTTGAATATTTTATTATAGATTTTGTTGGTAACACTTTACACTAAAGTTTCATGTGTTAACATTAGTTAACATAAACTAACAATAAACAATGCTGTATTTATAATCTTAATTAATGTTAACTGTAACATTTAATAATACAGTAATGTTAATGCACTGTGAACTAACATGAACACAATGAACAATTATATTTTAACAAAAAATAATAAATGTTTTAAAAAACATTAAAACATTAAAAAACATGCTGCTCATTGATAGATAGCAATTAACTAATGTTAACAAATGAGACCTAATTGTAAAGAGCTACCATCTTGTTTTATTATCATTCTTCAGTACCTTCATGTCAAACAGTGAATTTCTTGTTTACAGATAAAAGTGGGACACAGAACCGAGGCGAAAGATGGTGCGCTTTTGATCAATCTTAATCTTTAATATATATATATAGATAGATAGATAGATAGATAGATAGATAGATAGATACACACCAGTTTAATTTGTGTCTTACATATTTTCTTCTGTTATCCAGGCATCAACAGAACAGCTCTTCGAGAGATTAAGTTGTTGCAAGAGCTCAGTCATCCCAACATTATTGGTGTAAGTCATATCTATATGCATATAAATCTTTGATGTGTTGTTGTTAATTATGGCATAATACTGACATCAATTAACCCGTTTTTGCTTTCAGCTTCTGGATGCTTTTGGACACAAATCCAATATCAGTCTTGTCTTTGACTTCATGGAGACAGATCTCGAGGTGACGGCAGAGGAATGCACTCGGATATATATTGTTAATTTCAGTATTTTTAACAACGAACCTATCACAGAGCAAAACCATTAAGAATAAAAGTCAATGTCAACACAAAAACAAGCTTGATGTTTTTCAGCCCTATCATTTGTTTGATCAGTGCTATTACAATGAACAATATAAGTACATTGTTGTATTATGGTCTGTTTCAGGTGATCATAAAGGACACCAGTCTTGTGTTGACGCCAGCCAATATAAAGGCATACATTCTAATGACATTACAAGGTCTGGAATACATGCATGATCATTGGATCCTGCACAGGGTGAGGTGCTGCGATATCTGCTCTGTTTTTAATTATGAACACTACCGTTCAAAAGTTTGGGGTCAGTACGATTTTTTTTTTTTTAAGAAAGAAATTCATACTTTTGTTAGGCAAAGATGCATTAAATTTATCAAAAGTGACACTGAAAACATTTATAAATTGATGTTGCAAAAGATTTATATTTCAAATAAATGCTGTTCTTTTAAACTTTTTGCTCGTAAACAAATCCTGGGGGGGGGGGGACTAAGCAGCACAACTGTTTACATAATTGATAATAATAAGAAATGTTTCTTGAGCAGCAAATCAGCATATTAGATGATTTCTGAAGGATTATAAGACACTGAAGACTGGAGTAATGATGCTGAAAATTTCAGCTTTTTAACCACAGGAATAAACTACATTTAAAATATATTCAAATAGGAATTTTTAAATAGACATAAAAAACAGTTATTCTAAATTGAGATAATATTTATAATATTTAAATAAAAATATTACTGTTTTGCATCAAATAAATGTCGCCTTGTTTCAAAAGGAAACTTGTTTCTGCCACAGAATAAAATAAATAAAAAAAGGTAATTGCGACCTTTCTCGCACAAATCTGAATTTTTTTCTCACAAATTGTAAGTTTACATCTCACAATTCTGACTTTTCTGACTACATAAACTCGCAATTGCACGAAGATCCTGCAATTCTGATGTTTTTTCTCTTTATTTTGAGATATAAAATCGCAAGTTACAAAGTCTGATTTTCGAAAAGAAAGTTAGCTCACTATTGACATTTTCTCGCAATTTTGACATTTCTCAGAATTGCAAGTTCATATTTAGCAATACGGACTTTATATCTCACAGTTGCGAATTCTGATTAACAAAAGTCAATACATTTTTTAATCGGTGGAAACAAGCTTCGGGAAGCATAAGAGACTTCTTTCAAAAACATAAGAAAACTTACCAACCCCAAACTTTTGAATGGTAGTGTAGAACTACTTGACTTACTCCCAAAACTGAAGTTCCTGTATAAAACTGGCACCTTCAGTCATCATCATTTTTTTTCAGGATCTGAAACCCAATAATTTACTACTGGATGAGAATGGAGTCCTGAAGCTTGCGGATTTTGGCTTAGCCAAAGCATTTGGAAGCCCGAACAGAGTGTATACACATCAAGTTGTTACAAGGTTTGTAGAAATCTCTGATAATTCTGACTTGTTAATATTTACAATATAACTTGGATCTTCTTTATTATGCTATTGTTTGATTTTTCATGTTGTGTGGTACTTCTCAGATGGTATCGTGCCCCAGAGCTGCTTTTCGGTGCCAGGATGTACGGTGTGGGTGTGGACATGTGGGCAGTTGGCTGCATTCTTGCTGAGCTTTTACTCAGGGTGAGGATCTTTGTACAGTGTTTATAAAGCCATTTGGCTCTTTTGAAAACCAATCAGACCATTAACATGTATTTTAAAGTCAGCATGAAATGGAATTTGCGATAGTTCTTCTCTATTGTGACGTTACATACCCGTGTAAAACAGCTTCTCACACAAGAAAAAATGTGGGGCGGGACTTGATTTTGTCCATCGGGAATTGATTGGATTGTTGTGGTTTGCTATTGCTGTGATGTCATGTGAGTGACAGGTTGTCCCACCCTCACACCAGTAAACACATCATCAGAGAACAGAGATGTTCTGCAAGAGGGAGGGGAAGTTATTATGGTTAAAGATTACGAAGAACCAAATTAAAAATTAAGAACATGAAATTTAAAAAAACATAATAACGAACATGGATAATCATTCATAATACTGCAGTATACCACAAAAACAAGAATTGGTCATTTTGATTTCATGGTGACTTTAAGAATGATTTGTTCTTGTATTTTAGTTGCCATTTTTGGCTGGAGATTCAGACTTGGACCAGCTGACGAAGATATTCGAAGCTTTGGGAACACCAACAGAGGACACATGGCCTGTGAGTTGTAGTTATCTGCTTATTTGTAATGAGAGCATTTTACTTCAGCTTCATTTCCACGTGAAAGCAAAGCATCAAGGCCTGTTCACACCTATAAACGATAACTATTTTAGCATCCACACCATTGCACAATTACATTGTTTATTTTAAGGTGCAGTTATGTTGTCAATGCTCAAGCTCTTTAAAGCAAGATAGATTATGATTGGCTGTCAATGTTTTATCGTTCATCAGGTGAAAAGAATCTGATAGTGATTTCAACTTTATTGTTCTTTATCATTTTGTTATCATTATAGTTGTGGTCTGGACTCTGCTGTTCTTTTACATTTAGAAAGATTTTTAAAAATATACCTTGATTACTTTATTTTATGGACTTGCATGTACTTACAGTGTAGTTACCTAAGAAAGTACTGGTTAATATAAGGTGACTACATGGGTTAAGGTTAGGTTTAAGGGTAGGTTCAGGGTAAGGACCTAGTTATTACCCGGTTACTGTAATAACTATAAGTACATAATATGTACACGGGGAACAGGACTGTAAAATAAGGTTTTTGGTGTGACTGGGCATTTACTTGCGATATTATAAAAGGACACATCATTAATGTTTCATAAGTCTAATCTTTGAGGCTTTGAGAAATCTGTATGTCTAAATGAGGTAGAATCAGTGATTTGTGCCGGTTGTTGTTTCAGGGGATGTCCAGTCTCCCAGACTATGTGTCATTTAAACTATTTCCTGGCACGCCACTGGAGCACATTTTCAGCGCAGCTGGTGATGACCTTCTGGAGCTCCTGAAGGGGTTATTCACCTTTAACCCCTGCACACGCACTACAGCTTCACAGGTCCCAATAACCGGGTTGCAGTTTAATCAACTTAATCTTAATGCTTAAAGCTAATCTACATCTAGAGAGAGTGATTGAATGTATACTGTCGTTTCAGGCTTTGAAGATGAGATATTTCAGCAATAGGCCAGGACCAACCCCGGGACCGCAGCTTCCCAGACCAAACTCCTCAACAGAAGTCCTGAAAGAAAAAGAAAACCTGATGATTGGAATCAAGAGAAAACGTGACAGTATTGAACAGGGTGAAAAAAACATGCACAAACACTTGATAAATGCATCTGATACCGTGTTCGTTTCTTTAATGGAAATATCCGTGCTTATATTAGACAGTGTTCCAGGGGAAATACTTATTTGTTCAGAATAATCAATTCCAGTGCTGCTTAACATATAAAGATCAACAGATAAATGGAAGTTGTTTCTCTGTTTAGATTACACTGATATATATATATATAATGGGTAAGGAAAATGTATAATGAAAATGGTGTCCCACATGGTAATGAATGCTTTTTTTTTATTATTCCTATTCCATTTCATAGGTACCCTTAAAAAGAAACTGGTGTTCTGAGTGATTTGGATGCTGTTTTCTTCCACTGGTCCTGCATGAATGGAAAGGAACGTATTTATGTGTCAATCAGTTTTTTCAGTTATTTTTTTATGTACTATAAATATTAAATTATAGAACAATTTAGTTTTGCCTGTTGTCTGTTTTAATTAGTTATGCACATCACCCCCATTTATATCACTAGTATATTCCGTAATCATTTTAGCATTTACAAAAAGCACATACAATACATTTTAAGTTTTAATAATAAAAAAATACAATAGTTTTATAATAAAAATTAAAACTAATTTTAATAAGCTCTGTTTTTAAGGATTTAATGTCTAGTTAATAGTTTATAGATTGGTCTGTCCAGTGTTCTTTGAGGCAGTTTGGCATGTTTTGAAGCCGCATCAGTAGTCCTGAGTGAGGTGCTGTTGTCACAGACCTGCCTGTATCTACTCTGCTCTGGCATTTCGGTTTGTCAGAGAACTGGCTACACTTCACCAACACTTTGTGATATGTTGAGAGTTTAAGATTTACAGTTATAGCATTTCTATTACCAAACACCATTTAAAACCCATTACTAGTATTACATATATATCAACCTACTTGTAGTTTATTGAACCCAATCACTTACTGCTGAAAACAGATGTCTGCAACTTGCATACTTTACACACGGTGTCAAACACAGTTAGGAGAGGCATTGTTTTGTTGTCACTGCCAGCCAACTGGAAAACGATTGTATGAGCAAATCTAAACCCTTACGATAATTATCCATGGGTTTTATTGTGGTAAAAGAGTAGTAACCATGTTTTTTGTATTTGTATAGCCATAGTTTTACTACAAATTCTATGGTTAGTGTAGCAAAACCATGGTTAATTTGTGGTTACCATGGTTGAACTATGTTTTTTTGTAGTAAAAAAAAAAACATTAATTTCGTAAACTCCCATCCATCAACCGCTATACAACATGTAAACAATACAAGTAAACGCACATTTTTTAAATGATCTAAAACAATGATATCCAAATTAGAATAACAGGTACATGGTTTAAACGTGTTCCTTTTCCCAAGAAAAATTTGGTCCGGTCGGGCAACAATAGGGCTTTAAATGCATGTTTTTCATTGTCATTGTGTTCAAGGGAAATTCGAAACCTCACAGTATGACGATAGCGGAAGTGATATACAGTGAGGATATTATTTGATTTGGATGCAAGATCAATACTAAATTGGTTTAAACAACAAAGAACCAATGTAACCCAACACGCATCTGTGATTTCGGATTTATCTCGGTCATCATCTCGCAGACTTCTGCACGCTCTAGTCTCGGACAGCCTTTGCTAGCACACACGTCACACAGTCTATTGTAAGCAGCGACGCGCGTGCAGGACTGATCGCGGGAGCGCGAGAGTAGACACGAACCACGGTCGCGTTATTTAGAATCTCACAAGCAAAACATTTGAACTGGATTAGTGTGTGTAAAGGAGGATTTGCCTCGCTGTCAGCATGTGTACGGCGTGTTGTGTGTCTCAGGTGAGTGATGCATTTACTGTAACTTACAGCATGTAGAAACATCACCGTCGTGAACCGCGCGGAACACTCGGTTTCTCCTATTTAAATTGTTTTCTATAGCATTTGATGCTGATGTACACATATGCTTTAGAAAAAGTTTGATAATAAAAGTTCCGTTCTTTTAAAATGTGTGATTGTTGTATTTTTTAATAAGTAACGTATGTCAATTTCAAATAGGCTACACAAGCAGCTTTTAGTGTCATCCTTGTTTGTTCTGTGTATCAGTTAACAGCCATGAGTTCTCGATAGCAAATTTGCTTTGCATCATTTTTGCATGGAGATAAAACACATTTTCATGAACTCCTTATTTTAGTCCAGTATTTATTTAACATAACTAAATAATTATTTCTTAATTTTAAACCCGATGAAGAGACTGTTGAGGGGAAAATGCTTAAACCAGCCTTTTAGAGTTTAGACGCTTCTGATGATCTCACTTCCGAGGTCGAATATTGCCTGGTTTTATATGATTTTGTGCCATTTTTCAGCTAAACGCCAGTTTGGCTTGGCTGAAAGACCAGCACAGCCCACATAAAACTACCAAACCACTTTAGGCTGGTTTAAGTTTTTTCTTCAGCAGGGTGCTGATTATCCATTGACTTCACAAGATAATGTTTTCATCAACTGTGGTGTCAGTGTTATCCAACCACAATTGTATCATGCCTTGTTCTAATTGTCAGGAAATTATGTCATCACTATGATTGACCATGTTTCATGTTCCTTTTGTCCTCATTTAACATTCTGGTCAGATCAAATATGTCCCTATCTGTCCTTGTTTCCAAACGAGCCACATTTGTAAATGAAATTTGATCAAATGAACCTAAATAAAACAGATGGTATTGGAGGACACTCCACCAGGAAACCCTTCAGGTCTAGATATGGAAAATGAGTGATGGTGATAATGTAATTGTCTACTTCACATTCTCAGTGTACTAATTTCTCTGAGGGTCTTGTAGCCCCTTTGTACGTGGTGGCGTCCGCGGGTGGTCTTTTCATTTCCTGGTTGGATCCATGTGGCTGCTTGTTTGCATAAGATTAGCAGTGGAAAGAGAGAGCTTGCAGTCAGTGTTCAGCATCAATAGTGTTGTCTCATTAGTGCTAAGCTTGTCAGGAGCCAGTGGCCCCACAAATGTGTGGAGTTGGGGGGATTGGCATCGCGTAGTCTCAGTGTTTGTTAACTAATTGCTATCATTAGATAACCCGCTTAGTTTAACTGTTGATTCAACTTTGACACTAATATATTCCCTCTTTATGGCAACGACAACAGCAGCCTTTATTAACATTTGTAGATTCCGTATTCAAATGAGCATTAAACAACCACACAAGACAACACCAAATTCAATGCGCCTTCAGTTAAATGGTTGAAATCATGATACTGTAATATCAAAGCAATTAAAGTGGCATAACACACACAGGATGGACAGTATAATTTAGCTGTTTTGTCCATAACTTAAAGCGATAGTTCACGCAATAATGTCATTATTTACTCATCCTCATGTTGTTCCAAACATGTATGACTGACTTTGTTTGAACACATAAAAATCTATTTTGAAGAGTGTTTTTTTTTCGACTGTTTTTGTCAATACAATGAACGTGAATGGGGTCCAAAACATAATTGGGGCCTACTGACCTTTTCACTGTAATGAACAAAAAAGAAAGTCAATCATACAGATTTGGAAAAACATTAGAATGAGTAGGCCTAACTTATGACAAAAAGGAAATTTTTGGGTGAACTGTCCCTTTAATACAGTAATTCTCATAAGATTAGAAGAGCATTGTTTCATTTCTGTTCATTTCATTGTGTTGTGGGTTTTTGGACAACTTGTACTTCCACTGTACAGTACACCACTATTTACTTGTCAGTTTCATAGTACCTTTTCAAAACCATTTTACACTTATTTTGTTGGTGGCACTAATGTATAGTCAAGCTCTTGTTTTTCCCCTTTAACAGACAGACCTGTTAGCATTAAGAACAAAAACTCTAAAGATACGGATAACTATTGTCGTCCACACCAACGTACAATAACATTATGATAAAACCACACAACGTGATTATGACTATAGTCCATACGACCCCAGTGGATTAATTAACATCTTCTGAAGTGAAACGATATGCGTGTGAGAAAAATACAAATAATTTAAACTTGTATTCATATTAGTATTTTTCTAATATTTTATAAGTATATATTAGTATTTTTCTAACAAGCCTATCATCTCACTCCAGACGATGTTGATTCATCCACTGGGGTCGTATGGATTACCGTAGTGATCACTTTGTTTGGTTTTTGAAGCGTCACCTTTTGTGTTACTAATTCACCTGCATTATATGGACTCACACAGGCCCTGTTCACACTTGGTATTAAGATGCGTTTTGGTCTTTCAGATCACAAGTAGACAAAGGAGACACATTCCCGTTTGTACCTGGTGTTTTAATCCGTTGCTTTTGTCCACTTTCAACCACTTCTGTCCTTATTTTATTGAGGGGAGGGCCTATGGGTGGGTAAATGTTTGGGCTTTTTTAGACCTTTCGATTATGGACAAAATAAGCTTGTACAATTTACATATGAACACGACCGCAGAAAACAGAAAAACATACGGAGAGCAGCAGCTTACGTTTCTGCTCTGACAGCCGCAAGACCACGCCAGAAAACGGTGAGTGTGTGTTAGAAATCAGGAATGGTGAGAGAACATTGTGCTTGGTACGTTTTTCATATTCAAACCAAACTTGGGTCTTCAGCCGACAAAGTTTAAATCCCGTCCGGCTAGCGCGCTTCCCATTATGTTTACGCAGTAGGTCAGTAGGCGGGGAGAAAGCTGTCTTTTGTGGCGATTCGAACGCATTGGACCACATGAGCATTTACACTGTGAAAGCATTCCGGTCGAATCTCTTGAAGTGGTTGAAAGTGGACCGAGATGGATTCTTTTTTCTAAGAATATTGGTTTGTGTTCATCTGGAAGAAAGTCTTGTAAATATGGGAGGCCATAAGAGAATTTTCATTTTTGACTGAAGTATCTTTGAGATATCTAGCAACAGTTTGAAGAAATCTGATGATTTGTCAAGATGTGAAGCAGAATATCATGATGATTTTGTGGCATTTTGTTGTGTTCAAGCGTTGAAGGTTCTCAGTTCTTATAAATATTTGTCTTCTTGTCTTGTCCTGCTGGGAAATGTTATGTAAATCTAATGGATTTCTCCTTCAGATGTCTGGGTTTGAGTCATGGATGACTGTCCTACTCAGTCATAATGATGCATTCTGCATAAAAAAAGCTGGATTTATTGCCCAGTAATATTGTGCTGTGTAAACATTCATGGCTTAAGACAGTACTGTTGCAGCTTTGCACTGAAAGGGTCTTTATCTCATTTTCTGTTTGTAATTAATTGAGTGGCACACTGTTCTTGATCAGGCCTTGACATAACTTTTTAAGATCTGATTTGTCTGAACTCCCACATGAGAACTCCAATGACTGTGTAGCGTCTCCAGTGCGCTGCTTGATTTTTACTGATGAAAAGTCATGAAATAACACCAATCACATCAAACAAAATGTACATTATACTATAGGAACAATTTATGTGGATTTTCACACGTTCCTCAAATCTCAGCTAGTGATTTTTTCTTCTTCTAGTGAACTGAAAGGTGCCGTTTGTGGCAGGACTGTGTTGACTTTTTGGGTAGCAGTGAGACATTCTCACCCTTCCACACAGCCTTTATGCATCTCTATCGCTCGTCCCTCCATTACCATCTTAGAGGCTGTTTACTCTTGTCCCATGAGCCTTTGGGTGACTCTGTTTGCAATTGAAAAAGCTGTCAAGCAATCGGCATCCATCCATCAATGTTGTGCCATGTGATTCTAGTTGGGAAGGTTTGACTCTTCAGTGTTACTATGGGTACTCTTCACACGGGAAAAAAGAGCACTTTTTTGTGTATACTTCAAACAGTGAAGTAATACATTTTTGCCTCAGCTGTACAATTGCCTGGCTAACAGACCCACAAAGCAGCTATTCATGACATGGAGACTATAGATTAATTGTCTGCTGAGTTTCGACATGATAGTACTTTTGAGCTCAGTGAAATGTTCTTGACCATTTGCAACATGCACCCAAGGATCACTTTAAACTGTGTCCGATTATTTGTTTGCCTGGCAAGTAAGGGTGTAATTATACACTCAATCAAGGTTCGATACAATTCAAGATATTATCGCAATACTTTAAGCCAAAAAAAATTAATAAAAATTAATTAATTTTATTTCCTATTAAAAGTTAATAAAATGTACTGTTTGATAAAAAATCCTAAATTTGGTATTACAATTAGGTAATAGCCTAGGTAATTACATCTGCTTTTTTCGCCTTTGTTTTGATCGGGAGATTCTGTACTCTTTCAGAATATGCATAATAGCGCTTCCTACTGTATAACAGCGAAAACATGGATTGCAGGAATGGCGGACAATTGGGAATTTTTTTTTTCAAACGGGGAAATGGCTCTGTGCTAATCATTTTATTTGACAATTATCGAAACTACAGCAAAGAATCAGCAGCATATTTAATCAAATTATGGGGGACTTATATGGGGTGTGTTCACACTTGGCATGTTTGATTCCATTAAAACGAACCCTGGTGCTATTGCTTTGTTAGTGCGGTTAATTTGAATAAGTGTGAAGGCTGCCATCCGAACCCTGGTGCGCACCAAACTAACCAAGCCAACCGAACTACAAGTGTGAACACACCCTTAGATTTATTTTTTCAAAATAGGAAATTCTGTGATAATTCCATTTTTTCTGCAATTTGGTCCATGTTTTCCACACCGTGGAAATCACAGGGCCCTAATCTAGCCTGTGCTTGAGTTAGCTTTTTGCCTCAAAATCATACTACTGTGTCTTTGTAGAGTCTAAACTCGTTGCTTAGTTTGACTGCCTTTCTATTTTTGTTAATTCTTTTTATTAAAGGATGTAAAAGTAATTTTTTTTTAGCATCCAGCAGTACTCTAATAGCTTTAGATCTTTATTTTATGGTCAGCTTTTCTGCGGGGTGTAAACACAGCGGGACTACAAACTACAAACTTTTGAATGCAGTTTCATAAAGGTCCTCCACACAATTCTGTGGAGCTTGAGAAATTCCCAGCTCGAATTGTTAGGAAAACAATGTCCGTAGGTTATTGTCCTTACCAGTAGTCTGTCACCTTTCACTCAGACCCCCGCTGGTTGCGGGAGAGGGTAAGAGAAGGGCTCTTTGTAGGGGGTTGAGAACTGTCTCCGGAGCAGGAGATGTGGGGGATGGTTTGTTTGCGAGAGGATGCAGAGTGCTGTCCCACCACTCAACCGGTGTTGACCAATGAGTGGGACTCCGTGGTGCTGTGGAGAAATGGGTCTGTCATTGGTCGGGGTGGTACGTGCTGACCACCTGCTGTCTGGAGAGGGGGATGTGTCCTCCTGATTTTTGGAGATAGTGTGCCTGCCTTTGCTGTGATTTCTGCAGTCTGTATCGTCGCATAATTAATATGATGTGCTGTTTACTGTCAAATTCATGAACCTTTAGGCTTCTAGTGCTTTCTAGAGGAATATCAGCATTATTGTCTTGATTTCTGAACTTTTGGGTTTTTGAAAATAAAGATCCCATTCCAACAATATATAAATTAGTGTGTGTTTTTGGAAAACACCAAATAAAATATGAATGATTCTTTAATATTGACAAATCATGCAATAAAACATTTTTATTAAAAAAAAACTCACTTCTGTGTAGATGATTTTGTACTTTATAAAATAAAAATAACTGAAATACAATAAAACAATAAAAATATGTAATAGGGCTGTCACTTTTTATTCGTTATTCGAATATGCATTCGAACATGACGTGAAATATCCGTAATCGAACTATAAATAAACTAACCGGTTTTTAAAGTGCCATGTTTTGCGCATTTTTTACAGTCTATGATTAGACCGTTTGTTTTTTATTTTATTGTATGCTATCTCATCCAGTAGCGGGCACTCTAAACGTATTGTAGCGTAAGCTCATGACCAAATCAAGCGAATAATAGCCAATAGCCACCCTGTTTTGAAAATGGAAGATAACACACAGAACGGCCAGCCTGAGAGGACGATTACGACCCCAACTCATCTAAAAAGTAGTGTCTGGAAATATTTTGGGTTCTACACCGTAGATACCACTTCTCTCAACATTGACGCGCAAATACCTGTGTGTGCTAGGCACGTGTGCGCGCTCCGAGCGCGCGTTCTCCACCGCGGGGAACGTCGTCAATAAAAAGAGAGCCGCACTTGATCCAGATCAAGTTGATAAATTTGTGTTTTTAGCAAACAATATTAAGAAATGAATTAGGCTAGGCTATAGGCCTTACTCCTGCTGCTGTTTAAGTTGTCACGTTATTGTTTGTGCCGTGCTGTTCCGCTTCTGTTTTTTTCCATGTAGCCTAATTTTGTGATTGGCTATGCATAGTGGCACTTCATATAGATTAAGTTGATAACCTGCTGTTTAAAACATTAAGTCAAACATTATTTTTCAGACAGGCTTGAGTCCTGTTTATGACTGTCAGACTGTTAATAAATGTGTGATCTCCGTTACGGTGTTCTTTTTTTTTTTTTTTTTTTTTGGTGGGGGGCGGGGCTCGTAGATATTCGAATATATTCGAATACATTGCTTGATATTTGATATCCGTTCGAATTTGATTTTTCTCAAAAGTGACAGCCCTAATATGTAACATCACATAATATTATAATTATTATTAAAATAACCATAGGAGAATGGCAACATAATATGTCATATAAATTGTATGATCTAGAAACCTAAATAATAATAGGCTACTTATATTACACATTTACATTATATTATATTTAGGGATGCATGATATATCGGCCACCATATCTGTATCGGCTGATATATGTTCATTTTTAATATTATCGTTATTGGCCCAATAAGAACATTTGGCTGATATATTAAAGCTGATAAATAATGTATTATGTCCTTCAGCTGAGACACTTCAGATGCGCACTGGTCGCCATGATGATTTTAAATTGCTTGAAGTATGATTGGAATCACTTCCAAAAGGAAAATACAGTTAAGCGCAAGTCTTTTAAATATGGTTCATTAAAATTATAATGAGAACATTTTGGTACATGGCTTTTAATGGTGATATTAGTGTTTTTGTAATCAGGCTCTCAAAAATATTTTTTTTAAAATAAAACATTTGGATTTAGATTTATCTGACAATATATCAGTTATCGGCTTTCAAATACAAAGAATTACCGGTATCGGACAAAATGTGCATATTTAAGTTATTATTTTAAACATAATAATATAAATGCATCCTTAATTATTTTTAAGTTATTATTTTAAACATAATATAAATAATTTATTCAAGTTATGAAATGATGGTAATGATGTGAAAAGCACCAAATGATTGGAGCTCTATCCTCTCTTTCTCTGCTTGCATGATCTTGTCTGCAAACTGTAAATAAAGAGATTAAGGGATTTCCAGGGACGTTTGTTGATACTGCGTCCCCTCAATCTGATCTCAGAGCCTCGTGTTATGTCTGTATCTTGCGTCATGTGATTTAAGCTGCTTCATAGTAACAACAGCCCAGCTCTACTATTCCTTACAGCCAATAGGAATGAAGCATTTGTGCTGCTAAAGGGGATACCGGCCAATAAGATGTTCATAGCCCCCCCCCCCCCCCATGCTGTTCATCAGTTTAACAGTACATTGGTTTATTTTAGCAGCAATTTGAATTTGACTTAATCTTAATATTAGTCATTGGTTTACAGTAACACTGCCTTTTTTATACTTTAAAGTGTGCAAATGTACTTTAAAATCCATTGTTTAATTGTAAATCATTGTAGTGGTTTGTGAAGGGTTATTATTAAGCACTTGCATGTGTCCCGCTCACTCATCTGATGTGTTTCTGCAGCTGGCCTGCTGCTGTGGATCGGCTGCCTGCTCCCTGTGCTGCGGCTGCTGTCCCAAGATCAAACAGTCCACCTCGACACGCTTCATGTACGCCCTCTTCTTCATGCTGGTCACGGTGACCTGTGTCATCATGATGTCCCCCACTGTGGAGACGGCAATGCGAGAACATGTGAGTCTTTGTTCAGAGCTTCTCAGTTTGCATTTTTTAGTATCAGGTTCCCTCATATGTAAAGACCATTAAATCTGGTCTCAAGTCAGCAACAGTGGGTGGCAAGTCTTATAAACCTACTGGTTTGGTGTACTTCATTCATATTTTGTGGGCTGTTTGGGGGGTAAAATCTGCAGAATAGTGTAAAATGGGTTTAAATCTGTGAATCTGAGGTGAGAGTGCTGCACTCTTGTTGGTAAGTAAAAGAATTGTCAAGTTACTTAAAAACCCAAAATTTAAAAAGTGAACACACTATAGGGCCAGGGATGTTTCATTGAAAATCTGCAGTATTTTCAGTGGAGGTCTGTGGCCGTAGATTCTTTGTGGGTTTGACATTTCATTTTCTTGCTCAAACGATGCAAGGAGTTTTATTACTGAAATTACATCAGTTTGCGGTTCGAATTTAATGGCATGTCTTTAAAACATGTCTTGTTGTAGAAACATTTATATACCATGAGTGGAGTCAGATTCAAAAGCAAATTACTTCTATGTTGTGTTATGTTTATATACTGTATAATAAATAATAGTTTAACATCAAAATACATTACGAATATGGAAACATTTTGATTCGTGCCGAATGAGAGAGTTATAGGCTACGTGAGCCCAACATCAGTTTCTGTTTAACTTTAAATGAATTTGTGATTGTTTGACGTTTATATACAGTCATGCTCAGAATTAATGGCACCCCTGGTAAATATGATTAAAACTGGCTGTAAAAAATAAATCTGCATCGTTTAATCTTTCATTAAAAAAAATTCCAAAAATCTAACCTTTCATTGAAGTAAAAGAATTGAAAGTGTGTGGGGGGGGGGGGGGGGGGAATCACATTATGAAATAAATGTTTTTCTCCAAAACACGTTGGCCACAATTATTGGTACCCCTAGAATTTTTTACGAGTAAAATATCTCTGAAGTATATTCCCATCGATATACCTTTTTTTTTTTTTTTTAGCACGCCAGGGTGACTAGGAACATGACATTGTCTAGCTATGAGTTCTTGTTTCACAGGAGTTTAAATATGAGGAAACACAAAGGTCAAATTCCCTTAATCATCCATCACAATGAGTAAAACCAAAGAATATAGTTCTGATGTGCATCAAAAGATTGTTGAGCATCAAAAAATAGAAAGTGGCTGTAAGAAAATAGCTAAAGAATTGAAAATCTCCATTTTGACCATCAGGGCAATAACTAAGAAGTTCCAATCAACTAAAGATGTTATGAATCTGCCAGGAAGAGGACGCGTGTCTATATTGTCTTAATGGAAGGTAAGGAGGAAAGTTTGAGTGGCCAAAGACTCTTCAAGGATCACAGAGGGAGAATTGCAGAGATTAGTTGAGTCTTGGGGGTCAGAAAGCCTATAAAAAAATAAATCAAATAACCCCTACATCACCACATGTTGTTTGGGAGGGTTTCAAGAAAAATCCTCCTCGCTCCTCCAAAAACAAACTCCAGCATATTCAGTTGTCAGACACGACTGGAACTTCCAACGGCACAGGGTTCTGTGGTCAGACGAAAATAAAAAGAGAGCTTTTTGGCAGCGAACACGCTAGATGGGTTTGGTGCACACAAGGATAAAAAGTACCCCATATGTACAATTTAATATACCGTTGGATATTTAATGTTGTGGGCATATTTTTCTGCTGGAGGTCCTGGACTTCTTGTTCAGATACATGGCATTGTGGATTCTATCAAATATTAACAGTTAAAAAACCTGACGGCTTCTGCTAGAAATCTTATAATGGGCCGTGGTTAGATCTTCCATCAGGACAACGATCCAAAACAAACATCAAAATCAACACAAAAATGTGTTACGGAGCACAGAATGAAGCTTCTGCCATAACCGCCCCAGTTCCCTGACCTGATGAGTTGAGTGAACTGAAGAGAAGAAGCAACAACATGGATCTGGGAATCTGAAGGATCTGGAGAGATTCTGCATGGAGGAATGGTCTCTGATCTCTTGTCAGTTGTTCTCCAAACTCATCAGGCATTATAGGAGAAAACTCAGAGCTGTTATCTTGGAAAAAGGAGATTGCAAAAATGATTTAATACAAGGGTGCCAATAATTGTGGCCAACGTGTTTTGGAGAAAAACATTTATTTCATAATGTGATTTCCCCCCCACTTTCAATTATTTTACTTCAATGAAAGGTCAGATCTTTGACAATTTTTTGAATGAAAGATCAAAAGGATAAACGATGCAGATTCATTTTTTATTACAGCCAGTTTTGATCATATTTATCAGGGGTGCCATTAATTCTGAGCACCACTGTAGCTACTTTTGCTTTTCAACCAAGTTCTGTTCTGAACAGGGACGTGCACAGACATTTTGAGGGGCAGGGGCTCAAGTGAAAAAAAGGGCACTTCTCATAATTACGTATTTTTTTTAAAAACTTTTTTTAATGCTTTTTTTTTTTTAAAAGCACTAGTTTAGGTAACACTAGTGTTAAAAAGGTAACACAAGTTTAGGATCTAATGCTCACTATTAACTAGTTTCATTACCATGCAAAGTCAGGGTTTTATAATCACTGTGGTCCAAAAAAGCAGGGAAGAGCATTCGGGGTTTCCCCGAGAAAATTTTGATTTCTCTGATCTTCATATGTGCATTTTAAGATGTTTTGAAGGCCAAAAAAATTGGATAACAGCTTTAAAACCATGTCAGTGGGCAGCTGATTATTTTTCTCTCCTCATCATCATCACACTCTTTTTCTCTTTGTTTTTATCTTGCCCTGTCTCTTCCCCAGTCTAAAGCTGAGCTTTGACTGATATAGGCTTTTCATTTTTGTCTGTCATTGAAGAAAGTAAACATAGGGTCAACTGATAGGTTGATTTTGCCTATGAATGAATCCTTTTCTCAGATGCGTTTATTTACTGAAAGCTACTAAAGCTAGGTAATTAGGTAATAAATGCATTCACAATATGTAGGCTACACATTCATTATTGATCTTATGCCTAATACAGGTCCGTAGACAGGGCTTTATAATCAGAGGTCCTAAATTTGAGGTTTGTAGGGGGTTCAAATTTTTTATTTGTCTGATATGTGCATTTCAAGATGTTTGAAGACCCCAAAAAGGGATAAGAAATAGCTTTATTAAAACCATGTCAGTGGGCAGTAGATTATTTGTCAGTACCTGCTCTCTTCTCATCTCCATCACGCTTTCTTTTTTTCTCAGTCTCTTCATCCCTTCATCTTCCCCTCCTAAACCTGAGCTTTTTTTTATTTACCAAAGGCTACAATTTGTATTATATTCTCAATATGTACACATTCATTATTAATCTTGTGCCTAACATGATGAAAACGGCTTTGTTAATGTGTTTTGTCCCCTCACAATGACAGTAAACTAATTATTATATTACATGAGTCATGATACATAGGCCTATTTTCAGTTCAAAATGGCGAAATTAGACAAAACTATATTAGTTTGCCTGATTATTTTTAGTCATTCGTTTAACATTTACGACCTAAAAAAAATGTCAAATATGAAATGTTAAGTTTAGCTACTTACTTATCTCGCACTTGACCGTACGCGTCGAGTTGCACTGTTAAAATTCGCACTCAGCAGCTTCTGTGAACATAAAGCCCGCCTACTTTGATTTGATTGGCCATCTCAAATATTCTGACATTGACGAGCAGTGGCAGACCAATGAGGCTCAGATGAACACACACACACACACACACACACACACACCCTGTCCTCTGTTTCTGACGTGCTCGGCGCCGCTGCGGAATGAAGATGAAGAACGCTCTGAATCTGATTATAACAAGACTGAAGCGAACACGAATTTGTGTAGCCTACATTAATCACAAATTTTTAGGGGGGCTAGGCAGAAGTTGGGCCTAGCGACGACCAACAGGAATATATATTATTTTTCAAAAATTAAAAAAAGCACCTCAGAAAAAAGGGCACTTTCTCTCCAGGAATAAAAAGGGCAGGTGCTCAAGCCCCTTTTGATGTCTATGTGTGCACGTGCCTGGTTCTGAATACTGTTAAATTTATAGGATTTGTTGTGGAGTTAGGGGAACTAAAAAAGCCTATAGCTATGTTTATTGTTCTTATAATGTTTGTAAACATTTTGCTTTATTTAACGGTATTTTACATTATTTCCAAATGATTCCCAGACTTATATGCGACTTATCTGTTTTTTCTTCTCTCAAAAACACAATTTTATTTGTGTAGTGTATTTTTCACCTTTCAGCAAACATTTTAATATATAATTTAAAAATGACTTAAATTACTTTTTATAATTTTATATCAGTAACAGAATTTAACATTTTAGTTTTACTTAACGGTAATAACACTGCTTTTATGAGGCTTTTAAAAAATAAATCATTCATTAAGGCTTACCACTGTGGATTGAATCAACAGCTGACTCAGATGATCTTTTTCACTGATGTCTGTCATGATATGAAGAAAGTTTTGTATAAGTGTGGTTTGTGAAAATTAGAGCAGTGTCATTACTGACTAGCTGTTCTATAAAGACGCCAATTAAAAAAAAAAACAAAAAAAAAGTTAATCTGGATTCAAACCTCAGACTTTTGTGACGTTTGTGTTAGACTTCTGACCACATCATAGCTGTTTCTGAAGTCTATTTCTTCTGGGGGGGGGGGGGGGGGACGCTTACCTTACTAATACTAATAGAAGAACATTATGTCCTCTTCTACCTGGACATATCTTTTTAAAACATTAGGGGACATTTACAGCATTTGTAGGGGTAACACATATATACACATTCATGCATTAATTCATTAAAGAAAAGGTCAATAGAGGGATCAAGGGTTTATTTGCAGGCAGCTAGCCCATGTTATTCAAACAAACACAAAGGAGAGCTACATGACTCTTCTGCTTCAAAGCATGAAAGGAATGTAAGACTGAGTACCAATGCTCCATCATAACATGTAACACAGCATAACTCTTTCTGCATTTTGATTGTTCTGTAACTATCCAAAGAAAGGTAACTGAAAGCTGTTGAAATGCACTTAAAGGCTGGGTGTGTAACATGAGCTCAAGCTCTCTTTTTGTTCTCAGCAACACAATGAGTGCTTACTGAGTAAATGCCATGAGTATAAAAACCCTGACACTAAAAAAGACCAGTGCTGTTATAAAAAACGCTGCCTCTCTCTGTGGGGCACAAAAGAACGGCCACTGAGGTGCCAAGACACAAAAAGATTTACAGTTGTTGAAGCATTTTCACAAATAGTAGTTTCAAATTTAAGAGCACATAAAATACCCCCTGGTGGTCTTTCATGGTTACAACACACAGACAGAGCAAATGGGATAGGGAATGGTGCATTGCTGACAGAGGAACATCTTAACAACCTTATATTATATGATGGTCCATGTTATAATAATAGCAGTGCAATCCAGCATTATAACAGGTCTACAAATTGTAGACTGTTGGGAACCTAAATATATTTTAGGAATTGACCAGTGCCTGTAGTTTGTGCCAGCTTTCTCTTCAAAACCACAAAAGAGAACCGTAAATACTGGTTCGAAATACTGGTTATATCAGTAAGATTTTTAAAAATGTTTGTAAAGTCTCTAATGCTCACCAATGCTGCATTTATTTAATTAAATTGTGTGTGTTTGTGTGTTATAATTTTTTTTAAATATATATTTTAAAATGTAATTTATTCTTGTCATGGTAAAGCTGAATTTGTGATAATTGTTTTCAGAATTCTTTGAATAGAAAGTTTGGAAGAACAGCATTTATTTGAAATAGAAATATTTTGTACCATCATAAATGTTTTATTATCACTTTTGATCCATTGAATGCATCCTTGCTTTAAAAAAAACAACAACGTTTAAATGGAAGTATTTTAAATTTTTTTGGCTTGTACTTAAAAATACAAATTCTAGGACTTTGTACTTGTATTAAAAACACAATCAGTCTTTGATAGAAAACAATGTTATTTCTTTGTTTAGTATTTAGGGTTGTATATAAGGGGATCTTTCGACTTCCAGCGTGAATGGGTGTGTACACAGATCGGATTCTGTTTAACTTTAGCCTTGCCCTGAGGCGACTGCATCTATTCTGTTGCTAAAAATGTAATTTTATCCCTGTATTGTTTTGTGCTTTTCTCAGATTCCTTTCTACAAAGAAATGTGTGATCAGCTCAATGCGGGGGAGAACTGCAGTACCCTAGTGGGCTATTCGGCCGTATATAAAGTCTGTTTCGGCATGGCCTGCTTTTTCTTCTTCTTCTCTGTGTTCACCATTCATGTGCGAACCAGCACAGGATGCCGGGCAGCCGTTCACAACGGGTAAGCGGTCCACCCAAACACATTTGAAGTGGTATTTACACTGGAAACAGTGCTTGTTCCTCCTCTGGTTTGCTCTGTGGCCCCTCTCAGCCCAGGTTCACAGGAGCTATAGGGACCACCGTGTGTATTGTTTGGCCTTCTGCCTCCATCTGTACTCTACTCCTATTGCTCCATTCACCCACAATAGAGGTATTAATTTAAAACTCTGTCCAGAGGAAATGAAGCTCTGAGACGAGCTTTACCCCTAAGAAATGGGATGGTTTAGCCCCACATGAGAGCACTTCATGTTGCAATAATCAGATCTTTGTGTTGTATGCAAATGCAGGGTGAGGAAGTATATGGCTGAACTCGGTGTTTTATCCAGCTCTGCACAATTATACAAACTTTTAGAAAAACAGGCACAAATCCCTTAATAAAAACCTCATTTAGATCTTCCTGAAACCACCCTATGATGACATACTAACAAGGGTAAACAGGAAATCTTATACTAGATAAGAAGAGTCAAAATCTCAGAAAGACACTGTAGGAAAAGTATAATTTTCAAGATATACATTTAGTGTTTATACACTATCGATCAAACATTTACATTTTGTTTTAAAGAGGACTCTTATGCCCACTAAACTGCATTTATTTGATCAAAAAGACAGTAGCAGTAATATTGTGAAATATTATTACGAATAAAATATCAGTTTTCTATTTTAATGCATTTTAAAATGTAATTTATTTCTGTGATGGTAAAGCTGAATTTTCAGCGGCCATTACTCCAGTCTTCAGTGTCACGTGATTAAGAAATCATTCTAATATGTACATTTGCATATTGATAGCATTTCTTCTTATTATCACTATTGAAAACAGTTGTGGAAACAAAATTGATTAGAAAAGAAATACAAATTTCTAAAGAACAGAATTTATTTAAAATAGCAATCTTTTGTAACATTATATATAAGTGTCTTTACTGATCAATTTAATGCATTCTTGCTAAATAAAGGAATTCATTTCTTTACTTAATTTCTTTTGAACAGTAGTGTATCTTTAAACTGATGTCTGGATTTTAGAGAGTAAAAATTTAAACAAAAGTTGCTGTGAAAAAGTTGTTCATTGTGAAAAATGAATGTACGGAATTATTAACAATTATGTTTGATTATTAATATTTTCTAGATCATTTTAATAATTTACTTTAAACTTCAATACAAGTATTTTATTTTTAGACATGTTTTCTTAATAATATCACACTTAATGTTGTTTTCAAACAGTTTCCTGATAAATATTTTCCCTTTATTCAGGATATTATGTCTTAAATCTGTAAGTTTGTCCTGTTTCTTTGTAGGTTCTGGTTCTTTAAGTTTGTGGCTTTGCTGGCCTGCTGTGCAAGCGGATTCTTTCTCCCAAATCAAGACATGTTTCTAAAAGGTTTAGTATGATCTGTTTTTACACACACATTCTTTTTTATAACATGTGCTGCTATTGTTTCCGTGCACCCTAAAGAGGCTTGTTAGATTTTTGGAAAGTTTGATTATTTGTACTTTGAGCCTGCAGTAGTGCTGAGATATCAACTCTTAAATGTCCAAGAGCAACAGTTGATCTACAGTGAGCATGTCTTTGTGGTTCATAAACTCCAGTAACTCAAACGGAGTCTTCCGTCGCCTGTATCAATGACCTCATGACCACAGACATATTTAGAGGAAAGTGACACAATAACATCTTGAGTTTAAACCCTATTATGCAAATCATATTAAGAGAACAGATGTTATCATTTTAGTGATATCCTTGATTTAGCACACTTGATTTAATGGACGTATATCTCAAATCCTTTAATAAACATACTGAGACTGTACCATATTATTGTAATCAGATTGTACAGATGATAATACCATGGCACTGAATGATTTTCATAAATTTACTTTGTACCTTATATGTTACATTTAAAAACATATATTGCATTATATTATAAACTATTACCTTAAATTGCTTATGTTACTTTTTTTTATTGCATAACGTGTTACCCCAAAGTCAGTGTACAAGAGAAGTTCATGTATGCTTTTACTGTTTATTAGCTCAAGTCCAAACGTTTATCGCTGTTTGGTGTCTCGTTAAATGATTCGTGCTTCCTGATGTGTTTTTAGTATCTGGCGTTTAGCAGAAAGCATTGTTTGTTATGTCATACTGTATCAGCCAGAGGGAAAGACCTTTGACTGATCTCTCTCTCTCTCTCTCTCTCTCTCTCAGTCTGGCGTTATGTGGGGGCCACTGGAGGTTTTCTCTTCCTCATCATCCAGTTGATGCTTCTCGTCCAGTTTGCCCACAGATGGAATCAAAACTGGTGAGCCGACGTTTAGAATGTCCCAAATAACTGTCTGTTTTTCATTTCTGTTGCTCTTTTCGTTCACCAAGTGGAAAACTTATTAGGCTCCAGTACTTTCCATCATCGTATCCAACTGTTTCTTTGGTATGTAATTTGAATCCCTGCAACTGGAAATGATTAGGTCTGGGAATGGAGACTATAGTGTAATCTGATGGCGTTATTTCCACTGTCAGATAGGTTGCATAGTTGCCAGCCAGGGTGGTCCTAACATTGTGCTGCTATAGCAAATGGGGACTTTTTAACACCAGGTTGAAAGATTTGGGGAAAGTTTTACTGTACTTGCTTCTTATTTTAGTCACTGGCACTGTGGAGGACAAAGTGTGAAGTACAAATCGCATGGATGGTTGGGGCATTTGGTGTGCTGATTCACTCCCATAACCTCCAGTTTCAACAACAAGCAGAGCAGGTTTCATACCAGTAACAGATAAAGCGTTGTTTAGAGTTCTCATTCCAAGAACCAGAGCGTTTTGTTTCAGTGGGAATTTTCAAGACATGAAACATTTCAACTTTGAGACAGTCACGCTGAAAAATAATTTATATATAAAGCAGAGCTCTCTGGGTGTGTTCATAAATAATGTGTGTTGTGGTGGTAGAGTATGGCTTGTGTTTTGCTGTTGACATTATAGGGAGGAGAAAGAGAATAAGTAAGAGGTTCTTGGCTGCTCTCCAGTCTGTTGACAGGAAACCAATGGCAGAGCTCAATATGCATCATAGTTTCCTCTTTGCTCAACAAAGCCTCAGCACAAAAGGGCAGAAACATTCGAGACTGTCACAGGGAATTTTGTAATACGTCAAATATGTCCTGATAAGTAACTTTAATTTGACAAAACCGCCCTTTGGGGACATTTATGATTCAAATGTAGATAAAAAATTATAATTTAAATACATATATATATATATATATATATATATATATATATATATATATATATATATATATATATATATATATATATATATATATATATATATATATAATAAAAATATTATTCTGAAAACAAAAAAAGTCTTTAATGTTAGATTTAGTCTGGTTTATATATATATATATATTATACATATGATTTCTGAAGGATCATGTGACACTGAAGACTGGAGTAATGGCTGATGAATTTTTTATATATTTTAAAGTATATTAAAATAGAAAACCATTATTTTCAATTGTAATAATATTTCACAATATTACATTTTTTTCTGTATTTTTAATCAAATAAATGCAGCCTTGATTAGCATAAGAGACTTATTTCAAAAACATTAAAACACTTTTGACCCTATCTTTCATATGATTTCATATATGAATTTTATTTCTTATTTTGTATAAGAAGTGTGCACTAAAACTTTCCCCATTTTTTTCATCATTTCTACGTATTGTATTTGTTTCTTCATATATATACATATTTCTACATATTGCATTTGTTTCTTCATATGATAAAACACATACAGTATGTAGAAAAGAAATTGGGGAAAGTTTTAATGCACACTTCTCATGTTATACATGGTCTATCATATTATCAGGATTCTTTAATGAACAGAACGTTTAAAAGAACAGTATCTTTGTGAAATATATACTATTTAAAAGACCTGTATTTTTATGAAATATGCAATATAATAAATGTCTTTACTGTCACTTTTGATCATTTTCATATTTCTTACATTTCTTTAAAAAATCTTACTGACCCCAAACAGTAGTGTATACTTTTTGTAATAAAATAATGTTTTATCACCATTATTTTAATTGTAGGTTGTGAAAATTCAGAAAAGCTGTCTTTTAAGCTGTCATTTAGTCTGCAGAAATTATAAAATACAATCTTTATATATGTGTGTGTATATATATATATAAGAAGAGACAAATCCAGTATTTCCTCATGGAGATGTTGAAATTAAGCAGACGCTGGAGGGCTGCCCAAGCAGATGGAAGTCACTGCTGTCAACACTTCTTATGTGCATTACTGAAACATTCCCTCACCCCACACCTTCACGTATCTTCACTGCTCACTCATGGATATGGTAAATTTATGATAAAAGCATATTACCGCTGAGACTAACTTGTCATTTAACAGTGTCTATTTATCCAAAGTGACTTCCAGTTGATGAATTTCTGTAAAAGTCTCTTGGGACAATCTTGGTTTAACAGCTGAAGGAACACAACAGTTACAGGCCATTAGCGAGAAGAACATCAGGATCTCTAGTTGCTCTCTGGTCCACCTTAGACTCAGCCTCAGATGGCACACCCACAAACCACCTGGCACAAACCACAAGTGGACAAATTATTTTTGTTGAAGATATTTAGTAGCAATATACAGTAAGATTTTAGTAATTAATACTTTTATTCAGCAAGGATATAATAAATTCATCAATTGACAGTAAAGACATTAAGAAGACATTAAGTACAATGTATAAAGTATAAAAGTCATACAATCAAATTCAAATGTCATGTGACACTGAAGACTGGAGTAATGGCTGCTGAAAATTCAGCTGTGCCATCACAGGAATAAATTTCATTTTTAAATATGTTAAAAACAGGTTTGTAAATTATAATCATATTTCACAATATTACTTTTTTACTGTATTTTTACAAAAATAAATGCAGCCTTGGTGAGCATATGAGACTTTCACAAACACTCAAAAAATCTTAACAACCCCAAATTTTAAGCACACCGTTATATTTCAGTTTGATCTCAGTGTTACCTGTTTTCAGATTTACCCACCCCTAAAAAAATGTGGTTGTTTGTGTTACCTGTTGGCCCAAAGGCCCCATCTTGTCTTAATTGGCGGTTCTGGGTCACAATGTATGATAGTGAATATTGGCTCTGTGGGCCTACCCCAACCTGGATTTGAGATCTAGATCCAGTGAAGAGCTTTTGTCTTATGAAAGGAATGAACGTTGGTCATTATGGAAATGATCCAGCTGCGTCTGTGTTCTTTAATTTGTGCGTCGTCTAGGGCTGGGACGGTTACCGCATTACCGCGGTCACGTGACTCCAACCGCGGGTCTGAGCTCGTCACCGTCATCACCGCAAAAAAAAAATAAAAATAAATAACCTTGGGCTGCACATGTGTGCACGTTGTGTCTAATGACATGGATTCATTGATTCTAATGACATTGATTATGTCTAATGATATTGTGGATTACATGGATTCAAGGTTTTCTAAACAAAACTTATCATCAAAAGATGGAGCAAATCCGACCTTTCGCGAGTTGAGGAGCGCAATGTTCCATGACGCATAATAACATTCCATTCGTATTAGAGATGCGCGGATGGGCTATTATTATTTCATCCGCAACCGCATCACAAAACTCATCATCTGTCCGCCATCCACCCGCACCAACGTTTTTTTATAAATTTTCGAAACCGCATCTGCGGCGCTGACTGTTTTAAGGTCTATGAGCAATGCGAGGCGCTGCTGCGGCAAGGCTAGAAAGCTCTTGGCTGTTCTAGAAAGAACACTGATCCAATGCAGCAAAGATATTTAAAGGCTAAGTCCCTAGTATATTGGCTATGTTGTATCCCCAGAATATCAGCAGTGAACTCCGTCTCCGATCGGCGCCCAGGGATAAATATGAATAAGTAAATAGCCTATAACGCACATCGGCAAACCTGACCTTACCTGACTAGGCTACTGTAGACTAAAATGTTATCATTTCGTTTTGAATTTTGTTTAAAAGTAGATATTTAGGCCCAGCCTACGCCGAGTTTCGGTTCATTTATGAGACGAGCTCCAGTTCAAGAGATCGCACCCGCGCTTCCACGTTATCCTGATTATATGTCTGTTATTTGCTTCTTAATTTTTAATTCCAGGCAATTCGTTAATGAAACAGTGATTAAAATTAAGGTACAATTTATACAAAACGAAATTTAATTTAAAGAAAGGCTTTCTACAAAACAAAACTTAATAAACTTAAACTTAAAAAAAAACTTGGGGGCTGGCTATTTAAAGCGGTTTACCGCCCAACCGCGGTTAGAAAAAATCCATACCGCCCCAGCCCTAGCGTCGTCGTCAGTAGATCACGCGCAGAATTTTCTACTCCTATCGGTGCGCTGTAAATCTGGCCCATTATGTACATTATCATGATAATGGAGTTGAAAGATTTCATATAACAGACATTATGCAATTCTAACACATTTGTCTAATGTTAACATGTTTTGAGACTTTTAAGATTTATAATGTTGTTTATTTTAATGTTTATTGCCTCCTTGTACATCCATTTTCAGTACTTTTTTCATAATTGTAATTTTGGTAACACTTTATTTTACAATGTACTTGGCTTGTTTCATATGTTACACAAACTTATTGTAGTAATAGTACATTATACATAATTTGTACATGCAACTAACCCTAAACCAAACCCTATTCTTAACCCAAACCTTATTGTAAGTAAGCGTTGTTAATTAGTATTACTCAGTACTTAAATATATAATTACACTGTAACAGGGACACCTAAAGTGGGTTACACTTTATTTTAAGGTGTCAGTGTTACAGTGTAATTATACACTTAAGTGCAGAGTAATAAATATTAACAACATGTTTAGGGTTGGTTGCATGTAATTATGCACAATTTATAGTTATTACTATAGTAACTACATGTAACGTGTAATAAGGGCACTGTAAAATAAAGTGTTAGCAAAAAGTCTAATTTTTTTTTATAGACAGAGGGGCAAAATTGTTTTCATCATGCCACAAAAGCTGACGTTGTTTTGAAACCATGAGCATTCCTTTCAACCATCGCCAATGTGTCCCTCCACAGGAGCTCAGGAGCCAAATATAATAAAATGTGGTATGCAGCACTGGCTTTTGTCACACTGGTGCTGTTCTCCATGGCAGTGGGAGCCATGGTGTTTATGATCATGTTCTACACGCACCCAGATGCCTGCTTCCTCAACAAGCTCTTCCTGGGAGTCAACTGTGGCCTGTGCTTCATCGTGTCCCTGCTGGCCATCTCGCCTTGCATTCAGACCTGTGAGTTTACCAAGATGCTTGGGCTTCAGTGACCTACTTTTTGTACTAACACGCAGATGTTTGTTTGATGTCAGGCAAACAAGTTTATTCATAGTGCCTGGAGCTTTTCCCATGTGTGTGCAAGCCGGAGAGTTTTATACAATCAATTATCGTGGATTCTCACTAAACAGACCAACGTTAAAGGTGAAACTGAGTAAGCAAGTAATTTAAAGATACACTTTGTAACTTTTGGCCTTCTCACAGTTAAAAAACAAAACTGCATGCATTTTGCGGACGAACTTTGTTTTGGTCGTGCTTCGGCTCTGCGTGACTGCGGATGAATATGGTTATCTTGCTTTAAGTAAAATGCAGGTTAAGGTTGGTATTTTTTCTTTATTGCATTTGTGACATTTTGTCAGCTTAGCTCCATGTTAAGACATTACATGCTCAAACAGGGTTGGTAAGCTAGTCTTTCACATCAGATTAATTCAAAAACATGTGATGCTTAAGTGTAATGGTTATACATTTGTAACCATACATAATCTAAACATTTATTCATGGTGTTGCCTGCTAAACTTGTGATTGTATTATTGTAAAAGCATTTGCTGTTTGTTTTTACAAACTGAGCCAAGTCTAAATGAATATCTTTGGTAACAAATGTAAATACTATCCTAAGTAGAGAAATTCTGTCTGAAACTGACAAGCTTATATTTATTAATTTATTTTATGTTATGGCTAATAACCAATGAATGGCCATTATTAAAAGTCTATCATACTTTGTCTAAATTAAAAGTGAAACTAAAAACTAAAATCAATCGTTTTAAATGCTAAAAGTGATTATAGACATCACAGCATTATGTACAGTATGAAAATTGAGAGGATATTGTATATTCATGTATTGTGATTTGTTAAAGATTAAAGTGTTCACTGAGCGAAGGTGATCTAAATGTTAAAATAGAGGAAATAAGCATGAACAATTAAATGTACTTTATCGATATACAGTATCTTGTCGATTTTCTTTTTTTAACTAAAGTAATACTTTTATTCGGCAATGTTGTATTTGGAAGCAACATGAAGCAGCACAACTGTTTTCAACATTGATAATAACAAGAAATGTTTCTTGAGCAGCAGATCAGCATATTAGAATGATTTCTGAAGGATCATGTGGCATTGAAGACTGGAGAAATGATGCTGAAAATTCAGCTTTGCCATAAATGACATTTTAAAATATATTAAAATAGAAAAGTTATTTAAAATTTTATAATATTTACGGTTTTTACAGTATTTTTGATCAAATAAATGCAGCCTTGGTGAACATAATCTTCTTTCAAACACATTATAAAATCTTACCAACCCCAAACCTCAACCCCAAAAACGTGACGTATGAATAAGCATAAACACTCAAACAGACAGTACAAATCTGTATGTGCTGCTATTTACCAATAAATCTGATGTTTTGCTCGGTTCTCCACACAGTCCAGCCCACCTCAGGTCTGCTGCAGCCCGCGATCATCACCGTCTACGTCATGTACCTCACCTTCTCAGCGCTCGCCAGCAAACCCGTTGAAAGTGAGTAAAAATACTCCCGCTTTCACACTCAAACACTGTCTCTCACTCTGTCCTGGGTGTGTCTCTCAGTGGTCTGTGGTGTGGACAGGGCAGTAAACAGAGGCTGCGCTAATGCATCTTATTAAAATCAGTCCTGTGCTCTGTCTCTTTCAGCGGTGGAGGAAGACGGAAACAATGTCACTGTCTGCGTTCTTCCCTTTAAATCGGGACTGAAGAGCGACACTAACATAGTGACGGGCATCGGAACAGTCATACTGTTCGGCTGTATACTGTACTCTTGGTATGAGCAATGACTATTTTTTGTTTTCTCAGCCTCACCTCAAAGGGTTAGTTCACCCAAAAATGAAAATTCTGTCAGTATTTACTCACCCTCATGTTGTTCCAACCCCGTAAGACCTTCGTTCATCTTCGGAACATGAATTAAGATATTTTTGATGAAATCTGAGAGCTGGCTCACTCCTCCATAGGCTTCTTCAGGGATTGAAACTTGCCAGCCCCGAAAAGTTATTAAAGACATCGTTAAAATAGTCCAAGTGACTACAGTGGCTCAATCTTAAGTTTATCAAGCACGAGAATACTTTTTGTGCGCAAAAAAAACACAGAAATAACGACTTTATTTCAACTATTCATTTCCTTCTCTCTATGCTTCGAGTCAGTTCACTAGTGATATAGCGTAAGCTTCTGTTGTTGTACGTCACACGCATCACCCACATGACCAGCGTCGGCCAATAGTGAGCCTACGTGTGACGTAGCTCTACGCAATCATACTAAGTTAACTGACTAGAGGCCAACAGAGAAGGAAATGAATAGTTGAAATAAAATCGTTATTTTTGTTTGTTTTTGCGCACAAAAAGTATTCTCGTCGCTTGATAAACTCAAGATTGAGCCACAGTAGTCACTTGGACTATTTTAACGATGTCTTTCATGACTTTTCGGGGCTGGCAAGTTTCAATCCCTGAAGAAGCCTATGGAGGAGTGAGCCAGCTCTCAGATTTCATCAAAAATATCTTAATTCGTGTTCCGAAGATGAACGAACGTCTTACTGGGTTGGAACAACATGAGGGTGAGTAAATACTGACAGAATTTTCATTTTTGGGTGAACTATCCCTTTAAAGGCGCTCTAAGCGATGTTGGGTGGCGTCACTTCTTGTTGACGTTCTAAGTATTGTCAAACAAAACGGAGGCTAGCTAGACCCTCCCTCCTCCTCATCCACGCACTAACCCCCCAAATCCTTCTTGTCGGTTATTGGCTGGAACAATTTGTTATGTTTCGTGGTGCGGGTTGGCCCAGTTTGTTTTTGTTGCCTTTTTTGGAGCCTGGGGTGTCTGCAGAGAACGCGTTTTTTTACAGTGTGTTCAGGGGACAGGCAGCTAGCGGATAGTGAGGAGATGTTTGCTGTATGTGACAAAAAAATTTTTGGCCTAAAAAACGCGTGACATCGCTTAGAGCACCTTTAAAGGAATAATTCACAAAAAAATCTGAAACAAAAATAGACATCTATCCAAGATCTATAACAGTATTGGTGATAACTGTGTTATTTAAAAAAGTTAAATATTGATACCGTTTTAATAATACACATCTGATAATATTGTACATATTTCAGTGCCAGGAACTTATCTTGTTGACACTCAACATTGGTTGCCACCAATTATAAAATGAGGGGAAAAAAAGAAAAGAAGACGCAATGTGTAAAATTGTCAGAGAGAGGACAGACAAAAACAAGACACTCTACCTGTACCCCAAAAGAGTTAGAAACAGAGACCCCAGTCTGCAGGAAGTGCCAAAATAAACTCTTTGGAAAAAAAGGTTCAAGAGGTTTGTCATGGAGATTCTCAATACGAATACAACCTACGAATCTGACTTCTTCACCACAAACAATTCAAACAACCTCCAGTTGTCAATATAATATAATACAATACTATAGTACCTTTGGGGTAATTCTCATCCCAAATATATAACAATATACAGTAATACTACGGTATCTCTGGGTAATTCCCTTCCCGAATACATACAATACAATACAATACAGTACAATACTTAGAGGTAATTCCCCTCCCGAAGTATGGTGACGACGTCCCGTCAAGAAACTACTATCACCCCTGGTGGTGAGCACCAGGTCTTTAGCGTCTATACACTCTTCTCAGGTGTACGCTGGTCCGACACCGTATTACAGCCTCACAACAAATGCAGATCTATAGTCTTCCAACACTGACTCTGCTGTGGTTCTCTGAACGTTGAATCTCTAGTACTTCTATTCCTCAGCTGCGCAGCATATACCAGACACGACTCCCAAGTTGCTCTTTGCAGGAATAAAAGTTTTATTCACAGCCGGGTCACAACAACCAAGAGAGACTCTCTGACCAGAAATGTACATGTACATTTATATCTTACAGTTACGTAGAAATCAATGTCACTCAAGTCTCCTTTATTGTAATTGGTTATATGATTGGTTTGTAATGATCTAAGCTAATCATATGACTGAGTTACTGTGTTAATCACTTTTTTGGTAAGTCTAGATTCTATAGATATACATGGTCTTTCACCAAGTCTGATCTTTTCTGCACATTCCATGTTCAATTTTCCTTTTCACTACTTCTGAAGACATTAAATAAAACATTTCCATCACAGGTGCTATAGAACCGTTGGGTTCTTTACTCAATTTTAAACAACCCTTTATGCCAAAAAGGTTCTATATAAGGAGAAATTTCTGCATAATACTTTCATGTTTAACAGGAAGTATCTATGTTTACGATGTTATGTTTGTTTTATAATTTTAATCATAAAATTTAACTAAAGATTAATTAAAACTAAATCCATAAAATGGTCCCAAGATGGAAAATCCTAAAGTGTTCTATATAAATGAAGTGCCTGACAGAACCCTTTAAGGTTCTATATAACTTTTTCTTCTAAGTTCTGAAAATCTGATATTGTGATGGCCCTAATCTAAACTGCATTCTAAAAAAAAACACCATAAAAGTATAATAAAAGATATTATAGTGCATATGACTCATACACTATTCTAAAAGTAGTTCTCTGTGTGAAAAACAGCCTCGAATTAATTTCCTAGGAATCTTCCCCCTTGAGCGTAATAAAAAATAAAATAAAAAACTCCAAAAGTTTTGTTCTTTCATTATCAAACCAAACCTTGTGTTCCACTGAAGAAAAAATATAATACAATTTGGAAAGACATAAAGACGCATAAACGGCAGTATGTTTTATGTATGTAACTGTCCCTTTAAATATGCTCAGATGTTTTTAGTCTGGATGCAAATCCCCATAACATGTCATTTAAATGGGTGATCCCAAAAATGAACCCAGGAGGAATAGAAACACGTAATTATCTGGCTATGACAAGATGTTCATTTAGATTTAAAAGCAGGTAGTCTGGTAGGAAGGGAGTGAAGATTAGAAGCTCTCATACTGTCAAGACGTGAACGCACATGTGTTTCTCATTAACTGCAGACATGTCTGCTGAAGCTCTCTCTTTAGAGCCGCTCCTTTCCACCAAAGCCATATTTACACACATATGTGATTCACTGCGATATGTGTTAGTTATCAGCCCAGTGATTCATTGTGGTGTCTCCAGTCGAAATGCTTTTGTCATATTTCCAGGTTTCGTGAGGCAAACAAAGCTTTGAAGCAGGAAAATTGACTTATTTTTTCGTCTGGTTCTGTCTTAATGAGTTGTAGTCTTGGGAATGTTCTGCTTTTACATTTGACGGTTAAAAAAGAACACTGCCCCCATGTGTCTGATGCCATTTGAGTTGACATAAAAATACTCTTTCCCTCCAGTTTGATCTCCACCACCAAGAGGAGTTCAGCAGCCTTGCAAGTGTACAGGAACGATATGCCTGAAAATGAGGTGAACGTTTGCTCACCTTTGTTTCTCTCTGATGTGTTTCATACAACATTACATCAAACTAAATCATCAATGCCATCTCTTCTTTTTTTTTTTCAGAGAGCCCGCTGCTGCTTCTGCTGTGTTGATGATACAGGCAAGATATTTATTTTAACCGACACTTCTTTTAGTATTTAGGAGATCACTTGAAGATTTAGGAATAACCCATTTTCAATATTAATTTGGATGGTCTATACAGTAAAAAAGGGTAGATGGAGCCTCTAGGTGGTGAGGAAGAATTACTACATGTTACTTAAAACAGGTATTTTATATATATATATATATATGTATATACATATTTTCCAGAAGATTATGATGATGAGAAGACCGCAGGAGGGCAGAGTGTGAAGTATGATGAGAAAGATGGCACAATTTACAGCTACTGGTACTTCCATTTTGTTTTCTTTCTCGGCTCCCTCTACGTCATGATGACTGTAACCAACTGGTTTCAGTAAGTATATACAAATATGTTTTTTTCTCTCTTTTTTTTAATTTTGTATCTCTGAATGTCGCACCAGCTATGTCATTTTGAGTTATTTTAGTAAGGAAGGTTTCTATTCCTCAAAGAAAGGGTGAATAATTAGAAAGTGAATTATGTTCATTGGGTTAAATTATTGTCTACATACGCTGCCGTTCAAAAGTTTGGGATCGGTACGGTTTTTTTTATGTTTTTAAAAGAAGTCTCTTATGCTTACCAAGGTTGCATTTATTTGATTAAAAACAAAAAACAAACTTTGTTCTCCAAAAAAACAAAATTGTAAATATTAGTACAATTTATAATAACAGTTTTCTATTTGAATATATTTTAAAATGTTTTTTTCCTCTAATTGCAAGGCTGAATTTTCAGCATCATTAGTCCAGTCTTCAGTGTCACATGATCCTTCAGAAATCATTCTAATATGCTGATTTGCTGCTCAAGAAACATTTATTATTATTATCAATGTTGAAACCAGTTGTGCACTTTTTTTAGGATTCTTTGATGAATAGAAAGTTCAAAACAACAGCATTTATTTGAAATAAAATCTTTTGTAACATCATAAATGTCTTAACTGTCACTTTTGATTTAATTTTTTTTTTTTTTTACATTTTACATTTACATTTCCTACATAAAATAATAACTTTATTTTTTTTTTTAATTAATGTAGTCAGATAATTGTATTTATTTGAGTTGTAATTTTGTACTCTAATTTTACCATCAAATTCCTGTGACCTAATTGAAGCCCAGTATGCAGTTATGAGGAATGCCAGAGCACTGTGTACTATTAATATTCATATGATCATCTCTCTTTGCAGTTATGACAACGCAAAGATCGAGAGGCTGCTGGAGGGGAGCTGGTCAGTGTTCTGGATCAAGATGGCATCTTGTTGGGTCTGTTTATTTCTGTACATGTGGACCCTGGTGGTTCCAATGCTCTTCCCAAAGAGATTTCAAGCCTAGAAACCCTTCACACATGATCCAGTATCACCACTGCCCATTTACAACTACTGTGTGTGTGAGAGAGAAAGAAAGAGAGAGAGAGTGAGTTTTGTCTTTTTTATTTGTTTTCTTAGTTTTAGTATAGTAAAGGATCAAAGGCTGTTTATGTTTTGTTTTAAATACTTTTCCATGGAGATTTGTTACAGAAATCATGTTATGATTGCTCCCAAACTGATGTAGGGCTCTTGTTTACCTAATAACATGAAGGTATGAAAACAAAGCATTGCTCAGGCTCACACATCACCTGTAAGTGTCTTGCTTGTTACGCTTTTCTTTTGGTAGCTGAAGAATTCTATGCAAATCTGTGATTTTCATTCAAGAGTTTGTCTGCATTTTTTAATGTAATATTTTTTAGGTTTTTAGTGTTTTTTATATGTAGTGTATTTCACTATGGGCATGTTTTACTAAGGTAACAAGACTTTTCATTTGAGTAAATGTACCTATTTATTAAATAGAAATTATGATTAGGTAGGACACTGCTGCCTTTGCAAGATTGCATTCAGTTGCATGATGGTTGAACAAACTCATTTTATGCACTCATGGGAACAAACCAGCTGAAAAATGACATTGCAAGGTTATTCCAGTACATGTACTGTATGTGAATAGATTTACTCATATGAGAGTTCCTGTTGCCGTATTTATTGAAGCACCCTCATAGCTTCCTTTTCAGACTGCGCCAAAACAATATTTCCAAATAAGTCTGCAACATTCCTAAAGTTTCCTATCTTTCGGTTTCATCTTCAATCTCAGGTAGTGATGAAAGCTACATATTTAGCATATGGTATTTCCAGTGAATCATACCATTCTAAGTAAAGTATGTGACTGCCATTCCCAGTTAAGATTCGTACAATGATTTGAGATGGACAGGAAAGGCCACAACATTATGCCCCAAAAACCTAAACTCTCATACAAATTGTTATATGTGTGGCCCACAGCAACATTTAGACTATCAATTGTTTTTCTTACTTACTCTCCCAATTTTGTTACAATTTAAATGGTGCTTTAGACCATTTATGGATGTCCTATAATATTATATCTCAGCTCATGCACTTGGCTAACAAGCATGCCATTTGTCAAAGAACACATTTATACCGTATTTTATACTTATAAAGCATTGTTACAGCTCTGTACAGATATTGTATTTAATCTTTCAGAGGTTTATGTTGCTATAAGTGCATGTTTGTGTTTCTTGATTGTGGTGTTCGGTTTACATAGTTACAGGAGCTGCCAATATTAGACGCACCGTAGCATTCCTGATGCTCCCTGGTAGAAAAAAAAAGTGGTTGTCGTTGATGAAGAAAATACAAGCTAGAACTGGAATTATTTGACATTTAATGGTTATTTCCTGTGTAGCAGTTATATCTGCCCTAAATGTTTTGACCAAACAGACAAACCAAAATCTCTTCAGGATGTCTGATTCTTTCGCTAGAATTGGAGCTAGCATGTCTTTACTTTGTTATTTTCTGAAAAGCTTCTCTTAAATGCCCTAAAGAAATCTGTCTGATGATGTTTTTGTAAGTTTTGAGTGAAATCGAGAAAATGATTGCCTTAAACACTACATGTTACAACTGCATCAAGTTATAAGCATACTGTTTTATGTAACGTGTGAATAATTTGGTGCTCAGTATTTGGTTTAACCGTGTTTGTCTGGATGAAACATTATGCTTTCCTTTATTTACAAATATGCCGAACATAAATGTGACATTTAAATGCAATATGTGCTTTATGTAAATAGTCCTTTGTAAAGATGACCACTAGGTGTACTCATAGTATTGCAAACAAAAGTAATCTTGCGCTTCGTGCTGTTCTCACTAATTTCGCTTGAAAACATTATAATCCAAAAAATATGTACAGTAAATTTTAAACAATTCTTTTCCTCATTTATATGCCTTGATTTGTATTATTATTATTTACTTTTCCTCATCATTTCAACACGTTTCATGAAGGGTCAAATGAGTTTTAACTGTTGTAGGATCAAACACATATTCTTTTTAGTGTTTTTATTGGTAGTTCCAGTTCTTTCAATAAAAAATACAAATTAATAAAATACTGTTGTCTATCGCTTTATTTAATGTTTTTATATATGAAAACCAGAATTATGTCATTTAGTGGTAGATAAAAAAGTAACTAACACTACTATATGAACATATGACTTGTGTATACAATTGAAGGTGCAATTTTATGCTCAAACTACTTTCACAAGGACTACAGAAGACTTAAAATAGAGCAGACCAGTTCTATGGACCACTAGCAGGTTTTTTTAAGTTTACATCCACGGTCACTATGAACTATTGCAGTATGGAAAATACCTGACCGATATATACACTAAAAAGTTTGGGATCAACTTGAAACTTTAATGAATTTCTTTCTTCTGCTGAACATAAAAGAAGATATTTTGAAGAATGTCGGTAACCAAACAGTTGATGTACGCCAGTGACTTTCATAGTATTTTTTTTTCCTACTATGGAAGTCACTGGGGTACATCAACTGTTTGATTACCGACATTCTTCAAAATATTTTTCTTTGTGATCAGCAGAAGAAAGAAATTCATTCAGGTTTGAAACAATTTGAGGGTGAGTATGACAGAATTTTCCTTTTTAAGTGAACTATTCCTTTAAGCCTTGTCTGTGAAACCAAGGGTAAGATTTCTAAAATTTAAAACAACTGATGGCAAAGCTACATTTTCAGCATCTTTACTCCAGTCTTCAGTGTCACACAATTATTCAGAAATAATTCTAATATGCTGATTTGCTGCTCCAGAAACATTTCTTATTATCAGTGTTGAAAAGCATTCTACTGCTTAATATTATTGTAGAAACTGATATTTTTTCAGGATTCTTTGATGAATAGAAAGTTCATTATTTGTTTGAAATAGAAATCTTTTATAAATGTATTTAATGTCAAATTTGATCAATTTAATGCATCCTTGCTGAATAAAAGTATTTATTTCTTTAAAAAATGATTTCATACCGACTTTTTTGTGTGTTTTTTTTCCCATAAAGGTTGGAGCAACACAACAGTGAGTATTTGATGACAAAATTGTCAGTTTTGGGAGAACGATCACTTAAATATTACAGCTCAATGACATTCTCCAGAAATTCCAAGCACAAATCCTGACAATGTGCATTTATTTATTCACTTTATTAATATTGAAGTGATTGTTTAGTGTCGTAGCTCACAGGCTTTGCTCTTTTTGGCTGAGAAGCATTCTTGTGTAGTAAACACTACAGCAGATGTAAATTCAGCATAACTATAAAACTGTTTTGTCTTGAATGCAAAAGTCAGTAAATAGTCCATGTTTTAAGGGAAATAAGAGTACCCAAAACAGTCGCATCTGCTTTGGTGCTGGAACCACTTCTGTAGAGGTGTTTTACCACTAATAGTGCCCTCCTCTTTCTTCCCAGCTTAGTTTCATTACTGCTGACCTTGTTCCACTGTATAGTCTTCAGGGATTGTGTCTGTTAATGCCAAAAGACATAAATTAAGATACGCTGAAAATACAACCTGTTCCTCTAATATTGTTTGAGCACTGCACTCACCGTTACAGCGATATCTCAGGTTGGACCAGATGATATTTTCCTGTGAAAAGCAGAACACACCGAGACGTCCCCCTCTCATGCTGGTGTCAATAACAGCTCCAGAGTCCGCAATCATGTCGGTACCTTCATAGAACTTAACTCTGTGCCAAAACAGAGAAAAACCAAAAACATGTTGCTTTGCTTCAGTGAATTGTTTCTCCAGTAAAGTCTGAAGTCTCCAATATTACCAGCATCTAACCTGATGTATCCTACTTGGGGTCTGTGCATCAGATTCCAGCGGTATGACACCTTGTCCTTCCAGCCCACATTACGAGGGTCTTTCCACAGCAAACGCACTTGGTCATTTGTATCTCCAGTATGCCACAGTGAATTCCTCAGGAACTCTCCAGGTCCGGTTTTAGACTTTACAGCCTAGAATGCACAATATATTGATGAATGTCTTCAGTCGAATAATCAAATCTAATTGCGACTTACTTGAAGTGCAAAATAACGATTTGGTTTCAGATTTAACATGAGTTAAGTATTTTTGCACACTTCAGAGTTTAGCCAAAAGCACTTTTCTAGATTTGCCGAGGCCTCAGCGGAGCAGCAGTAATGATAAAAGCACACGCTGAGCATTCAGACAGACAGTAATAGAGATGTAGAGCGCCCGGGACCTTAAGCTGAATGCCAGGCTCAGCCACGGCTCGAAATGGCACCGCCTGCCAGTATGTCTGCTCCGTCTGCTTCCACATCACCACATAGAAGCTGGAGGAATCCTGGTAGCCAAAGATGAAGCCCGCGTAGTCGTCATCGGTCACTGTATTCACGTGGAAGGTGCCCTCAAAGTCCACGCCACTGAATGCTGTGTATCCTGTAGTGAATGGTAAGATTGTCATATTCTGACCCAGATTTTCAAAATTCTAAAGTTCAACCACTTTCTTCTGTGGAACACACATAAAGATTTTTAGTCCATATGAGGCAAGTGGATGGGACCCTCAAAGTTGACGCTTCAAAAACCACAGAAAACGAACATGACGGTAATCCATATACGACCATAGTGGATGATTCAATGTCTTCATATGTGCGTTCATTAATTCGCACTTAAAGTAAACGTCAGCATATTGTGACGGTCCTTGTGTGATCTTCACAAAGCTTGCTTACATCAACCTTCACAATGTGCTGGCGTAGTGCTTTACAATGCAGTCACCTATCAGAAGGCCACTGGGTCGTATGTGTTCGGTTTGCATGGTTTTTGAAGTGTCAGCTTTAAGGGTCCTATCCTCTTGCATTATATGGATTCAGAGATGGATTTTTTTTTTTTAAATCTTTGTTTGTGTTCCACAAAAGAAAGATAGTCAGCTAAGACGGCGTGAGGGTGAGTATGACCAGTAAGACCAGTATGAATTTCCATGCTGGTCCAGGCAGGCTCATGCTGGATTGGTGTTGGGCTACATAGCTGAAATGCCTGAGATTATTTTCTTGTTTTTGAATGGTTTGGGTCAAATAAGCTCACCAACAGCTAGTCCTGGGTCACTGTTCATGGTTTGGACAATCTCCATCCCCTGATTAAGAACAACCCAGTTGGGGTCGATCTGAGCCTCTCCTTCTGGATCCAGAACCACGGTCTGATATTCCCTGAAGTCGGTCAGAGTGATCTCTGCATTCTCAGGGCAGATGTCGATCGTGTCTATCACGTGATCTTTGTCCAGGTCTCCAGTGCAGATGTCACCTACCCCATCATCTGTCAAAGTGGAAGAGCGAAAGAAAGATATTTTCCTGATTTATCTTTTTATCAGTGGTCTGATTTTTTTATTAAGTCCAATTTAAATTTGTGAACCACATTATGATGCAGTGGCCCCAAAAGTTATTTGGACACTTAAATCACACTTAAAAACAAATAAATGTCATTATGGCATCCTACAAAGAAAATGTTGCTGTGCGTACTGTTTTCATCCTTCTGGTCTGGGTTTGGCACCAGTCTACAGTTATCTTTATTATCCAAGATGCCATCATTATCATCGTCATCATCACACTCGTCCCCGAGCCCATCCTTATCGGTGTCCAGCTGTGAGCTGTTAATGACGTTGGGGCAGTTGTCTTTGGTGTTCTGATGACCATCTCCATCACTGGAACAAAGACCTCAGTTATAAACTTGTTTTATATTGACCGTCAAGCTAAAAGGTAAAGCAGACTCTACCTGTCAATGTTTGTGTCACAAGTGTCTCCTACAAGATCATCGTCAACATCAGACTGATTGAAAGAAAACCGAGGACAGGATTAAAATAGTAATATTAAATATGAAATATACAACATACAGAAGAAAAAAAGAAATTGAATTAAGCACACTAAGGTGCGGTCACATTTACCATTACTTGGCGAAATTTCACCTGCGACATATCCAGTCAGAATCCGTGCATAGAAATAATTTCTGTGTGAACAGTGCCTCCTACATTTCTATGCTTTTGACAATGGACCTTTTTTGCTAATTCGACCAGCCCGCACATTTACACAACAGCTAGTTCCTTCGAATCTGCATTGAATTGTGTTTGTATCATTTCCATCTGTTTTTATGCCAGTAATGTGTTGGTTTAACAAAAAATATTATGTTATCTTTTGAGTTATGAGAACTTAGAATAAAATTATGTTCAACCAACAAACTACAGGAACTTCAAAATTTGCAAATTTTTCAGTTGATTTCTCAAAAAAAAATTAGTTGCAGCTCTGGAAACAATTCATCTTACAAATTTCAGTTAAAATTCACAGCGCTCATGGCACATGCTAAATGTACTTTATTTAGCATGTAAATTTACAGAACAAATATGAACACAGAAATTTGACTCACAATATTAAGTTCACGAGAGAGTTATGGGAGAGACACTTGTTGTGGCTCAATCTGTCAAAAAGAATTTACACTTTGATGCCCCGATCTCGCACTCCGTATACTTTGGCACCTCTGTTGAGACGGTGGTAAAGAGATTTAAGGAGGCGAGAGCGCAGTCCGCTGCCTTTAGGAGGTTTAGTCTCCGAAAGGCCAAGTCCAAACCCTTGGCTTCCTCGAAGCCCTCTGACCTTTCTTGGAGAAATTTGCAAGAGGTCGCGGTAATCCTTACGACGACCCTCTTTTTAATTTGTGGTTATTGGTCTTTTTAGTAAATCTCCTTCCAGTACACTTAGCAGTGCTGGTGAGTCAAAGAGAAATGTGAGCTATGTTGCATTCCTGATTGACTCACGCTTATGAGCATCTGTCACTAAATAGGAATTGAGCAGAAAGAGCCAACCATTAGACTTTGCAATGTTTCTACCATTAAACTCTATGGCTGGTTATGTCTGAGGACGTCCTGCCTCTTTGGTAGAAGTGGTGGTGACAGAGATGGAACGAATTTCCTTGGTGTCACCAGTGCCAGCTATCCGGCTTGTTTCTAGAGAAACGTTATATTAGGGTTGAGCAACAAAATGCTAGCTATAGTGGATCTTAGGTGGAGGGTATGGGCTACTTTCCCTAGCTCCCCTGCAGCTTCCTTGGTGTCTAGAGTATGGGTAATGAAAATTATGGGCACACTGCATTATGCCTTGCTTTCATTTCCAACCTTCCCCAAGGAGTAAGGATAAGGCTTCCCATTGGAGGGTCATGCTCCCTTTCATGAGCTGCTCTCAAGATACACTTTAGGGTAGAGCAGGTTGAATGGAAATTATGATTGGTTTTTCACAAAATTCCCTCAGTTCCGTTTGTTATTGCATATCCAAACCCTAGTGAGCAGGCAGCATGGCGGAGTGGGTGTTGGTTCCCCATAGCGTCAACTCCATGATGCCAAGTCAAAGTTCCACTTTGAAAGGGAACGTCTAGGTTACGTATGTAACCTTGGTTCCCTGAAAAGGGGGACGAGACGCAGCATCACGTTGCCATCCTTCAGACAAAAGAGTAGATGACGTATTTTGTAGGCGCCTTATACTCACGGGCGCTCCACTCATGACATCATAGACTGCCGTCAGCCAATTAATTTGGCTTGTTTGGTACAAGTGTTCAGACACCATTGAAGCTGAGGGCGTTACCCATATCAACTCTATGGCGCTGTGTCTCGTTCCGCTTCTCAGGGAATCAGGGTTACATACGTAATCTAGACATTTTTAGTTATTTTAGTGCATTAAGTTACACTAAATGAAAATGAGACATTTTGCCTTGGGAAACTAGCTGACATTTTTTTATTTTATTTTTTTTTATTAAATTTCAAGTATTTTCTAAAATGAACTATTATGAGCCTGGTATGAAAAATGGATGAGTATTAATTTTGAGATAAACAGTTGATAAAGTGCCTAAAATAAAGATAGGACATTTGCCATAGTCTAGTGGTATCCTTTTAAATTAGGTTTAAAGTTAGATTACACAAAAAGTAATCTGAAATATAAAAATAGGGGAAAACTTAAGGGGAAAAATACACAGAATAGAATAGAATAGAATAGAATAGAATAGAATAGAATAGAATAGAATAAGAGACAGGTAGTAATAATGTTGTTTAGCACCTGGTTGGGGTTTGGCACCCCAGGGCAGCTGTCACATGCATCCCCAACGCCATCATGATCTTTGTCCTTCTGGTCCAGGTTTGGTACCCTCTGACAGTTATCCAAGATGTTCTTCAAGCCTATCAGAAGGATTACAAGGATGCATTCAGTCATTCATCAACAGATGAGTAAGAGCCAGTGTATAAAATAAAGTATCATACAAAGGTATACAGAGACGTTGAAAATGTCGTTGAATGGAGCAAACTCCATCAGGAGAAATGTATTGCGGTGTTATAGAGTTGGGTACAGTGATGTCTTTGTGTACGATTTGTTGGGTTATGTCACAGGGTGGCAGTGTTTCAGAAAGACTTCTGTTGAATTGTTTCCACGCGTCAGCAGCTCTTGGCTCAGCTCAGGTTCTTGGTGGAAATGTGGTTGTTTAAAGGAGACATGACCAATCTATAAAGAATCAAGTCAAGTGCCTGGATTTCTGTCTTGATGAGCAGACCGTAAATGTCAAGAGCTGCCTGGGCTTTACACTTTTCAGACTGGAACAAATAATTGTTCATTTGAAACAATATTTTAAAGTGTGGTGCCTCATAGCTACATGTCACTTCAGTTTTACATGACTCAAGCAAGCTAAAGAGCTCTCTAATTTGAGCTTTAAAAACACAGAAGCTTCTGTTTCTCTCATAAAATTGATCTAAGCACAGGAAAATCCAGATAAAAAACAGGCCCAAAGGGTGAAAAGAATATTCAAAACATAACACTCTTTTAACACAAAAATTAAAAAGTCTTTGGCCACATAACAGCCGGATGGCACATGGAAAGATGTGAGCAAAAAGTATGGAGAAGTTGATCTTTAACAAAATAAGAGCTGAATTAAATTACCATCCCCATCTATGTCATCATCACAGGCATCTCCCAGTCCGTCCTTGTCTGTGTCCCGCTGGTCCTGGTTTTCCACGTTTTTGCAATTATCACAAGCGTCACCATGAAGATCTTTATCGCTGTTCTTCTGGTCTATGTTAGGTACCAACCAGCAGTTGTCCTGAAGGAATACATTCATTCAGGGACTGAAACTGATGGGAGCTTTTCAGTTCAAGAAAAGAATAAGTCATAATGAAATAATGAGTTCCCTATCGGTCAGTCACTACAACGTAGGTCATGACTGACCAATAGGAATCTCGCTAGAGAGGCCAATCTACTTCGAGTGAAACTAAAACAAACCAATACACATTGGCGTGCAATCATTTGCAACAGCTGTGCAGCCTCGCAGCGCGGGTATTTAACAAGCAGCTGGTGCGATTGCACACTAGCTTTTTGCTTCGGAGCCAAACACTTCGTATGCTGAACAGAGTGAATTTGAAAGCAAGCCTCTTCTGGATTTCTCCACTTTGGTGCGGGCGTGACGGCACAGCAGCGCGAGCGGTCTTTTTCTCTTTTCTCTCTCTCTTCTTTGTTTGTTGTTTTAAAACTGAGCAAACAAAAAAGCTGTTTTCACGGCTGGTAAGGTGCGCGGTTAAAGCACTCAACGGCCGTTTTTACGGCTGGTAAGGTGCGCGGTTAAAGCGCTCAACGGCCGTTTTCACGGCTGGTAAGACCAGCGAGAGAGAATCGCGCACAGACAGGTGCACATTCCTGTCTGTGTTCGCCGTGACCGTTCCCCTGCGTGCTTCAGCACCAAGGAGAGCAGTCTCTAAAAGAGCTTGCACAGATAGTTTGCGTCTTTTTCAAGATGACATTCTATCTGTGTGTTTCTGGATGCGGTCGTTACCTGGGGTCGCGGGATGGTCACGATCGCTGCCTTGTGTGTCTGGGCCTCGAACACGCACAGGCAGCGTTCGTGGATGAGTCATGTACCCATGGTGGGAAGATGACCATCTCGGAGCTGAGGTCAAAACTCTCGTTCCTGCAAAGGGGCGGAGTCCCCGTGCCTGCACCTCGTTCCAACCCCCCTTCGCGGGTTGCTACGGGCAGTGACACGGGTGCCCTGAGGATTATAGTAAGCGCGCTTCCTTCGGGGAACCAACCTCCTAGGAACCCTCACTCCTCTCATGCTCCGCAACCAGTTGAGCTGCCAACGGAACGTTCTGGACCATCCTCGAGATGTGTACCAGTCGTTTCGTTCGGCGCTCCCTGCGACGACCAGATGTCGATCGCTGCATCGGAGGGTGGGTCAGACCTCTCCGCGGACGACGGCTCAGAGCCGCTGCCTCCTTCGGGTGTGCCAGCAGGGCCCGAGTCGGACCCGGAGATGATGGCCATGCTTTCCCGGGCCGCCAACAGGATCGGGCTCGTGTGGAACCCTCCACCGTGTCCCGAGCCCTCGAGGTTGGACGATTGGTATCTCGGGGTGGCGCGCGCTGGTTCTCAGCAACCCACCCCAGTGCCTTTCTTCCCGGAGGTGCATGAGGAGCTCACAGGGACGTGGACGGCACCTTTTACTGCCAGAAACCGTCTCGGTGGCTCCTCCTCCCTCACCACCCTTGATGGCGGGGCAGCTAAGGGATACACGTGTATCCCGCCAGTGGAACGGGCCATTGCTATGCAACTGTGCCCAAACTTCACTTGGCGTGGAGAACCGTGTCTTCCTTCCCGGGCCTGTAAGTACTCGTCGGACCTGACCAGCAAAGCTTACAAGGCCTGTGGGGAAGCTGCCTCTGCCATGGACGCTATGGCGTTGTTGCAGATTCATCAGGCCAAGGCACTGAAGGACCTGCACGAGGGTGGTCATGATCCACAAGTTCTCCAAGAACTTCGCGCCACAACTGACCTCGCGCTTCGTGCGACGAAGGTCACTGCGCGGCCAGTGGGTCGTGCGATGTCCACACTTGTGCTCCAGGAACGCCATCTCTGGCTGTGTCTGGCTGACATGCGGGAGACCGACAAGATCAGGTTCCTTAACTCCCCCGTGTCCCAGACCGGCCTCTTCGGCGACGCGGTCGAGAACTTTGCCCAGCAGTTCTCGGCTGTACAGAAGCAGACTGAGGCCATCAGTCACATCCTGCGCGGTGGTCAGCTGCTGCCTCCACCCCACCGCCCGCGGCTCCTCGGCCTGCTCGTCGCCGTGGGCGTCCTCCTGCGTCTGCTCCCGCGCCGCAGCAGCAGCCTCCATCTAAACGGCGCCGTGGAGCCAGTCGCAGGCAGGGCGCCCCGCCCGTCCAGGCCCCCGCCAAGAGGGGCGGCAAAACCAAGGGTAAGCGGCCCTAGGACGGGCGACCCAGAGATGAAAGGGACTGCTCTCCAGGAGACGATGACTGCATCGCTCCCTCCCCCGGAAGAGGGCCGGGTGGTAAATCCTTTGTTTCATTTTGTTTGTGTTCCGCCGCTGGCCTTAAAACCAGCGGTACCCAAATTTTCAATAAAAGAGCAGTTTCTATCATCTCTGGGTCCGAAGAAGACCCGAAGAGCAGTGGGGGGTTGGAATCCTCACCACTCTCATCCGTCTCTTCTTTCGCCAGCCGGCAGCTGTGTACGGTCCGAGAACGCCACCGAGCCGCCTCCCGCACCTCCTGCCCCGTGGAACCAGGTAAGTGCTGCACAGCACACTCAGACCCCGCTACGGGCCGCCTTCCAGAGAGAGCCTCCCGAGCCGCGTCCCTGTGTTCCACCTCGCTGCCCCACTCCGGGTACGCCTACGGTCCCTTTGGTCCCGCTTGTACGGTCTCTGCGAGCCTGGTTAGTGCTCCCCAGTCCGTCTCGCTGGCTCATTCGAACTATCAGGCTCGGCTATGCGATTCAGTTCGCCCGGCGTCCCCCCAAGTTTCGGGCCATCCACTCCACTACAGTGAGAGCAGCCGATGCCCATGTCTTGCGTGCGGATATCGCAGTCCTACTGGCGAAGGATGCGATAGAGCCGGTCCCTCCAGCCACAGGGACCTAGTGCTCAGGCACCTCAGCCAGTTGGGTCTTCAGGTCAACTGGGAAAAGAGCAAACTCTCCCCTGTGCAGAGGATCTCTTATCTCGGTATGGAGTTGGATTCGGTCGCTCAGACAGCACGCCTCACAGAGCAGCGTGCTCAGTCGGTGCTGAACTGCTTGAAAACGTTCAAAGGCAGGACGGCGGTCCCACTGAAATTCTTTCAGAGGCTCCTGGGGCATATGGCAACAGCAGCAGCAGTAACCCCACTCGGCCTGCTTCATATGAGACCGCTTCACCACTGGCTTCACGGCCGAGTCCCGAGATGGGCGTGGCATCACGGCACTCACTGGGCGGCAATCACACCGGCGTGCCGCCAGACCTTCAGTCCCCTTGGAACAGGTGTCCAGGCATGCTGTGGTATTCACAGATGCCTCTGCCACCGGCTGGGGTGCCACGTACAACGGGCATGCAGTGTCAGGGGTGTGGACGGACCCCCAACTGCATTGGCACATCAATTGCCTCGAGTTGCTAGCAGTACATCTCGCTCTGAGCCGCTTGAAAAGGGCGCTACAGGGCAGGGACGTGCTGGTCCGTACGGACAACACGGCGACCGTTGCGTACATCAACCGACAAGGTGGTCTACGCTCCCGTCGCATGTCGCAACTCGCCCGCCATCTCCTCCTCTGGAGTCAGAAGCATCTGAGGTCGCTTCGAGCCATGTATGTCCCCTGAGTGCTCAATCGTGTGGCCGACGAGCTATCACGAGCTGTGCTTCCGGGAGAATGGCGACTCCACCCCCAGGCGGTTCATCTGATCTGGAGAGAGTTCGGGGAGGCTCAGGTAGACCTGTTTGCCTCCTCAGAGACCTCTAACTGCCAGCTGTTTTACTCCCTGACCGAGGGAACACTCGGCACGGACGCACTGGCACACAGCTGGCCCCGGGGCCTTCGCAAATATGCGTTTCCCCCAGTGAGCCTACTTGCGCAGACACTGTGCAAAGTCAGGGAGGACGAGGAGCAGGTCCTTCTGGTGGCTCCCTATTGGCCCACCCGGACTTGGTTCCCAGAACTCATGCTCCTCGTGACAGTCCCTCCCTGGCCCATTCCTCTGAGGAAGGATCTTCTGACTCAGAGACGGGGCACCCTATGGCACCCGCGCCCAGACCTCTGGAAACTCCATGTCTGGTCCCTGGACGGGACGCGGAGGTTCTAGGTGACTTACCCCCAGAGGTACTTAACACCATCACTTCAGCACGGGCGCCGTCCACGAGACGTGCTTACGCCCTGAAGTGGAACCTGTTCGTCGAGTGGTGTTCTTTTCGCCGAGAAGACCCCCAAAGATGTTCGATAGGGTCTGTGCTTTCCTTCTTGCAGCAGGGGTTGGAGTCTAGACTGTCTCCCTCCATCCTCAAAGTACATGCTGCCGCTATTTCAGCTTATCACGACCACATAGATGGCAAAACAGTTGGAAAGCACGACCTGGTCGTCAGGTTTCTTAGGGGGCGAGACGATTAAATCCTCCTCGACCCCCCTCCATACCCTCTTGGGATCTTTCCCTGGTGCTTCGAGCACTTCAGGATGTTCCCTTTGAGCCTCTGCAGTCAGTAGACTTAAAGCTTCTTCCCATGAAGACTTTGCTGCTGGTTGCACTGGCCTCTGTCAAGAGGGTAGGAGACCTGCACGCATTTTCGGTCGACGAATCGTGCCTAGACTTCGGGCCGGGTGACAGCCATGTGGTACTAAGACCCCGGCCTGGCTATGTGCCCAAGGTATCTACCACTCCCTTCAAAGACCAGGTAGTGAACCTGCAAGCGCTGCCTTTGGAGGAGGCAGACCCAGCCCTGGCTTTGCTCTGTCCCGTTCGCGCTCTGCGTATGTACGTGGACAGAACTCAAAGCGTCAGGACCTCAGACCAGCTCTTTGTCTGTTACGGAGGCCAGCAGAAGGGAAAGGCTGTCTCCAAGCAGAGGATGGCCCACTGGATAGTGGATGCCATTGCCTTGGCTTACCAAGCACAAGGCGTGCCCTGCCCACTCCACACTCCACGAGAGGCGTTGCATCCTCCTGGGCGCTGGCATGTGGCTCCTCGCTAACAGATATCTGTAGAGCTGCGGGCTGGGCGACACCTAACACGTTCACTAGATACTATAGCCTACGTGTAGAGCCGGTCTCCTCCCGTGTTTTCACCCTAGACGGGTAGAAGCACTGAGAGGTCTGGCTCTGTCGGCTTGCTGCACCCTACTGTGCACCCTTATTGCTCCAGAGTAAAACCTGTCGAGTCCTCCAAACCCCTCGGCCCGGACTTGGCGGAGCGTCCGGCGCCAGGCCCTTATCCGCTGAATCCTTGAGAACCGGATCTGGGCTGGGTTCCATATGTGTGACCCTACGGGGATCCCATATGTGTATATTCTCCACGGCTGCTCCTATCGGAAGCCCGTGTCTTTCCCTTGGGCTAAGTCACCCATTATTTCATATGCAGTACAGCCTTCGGGCTAGTCCATATGTATTTCCACATAACTCTTTGAAGAAGTGGCTTCCGCAGCGTTCCTTCCTAAACAGAAAGGGCACGCTTTCCCAGTGTTATCCAATATCTCACTGTATGGGTTATCACGGAACAACAGTGTCAGATTCACTCTGTGTAAGCCTCCTCCTATCGTCCTTCCAGGCAAGAAGGTGTAGAGGCTTGCACTGGGCGCTGGATGGGGTGCAGCGGCTGTGGCGCTTTGGTAGGGATTCCTATTGGTCAGTCATGACCTACTTTGTAGTGACTGACCGATAGGGAACGTCTCGGTTACATATGGTAACCCTCGTTCCCTGAGGGAGGGAACAGAGACGTAGGTCCCGTCGCCACATCTGCTGCCGCCCGCCGGGGCGGCCAGCTTTTTCAGGCTTGGCTCCTCAGCAAAAAACTAGTGTGCAATTGCACCAGCTGCTTGTTAAATATCCGCGCTGCGAGGCTGCACAGCTGTTGCAAATGATTGCACGCCAATGTGTATTGGCTTGTTTTAGTTTCACTCGAAGTAGATTGGCCTCTCTAGCGAGATTCCTATTGGTCAGTCATGACCTACGTCTCTGTTCCCTCCCTCAGGGAACAAGGGTTACCATACGTAACCGAGACGTTATCTGTACCTGATCATTAAAGATGCCATCACTATCTGCATCCTCATCACAGGCGTCTCCCTTCCCATCTCTGTCTGCATCTTCTTGGCCCGAATTTGGAACAAACATGCAGTTATCCTGAAAATGAAAAATAAGATAAACTGGTAAACACTTTACAATAAGGTTAATTAATTAATACAATACATTTCAGCATTTCTTAAGCTTGGTTAATGTTAATTGAATGATGCAAAATTGTAATAATTTCAAGTTGCACAAATGATATTAAATGTTATTAATTTTCATTGAAAAGTTTGGGATCTGTACGATTTTTTGACAGAAATTAAGATTATTTTCAACTCTGAATTCAGTCAAAACATTTAAATAAATAAATGCAGCTTTGGTGAGCATAAGTGATTTCTTTCAAAAACAAAAACAAATCTTACTGATGCCAAACTTTTGTCTGGTAGTATATATTTGTAGATCTAGATTGATAATCCAGTAAAGAAAATGTGGTTCGTTGTCAGTTAATGATATCTAAAGCATTAATGCTAACAAACTGAACATTATTGTAAACGTCTAACAAAAATAACATGAATATGAGTATGAAAATCACCTTCTTGCAGGTTCCATCTCTGCATTGAAGTTTGTTATCAGGATAGGCGTCAATGTCTGTGTCTTTTCCACAGACATAGCCGTTTCCTGCCCAGGCAACTTTGCACTAAAAGCAACAAGATATTGAAGCATGTCAGATGGCTCAAAAGCATGGAAATTATAATTGCTTAAGCATGATAGTAAATAAAACATCTGTCTGAATGCTTGATGTTTCACCAAACAGCTGATGCTCCCATCTCTCTCCACAACACACTCTGCGTTGATGTCACATGGATTTGGCTGGCCGTTCCCACACAGCCTGTCAGAAACAGGAGGGCGGCCCAGGCCAGTGCTTTTGCAGCCAGTATTCTGGTCACCCGTGAATCCGGTCTTGCATTTCCCACAGTGAAATGCACCCTACAAGAAAGCCAAATTTTCAAATTTAACTATATATACTGTGCTTTCCACAGGCCACATTAGTATAATGGGTAATCTAGGATAGTTAGGCTACTATCTTACCAGTGTGTTATGGCAGGATGAATTGGGTGTGCAGCCACCGTTGTCCACCTGGCACTCATCAATATCATTACAGATCTGATAAAAAAAGGATAAATCTGCTGTTATGCTGTGTATGGCACAAACATCACAGCTTTTTTATTTATTTATTAGAAATTATACAATTTTTCTCTATGAGTATCATTGTAATACTATGTTTTTTTGGACATGCAATTGGAGTACCATGTAAAAATGGTTTATAATACAGTAATCATACTATCACAGTACTAAAATACTTATATATGGGGGTGCTTTAAAATATCTTATTACAATATTAAATAAAGGAGATCTATACATACATTTGAGGTAGTCAAGATTTTTTTATGTTTTTGAAAGAAGTCTCTTATGCTCACCAATGTGCATTTATTTGATCAAAAATACAGTAAAAACAGCAATACTGTGAAATATTAACACATTTCCATATACGCACTTGTTTGTTTGCCTGAGCGTAGTGAACGCCCACACCCTGGATCTCTGGGCCAGAGAAACCTTGTGGACACTTCTCGCATCTGAACCCTGGCGCAGTGTTAATACATCGTACGCCAAAGAAACATTGGTTGAACTGGCACTAAATTGAACAGTGTATAAGGTTAGCTTGATTTATGGTGTTCAACAAAAAATCCTCAGTACTTAGTATAATGACGTTTAAGTCACACAGTTGCACAGCGATCTGTGAAAAGTTCTATAAAACAACAGGAAAATTACCTTAGAACCTACATAACAGTTTAAACAATAATTAATCTAATAAAACCCCTATTGAAACCCTGATGAAATGTTAATAAATCATTATGTGTTCCTGACTGAGTTTTATTGTTCATCAATTAAGTAGAAAACTTTGTCAGATGTGTTGAACAGTCTGAGCTAGTAGGTATACTTCAGTGAGTAATGGAAAAACTAAACAGGAAATGATGTGTGGATAGATGAACAAAATAAACAGCAGAACTTGATTCAAGAAAGTCATAAATAATCGTATATGTATAATAACGAACAAGTTGAGGTTATGTTTAGGCCTAGTTTGTTCATATTATTAAATTCTGACTAATGTTTGGGTGTACCAATAACATGGGGGGAAAAAAAAAATCTGAATCTTAAATCTAACCTCGTCTACATCATCACATTGGACTCCATCTCCAGTGTAGCCCTCAGGACAGGGTGCACAGCTCACACCTTCAGCTGTTTTGATACACATGGCTGGCGTAAAACAGACCCCTGGTCCACACTTGGACCGTGTTTTATTTTGTAGTACTGTGTGTTTCACTCCTAATGCATTTGAATATTAACACAACACTTGAGTTCACCTGTCAGACTACCTCAACGTCTTCATTAAAAGCTTCTACTAATTGACTTGTACTTGACTGAGCACAGACATGATTTTTAAATTTTAAAAATGTTTTCTCATTATAACAGTTTATCTTCATAGAAAAAAATCTTACCACTGCATGGAACACACTCCAGGATAGTCTTTCTCAGGTCAGCAGTTTCTTTGGTCTGTTATGAAAACATGCTAATTATTCTCCTGAAGAAACTATAGGGATAGTTCACCCAAACTAAAATGAAAAGTTTGTCGTCATTTATTTACCCTAATTTCGTTGAGTGACTTTTGTAGAACATTTGTAAGAATTTTTCTGGTCACTAATGCTATGAATGAGGAGTTCTATTGACAGGATCAACTAAGTCAGTGAAAAGATCAGACTCAAAAAAGCAATTTGTTCATGAATCCGACACATCAATATTTCTCCCATAGAGAAAAGAAAGTCATACGGGTTTGAACGACATGAAAGTAATTACATGATTAGAGAATTTTTCTTTTTGGGTGAACTCTCCCTTTAAGGAACTATTTTCCCACACAATTTAAAGTTACCTGCTGATCCACCTTCTGTTTCAACTCTTGGATCATTCGCATGAGCTCAACCATTGGGCCAGCTTCCATCTTTGAGGTTGTTCCTGCAGAAATGTAACATAATGATATTTTCTGTACTAGAAGCAAATAATCAATCATTAAAGGGTTGGTTCACCCAAAAATGAAAGTTCTGCCATTCATTACTCACCCTCATGTCATTCCAAAAAAATTTTCATATTCGGAAACTTTATCTTTTTGATAAAATTCGAGAGCTTTCTGTCCCTCCTTTGACAGCCTGTACTAATTTAAAGCTCCAGAAAGGTAGTAAAGAAGACATTATTCAAGTAATATATACGTGACTCCAGTGGTTTAACTTCTATTTTATGAAGCGACGCAAGAGCTTTGTTTGCACAAAAAAATTTATTTACCACTTACAAAATATTAATCTCTAATGCGTGTTAACGCAACAACGTGTTGCTCTCGTGAAAGTCTGCTCTGCTCTCGTGAATGCGCGTTGGAGATTCATATTTTGTAAATAAAGTGGTAAATTATGTTTTTTGCACAAACAAAGCACTTGTGTCGCTTCATAAAATTGAGATTAAACCACTTGGGTCTCATGGATTACTTTTATGATGCCTTTACCACGTTTCTGGGGCTTGAAAGTGTTAGTTGCTTAGGCTGTCAATGGAGGGAATGAAAGCTCTCAGATTTGATTAAAAAGATGAACGAAAGTCTTAAGGGTTTGTAACGCCATGAGTGTGAGTAATTAATGACATCATTTTCACTTTTGGGAAAACTAACCCTTTAACAAAACTATAGCTGTATAAGACTACTAGCCTAGTACAACTAGTAGTTGCACCTAGTAGTTGCAGTGTTTCTCTCTCTTCACTGCAGTCCTGAAGTTCCACGACATTCACAATAGACTCATCGAGCACGAGTCTGAGGTCTGACAGCTTATCCTGTGACACAGGTAGCCTACATGTTTATTCATAGATAATACGTGCTGTATATAAACTCATCAGAACAATGATAAATTATTTGTTCAATATTTTTGGTTGACCTGGCTTGAGGTTGGCAGGGTCTTCAGTGTGACTCGTTTTGGGCCCTGTGGCAGGGATTTAAAGGCCACCGGCACGTCCTGCACTCTCTCCACCAGTCTGCAGTCCACATAGAGAGTCGTGGTGGGGGTGCCCTGCTGCAGCCCACTGAAGTGCAGCAGTATGTGGTGGTGTCGACCATCTGTCAGTGGCACTTTACTGAAATTTGTTGTTCCAACCTTTCCATTGCTTTTCAGATATTTCAAAATGACTGTCAACAGAAAGATTATTTGGTGTACATGTCAAGTATTTATTGAGCCATTGAACACAAAGCACATTGGTGAGCTCTGATCAGACAAACCTTTGTTGAGTTTCCCCTGAACAGTGAAATCAAAATAATCTGTGTTATCTGCAGCATTGAAGATGCGGAAGACTTGTGTTGGAGCTTTGTGATGTGATTTGTTCTGCAGCTGCAGGCTCGCAAGGATAAAAACGTTGTTCATATTCTTTGCCCTTATTCCTCCTTGCAGAAGGTCAGGTAAGCAATCCGGCGACACCAGAAGATCATAAACTGAAAAATGTGCATTTTTGTCAACATATTTGCATTTGGTACTAATGCTTTTTGATTCATTTGTGTACACTCGTTCATTTCATATGGTTCCATAAAGAACCTTTAACATCCATAGAACCTTTCAATTGTACAAAAGGTTTTTCTTGGAAAAAGGTTCTTCAGATTATGTAAAGTTATAAATAATAATAGTTATAAAGTTCCTTAAAATGCAAAGCATTATTCAATGTGTTGTTTACGTAATTTCCACTGAAACAGAAAGACAAGGCGGGACATATCGATAAGCTCCTTCCCTTTTTTTAAATAGCCAATAGCGTTTCATTTAAATATCACAGGCAAGCCAGAGCCATTGCGCTCGGTAGAGTTCCAGTTTCCTCCTAATCTCTAACCAATACTCCTCTTAATCTCCACCATGTCGCTTTAAAATACAGCATTCTGTGCAGAATTCAAATAGGTCGATGCGTTTTCTGGTATGCGCCGAATCTCGCATATGATCCGCTCTGTGCTACCGTGTCTCTGGACCGGAGCAGACTTTGTGCGCGCTACAGCCATTCTCGGGACACTGACCCGAAACCAGACTTCATTTTCCCCAAAGGAAAGCATATTTACACTGTCTGAATCGTTCCCTATCCCTTATAGTGCACTATGTGCCATTCACCATGTAGAAAATAGCAAATGTGTGAACAAGTGACCAATTTTAGCTGCAGCTTCAATGTATATTTATAGTGTACGGGGCGGGTCCCTTTAGAGAGCATTTGATTGGACAGAAAATATAATGAGAAGCTGAAGTGCAGAGTGATGTCATCAAAATCATTGATCCATACTGGTGGAAGTGAGAGACTCTAAGTTTTGAATGCTTGTATCTTCTAAATGTGAATTGTGTCATTGTTTTGGAGCACACTACCTTAGAGATAATAGTAAGGCTAACATATTCATACTAAAAGCCAAAGAAATTTTGATTTCATGGGGACTTTAAATGTTTTTCACATTAAAAAAATGGTTTTAAGAGCATCATAAATGTAATTGGACTTTTTTGCATTTTCTCTGTGCAGGAAAGCTCAGGAAAGCAACAAATGTGGTCATTGGCAGTTTTCACTTGTGTGTGACTAATGGTCATTTTATATAGTGTTCAGATCGTTCAGATTTGTTAATCACACTGCATGCTGGGGGAATTCCAGACAATTTATGACATTTATGGAGTGATGCACTGTAAAAGTGACACACTTTCTACTTCAACATCACATTTAATTCAATGAAGAATCACTTGATGATTCTTTGTAATTATTTGTGAAACTATAAATAATGCAAAAATTAAAATGACTAGAATCATAAAGAAATTCGGTTTAACTTGCACTGTAAAATAAGTTGTTGCATTAAATTTTTAAGTATAATCAACTTGGATGTTTAAGTCATTTAAACTAAAATTACATTAAACTGACTTAAAAATTAGCTTAATCTTGCATAACTTATGAAAAAAGTTGAAAATTACTTAACTTATTTTGATGAGTTAAAGCAATGTAAAAACATATGTTGTCATAACTTATTGATAATATAATGTTTTACAGTGTACAAATGGTTAAATATAAGGTTTAAAAACTTACCAATTCCTTGAGTTTTCACTGTATCAAGGAGTTGTAAAATTAACTGTAAACTGAATATGATTCTTGTCCAAATACCCATTGTGGATTTATTTAGTCACAAATCCAGTAAAAGTGTTCCACCCTTATTCCTGGAAAAGTCGTTTCTGCTCTGAACCCAATTCAGGCTTGACCAGTAGCCGTCAAAACAGAAATGTCTGTTCCCTGCAGATCAACGAGAACCAGACTGTTGCTCAAGTGATTTAAACTTTTCAGATGTCTCTCTCTATATAAGGTGTGACCAAGTACCTCCTCCAGAATGCTTCTGTGCTTTAACCGGAATGTAGCCATATTGTCAGATCAAAACCTTCCCAAAAAGCTCTTTGTTAATAATGGTAAACGATGGGAGGATATGCTTTGGTTTTTTGCCAGTCCCAGTGTACAGCTGCTTAAAGGAAGCAATGAATATGTGCTTAAAAAAAAAAGTTTGTTCTTGATTTTACATTTATCATTTTCATTTAAACTTTATTTGAAAGTGGCAACTTAGGATGTTTACACAGAAATAATCATGGCATACTTTAAACTTCACCCATATTTCATCCAAAAATGAAGATTCTGTCATAATTTTCTCACCCTCAAGTTGTTACAAACATGTACGAATTTCTTTCTTCTGCTGAACACAAAAGAAAATATTTTGAAGAATATGGATTACCAAACAGTTGATGGGCCCATTGACTTCCATTGTGTTTTTTTTTTTTCATACTATGGAAGTCAAAAGGGAATTCAACTGTTTGGTGATCCTATTCTTCAAAATATCTTATCTTGTGTTCAGCAGATGAAAGAAATTCATACATGTTTGGAACAACTTGAGGGTGAGTAAATGATGACAGAATTTTCATTTTTAGGTGAACTATCCCTTTAACAATCTGATTGCCTTTAACCAAACAATCTGTCCTGCCAAAAAAAAAAAAAAAAAAAAAAAAAAACAGGAATAATCTGGCTTGACGTGTCTCTGCTGAGTCTTGCAAGTTTGAGTGTTACGGCAGATGAGTTATGGAAAAACAATTCTAAAGCTTCATATGAATGAAAGAGTTTACCACATTAACTCTACAATTGCCTGTAGCCTATTGTATTCTGCAGCCTCTCAAAATAAATCTATAAGCACAAGTTTTAATTCACTTTTGTAAAAGTAGAAAAGAAAAAACAAGCTCACACCAGTGGTCAAGCTGGTGTTTGGAATATGGCAGCTGGTTTGTTGCTGGTAGCTAGTTAACTTTAGCCCAACATCTTAACCAAGGTGGTATTGCTAAGCAAGTTCACCCAAAAAAAAAAATTATACCATAATTTACTCACCCTCAAGACATCCAAGGTGTGTATGACTTTCTTCTTTCAGACGAACACAATCAGAGTAATATTTGAAAATATCCTGGCTCTTCCAAGCTTTATAATGGTAGTGAATGGGGGGGGGGATTTTGAAGCCCCAAAAAATGCATCCATTCATCATGAAAAATAATCCATATGGCTCCAGGGGGTTAATAAATGCCTTCTGAAGCGATCATGGGTTTTTGTAAGAAAAATATCCATATTTAAAACTTTAATATTAGCCATAATAACTAGCTTCCGACAGACAGCCATACACAGCGATTTATGACGCATGACGCAATGACGAACGTGGAAGGGCAGGGGATAGAGCAAAACAAATAAACAGTCACAAATTAGAAGTCTAAAGCGAGAATTTTTAAAGACATCATACATCTGACATCATACATCTGACGTCATACATCGCGTCAGAGGTTACTCTTGTGACGCAAGCCGACTTGCACAGTTTGTGTAGGGTCATCTGCCGGAAGCTAGTTATTAGTGATATATATATATTTTTTATTCTTACACAAACACATCTCTTTGCTTCAGAAGGCCTTTATTAACCATAATTTATATATGGTTAACCATATTAGCCATAATGGATTACTTTTATGATGGATGGATGCGTTTTTTGAGGGGGCTTCAAAAATCTCGTTTCTCGTTCTCGTTTTTTATGGAATACTGTGAATGTGCCATAACGTGCCCTGATAAACCAAAATAACTTCCCATCTCACCTGCAATGACATCTCTTCTGTTCTCTGATGACGAATTTACTGGCGCAAGGGCGGGATAACCTGTCACTGACATATCACAGCAATAGCAAACCACAATAATCCCATCAAGTCCTACCCTACATTTTATGTTCAAAAAGCCAACTTCCATTTCATGCTGACTTTAAAAAAATACCTTTTATACTCTCGACTATACAGTAGTTTTGTGATTCATCTAACTCCTCCAGGCTTAGCCTAAATATGTAAAAGTATATTCAACCTTTTTTTTTTGCATTATAATTTTACAAAATTAAATTTTGATTTTAAAGGTGCAAAATAAAAGTATTCTGTTCACAAGAAATATTTACCTGGATTTTATTTTTTTGTTTCACATATTTATCATGTATGAGACTTTATCTCTATTTATTTATTTAGTTTTATTAATATATTTTTGTTGTAAAAAAATTAAATAATAATAATATTTGTTTATTGTTTGTTTGTTTGTAAGGAAATCAGCCCAACTTTTTCGGTTTCCACGATCCATAAATGTATTTCATCAAACATTTGCAGGGTGAAGTTGTCACCTAGCACCCTGGGATGATGTTCATATTGCAAACAAACATGGCGGAACCCATGGAGCTGCAGCTGCTCTGCTGGGGAGGAGACTGGGATCTGCCGTCAGTGCACACAGACTCCCTCGTCGTGCTGGTAACTACACGGGTTATGTTAACGCTTGTTTTAAATATATAATCACAATGCAGTATTTAATCAAGAATGCCGATGCCTTTTTTGATAAACCTGTCCTAGGGTCCGGATAGCTTTATCAAGCACTGTCAAGAGTCACTTTGATAAATGAAATTGTCGCTACACTAATACGCCAGTTCAGTTGTAAACTGATGCATCCGTTACAGTCGCTGTCATGCAGAAAGGATTTCGACTGAATTGCGTTGCATTGGTTTGAGTGGTTGATGATAGTAAGCTAATATGTGTCGTACAGCTCCGGTTTTTATTTCTTGAAGGTCAGAGGAATAATGCTGATAGGATCTGAAGGGTATGGGATCTTTTTACTCGCTTTTCACTTAGAATAGAAATTGTATACAGTGCTTGTGTTTTGTGCTGGAGTACAGCTTTTCTTGTTTGTTTTTGCAGCTGCTTAAATCCTGCGTTCTGATAACACTTTGCATAAATGCATAATAAAAGTCCTAGTTCCAATATAGCGCTAAAGATGATTATCAATATTTAACCGTAAATCAGTCATCTATTCATCTGACATGTTTTTATTGTTCTTTTATAGGCTTATGCAAAGTTTGCTGGCGCAAAGCTTGCGGTAAAGTCTGTTGACTGGACGTGGAGGACTATTACAGGTCAGATAAAGGACTTTTTTGTAGTCATGGTGTGAGAGCATGTTTAATGTAGGGAAAGTCTGGAATGGAGCCATACGCATCCATAGTTTTCCAAATGTAATATTGTGAATGCTAATCATTGCTGAAATGCGTAAAGGGGTGAGCAGCATTTTCTAATGGTAGGCTGCAGTGACACATTTCTCTTTCCACAGCATCTGTGCCACAACTATATTATGAGGGATCCACAGTCACAGAACCAACACAAATTCTAAACTTCCTACGAAAACAGGTAGAAATCCATATCTGTTTACAGATTTGCTTCTTTTTGTGTAACATAAGTGGGGATATTTTACAGTTTGTCAGTCATTGTCGCAGAAGAACTCGGATGAATCCTGAACCCCGATGCAAAATTTATTTTTGCAAGCTGACTGTACATTATTACACAGCTTTACCTAATACATTCATTCATACATACATGAACATAACATATTTATTTCAATGTATTTATATGTGATTAGCTACAGTTTATTTTCTATATTTGGGCATTCAAAAATATTTGACCATAGAATTTCACAAATAACTAATCGGAATCGAGTTTTTCAGACAGCCAACTTTTTTTTGTAAAAATATATTGGAATATACATAAAATTGTAAATTATAAAAAGTATCAGCATATCCCCCTACCCCCACCCAAATAACAATTAACAAAAAAAAAAAAAAAAAGAAAACAAATAATGCATGGTATATTTGTGACACCATTCCAAATCTTTTAATAAAGGTATAAATACAACAGTAAATTATAATTATAATGAAGGACAGCAGTAAAAAATAAATAATAATAAATAAAAAGAGTCAATAAACATTTTCCCGTAATCCACACAGAGTTTCAATGCCGACTATGAGTTGACAGCCAAGCAAGGGGCAGATACAATGGCTTACATTGCACTACTGGAGGAAAAGCTGCTGCCAGCACTGGTATTTTATCTGCAATTCACATACTGATTTAAAATTCCTGATCCTCATAATGATGATTGCATGAATTAAGTGTTGATTTGTGTTTTTAATTTGTAGCTGCACACATTCTGGGTGGACGCAGAGAACTATGCTAACCTGACCCGGCCCTGGTTTACGTCACATTCCCCGTTCCCCCTCAACTTCTTTGTACCGGGTCGACAGGCCAGTTTGGCTTTGTCTCGCATCTTACTGACCAAAGCAGAGTCGCCATTGCTAAACATCACAGAGGTGGAGGGAAAGGTATGAGAAAACAGATCCATAATTATGTACGATCATAATTCTTACCTCACTTACTGAGTCTCATGCATAGCATTGGATTGATCTATGGAAATGTCTGTGGTTGCGTTGTGAGATGGAAAACAGTTTCTCTCTCAGCCCTCATGAGCAAATCTGTGGATTGTAGAAACCTGAGGATCATGAAATATGTTACACAATGAATATGCTATTGTAGTTATTCCATCCCTCATAATAATGAATATAAAAATTGTATGGTTAGTAATAGATTTTCTTTTAGATCTACAGTGAAGCCAAAGAGTGCCTGAATTTGCTCTCCCACAGACTTGGGAACTTCCGCTTCTTCTTTGGAGACACGTGAGTTTTTCATTTCTTTTATCCTATAATATTTATATCCCTCTTTAAAGGGATAGTTCACCCAAAAATGAAAATTGTCAACATTTACTCGCCTTTCTTTCTTACTGTATGACTTTCAAGGAACATAAAAGAAGATATTTTGAGAAAGGCCCTGATTTACTCACAGCTAAGTTCTTTTTCAATCTTCGCTTAGAGGTTAAAAAAAGAAGTTCAAAATACCTGAGCAGCGTTGTACTGTTAGTGAACATCCCGATCTGCTTAGAGCTGCGTTTAGATGATTATGTTAATATGTGCTCCATGCTTTTCTCTTTATAACAAAAATCACAGTGGTCAGAAGACAGCTGTTAAGAAAGCATCCGATTATAACGATGTAGATATGTTTGCACATGCTCTGCAATTTGGTCGGTGATGTCACATTTATTTATATAGCACTTTATACAATAGATTGCTGTAAAGCAAGCAGCTTTGCAGTATTAAAGGCGTCCTATTATACCCTTTTACGAAGTCTTGATTTTGTTTTGTTTATGCTTTCATGCTTGATTGTTTTAAAAAAAACAACATTATTTTTCACACGTTTTACATTATTACAGCACCTCTCTCCCTAGTCTGGCATGAACACATTGTTTATTTCCCGTTTCAATTAAGCCCTTCCTTCCGAAATATGAAATGTCTGTGATTGACCTGTTCGGGAAATGTCACGCCCTTCATAACCACGAGCTCTACTCAGATGTAAATATTAAGGATGGCGTCAGTTTGTTTCAAACCAATTCAAGCTTGATTCAGACTTAAGAATGGTAAGAAACAAAACCATGATTCATTTTCCTAAGGGGTGGTGAACTGTTTTACAAAAGCAAGAGCTTACAAAGGCTAAAGTAAACACAATATCAACACTAATGTTGGCTAGCAGGCGAGTGGAGCCAAACCGCTTTGCCCTTTGTTTACATTGAGGCAACAACATTAAACTTATAATTGGAACTGTTAATAGAAAACGCAACTATAAATAATAAGACAAACTTACAAGTTGTGATCCACAAGCAACAGATTTTCCTGATCAAGTGTAAACTGATCTGTTTCAGGAGAAGCTTTTGTGCGTAGCTTGCATTGTACTCTCTTAATTTCTGGAAGTTGTCCTCCGTAAAATGTGCAGCACACAGACAAATGTTCGGGTTATAATGTTCAGGAACAGTGTTTAAAATACATTTTAACCACTCTTAAGTTCGTCAGCCTTAGGAAGGTCAGACTAATGAGTTTTGGAAACAGGGTGGAAAAAACAGGATCTCTTTGACATGGCGACAACACTGTCTTCTCTAACGCAACTCAACCAGGCCTTTTCCCCTTTTTTTGCATATTCCGTGGGCTGAGATTATTTATATGAGGAACATTGTGACTTCAAAAGATCCGGAAAAAACACGTTGTAGTCAAAAGTTCTTGACTCGTTGTAGTCGGAAAGTGGATGCTGTTAAATAAAATATCTCCCTTTGGAGTGGACTCTGAACATTGTAACCTTTTTTGATATTTTTTTATGCTCAAACAGCAACATTACACACTAACTAAAGTTGAAAAAGTGAAATAGCATAATAAGACCCCTTTAAACATGAAAAACAGTGTTAGTTTTGCTTTCAATTAGAATAACAATTCAATTCCTACTATAAAGCAGCTCTCAAGTGTATTCATATTTTAACTTGTGTCTGACCGTGACAGACTGAACAAAATAAATGAACCGAAGATTTCCACTCAAAAGAAGGCGGAGCCTCTTTTGAGCCTCAGATCCTCAGGAAGTCAATGACCTACAAAACAATTATTTTAAATTGTTTTTACTGTATTTTTGATTTTGAAAACATAAAAATCCTAATGACCCCAAACTTTTGTACAGTAGTGTATAACTTAAATGTAATCATCTTTGCGTGTCAGTCTGAAGTTCCCCATGTTTTCTATTTGCTAGGCCTACAAGCCTGGACGCCTTTGTATTTGGCCACATTGCCCCTCTTATTAAAGCTCCTCTGCCCAGTGGGCAGCTTCAGAAGCACCTGAACCAACTTGATAACCTCTGCCAGTTCTGCAACACCATCCTTAAAAACTACTTTACCGATGCCACCACTGAGAAGAGAATGGACTGTAAGTAGTCAGCCCCTATAGTACTATATTAATAACACAAAAAAAATAGTATTGGTCCTGCTCTGTTCTCTTACTTTATCTCAACTTCCATTTGTTTGCTGTTGAATTATATAGAATTAAATCATTTAACCAGACATTCATGATTCATCACCTTTCCATTGCTTTCAACCCGAGACATTTGGCTCAAAGCAGATGCTAAAAGACAGTTTAATAACAGCATGGTCTTGGGCCTTGTGGCTATGTCTCTTTGGCTGTACTCTGATTCTACTAATCTTTCTCACATGTGCGTAAAAACATCTGCTTTTCTCCAGAATCAGTGTCCTTTCGTCTTTTCTTTTCTTTATCTCTGCCCTCTTGCTAGGTTCACCAACTGCTACCCATGATCCTGTCGATGCAAACCTCCAGAAACTGACACAACTTGTTAACAAAGAGTCCAACCTTATTGAAAAGGTCTTGGCTAGATCTGCTCATTCACTTCTGAATTTAATGTCTTTAGAAATTACAGTACATGGTCAAAAGTATGTGGATGCCCAAACAGTTTTTCCACTATGTATTGAAACATGCATGTTGGTATTTTCTCCTATTTGGAATTGTATATACAAGAGCATAAGTAATGTCAGACACAAATATTGAGTAATGTGGTCTGGCTCACAGTTGATGTCCCAGTTCATCCTAAAGGTGTTCAATGGGGTTCAGGGCTAGTCCAGGCCAGTCAAAGGCGTCCAACCTGAACCGTTTATTCACTTGCTCTTTACACAGGGGCATTTCATGCTGAAACAGAAAAGTCATTCAGCATTCTGCTGAAAATGTTTGTCATAAGATATAAAATGTGTATGATGTGTAAAAAGATTTTCACAATTATAACAGGAAAAGACTGTAATAGATCTAATAGGAAATTTCATGTACAATTTTTGGATGTGAAAAAGAACTAGTCTTATAATTTACATTGAAAAAAACATAAATTGACATTCCCAGAATTCTCTGTGACAGCTCACATGATGATTTTTCATTGAAATAACTATTTCTAGTTTCTAGGTTAATTATAACTAGTTTCTTTTTAGTTTTTTCTTATCAGTTATTTATATATCAGTAGGGTTTTGTTACATCCTTATGACCCCATGATGGTGATTTGTATTTGAGCTACTTGAAGTTACTTAAGTTGTGATGAACATTGATTCATCATATGTCTTTCTCTTTACCACTGTTTTTAAGGTTTTTGTCTCCATATTATAAAGGTTAAAAAAAAAGATTTTAATAATTCGTTATATTAAAGGGATAGTTCACCCAAAGAACAATTCTGTCATCATTTACTAATCCTCAAGATGTTCCAAACCAGTATGAATTTCTGTCTTCTGCTGAACACAAAAGAAGATATTTTGAAGAATATGTTTAACGAAATAGTTGATGGGCCCCATTGACTTCCTTAGTATTCTTCAAAATATCTTCTTTGGAGCAGGTTTGGAAACACTTCAGGGAGAGTAAATGATGACAGAATTTTCATTTTTGAGTGAAATAACATTGTTTTAGCTGAGGAAATATATATTTTTTAATTATGTTCAGTCTGTAAAACAGGTCCAGTTACGCATTTATGGTTCCCTGAGAAGGGGAACGAGACACTGTGTCCTCTAGGACACTATAGGGGATGCCTCAAACGTGACTGGAATCTGAAGCATGTGTATAAACGCGACAATGTCATTTGCCGACGACAATCCATGATGTCACTAACTATGCAACCGTGTACATGTGCACCTGTATTAGACAACACCAAATTTTTGTCTGAAGGAGACGTAGACAGGCAGGCCTGATGCATGGCAATGAGACACAGTGTCTCATTCCCCTTCTCAGGGAACCATGGTTACATGCGTAACCTGAGACATTCCCTTTCGAATGGGAACTCGGACTAGAACACTATGGGGAACAAATGCCCCCTCTGCAATGCTGAGAGAATGACTGCCTAATTGGCTGTGACAAACACAAATGAGGTCTGATTCCCGTATTCAGGTCTGACACAGAACTGTCAGTGACACTATTCCCTACGGCCACCACCCAAGCTCTAAGCCCTGAGAATGGTGGATCTCAAAGGTCAGGTAATGCCAACCTCTTTGTCAGACATTATCTTTAGGGGAATATTGGCACAGGGAAACAATGTTTCCCCTGTCTGTCAATCACAACCTAACCTAACGCTGTGATGAGCTGTCTTTAAAGTTGAGTATGGTTTGGCCTCCTCTCGCTGTAGAGTCATTCTGCTGAGGCCTTCACTTTCCTGTGATCCATCTGGACAGTGATATCAAGTGTATCGGCTCTCTGTGTGGCGCTGTGATAAGCTGTCTTTAAGGTTGAGTATGGTTTGGCCTTCTCTCATTCTAGAGAATCGTTCTTCTGAGGCCTCCGCTCACCTAAGCTCCGTCTAGACAGACATCAAGTGTGTCGGCACTCTGTGGGTCATTGTGATAAGCTGTCCTTAAGGTGGAGTGTAGTTTGGCTTCCTCTCACTTTAAAGAGTCGTTCTGCTGAGGCCTCCGCTCACCTGAGCTCTAGCTAGACAGTAACATCAAGTGTGTTGGCCATCTGTGAGGCTGCCTTGGTAAACTGTCTTTGAGGTTGAGTATGGTCGTTCTCCTGAGGCCTCCACTCTTCTGAGCTCTATTTAGGCAGCGACATCTACCTCCAAGGTAAGGTGAGTTGCCTTCCACCTCTGTGTGGGTTCCCTTAAGAAACGGGTAGCTCCCTTATGATAACCCTTTATGATAAACTAGGGGCAGCCACTTCCTTTTAAGGGGCTTTACTAGGCGGCTCCCATTTTGATTTGCTGAAGTTTCAAAGTCGCAGCTGCTTCCCCCCTGATTTGGGGTTATATAAGCAGACGACTCCCTTGTGGTAATGAAGTCGTAGCTGCCTCCCCCAGATTCAGAATTGGGGTCCCTGAAGCAGGAGGCTCCTTTATTTATCTCCCTTCCCTGTTTCGGATTCTTTAATAACAGCTTCCCTGAAATGCAAACTTTAGCATATTTGCAAGATCGTAACTGCCTCCACCTATAGTGGGTTATTAAGCAGGCAGCTCCCTGCTTTAATTTTGCATCCAATTCCTCCGATTTAGATCCAGAAAATTAATCAGTAGCAGTACCAGAGCTAGCAAGAGGAACTTAAACAAAAAATATTCCTATTTAGCGACTCCTGCACTCTGCTTACAACCTCCGCCTTCGATCCCACCTTAACACAATGGCCTGTTTCAGTTAAAATGCCAGATTCTGCCACTATAAAAGAATCATATGAGAACAGCCATGAATGCAATGTTATGAGTGCCTTCAACTCCCTCGAGAGCTGAATGCTCTTGTGTAAATGCTAACTACCATCCCTCAGGAAAGAACAGAAAGACAAAGCTCCTTACCTGTCTCGGCAGATATTTTTGCTAATGCATCCTACCAAGCACATTCCAGCCTCCTCGACGAGTCGAAGGCATTCCACCCAAAAGGACGTCCCTCATCCGTAGAGATTAGGGATGACGCGAATGGAGATTTTCATTGAGAAATCCTCACAATGCATGCATTCAGCTCCCTAGAGAACTAAACATGCATACTCTCCATTCATGGACTCATCAAACCCTCATTACTCAAAACTCACTAGACGCACATGCTTCCTGAAAAACTGCTTGGCAGAGTTTTTCTTCATGATATTCACGTTCACACGTACGCAAACAAACCGATCCAGAAGACAAGAAATTGATGACGGCTAATACAGGTGCCCTTTATACTTTATACCCTTTATACCGTCACGGACTGTTGTCGGCCAATGACATTGTCGTGCTTAAACGCGTGCTTCAGACACACGATCACACTAGAGGCGTTCCCCATAGTGTCCTATAGAGGACGCAGTGCGAGTTCCCATTTGAATGGGAACTTAAAATGTTAATACCATATTCTTAAAGTAAAGTTCTGCCGAACACAGCTAATGTGTGTTTACCGTAAATTTCACCGTTGTATGGCTGTATTCGTAATTTTATTAACCTGCTGGTTATGGTGTATTAATGCTGCTGAAATACAAACAAGAGGGTGTCCGCATACTTTTGGTCATGTGATGAATCTCATATCTTACACATCTTTTAAAATTGACACTTGTCCTGTGAGTCTTATCTTTATATGTTTTCATGTCACAGATGGATGACAATCTTCGTAGCAGTCCGCAGCACAGATCGCACAGACATGAGGCCAAACCCTCGGCTATGGCCAGCGAGAGGAGCTCAACCTGAAAACCCTATCTAAGCACTGACTTTACCATTATTTATTTATTTTCCCATGGAAATTGAAATAATTTCCAAATTTAATATTTAAAATCTAACACACTGATGGGGTCATAATAAATTAATGCTAGTTTTTCATAATGAAGTTGCTGAAATGTCAAATTTTGTAATACAACACCATAAAGGGCTTGTTAAATGGGCAGTCATCATCTAATGTATGAAAGAATCATTAGTACATGTGGCAACTACATACATTATAAAAAGGAAAATGCTGACAATTGATATCTTGCGATACAAATTTGATTATTTAAAGGAGATGTAGCTTTTAGTTCAGTTGCATTGCTCTTGCTCCTGGCTGTCTTTGGCTTTCTCTTCAAATAATAATTATATAGGGAACATTGAATGCACAAGCTTGCTTTCTAAATGCAAAGGCTTTATGTATAAGTTTTATTTTTTCAATCCTGCCCAAACACAATTACAGGTATATTATAAGCTTTACGGTTTTTAGACTGTTTCAGCTTTTATTTCATCATAGTGTTGTTTAAAATCAAATTAGGATTTAAAATTTTTACATCTTAAAGGTTCACAAGTTACTTTAGTGCATATGGCAGGTGAAATATCATGCATGTATTGGCATTGTGCCTCATTACTGCATAACTTTCTCTTATTTTAAATGATCTTTCCATTTCTCTCACTTGATTATGTAACCTTCACATTCTTGACTTTTGGTGCTAAGGGATCTTGAAATCTGATTGTGTGTACTGTGTATACATTTATTGTTCTTCAAATTCCTCGGGAGGTTTTGTGCATCCAAGGAATGCCTTAAAAGTCTAGTGCTGTGTCATGCCATCTCACCTGACTTTATTTTTGATGTAATCATTATTCATTGTCTCTCAAGAAATTGTATATTTCTAAATATATTAGTGTACAGCAATGTTCAAATATATGTATATATAAGTGCAAGAAAGTAAAATTCTTTGAAATAGACAATTTAAAATGTTTATCTTATTATGCTGATACATTTATGTGTTTACACCAAATGTAAAACCCTCAACATTTTTTATTTGTATAGTGGAAAGTACATCCTGATGTAACTTAAGAACTCATTTATGCTCTTTGAATGAACAATAGTAACAAATTGCACAACTTTCCGTGCATTCATCATTTAAATGTGGCAGTAATAGAGAGACAGCTGTAGGGCTGCTGTTTGGATGTCACATGAAAGCTATTACAACTCACCACTCCCCAAATATTCACATTCCCTCAACAAAATGGGAAAGACAGGAGATATGCTGTCCCTTTCCCCCTGTCTTTACCAAATTAAAGAAATGTAAATTTCATCTATGACATACAGCTGGAGATGAGAGGGTTTAATAATACAGCGCAGACAAAAAAAAAAAAAAAATATATATATATGGTCAGTACGATTTTTTTATACTTTTATTTATACATCTTTACAATCAAATAAATCCTGTTCTTTAGAATTTTATTTTCATCAAAAAAATCCAAAAACACACTTTCCCAATAAAATTACCAGCACAACTGTTTTCAACACTGATACTAATACGAAATGTTTCTTGAGCAGCAGATCAGCATATTAGAATGATTTCTGATGGATCATGTGACACTGAAGACGAGTAATGACTGCTTTGCCATTTTAATATATTAAAATAGAAAATGGTTATTTTAAATTGTATTAATATTTCACAATATTATGGATTTTGTTGTAATTTTGATCAAATAAATTCAACATGAGACATTTCAAAAACATTAAAAAAAAATCTTACAGACACCAAACTTTTGAATGGTATTGAACGATATACAGTATATTTAATTCATATATAATCTTAATTCATCTATGATCTTAATTCTTTATTAAAACATTTCTAATGGTAAAACCTTTAAATCAATCGAGTCATTCTCAGAAATACAAATAAATATACAAGCAGACTAATTTATACCACTACTACAACAGAGGACTGAAATTGAAAAATGTGAAAGAATAATTTACAAAATGGATACCAAACAAAGTGCAATCCCTACAGTATGCAGCCATTAAAGATAACAAATATGGTTAAAATGTATTTTCTCTTATGCAAGTGTTGATTTTGACTTGATAGTGGAGCTTTCAGAGTGAAAAATTACAACAAATAAATTAAAAATACACCCATGATACTCAAATGATCCATTGTAAGTGAAAACTAAAATCAGTCTATTTACTTTACTGGAATTTTACCTTTGGTTAGTTTTTGATTAAGTGTGATCGAGCAACAATTTTAAATAGAAACTGAATGGAAATAACCTTTTCCTACCAAATCATGAAAATAAACTAAGCCACAGAAATATATGAGGGAGAATTCAGCTATGAAAGTCTATTATTAGCTTTGCCAAAATCTGTTTTATTCAAACAACCTGAAAGCCTGTAGCTTCCGAAATAAATACACTGACACTGAATATAAATGTCTGCACATCATGTGATCCAGGGGTACAACATATATGACGAGCAACAAAACTGGTCGCATGCACTTTCTGTTTAATATATACAAAAACAACGCAACAGCTCCACAAAACTAGTTTCTGGAGGGATTTAAAAGCACAGCTTCAAAAACAGTCCTTCCTTTCACAAAATGTAACATTTCTCATAATCTCTTCAGTCACACCATATCAATAAACTGAGCACAATATGGTTTCATTTCCTATTAAGAAAGATTCACTTGATTCATATACTGTCGCACAACCAAACCAAGAGCACTAATACTTGAGTCATGTAAACTAGCAGTGCTTAACAAACTCCGGCACCTCCATGCTCATTTTCAGCTCTAGATTCCCCGGCTGCTCTAGGACAAACACAGGGTGGCAGGGCTCTGTGAAGGTGTGCTGAAAAGTGCCCAAGAGCTGCCCGTTCTGAGCATTGAAGAAGAAGAGCCGACCCTGACTGTAGTCCAGCAGAGTGCCGATCCGCGCAGGCATGTCCACAACAAAGATGTCAGACTCCACACGGTCATGAAGTAGTTCAAATCTGCAGCTGGTGAGAAGACGGGTTAATACAACACATTCAATATATCAAATAATGAACTTTCTATTCATCAAAGAATCCAAAAAAAAAAAATATTTGCATCATGGATCAAATCAGCATATAGTATTAGAATGATTTCTGAAGAATCATATGACAGTGAAGACTGTGAAGAATGATGCTGAAAATTCAGTTTTGCCATCAGAAATAAATGACAGTAACACAACATTACAGTTTTTACTGTATTTTTGATCAAATAAATGCAGCCTTGAGAGACTTCTTTCAAAAATATATAAAAAAAATCTCTTTTGAAAGGTAGTGTATATGCAATGTGAACATTGATTCCATCAATACCCTTTTCTGAATTTTTTTTTTTGTCATCCATTTATTCCAGAACCAAAAGTGTCTGATAATAATAGGGACACTACTGATATTCAACTGGCCATGTGATCTCACCAGTTATGTAGAATAAAAGAGCTTTTTTTTCTAGGCCACAGTCTTCATCTCAGATGTACATGTATGTCACTTTTCTAAGTATGAACCTTTGGGGAAAATTACTTTACAGTGTTGTCAATTAAAAAAAAAATTCTGATTTAAAAGACTTGGTTTCATTGAAAAGCATCTGTTGTGCTCACATTTTGTGCAGATGTACTCCCAATGGCTGGGATTTGACAAACTCTAACATCATACAAAATATACAGTACCTTCATAGTAGTGGACCTGGGATTTTTAGAAGTAGGCCTACACAAGACTTTTTTTATGCGTATTTAATGGAAGACTAAGAGAACTTTTTTAATGAGAGAACAGATTTAATGAGAGATTTTTTTTTTTATCTTTTTGAAGGCTCAAGTTAATTTACCTCCCTGATTGCCAAAACGCCTTAATTACAGTGTTTCCACAGTTTGGAATGCAGCTCCAAATGTCCTACCAGCTTGTTTATTTAAACCGAAAAGAGCAAATAAAAAAATAAAAAAAATATTTTTTCTGCTGGAAAGACTTTTAAATGTTACTGTTCTAAATAAATGTTCTATGACCTTTGTATCTAATCCTTTTTGGAATAATGAAACACATGAACAAATACATGCAACTGCATCACATGAATGGTATACCTTATAGATGTAGGTACACAGTGCAGACACCAGGAGGCCCTGTTCTCCCCCAGTGTGCTGGTTAGTGATACAGTTTGATATGCCACACCGATGCGGTAGGCTTTGCACCTTGACACCTCTGTTTCCCAGTAGTAATATCCAAGAGAAGGCAAAAGCTCACCCATAACAGATGGACATCTAGGAACAAGTACAAAAAAAAGAGAACATGCATTTGCTGCAACTTACGACATTTGTAAAACAGTATGTGGTGGATCACAAATCTGAAACCAAAACATGAACAGCATATATTGTGCAATTTGACAATAAATGGTTGTTTTGTCTGCATAAAACTATGTATCTACAGCGGTAGATTTGTAATGGTGATAACTATTGCACTGAGGTACTTACTCTATGATTGAGGACATTTTACTGTAGGTGTCTTGTGGGTATTCTACCGAGTTCCTGTCCTCTGAAACCTCCAGGACTGAGTTGGCCGTTTCACTGAGGAAGCGGAACCTTGTACCTTAAAAAATAACAACATTCACTAGTCACCAAAAAAAACAGCACAAATAAAATGCAAGAATTTTGTTACAATTGTGATGCTGTCAAACTAACTAAAGGTGTTTGTCAGATTAGTGAAATTTCATGGGCAACAAAAAGTCCATTGTAAATAGTGTAGTGATGGATGAAGCACGGCTCACACAGAAGTCACTTTCAAACCAAGCAGCTTTCTGTCGATCAACACGGCCAATCCATCTGACCAACTTTAAAAATCGGGAAATCTTTCACCCTCACACAAAATTTGCATGAATTCCTATTGCAATTACTGGATTTCGCCCATGAAAACCCGCCGAACAACAGGGCACATGTCAGACTTATGATGTAATAGCGTGAATCTGACCTCTGGTTGAGATAAGGGCCGCCTCGCTCTGCTCACTGGCTCCTCCGGCATTCACTGATTTGATGTAGAAGAGGTAATTTTCATTGGGCTGAAGGAGGACCCTCTGCTCATAGCCTTTTATCCCTGATATGGATCTGTGTATGGAGACAGTTTTCAATAAGTGCAGTTTTACCCTCTGTAATGCTCTGATGTGCACCCTTGAGGAATCATTGGAAACTGTGTTCAATGGATTCAGTGTACAAGCTCTTAGTGAAATATACTACATTAAATATTAACATTAAATGCTACTGATGGCAATTAATGAGTATATGTAATACCACAGAGAAGACATTTGGTGTAAATATATATATATATATACATTTCACCAATAAAGTCAGAATAAATGGGAAATTGTGACTAATTTTTCTGTACTAATGTGACAATATCTGAAAGAAATGGCTGCTCGAACAAGAATTGATTGGATGGTTGTATTTCCGGGGGAATTAAAGCTCCTATTAAGAAATGAGTATTTCCTATTATTTTACATTTTCAATTTTTCAACTTTATTTACTCTGTTTATTGCTGTTTGAGCATAAAAACAGTCTGCAAAGCTACAAAGCACAAAGTCCACACCAAAGGGAGTTATTTTCTACATCAGTAAGCACTGTTTCTGAACTCTCTGAAACGCCTCGATTGTAGTCTTGAGTTTTCTTCCAGAAACATAACTATCCCTCCTATAAATAATTCCTGCCCAAAGCATATGCAAAAAAAAGTGGGCGAGGCCTGGATGAATTGCATTAATAGTGTGTTGAAACTCATGGACTGAATCCGAAATCGCGCGTATACCCTCAAATAGGGCGTTATTTGAGGGACAGTCATTTGTAGTGGTGTCCGAAACCATAGTGGACTCCGTAGCTCCATAGCACTTATTCAATCCCACATTGCACCGCAATAACGAGTGTACAACCGATGTTCGCTCAACGGCTGTCCGAATTCGCTCACTCCTTTTCATTCACTCCTTTAAGTGAACAGTATTAGTGGGCTAATGTAGGTAATAGTGAATGAGGGTTTAGGGGGTGATTTCGGATTCAGCCATTAGTGATGTCCGGTTCGTGAACGAATCATTCTTTTGAACCGGTTCTTTATAGTGAACCGGTCGGACCAGTACACCAAATCGGACTGAATCGTTCAAAACAGTTTGCGTCTTGAGTCTGTGTTGATCCACAAGATACAAGTTACTCACGTTCGGACATGTCTGACAGTCCCTCCGACTCTATTTGTTACTCTAGTAACTCACAGAACTGAGAGACATGTTGTGCTGAGAGAACTGATGAGCACGAGCAGCTGATACTGAGCATGCGCGTACTACCAAACGTACAGGTACAGCCGCGGTTCTCGAATCACCAGTACAGAACCGAGAACTGTTGCTTTCGGACATGTTCGACATACTGAGAACCGATGAGCTGATGAGCTGAGGGACGAAATGCTTGTTTCTTAAGTATCGTGTTGAACATTAGTAAGTGTAACAAAATAAAACATGTTGGAAACATGTTTATCACATAATTACTGTCTTATCACTGTATTATTTTAAAGATTGGAAACAATGGATTGTAAAACTGTCAAACTAAAACATTTTTTCAGGAACAGCTAATTTAATGTCTAAGTAAGTTGATATAAATCTTTGACGTAAACTTTTGCCAAGGTTTTAAGAGTGCAAAGTAAATGTTTATAATGTGTTAATCAAAACAGTATAAACGTATTAAACATACCGTAGACATGAGTCGACTTTTTAGTTTTGTCGATTGTATTCAGATTGCAGCAGTTCTCTTACGAGAGGTTCTCTCGTATTGCGTAAGCTAGCTTACGCTACGGGGAAGATTCATCTTTGCTGAGAGTTTGAAGCCAAAAATTATTTCATAATTTGTATCCATTGACAACGCAGTTCCTCTGCGGCAGACCTAGAGCGGGCTAGCTAGCAGCTCATTGGTTCGCTCAGAGAGAACTGCTTAAGCCTATGGGAGAGCGGGGCTGAACCCGCTACCAATGGGAAGCGCCCGCGCGCTCATTGCATCATAGCCCGCCAGAGTGGGCGTGGCTATGGTGTATAAAACAGTCTCTCCCAGGCTTATATGTTGATTCATTTCATCTTCAGCAAGCTACACGCTTCTGCTGTTTCTGAGAAGAGGAAAGCCGTCGCCGTCGAGAAGGCATCACTCTAGCGAGCTCACGGACCCTGAAAAAGCCGGCCGTCTTCGCCACCTTCAGCCGCCCTGCAAGCTAGTGCCATCCGACGACTGTATCCTTCTCTGTTGCTAAAGAGCTGAGCGTCTTTTTAAAGATGTCTCGATTTTCCTGCGGCTCTTGCCGCACTCCTCTCGAGGACGGAGACCGCCATATTGTCTGCGCTCTCTGCCTGGGACTCGAGCACGCAGAACTCGCCCTCGCGGATGGAGGTTGCGACTTCTGTGAAAGCCTGCCATTGTCGTCCCTGCGGGCACGACTCCTAGCGGCTCAATCCGCTCCCGCGCCGCCTCTCTCTTCGCCGCGTAAGAAGAAACGCCGCGCCCAGTGGGCGCCGGAGCCCCCTGCGGAAACATGCGGGCCGCCGCCGCCACCGCCGCCGCTTCCCGCTTCCCGCTCTCCCTCCCCGCCCCAGCCGGACTTACAGTTGCCGCCGAGTGGCCGCTCTGTCGCTTACGATGACGCCGCGGAGGAGAAGGACTCATGTTCACTGCTCGCTTCAGACAGTGAAGACTGGTCATCTCTCGGTTCCACGAGAGAGTCAGCGGGGACTCGCGCTGGAATAGAGGAAGAACTAATGCGCCTCCTCTCACAGGCCGTTGAACGCCTCGGTCTCGAGTGGGCTCCTCCACCCGAGCAGCCCCCGAACCGGATGGACGGCAGCTTCTTTCACCGGCGCTCGACTCCCGCATGCAACCGGGCCGCCCCATTTCTGCCTGAACTTCACGCAGAACTGACGAAGTCCTGGAATGCTCCACTTTCGGCTAGAAACCGCTCCGACATTTCCGCCTCGCTGCGCTCAGTGGACGGAGCCGCTGAAAAGGGCTACTCTACCATGCCACCTGTCGAGGACTTGGTCGCCGCACACCTCTGCCCGCCCTCTGCTAGATGGCGTTCTTCTCCCACGCTTCCTTCGAAAGCTTGCAGAGCGACCTCGAGTTTTCACGCTCGCGCTTATGCCGCCGCTGGTCAAGCCGCCGCAGCGCTTCATTCTATGTCTGTCCTCCAAGTACTACAGAGCGATATTCTCCGTGAATGGGCTGAGAGCGGTAGGAACCCCTCCCCCGCTGTCACGGATCTAAGAAGTGCTACGGACCTCGCCCTTCGCGCCACTAAAGCCGCCGCACAAGCTCTGGGGAGATGCATGGCTAGTCTGTGTGTAGCTGAAAGACATTTATGGCTAACACTCGCGGACATGGGAGATTCCGAGCGCGCCGCGTTTCTTAACGCGCCTCTCTCCCCGATGGGTCTTTTTGGATCTGCTGTCACGGGAATTGTTGATCGCTTTTCCGAAGTCCAGAAAGCTACCCAGGCCATGAACTTGTTTCTGCCCCGCCGCGCTAGCTCTTCCGCAGGCCGCTCTCGTGAGCCTCCTGTCAGAGCCCCACCGCAGCGCCCTTCTCAGCAGACTCAAACAGCCCAGCGCAGACAGGGCGGCCGCCCTCGCTCTCGCTCTGACAGCCGCCGCAGACCGCCGCCCCCAAGGGGTCCGCGACCCAAAATCACGCTGAAGCCTGATCATCAGAAGTCTGCCTAGCAAAGTTAAGAAAACGACGGCGTTCTCCCGCTGCGGCCGGACCGCCGTCAAAGCTTCGCCCTCTGCCAGTCCCCGTTGTTTCGCCGACTGCTGTAGTGTTTACCGCCATAAACAAGCCGGAGTCCCTACCCGCTTGCGAGCGACAAAAAGCCGTTTTTACGGCTACCCAGAAAAATCTCAAAAAGAGAAAATTTGCCGGTTGTGTAGAAAATGTGCCCACAAACCAGGGTTTCCGTTGTCCGGTAATTACCGGACATTGGCCGGGAAAAAAATTAAATGTCCGACGAAATTAAATCTCTCCGGTCAAATTGTCCGATTAAAATTGCCTAATAATCCCGCCCCCCTAACACAATCTGAATTTGAGAATAAGCCTAAAATGTATAAAGCTAAAATACACCGACCTTTTGCTATGTTATAAAGGAACAGGCTCTACCATTTGAAAGTTATTAAACAACATCGCATGCTGCATTTCAAATAAAGCGCACGCCTAAAACGGCTGTAATATAGACCTAAACAACGAACGATTGAGTGAGACGTTTCAAATATGGCCAGGCCCAGGCAGACTAGCCTTAAAAGCTTTATTCAAGGGCCAGACGCGACGGACGATGGTGAATCAGGAACGCCTGAAGCCTCGGATGTCCAGAGCCAGACAGCTCCACCACCACCGGACGTTCATGTTTTTTTCCGTCTATTTGAAAGTTAGGCTAGTGGCGGCTCGTCAATAGAGGGCGCTGCCGTCGCTGGCGAATCAGAATTTGATACATGTTATTTTATCCAATCTGATTGGTTCTCGTCACCTGTCATTCAACTTTACGCTCTTGGGCCACTACTGCGAGTGCGCAGGCGACTTCGACAAAACCTTGCTAGGCTGATCACTTTCGTAGAGATAATGGCAGCAGTTAAACCACATTTAACCCGTCATTGATTTACAAAAAAAAATTCACAAGGCGTTCGCTGGAAGAAAAAAAAAAAGGATAAAGGATCTCGGACCGGACCAACCCGATTTACAAATCCGGCAGCAGCCAGTGACAGAGGACGAGCTTCACCCGGAGCTTCACCCGGAGCTTCACCTGCGCTTGTCATAAGAAACGTGTCGGCACTGAAGTTTTGTGGACAATAACGGGGGTAAGAGACCTCAAACAGCTATCTGAAATTTATTTGTATTTATTTTCGCCCCGCCCCCCAAAAAATAATTATCACCAGCCGCCACTGCAAACATGTTGCATTCTATACGACCTGATTATGTCATTTTTTAAGTTACATAGCCTGCCTCCAGTTTTCCTCAACTTGACTAATTAACAGGCGATATTTGACCGGCATATCATCAAAATGTCCGTAAAACGAAACCTCTGCCGGTCACTTTGACCGGCACCATTTTTTTCTAGCGGAAACTCTGCCACAAACATGTGTTCACCCATACACACAAGCATAACATATCCCGTGTCTCTCTCAGAGCCCCTTCACATGAGACGGGCACAGCCCGCTCTAACATCAGAGAAAATTAACACGCCCATGAATGCATGCACGTGTCCCCTCTCTGCTCGCTCTGTTTCACGGCCCATAGACTCCTCTCTGAGTGCAAGTCCCGTTGCAACACACATTCAAAGCGCGCCCACACTCTGTGTTCAGCCCGCTATGTACAGCAATCAGGGCGTGATAACCACTCGGCCACTAGCCGCATGCTCCAAAGCGTGGGAAGCCATTCCAGGCATTTCCCCGTGGGTGCTAAGCATTATAAAGAACGGCTATCTGTTACAGTTTCGCCGCCGCCCGCCTCGTGCACGCGCTCGGCTCGAATCCACTGTCAGCCCGCTGGCCGCCGGCACGCTTCGCTCAGAAATAGCGACGCTGCTACAAAAAGGCGCTACAGAGAGAGTCCCGCCATCTATGACCGAGTCGGGGTTTTACGGCCGTTATTTTCTGGTTCCCAAGAAAGACGGCGGCCTCAGACCGATTTTAGATCTCAGGTCTTTGAACAAAGCGCTCATGAAGAGACCGTTCAAGATGCTCACTACCAGGAAACTCCTCGCGCAAGTGCGCCAGGGGGACTGGTTCATCTCTCTAGACCTGAAAGACGCCTATTTTCAGATCCAGATAAATCCCCGTCACAGGCCATTCTTACGTTTTGCCTTCGAGGGTCATGTATATCAATACGCCGTTCTCCCGTTCGGCTTATCCCTGGCGCCCCGTACATTCACGAAGTGCATGGATACGGCGCTCGCCCCCCTGCGGAGTCAGGGGCTGCGCATACTGAATTATCTGGACGACTGGCTGATTTTGGCTCAATCACAGACGGAGCTTCTGTCGCACCGCGCAGTTCTCCTCGACCATCTGAAAACACTGGGCCTCTCTGTCAACTGGACAAAGAGCTCCCTTCAACCCAGTCAATCGATTTCCTTCCTAGGAATAGATTTGAACTCGGTTTCAATGACGGCTCGCCTGTCCTCACAGCGCGCACGCAGTATTCAGCGTCTAGCCGCTTCGTTTCAGATGGGCACCCGCATACCCCTGAAAACCTTTCAGAGGATGCTGGGTTACATGGCCTCAGCCTCCGCTGTGCTTCAGCTGGGCCTTCTGCACATGCGCCCGCTTCAGCTCTGGTTAAACAGCCGTGTACCCCACCACGCGTGGAACACAGGCCGCCAGCTGGTCAGGGTTACGCAGACATGTCTCACGGCACTGCAGCCATGGACAGTAGCAGAATGGTTTCGGCAGGGCGTCACGATGGGGACCTTTTCCCGCCGAAAAGTCATCTCGACAGATGCATCCAACAGGGGTTGGGGTGCAGTCTGCGAGGGCTCACCGGCCTTCGGCCTCTGGTCGACTCAGGAAAGCCCCTTACACATAAACTGTCTGGAAATGCTCGCGGTCGAGAACGCGCTCTCACGCTTCCTCCCGCTCATTCGGGGACACCACGTCCTGATCCGTTCGGACAACATGGCTGTGGTCTCCTATATCAACCGTCAGGGCGGTGTCAGATCCAAGAATCTCTTTCTACTGACGCACCGCATTCTAGTTTGGTCCCAGAGCCGCCTGCTTTCGCTCAGAGCGACGCATGTGCCGGGCCATCTGAACGACGGTCCAGACATACTATCCAGGAACCTCATCTCCATAGGAGAATGGTCCCTGAACACACAGACGGTCCAAATACTGTGGCGGCTATTCGGCAGAGCAGAAGTAGACCTCTTCGCGTCAGAAGAGAACGCTCACTGCCCAATATATTTTACGAGGAGCGAGGACGCGCTAGCCCAGGAATGGCCTCGCCGCCCGCTCTATGCATTCCCTCCGATCGCTCTGTTACATCAGGTAATTCAGAGGATCAGGGACACACGCCACTCGGTGCTCCTCATAGCTCCGCGTTGGGAGAGTCAAAGCTGGGTTCCGGAGCTCACTCAGCTGTCACAGACAGCCCCGTGGCCCATCCCAGTCAGAGCAGATCTCCTCTCTCAGGCTCGCGGCACGATCTGGCACCCCCATCCACAGCGCTGGGCGCTTCATGCATGGGTGATCAACGACTATTCGTCGATTTGCCAGAGGGAGTAAGAAACACTATTATACAGGCTAGAGCACCTTCCACGAGAAGGCTCTATGCGTCTAAATGGTCTGTGTTCTCAAAATGGTGCACCGAAAAACATCTGGACCCACGGTCATGCGAGGTACCGTCTTTGCTAATTTTCCTTCAAGAGATGCTGGACAAGGGCAGGTCCCCCTCCACTCTCAAGGTTTACGTGGCAGCCGTCGCGGCGTTCTCTGAACCCCGGCGCGCTCAGTCCCTGGGCAAAGACGAGTTAGTCATCCGCTTCCTCAGGGGAGCTAAAAGGATGAATCCTCCGCGGCCCCCGTCGGTTCCTATCTGGGATCTTTCTATAGTCCTCGAAGCTATGAAAGCACCCCCGTTCGAACCGCTCGAGTCTGTGGACCTAAAATACCTCTCGCTCAAAACCGTTTTTCTGACGGCTCTGTCCTCAGTAAAACGCGTGGGGGATCTTCACGCGCTCTCATCCAGCGCCGCGTGTCTCGAGTTTGGACCGAATGATTCAGTCGTCATTCTCAAACCTAGGCATGGCTATGTCCCGAAGGCGATTGGTACCCCGTTCAGGGCTCAGATTATTTCTCTATCGGCTCTGCCTCCATCCGATAGTGAGCGCGACGCTAATCTCCTCTGCCCGGTTCGGGCTCTGAGATTATACACTACGCGCGCTGCCGCGTTCAGACGCGCTGAGCAGCTTTTCGTGTCGTTTGGGGGGCGCACCAAAGGTCTGGCCGCCTCTAAACAGACACTGTCTAGATGGATAGTGGACGCGATCGCCTCTGCTTACGCATCAAAATGCCTGCCCTGCCCTTTGGGCATCAGGGCGCACCCCACCAGAGGCATGGCCTCATCGTGGGCATGGTCCTGTGGAGTTTCCATTCATGACATTTGTGTGGCCGCGGGATGGGCCTCCCCGTCCACTTTTGTCAGATTTTACAATTTGGAAGTTCCCGCCTTGCAGGCAAAACTACTAGCTGTCTAAAAACCAGCTCCCTAAGAAGCTGCATCACTGGGAATCCCTCACACAACCGGTTCGCCCCTTGTGTTCCCCTAAGATGCTTATGTATACACTATGTGCCCGCTCTGCCGGCTTCATTGTACATTCACTCCACATTTCATTATTCCCCCGGTATCACCCTGGGATTCATGAGTGTTTTTCTTAGCGCGCACGGCGTTGACCAGGTGTTCCCGTAGCGTAAGCTAGCTTACGCAATACGAGAGAACCTCTCGTAAGAGAACGAATCGGTTACCTAACGTAACCTCGGTTCTCTCTAGAAGAGGGAACGAGTATTGCGTTCCCGGCCGTGCTTGCGCTACTAGCGTTTCGCTTCACGCTGAAATAAATCAACATATAAGCCTGGGAGAGACTGTTTTATACACCATAGCCACGCCCACTCTGGCGGGCTATGATGCAATGAGCGCGCGGGCGCTTCCCATTGGTAGCGGGTTCAGCCCCGCTCTCCCATAGGCTTAAGCAGTTCTCTCTGAGCGAACCAATGAGCTGCTAGCTAGCCCGCTCTAGGTCTGCCGCAGAGGAACTGCGTTGTCAATGGATACAAATTATGAAATAATTTTTGGCTTCAAACTCTCAGCTAAGATGAATCTTCCCCGTAGCGTAAGCTAGCTTACGCAATACTCGTTCCCTCTTCTAGAGAGAACCGAGGTTACGTTAGGTAACCGATTCGTTCTCAGCTCAGCACACATACTGATAGCGGTTCTCGAGTCAAGAACTGGTTGTTGCAGCAGTTCTCGAATCACCAGTACAGAACCGAGAACTGTTTCTTTCGGATACGTTCGATTCGCAGAACCGATAAGCTGGAGACACTGAGCATGCGTGATAGTACCGTCTCTGAACCGAACTTTCTTTCGGCCAACTGATGCTGTGCTGATACATGAGCACGGGTGAACCCAGGACTTGAGGAGACGAATTCGGCGAAAAGTAAGTTAATTTAATAACAAATCAAATAAAACTGATGAAGACCAGTTTATTTAGTTTACGACATGTAAAACATCCACGTTTGCACATCGCCTATAGGCTTCATTTGCAACATGAATGTAAGAAACTTATCCAAGATGATTATGACGATGATTACTATTAATTAACTTAAGTTATGATTATAAATTAATTAATTAGAATGTATTTTTATCCGCCGGGGTGACATAATTGATGTCATTACGTGAGGACGTAAAAGAACTGGTGAACCGGTTCATTGAAACTAACTGTCCGAAAGAACCGGAAAATAACCAGACTTCCCATCACTATCAGCCATGGTTATGGTAAGAGCGTGACATTTCCAAAACCTGCTCAAAGTGGTTGACCAATCAAAACACACTGGTCCAGCCGACCAATCAGAGCACATTGCGCTTTTTGGAAGGTGGGATATAATAAAATAAAATATAATATAATATAATATAATACAAATTTTTTTTAAATTATTATTTTATGGGAACTTTCAAATAAAAAGTTACCATAACACTATTTAACAAAACATGAAAAAAAGATGGTTTTCTCTTGACCCCTAGTGCTGTTTCTGCTTGTACAGAGGGCAGGTTAACTGTACCTGAGTCCCTCTCTCTCGCAGGCATACTGGCGGCAATACTCCAGTGTGAAGCAGTCTACAGCACTGGGCTGAACGGAGCTCCAACGCAGCGTGGCCGTGTCCCACAGCACTGTGCACTGTTCTGTCTGGATCACCGGGACAGAGGGGGCTAGAGAGAACACGATGAGCTGAGTTACTTTTCAGACACTGACTAACAGATAATCACAAGTTTGTTTTGCTAAATGTGAACACTCCATATTTAATCTGAAATGAAAACACATACACTTTGGAATTCGCATTCCATGACAGTGATCTAGTAAAGAGGCTCTACATGGTCATCTCATTATGTATTGATATATTATGACACACAGCATGATCTCTTGCTCTCACAAACATCATGCAAGTCAGAGGGGATTTAACTAACCGGTTCTGAAGGGCAGTCTCTCACTCGGCATACTGCAGCCTGTGTAGTTCACAGCCATCACCCACACTTTATAACACTTATCCGGTTCCAGCTCTTCTAGATTACAGTAGCTCTCCTTCACAGTCACCCTGTACTCCTCTGAGATAGCTGCAGATTCAATTACATTTAACACACTTTAACTGAAGCACGTGGCTCATCTGAGCATCCCTTTGACATACTTTTACATACTAATAAGTGGTATAAGTGGTATACATACTAATTTGTAGTACTGTCAGATTTAATTTTTTTTGTGTGAATGTTAAAGGTATAGTTTATGCTTAAAACTATATTTTGAACAATAACTGATTTTATCCATAAAATGAAAGTCATTGTGGTCCAAAACAACATTGGACCCATTGACTTTTTCAAAATATCTTCTTTTATGTTCCACAGAAGAAAGTAAGTAATATAGATTTGGCGACATGATGGTGAGTAAATGATTTTAACAGTTTAAGCATTTAACCCACAATTACAAGTATGTTTTATACTGATAATAGTAATAGTAAAACCAGTAACTGACAAAGTAAAAATATTAAGAATATATGCCATTCTATAATATATACAGTGCTGGGTAGATTACTTACAAACTGTAATCCATTACTGAATACAAATTACATGATGAAAACTGTAGTTAGTAACAATCTATTACATTACACATTTTAGGTAATATAATCTGATTACTTTCTGACTACTTTTGAGCTAACTCATTTAATCACATTGATTTGAATATAATAATCTTATAGCATATTGATATAATAATGCAAAGAGCAAAAGAAAAATGTATTCCACTCTTTGTTAGCAACAATGTGAAGTGCATTAAACGTACGTCAGGTTTCACAAAGTATTGAAAAGCTAATAATGAATTAAATCTTGAAAATGTTAAATAAAAATATAAAATAAAACACTAACTAAACAAATATTGTACTTGTTTATGCAGTGGCCTCTCAATATTCCATGTAATTATAGCTGCCTAACTAGTGGCCATTTTTGTGTGTGTGCAATTCCACAAAACTAGAAGACTTTCCGAACATACAGTTCACAAGCAATAGGATTTTTTTAGAATGAAAAATTGAAAAAGATAAAATTAGGAGAATTAGGAAGATTAATTTAATTATGATTCGTAAATGTAATCAACAAAAGTAACTGGTCTGATTGTAATATAATCTGATTACAAACATTTAATTTTAGGAAGCTGAATATGTAATCCAGATTACATATAATCAGTTACTACCCAGCACTGACTATATATAACATTCAAATCAAAAGTTTGGGGACAGTAAGATTTTTTTTTTTTTAAAGAAATGAATACTTTCATTCAGCATGAATGCATTTAATTGATTATAAGTGACAGTAAAAATATTTATGTTACTAATTAATTTTTATTTAACATAATACAGTTAATACATAATTAACTGCTCCCCCTCTATTCTTACCTCCTTGTGGCTCTTCCATGCAGTAGACTTGGAAGCAGTCAATAATGTCATCCTCATTGACTCTCCAATACACAGTGACGGAAGTGCTGGTTGCAGAATTGGCCTCTTGAGGCTGGAGATGTGGTTTTTGAGGCACTACAAAATGAGTGATAATTCAAGTCAACAAAACGTGAGGGGTGTTTATCTGCAATGGAAATCTTAGCTGAGGCGCACCTGGAATGGCTTGTCTGTTTTTCCTCTCATTGCCTGATTTGCCCTTGGCATAGTCCTCAAAAACCAGCAGCCCTCGTGGACCAAGTTCAAGTGACATGGTGGATTCCAAAGCTGTATTCAACCTAATTAAAAAATAAATGGAAGGGTCACTGGAAGAAAATCCAGCTTATCACAATATTTTCATCATGTGTAAAAACCCCATGCTGTAAATGATTTGATTTCTATTCATTTAAAGGCTACAAACACTTGATTTAAACATTGTTTTGAACACACCAAACTCAACAATGCAATTAAAACAAGCTTAATTTAATATGCGGATCATTTTTGAAGTATTGTAATTGGCATTCGATGTTAGGAAAGCCACTGGATGCAACATAAATTCAAGCCATTCAGTTACCTCATATTGATATCTTTTGATGACTGAAAAGGGGTGAAAAAATAGCTTGATTAGACTAAAATTATATCCATTCTAGATAGTTCATCTCTCTTAACAAATCTTAGCTAAGCATTTTAAAAATGCTTCCAAAACAACTATGGCCTTGGACAAAATCAATACATTAATACTAATCTTAATGCGTGACCTACTTTAAGCGAGTACCTAACACACAAATGAGGAAAGCCTCACAGAAAGAAACTTGAGTGGGTCCGTCTCTTCCTCCTCCTTAGCCGTCATCTCCATAGTCTCCTTGGCCTTGTCGATATTCTCCTGGAACGACACAATCTGGTCGTACAGCTGCTCCAGTTTGGCCTTTTTTTCCTCCTCCATGGCCTGAGACATCTCATTATACTGATCCATCACCAGCTTCACCACCTCCTCATTGTGCTCCTTTATGATCTTCTCACAATCATTAAAGTTCTCCTGCGGGAACAGCACAATAAAGATACACATTAGTTCTCAGTAACCTTTCTCACTTTAATAGCATCCCCAAGCTGACAGTGCACTAACGTAAGCACTACAAAACTTTCACACCAGATTTTTGGGAGTGCAATATTCACCTTCATGATGCTAAGATTTTGTGGGTCGTTGCCAGGACATTGCTACTCATTTTCTAGGACAGTCACAACCATTTTGACCTGATGAGTATGATCTTTTGGTCTCTAGATGTGACTTTTTTGATGTAATGCTTATTCATGCAAAATTGATGTAATGCATATTTTTGAGTCAGGAACAATGCGTTTAATTTGTTAAATAACATGTGTTATGTGTTCAAATTCATTTTTGGATTTTTTTTATTTTTATTTTTTGTCAGGTGGTACAACCAAATATTTGTAAAAATTATATTATATTACAGTATATATATAATAATATAATAATATAATAATATATATATATATATATATATATATATATATTCCTGTGAAATCTTAAGTAACCCTTAAGGGGGTCGCACACCAGGTGAGAAGCTTTGCCGCGCAGAAGTGCAGCGCCACGTCTTTAAAATTCTAACACATTATTCTCTATGAGTGTACACACACCGGCGGTGCGGCGCCCAGCAACGGCTCAGGGCCTTGTTCAAAATCCCGTCGCTTAAAGTGTTCAGACTGCAGACTTAGCAACGATTGTATTTAATTGTACTGTACAATCATAACATAGTACAGACATTATCTTAATTCCATAATGTTCTTAAACTTAACAATATTGCTGGCCATAAACTGAGAAAGTGCGCGTCCGGTGTGCGATACCTCGAGTTGTAATAGACGCGGCACTGCACTTCTCGTCCGGTGTGCGACCCCCTTTAGAGTGTCTACAGCGCCTAACTCATTACTATTTTGTGGTTGTTTTATTCATATTAATTTATAATTATTTCATTGTAGTGGTATTTAGCCAGGTATTTAGTAGGCTATATTTAGCATCCAATTTTACTTTTAAAGACAGAAAATTAATCATATAAGTATACCGGTAAATGCATTAAATACTATTCACAATCTAGTTTTCAGCCATTTGTTCACTTTGACCTATTATTAGTTGGTTTAAATCCAGAATTTACATGGTTATACCACCTGATGAATATAAGTTATGTCACCTGACAACATTAATAATGACAGGGATAAAACATTTTTTACATATTACATATTCAATTACATATAAAAAATAAATTCCAAATACAAGTGTTTTAGTCATCAGTCTCTATTGAAGTAAAAGTAGTAAACTGATCAAAATCAGAATAAATCACGTCATCACATGATTCGGAACATGGGAACTGGAATAGGCTACAGTGCAATATATTGGTTAGATACACTGTAATCGATTGTGACTGAATAACAACAAAGTTGTGTTTTATATTGATACATAAAGAATCATCAGCTTAAGTCAGTTGAGAATCGTAAGTATTTTTCAAAACAACATGAACAAGTAAATCATACCTAACGATTTTTTGATGTGAGTACATTAAGGACACCTAATATACAGTGTGACCAAATTTTCTTTACAATAGTAGCATCTAAAATTATTTGAAAAAATATAATAAACATACTAGAAAGTGTAAAACATCTTTAACTTAAAACTAACATTTTAGAACAAAAATAGAATAATAGACAAACCTAGCTTAAATGTATTATTTATTTAGCTTAAATAATGTATCTTATTTCATATAGGAGCATTCATTGCAGTTGCGCCACCTGACAGGTTCTTTTACTTGGATGTCTGTATTAGCTTTTGCCTATGCTAGCAAGTTCATAAACAGTTTATACATTTTAAATACAATAAAGTTTATGATAAAAAGCATTTTTCTAGTTTAACATTGGTTATACCAACTGACATGGAAAGTGTACCAACTACATACTTGAAAGTAGCTATTTTTATCAGTATTTGAGAGACATCTACAAACCTTTTCACTCTGCCACAAGAATCAGTTGGGCTTCTCTAGATGATGCATTATCATGTTTACTGTTATTACCTTGTCAATTCATAATAAAAGAGCCATGTTTGTAGTTGTGACATTTGAGAATGAACAAATTGCTGGACAAAAGTTTTTCAATTATCTCAACAGCTTAAAACTATTGTTATTTATAAAAATGTGTTTATATGAAAGGTTTCAAACATTAAACTATGCCATGGTATTTTATTTTGAATTTCTTCTTATTAAAACACCATTTTAAATAGTTTTCTTAGTCTGTTTATTTGTGCAGATGTTTGCGCCACCTGACATTTGGGGGTTTAAGATACCAAAACATAAATAATAATATTTTATGATGTACTAAAAATGAATGCAAACTAAATAGGTTTTAGATAAGGAAATAATGCACTTGGACAAAAATATGCATGTCATGTCAATGACCCAAATCTAAGTCTATGGGATTGTAGTCTACCGAGCTAAAACAACATTTGGTACAGAATATGTTCCGTATGTGTAAATGAATGCATAATAATGCAAATACCTCCACTGTGTTGAAGGCCAGTTCAAGCTCAGATACAAAGTCTTCAATATTCTCTGATCTTCCTTGTAAAACTGATATCAGTTCACTCAGCTGATTCTGAAAAAAAAAAAACACATGGAAAGTTACATTAGACAGACAACATGAAATATTTTAAGGTGCAGAACACAATGCAAATTACACCAAATAATTAACATTTATATTGAACGGTTGAGCACAAACTCCTATTTCTTTCATACTTGCAAATATCAAATCACATTGGTGCAGTCCAGGAATAAACTACAGATGAATCATGGAAACAGCTGTCTACTTTCAGCTCTTGCTATGAGTCAATCAGTTCTGACTCATCTGCTATGAATGCTGTCAAAGGCCAATAAAGTAAACAATCTCTCATTGTCTCAACCTGATTTATACTCAAATAGTCTTGTGAAGTCAACAAATATTGTTTTAAATTAAATGGTTTTACAACTGATTATGTGTTTTTATCATTTGGTTATATTACACACTGGATGGGTCCTTCTGTAAACACATGAGTAATCAGTGACAAGCTCTCCAAACAGGCCAGCAGTGAAAGATCAGATGTCAAGCTGATGTCAGGAAATTATGTCTTAGCACACACAGGGAGCTTAACTTACCTTAACACTGTCATAGGCCTCATCCAAAGAGGCCATCTCATGGTTTTGATGCTCAGCCTCACTCAGCAGTAATGGACAACGGCAAACCAGGCAGAACGCATCCATTGGTTGAATTTCAAGTTCCTCTTGATGTTCATATTCCACCAAATCCTCAACAAATTCAAAGCCTTTTTCCAGAGTTTGATCTGACAGTCGAACTTGTTCACAGTGCCCATCCTCAGCTAGAGCTAGTTTGGACTGTCTTGCCTCTTGTTCGGTGACAATCTCATAACCAAGTTCCTCTGCAATTTCCTGCTGCACATCTGGGTCGCACCTCAAGGTCGACAGGTCCTCTTGAGGTGTAAAACTTCGCAGTTGTGAGAAGACACCTTTATCCCTAATTAGGCTTCCTCCTCTATGAATATCTTCATACATTTTGTCACTATCCTCTGGCTCTAAAGGTGAGACTCTCATTGCTGAGGGGTCATCTTCATCAACTGGAGGAGGCGAAATGGTCTCTGGTAGGTCTGTTATATCTTCAATCTGTGCATCAATCTGTGTTTTCTTTCTTTCCTCTAATGTTTTTGTTGATGTTAGAGGTAACATCTTATTCTCAATATCTGTCCAACTAATGGCTGATTCTTTCACTGGGATCTCTCTGGTTAATATGGTCACGTCATTTATTTCACTATATTCTTCTACCGGTTCCTCCTTTGTTGGTACAACAGCTGACAGTCTTACTTTTGATAAGTCCTCTACGTTGTCTGTTACTTTTATCTCTTCCGTGCTTTCTCGAGCAAATGCCTCCATGTCATTAGTTAACAATATGCTATATTCTTGCCTTGTATTAATCATTTGATTCATCTCTGTTGTCACTCTTTTCTCAGAAGGTATCTCGTCCTGAACAGGCTCATTTGTGGTGTCAACCTTCTCATTTGCTTCCTCTGTAATATCCATCTTGATTTCCTCAACTTTTTCATGTTTTTCTGTAACCACAGGTTCAATATTTGGTATGTCAACATGTTCTTTTTGCTTTACCAGCCTTTGCTCAAGCAATGGTGCCTCATTTGTTGGCCTATCTGTACCTGTGCCCTCTTTGGCTTTCTTGTTTGTTGCAATGAATTCATTGTGTAATTCTGGATACATTTTCTCCTCGCTTGTAATCTCAGGTTTAGTCTGAAGCTTAATATTTGCTGTATCTGTTTCACTTGGATGTGACTGCTCTAATGAGCTCTGAACAGAAGTAAATTTAGACTCTGGCTTTATTTCAATTTCTGTTAACACATCTGTTGCACCGATATGAGCCTTAACCTCTTGCGCTGCACCAATTTTGTCAATTACTTGCTCTTGTTTTTCCTTCTTGGGAATTAATCCTTCACTCACTTTATTCTCAACCACAGCAAGTATTTCTCCATTTTCATGGACTTGAGAGTAATTTTCTAAAGATTTTGCAGAAAGTTTAACTTCAGTAGCATCTATTGTAATTGTTTCAGTCTCTTCTAAAGGCTTGATTTCTTTTTCTACTTTTGAAGGTTCTTCAGTTTTTGGAGGTTCTGTTTCATCTAACAGAGGTTCTTTGAGAATGACAACCCTCTGAGCAATTATTTCTGGTTCTTCTCTTTTTAATATTTCAGTAATGGCTTTATCGACCCCTGAGGTAAGATTTTGCTCTAAAATTTTGCCTTGTGTCTTGGTTTTATTATTCTGTCTTTCGTCATTTTTAGTAATAGTACTCGTTTCCTGAATGTCAGCAATGGCATCAGCTACTTCATGACGTCTATCCACACTGCCCTCAGAAACACCAATGTTTTCAACAGCATGTGGTACATCGGAATTAATTTTCTCAGAGCTCTTTGTTACAGACAGAATTTTAAATTCATCTTTAGTTTTAATAACATCTTCATACACTAACCCCAGAGGGACTTGAATATGAGCAGTCAGACTTATTTGTTCCAGTCCACTGCAATCTACTTCACTGGTGGTTTTGCATTCTGGCTCAAGGACTTGATCCATTTGAGGTTGTGTGTCATTGAGGTCACCTTTAGTTGTAATACTGTCCTTGATAATGACAGTGACATCACATTGCTTTTCATTTTCCCTACTATTCTTCACAACCAGGTCGTCTGATGTGACCGATCCTGTAATGATAATTTCCATCTCTGGTTGGATTTCTGGAGCACAGTGTCCCTCTGAACAACACCCTGTGGACTCACACTGTGCTTCACCTTCAATTTTATCTTGCACACATGGTTGATCGACAGTTACTTCATCGTTTTCTTCTTGTGCTCCATCTAAAGTGAGTTCAAATTTACTTTGTGACCATGCTAATTCCCTCCCATCTTCCTTCTCTTTGGTCTCAGGTACATTAGCAACCACTGGTGTTTCATCCTTCAATATAAATTTCTCCAGATATCCATCTGCATCATCAGAATCAGAGTATCTCCTTTTGAAAGACCGTTCTGAAACAACACTCTCCGTATCAGAGAAGTCGTCTTCTTTCTTCCGGTCTCCTACTGTGTCCTCATAAAGGTCTGAGTAATGGAAGGACATTGCTCGTGGTTCCTCAAGAAGGACAAGATCTATGATCTTTGGTGGTCCAGTAGGGAGGTATACAGGCGTGAGGATACATTCCTGACTTCCAAATAAGACTGATCCACTCTCTTTAAGAGATTTAGGGCTCTCTTTTGCTGTACTTCCAACTCTGCCCTCACGCTCTTGGGGAGGCTCTGCATTCAACTTATTTCCATAAAACACTTCGTCAAGATGCTCACCTGCAATTTCAACATCACTGATGAATACAAAGGAATCATCATCAACAGCTTCATCTATTTTTGTTTCCTTGAGGTTCTCTTGAGGTTCCTCCGGCTGGACAGTTACTTCTGGTTCAAGTTTTTCCATCAGTGTAATGCCATCACTAGGAGCCTGCTCATCTAACAGTGTGAATTTTTCAAGGTAGTCCATATGAGTTTCATCCTTTTTGGGCTGTTTGTCAGCAAAGATCTGGGAAGAATCCTTCAAGTTTTCATTTTGCTTTATTTCCTCAATGTCTATCTTCACAGGACAACTGTTTGTAGCTACAGGTTCATGCTTATGTTTGGATTTTATCTTTGGGGTATCATCCAAGTAGGCTAAATTCTCCACCAGTTCAGTGCTATCTTCCTCATCTACTGTAGCAAGCTTTGACGGTACAATAATATTGAGTATTTCAAAACCATCTGATATCAAACTAAAAAGATCTTGATCCTTGCTTCCAGCAGACATACCATCCTCATTGCTTTCAGACCTGATATTCGGCACTGACACCTCAATCATTGCAGGTCTTTCCTCACCTATCCGACTTTTTGGCAGTCTGGAGCTTGGCTTTTTGAACCTGTCACCCAGCTTGCCTCTGCTGGTTTTTTTCCTCTTTATTCTGTCTTCATCCATTATGATCACAATATTCCCCTGTGTTCCAGAACCTTCCATGCTGTATTGTTCAGATGGAGAGCTTCCTTCTGAAGCCCATGGAGTTGAGCATCTACTGGAAGCTGTCTCCCATACTATCCCACTGTCCTCGCTCTGTACCGTCACCATAGAGAAGGATGGGTCAACCATCAGACACTGGAGTTTAGGTTTCACTGATGGATCCTGCATAACTTCCTTTAAACTAACCAAAAAGAATTTAGAAACAGGTATGGTTTAACAAAGCAATGTACAGTGATGGGAATAACGGCGTTATAAATAACGCCGTTACTAACGGCATTACTTTTCCCAGTAACGAGTAATCTAATTGATTACTCTTCTCATCTTAATAACGCCGTTACCGTTACTGCCAAAAAATGCGGCGCGTTACTATAACTGATGAAGCTGTTTTGTTTTTCATCAGACCAACTAGATCTCTGAGCGAGAGGCAAATACTTTTTTTACTGTTCTTCCTTGGTTAGTGGGCAGAGCACGAGACAAGCGCATAAATGCTGACGATTGGCTATAAGGTAGAGTAAAATGTCATTGTAAGCCAATCAGAGGTAGAGTTGGGCGGGTGTTCGAAAGCACGCATAGTAGTGATGGGCATTCGGCTCTTTTGACTCAGCTCACTGAAAAGAGCCGGCTCTTTTGGCTCACAAACGGCTCTTTAAATGACTTTGACTATAATATTTCAATTTGTATTACATAATTATTTAATTTCTATAGGCTAAATTTGTAAAAATAGAGTCGGCTCTTCAGATATGCGAGCCAGCTCCCAACGTTCACCTAAAAGAGCCGGCTCTTAGAGTCGGCTCATTCGCGAATCGCGAACGACCCATCAAAAGCTCATTCGCGAACGAGTCGATCCATCATCACTAACGCTCATTCGCGAACGACCCATCATCACTAACGGCTAACGCTCATGAATTGCGAACGACCCATCATAACGCATAGTCGGGCAGGACAGGACACACAAGGAACAACACAAGCCAGTCAGTCAACGAGAGACAGGTATGGCGACGAGCTTAACAAGCTTAATTTAATTTTGCCCAGTTGTGGCCTGTTGAGGGGCAATAAATATCAAAATTTCCAAAACATCTATTGTGTTATTTGCATTGATCCACTATATAAACATAATATCTACATACATGGCGTTTGATTGGAGGCTAGTCTCACTTTGTCCCACAGCAACATTTTTTTTTTAGATGTGTGTACAATGTTTCATGTTTCTGTTAATAATGTATTGTATTAAGTGTCCATTTCATTATAATATTCAAATTTATCATAAATAATTGAACATGCACATGTATTTTAAGTTCCGTTAAAGAGGGGTAGAGGTGGGGTCACATTTGAGCATTTAAAATTTAATTTTACTTGAAAGTAACGCAATAGTTACTTTCATAAGTAACTAGTTACTTTTAAAATTTGTAACTGAGTTACTAATTTAGTTACTTTTTGGAAGAAGTAACTAGTAACTGTAACTAATTACTTTTTAAAAGTAACTTGCCCAACACTGGCAATGTAGTATATAATACTGCAGTCTTTGTCAGATATTGTAACTGTATGTTTAGTGCTTAGCTAATGATTTTTGGAAGTTAAAGAGATAATTCGCCCAAATATGAAAATTCTGTCATCATTTACTCACCCTAAAGTTGTTCTAAACCAAGAAGATATTTTGAAGAATGTCGGTAACTAAACAGTTTGGGCCTCATTGACTTACATATTATTTATTTTTCCAATACTATGGAAGACAATGGGGCCCATCAACTGTTTGGTTACGCATATTCTTCAAAATATCTTCTTTTGTGTTCAGAAAATCATACTGTTTTAGAACAACTTGAGGGTGAGTAAATGATGATAGAATTAAAATGTTTGGGTGAACTATCCCTTAAAAGCATCAGTTAATGATGTTTGAAGTTAAAAAACATTAGTAGAAGCATGTAGGAGCTAGAATATCAGCTTATTACAGACTCGGAAGAGGATTTATCAACAAAGTGGAAGTGGTTATTTTATATAAAAATAAAGTAAAGTGGAAGTATTTATTTTATATAAAAAAATAAAGTTTGCAAACTTTTTTTTGTGGCTACTTAAATGGTGTTTGCGAATATATTACATATTCACAAAAATAAATAAACGTATATAGCCTAATGCATGCAAAAATAGTATTTTAGTATTTTAACCAAATTAGGTTGTGACAATAAGGGAAAGAACATTCAAGATGAAAAAAAAAAAACATCATTAATCCCAAATTTTATAACTATAAAGATCCCGTGCAAACTACCTTTTATGAAGTTCCTCAATCTCATTTTCGTCGTCGATATCGATTATTCCTGGCCCCACGTCCTGCAATTCCCCCATCTCTGGCTCTGCCCTCTCACATTCCCCTTTCACAGCACGATCCATTATGATAATCGAAATATGTTGGTGCTTTTTTTAAAATAATAAACGGTCTTGGCTAGTACAGCTTCGTGTTGGGATCATGTCTCGTTGGGTGCAGTTCGCCTTACTCAGCGGCTGCTGTAAATAGATTACAAATATTCCTGTGCTCAAGGCTGCGCACTTAGAAAACAGTCATCGTTGTCCCCGTTCTTTGAAGCCCGAGTTAAGGATATTGTCCAATATTTCATTTCCTATGTCAACTTCTAAGCAGTAGCACATCGTTGACCATGTCCAGAACAGTTAAGCTCGCATGAAACTACAGTGGCGGTGTCCCCTGTAATATGACACGCAGAGAACACCGCCATGTCCATGAGGGACAGGAGTGGAGGACTCAGGCCACCGTAGTGTCAGTTTCCTTTGGCTGTGCTAATTTTACTCTCTAACCCCCCAAGCAGCCATATCAACCTTCTTAAACTCATATCATGCTATGAATCGAGAATAACAACCCATTAATGGATTCTGTACTACATTCAAAACATAAATCACATTTACTTGCCAAGTGTTACTGCAAGCTACTAAACTGATCCACGCAGAAACCATATCCAGTTCAAAAGTACACAATTGACCAATACAATTCTCTGAACATATTTAATATGTATTCTGATTTGGTCATAAAAAGAATTTACCTTAAAATAGGAAATGTTGAGGTTCTACATAAAATTGCTTTCTCATTTCTCTATTTGAATAAGAATAGCAAAAAAGAGAAATAGAAGAAAACTAAATTAGAGACAAAAGGCAAAATACAATCCCATAGTGACATTTTAATTATTTAAATAAACATTTAAAAGACTGTACATATACAACTATACAAACATGACAGAACATAAACAGAAAACCCATCACTGTAAATGCTCAGGTAAAAGTAGTCATTTGCCAGAAACATTTTTTTTTAATTGTTTTTTTTGTTTTGTTTTGTTTTTTTAACAATTTGGGGTTTTTGAGGAAAACAAAGATCAGAAAGACAGAAAAGTTGTCCATAAAGCAAGATTACACCATTTTTCTGCTTTACTTTATTTCAGTGAGCTGAAAAATCATTATATTGGCTAATAAACCAAAAATTGCTCACAAAATAAATGTTTTGCAACAGTAAATGTATTTAATGAATATAAACTGTATTCCATATGGGAAAAAGATATTGCTCAGTCTCTGAAGTTACATGACAAGTACATCTCAAACATAGACCCTGATGATCAGGGTCGACCTGATTATATCCCCGTCAGCTTATTGGATTTGGCTCAACACATTCCAAAAGGTCCAATATATCCAAAAGCCCTTATTTCTTCTCACAATGTCAAGATGGTATTTGGGGACTCCAGGTTTAATCCATTCTGTATGTTCATTCTTACTTATCTGGGGGCAGCCTAAAGTCTTGCTATATTTTTGGTCTTGTGTTTTTGAGGGGCAGGATGCAGTCGAGATCTTTTCTCAGCTGCAGAACCTGGTAGGACTGTAAATGATCAATAAAAGAGCTTACATTACCAAACATGAGCTTACATTACTAAGTGCTGTTGCAAAAGGCCTTGTTCACGAATAAGATCGAAAAAATATTTTTGCGTATGTAACTACACATTCCAGTTCATTATTTCCCTATTCCTCAAGACATCTTTTGCTTTCTCAAAACAGAACTGGAATTACGGAGCATAAATGCATATACTGCAAGAAGACACTTGTTTTTCAGATTTCACTCTTTGAGAAACCTTTATAGAACTACATATGACATAATACATGAAATATTATACTGTATAACACTGACATGCTTATATTTGTTGCGACTTTACTAAATTTAGTTTATTAAAAATGTATAATTAAAAATGTATTATATTTAATATTAAACATATTTATATTTTAATACTGACATAAGGAGGCTTACCTCTGTAAATTCTGCTTTAATGGCATCAAACTTAACTTTCTCATGAACGGCTCTGGCTGTGTTTGTACGATCAAATGGCTCTGAAACAAAGTATAAATATTCATGTTCTATGGGATAAATAAACGTTAATAACAATAAACCACTGTTATACTTGCATATTCTTTCAGTGCATGATGTACAAAGATTCTAAGAATGAGTACCTTCTACACAGACGAATTTATCTCTCCATTCTCGGCAGCGGCTCTTGGGCAAAGTTTTTGCCTCACGCACAGAGATCACATACTTATTCCATCTGTGGAAACATAATGAACCGTAAAAATATGCTTGTCATTGTCAATGCATTCAGACTTGTTTATTCAAAGAAGCACATGCACGTATCAAGTGTTATGCACATTAGAGCAGGCCATCTGGACCAGGGAAAGGCAGAGGTTCACCTGCTGTTGTCAATCTAGCAAAGAGACATGAAACAGGAGACTTGCAGGCGGCTTAGATTTAGGTTAGCCATTGTTAACAGCATTGGCCCCTGTCTATAACAGGTGAATCTAACCTTCTATGTAAACTAGAAAAGAAATATTACGTATTTGATTGACAATTATTATGCAATTGGACTAAAAACTAAAAGACAACAAAGTAAATCAGTTGGGATACAAAATGCGTGAACTAAAACTAGTTTTCACATGCATTTAATAGCTTACTAGTGTAGGATATTTTTAGAATGTTTTCTGGTTTTGCCCTAAATATAGGTTTGACTTGTGCTATGAAATCAATAATGTTACTTACTTGAAGACAGTGGCATAGTACTTCAGAAAACCCAAGAGCAAGTCTCCCAGTGATGACTGGTTTTTAGACACAAAGGCCGGAATATTGCTTGGTCCCCCCGGCACAAGATGAATGTCCATCTTAGGGCTGAAGCACTCCTGCAAGAAGTGGTTTCAGCAAGAATTTAAAAAGCAGGAAAAAGAAAATGTTTGCATAATTAATTTATTCATTAATTTATTAGACAATTTGCTCACTGGATAATCCCTTTGGAGGCATGGTATGACAGGTTCGGGAAGGGCTAAATGAGGTTGAAACATTTAGAACAAAAGCAGAAAAGGATAACATAAGAAAGTTTCTAAGCTTGCAGATTTGGTACTCATAATAATAGTTTAATGCATTAGATCTTAACACCCCCCCCCCCCCCCCCCCAAAAAAAAAAAACAACAAAAAAAACCCAACAAACTTACTCTGAAGGTAGTGCAGGATCATAAGAACCAGTGTGTAGCTGCTCAGTGTTCCTCGGCTGGCATCATTGATGCAGTGGTGATTGGCCCATTTCTTTATTACAAGGATAATAGGACGAACACGTTTTTCGACTGAAATAAATACAAAATCAGAAACAATTAATATTTTCACAAAGATCTCAATTAGGCACACAAATGTGAACTCACCATAGGCATACGTCCGCAGTAAGAAGGTGTTTCTGATACCAACAGTGTTGTTGAAGTTCAAGTCAAACTCCACACCACTGGTATGCAAAAGAATTCCAGAAAAAACTGTGGTTAGCTGTTGTATTGAACTTTTGTTTTCAGATAACATTGTCTTTAATGACTTCCTAGCAAACAATCAAACCTGTTTGTCTGCTACATTTGGCTTTGTCATTCTTTGTATGTAGTACACTACTGTTTTTTTTTTTTCAGACTTTTTAAAATGTTCCTTTTATGCTCAAAAAGGCTGCATTTATTTGATCAAAAATACAATAGAACAGTAAAACGGTTAACTATTATTACCATTTAAAATAACCATTTTCAATTTAATTATATTTAAAAAATGTATTCAGTATCACATTATTATGGAAGCTGGTTTGTACCACAGAATAAAAAAATGTAAAAAGTAATTGCGACTTTTTATCTCAGAATCGCATGATATAAAGTCAGAATTGCGTGATAAAAAAGTCGCATTTGCATGTTATAAAGTCAAAATTGCAAGTTTATTTCTCGCAATTGTGAGTTTATATCTCACAATTCTTGACTTAATGACACGCAATTCTGATGTAAATGTAAACTCACAATTCTGAGATAAAAAGTCACAATTATCTTCAATAATAAACAAGCTTCCATACATGATCCATCAGAAATCATTCTAATATGCTGATTTGGTGCTCAAGAAACATTTCTTCTTATTATCAATCTTTTATAGTTGTGCTTAATATGCTTAGTTTTTTTTTTTTTGGGGGGGGGGGGGGGATTTCAGTATTCTTTGATGAAAACAAAGTTTAAAAGAACAGCATTTACTTGAAATAGAAATCTTTTGTAAATATAAAAGTTTGTACTGTCACTTTTTATGCATTTAATACATCCTTGCTAAATGAAAGTATACATTTCTTTAAAAAATGTTGTTTAAGCGGTAATGTATACGACACAAAAGTTTAAAGGACTTACCTGACTCTGTCCCTGAACTTCAGAATGGGCACTTTGGCTCTGATGAGCTGAGGCCTCTCAATGTAAGCTGTGAAACAACAATCGTGCCATATTAGTGAACGTAACAAAGCCATTGTGAATAGAACGTGAATCAACTGTAGACAAATTCATGGCAAAACACTTACCCAGCTGGTAAAACAATTTCCTCACAAGACTAAGAACATATACCGCATCTGTTCTGTGGGTTCCCTACGGAGGAGTATGTAGAGAGTTAATAAAGCCTGAACAATTAGTATAGAATCCATTTGGACAGAACACCAACACAAAGCATTCGTCCTCTAGATTACACTTACCGTTCCTTCTTCAAAGACAAGACAAAGATCAGCATCACTGGTGCGACTACCAAAGCCATTTAGAGATGACCCGCCCAAGAAGACTCGTGCACCTATACCAAAAGTAGAGAAAAGACTGAAATGGAGAACAATTTCATGAAGGACGCACATAACGCTATGGCTAGAGAAGATCCCAATCATAATTACTGCAAAAATTAGTGTAATGTACCTGGGAAGATTGTCTGGATGTCCCTCTGCAGCACTGCTCGACAGTTTTCCTTCTTCTCCAGATCATCACTCTGTTGCTCACAAGCATGAAACAGGTCAAGAATCTGCTGACTTAGCTGTGGGGACAGAACAATAAATATAATACTGTAAAAATAAATGTACTTCTCTAGTCTACACTTTGCCTCAAAAAAAGGTAATATGACTAGACTCTTAAAAATAAAGGTTCCAAAAGAGGGTTTTCAAAGTGATATGATGCCATTGAAGAACAATTCTGAGTTTCCAAAAGAACCTTTCAGTCAACAGTTCTTATTTTCTTAGTGTAAAGAACATTTTAATAATCGAAATAACTATTTTCACTATAAAGAACATTTTGTGCGATGGAAAGGTTTCATTGATGTTAAAGGATCATTGATGCCAATAAAGACCTTTAGTTTTAAGTGTGTAAGTCAGTCAGAATTTATGGCTTTTATTTGCATATTCACCTTATCATTGACTGAAGATGGGTTTAAGGTGCTCTGATGTGATCCCTCTCTCAAAGACGGCACACAGCCTCCTGGTTTAGAGATGGGAGATGAGTATGCGGGAACACTGATATAAGAATTACACGCGTCTCTGCCCGTCACTGGTCCAGCCACAGGTTGGGAGGCAAAGTTGGCTTTTCTGGCAGGCTGGTTGCTAGGACCCGGAGAACTGAAGCGCTGTTTCTTCAGGTCATTCTGACTGTGATTTTGTCTCCTTCTCCTGGCACAGTAAAAGACATGCTGCTTAAGGCAGAGAATTTAAAACGCCCCATTGATTGAAATACAGATTAGCAACAAGAATTTCCAGTGGTTTGTGGTCACGTGTTCAAAATGCCAGAGTGCTGCTCACTTTCTGTTGCTTCCTGTTACTCTATTTGGACTGCAATGGATATCCGGCAGTTCCACTGGTGTCCGTTGGTAAGTTGGAATTAAAGGAGGAACATTCATTGGTGGACCACTGAAGCTAAGGTGATAGAAACTGAATCAATCGAATGAATTCACAGAATATATTAAGAATTTCAAATGTCATTTCACTGATGAATATTCACTAACTTTGTTACATTCAGATGGCCTTCAGTTCTCCGTTGCTGAGACACAGTGTGAGGTAGAATATGCTGGAATACATGTTCAGATAGCCCATCTTTATGGGAGAAGACAAAAGCTCTAGGGAACATCCTCCTCCTCAGCCAGAGCAAACATCTACTGCCTGCCCTTCCACAAACAATATCACAACAAATAAAATGATGTCTGAAGTCTGACAGTCTGAAACCAGATTGTATTCTATTTGTTATTCTAACCATTTAATCTGAGATTTTAATTGTTACAATGTCCATTGTAAAGTGAACGACACCCAAGCAAATGACAGAGGAAAATCGCTGCATTAACAGTGGCTCGTGATAAAATTTTTATTGAGAGATTTTAACATCTTCGTCGTGTCCCAAAACAATCACTAAAAATAACATTTTATTTAATAAGTAACAAAAACATAAATCATAGCATGCAGCTGATTAACGTTAGCCGACGAGCGCTAGACATTATAGCAATTTGCTAGCATAGAATAACTGTTTAAGACCAACTGTAAAATGTTTATAATAACTGTATATGATAATATTCTTCTATGTGATAATAACTGAAGAAACTCACCAGTGCGGAAGGCAGGTTTAGTAAGAGAGAGAAGAACAAGCGTGTATAAAAATATCAAAACACCCTATCCTCTGTTTCCGGGTTATTGCGCACGCGAGCCCATGTTTTCAAAATAAAAGTCCCGTGCTACAACACATTGGATGGTTGGAAAACATGTCTTTAATTCTACACTAAAATATAATTAATCGAATCGTTTATGTTTAAAAAATAATTTATATGTTCTGCCGTGTAAGTTAATCTGTAAGTGAACACTGATGGCTAATTGTCATTGGTTTCCTTGGAAATTTCGTATGGATTTTGGTGTTTTTCAATTTACGAGTAAATATGGGTCTGTGGTAAACATTACTTGAACATTACTTCTACTGCATAAATTACAAAGCTCATATCTTCAAGTTCAACATTTTAAAGACAATGTATTTTCTTTCTTTCTTATTTTCTTTCTTATTATTGTTGTAGGCTATATTTTTTAAACTTGCCAACTACTTTCTTTATAACAACTACACTACAGCAGTTGCTCAGTTTGAAAAGCATATAAACTCACTTTTTGTCATTTGACAAATATTTCTACATTCACATTGCCATTTTCTCCAATCCTGTTAGTATAATGTAGCTTTGGTGGTTTTCACTGTGTTGTTCACAGTGTTTTACGCTTCACTGTGCTCTTTGTTCACAGCATTCCACTTTTAACTGTATTCTTTGTTCACTGTGTTCCAGACTATGCAAGTGGAAATGATGTGGAGTGGATTTGCCTAGAGTGAAGGGTTTTCTGAAAGTTGGGGCATTTTCCTCTGCTCTAGGATCACTCTTAAACTGGGTGGGTTTATTGATGAATGCTTAATGCTTACTTCTTCTTTCGGAACAATTTTCATTGGCAGAGAAGAAATATACAAAGCTAACATCCACATTTTATGTTTGAAAAAGATATTACCTCTTGCTTTTCTGAACTGCGGTTTAAAAGCAACATTACAATGCTGTTGTACTGAATATCAGCAGGACTGTGATCAGCCTACGGCCTGCTGCCTAATGGCTGTGATAATTCTGTGCAGCAGCTCATTTGCTAGTTTTGTTATTGACAAGAAGTGAGGAAGACAGAGAGAAAAAGACAGATGTCCAGAATCAAGAACACCAGATAAAAGGTGTAAAATCCCTGGTTACACTCGGAGGAAACAAGAAATAGTGTTTAAAGGGGGTTAGAAATTAAAAGGTTAACTCTTCATTTCTCATAAGATGTTTTGATAGTTTTAACTTTCTTTCTTCTGCTGAACACAAAAGAAGATTTTAAAGAATGTTGGTAACCAGTTGATGGGCCCCATTGACTTCCGTAGTATTTTTTCCCCTATAAAGTCAGTGGGTGCTGTCAACTGGTGCCGGTAACTGGTACAGGTTGGGAACAACATGAGGGCGAGTAAATTAACGACAGAATTTTAAATTTTGGGTGAACTATCCCTTTAAGAGATATTCAGAGTTAAACGAATATTGAAAACCAGTAATTAGGATTCAATTTTATTTACATTTCAATATAATTATGACAAGGAAATAGGCTAATTAATGTGAATTATGATCATTGACATAAAATCCTATGATGAAAAAGTGGCAAGTGTTTTTTAATGGGAGAAGAGCGTGTCAGGGGGCGTTGTTGTGGGGTATTGTGTGGTATGTTATGACCATCGACTGACAGCAGATTCATCTTTAGAGCCACACGCACACGCCCACTGAGAGAGAGGCAACGGCTCTTTATTCACCCCAGCACCACCGTTACCTCGCGCTCTTCAAAAACACATGTTCTAACCGCAGAGATGCGAGGTGAGCCCGTCGTTTTGCAAACTAGCTAAAATTGGGCAGTATTGGTGGGCTATTCGCCGTGGGATTCGTTTAGTGCATCTGACAGCCTACATACAGAGCGCGTAATGAGAGACGCAGAATGCCGCTGCTCATAATGTGACTGACCGCGCGCACCGCATCCAAAGCCTCTACACTCAGCCTGAAGAAGAAACTCGGTGATCAACAAAACGCATCTCGTCTCAGGAGGGAAAAAACATCAACATGGGGTAAGTTGCTTGTAAATAGCACAAATCGCATCTGGTCTCGGGAGGGAAAAACATCAACATGGGGTAAGTTGCATGTAAATAGCGAAACGTATAGGCTACTGTAGGAATTGGCAGCGAAGAGCCTGACGGTTTTATCACCGGTCTTATGAGGACAGGGCAGAATGTAAGGGCAGTTATTCATGTTCATGAACGCCTTAAATGTCCTTAATAGTGTGCATTAAAATGTATATTGAATTATAATGCTGAATATATTTATGTGCGTTATGTGTTAAAATATGTTGTGATACAGTTTGTTTTACATACCCACACACACTATTATGCGAGTGTGTACACATATATTTTGCATACACTTTAATTAATCGTTATTCTTTATTCACTGGGTCGACCATTTTTTGACCACTGAGACCACAATCTGTTGGTTAGCTGCGTGTATTATTTTTAGGCAAATAACAAGCATGTACTCTGAATGAGAATGAACATTAGCTAATTTCATTTACTGATGTGCTGCAGTGCCAAAGGCCTTTAATCTCGTCATTCTTATGTAATCTACATTTCAGCAGAGCACCGCTGCATGGCACAGCCTCATCAATACAATTTTGGAGCCAATATTGGCAATGACATCTGATATATCTGTACATGCTAGTGGAATTTCCCATGCTTAGCTGGAGATTGATCTGAAATATAGATTTTAAATAAAGGTGACCCTACATGGCTATTCAATCTTAAAGGGTCTTCTGCTTACAGTTTGTTCTGTTCTCTATGACCTAAAATCTTCTCCATTGGTACCCCGCCGCATGTAGAAATTATTTAGAATCTCAACATTTTTCCCTGGGTAGTCTTTGATCAATGTCTTGAAGTGATCATATTTTCATTTTAAATGTGTTATTACATAAAGATGGATGTTCTTGTGGTGGCAAAGCATTTTCATAAATACGTTTTTGTATACATTCTTGAATTGCTTTAAGTCCCCTCTTCTTCATTCTCAATGCAATTATAACCGTTGAAAGATTCAAGGGCTGTTCTGGGAGTATATTACTCTGGAGAAAACCATTCCCACTTCCTACTCAATTCAGTGGCACACAATTCAATTTATTACATGCTATAAAGTGTTTGGTTGTTATGCAGTTTGCTAACATTACTATACAGCCGTTGTTAAGGCAGTAGTGGGAGTAATAGGCCTGCTGAACAGATGCAACATTTTTCTCATCAGCAGTGCATTGTTGCAAAATTAAAAGTGATCCAATTAGCTTATTTTGCTCATTAGGACAGATGATTTGAATGGTATGATTGCACCTTTTCAAAGTCAAGCTTGACCACGCTACCAGGTTATGTAACTAATAAAATAGCTTCTTATCCATGTATGTCCACTACCTGTACATGCTATTACAGATCACTCAAGTTTGAAGTGTGGCAGAAGTTTGGTCTTCTTTATTGTTGCTCTATTATTTGGTCAGAAAGACAGATGTTGAAAATGAAAATGACTGCTAGCTGTGTATGGAGGTGGGTTGTTGAAGGTGGGTGGTGTGAGATCAACACTGTTGATGTTAATACAGAGCTGTCTGCTTTTGATTCCTTAATTGAACATATCACTTACATTTAACATCGGACGGTCTTGGCTTCAAGATACGTTTGACTTGATTCTACGATTAATCTGTTCAAAATAGTTTAATAATGGCTTGTAACATTCACATTTTCTCAGATTGCTCTGAGGGTTTGTGTTTTCATAAACATTTAGGTATAAAATCTAGTTTTCATTTTCCTTTTCTAAATTCCTTTTCTAAATGTTTTCTGTGTGGGCGGTTGACATTCAACCATGAATTGATGAAACAAGCAAACAAGATATGAAAATCATGATGTTTATTCTGTTTGGCTATAAGGAAAAAACACAAGATACTTGAAAAGTTTCTGTTTTAACCTATTTTTTCCACATTTTCTTTCATATAGTGTGACAAATTGTACACTACTCAAATATGTAAAAAGCCTTTTTTATATTCAAGATACAACACATTTTCATTTCATTACTGCATGGAAATGATAAAGCTATTATTAAGTACATTATTTAATTAATGCATTTCACATTTTGTTTTAGCAACACAGAATGCTATTACAATTTAAAACATTTTTATTTTACTTTGATAAATATATTTTTTTCTTTCTAATATACAGTGTGGACATTTGTCACACCATAATTATAACAATATGAGAACATGTATTATAGAAAATGGAACCCAAACACGTTCATAAGCAAATACATTTGAACCATAATCAGAAATCAAATAGTCAGCTGCAATAACGTAGCAATATGTTCCAGTCTATTTACAGTTTCATTCTTTCCCTAAGGGTGCCTTTAATTCAGTACTTCATAAGTTTGAGTGAGAACAGAGAAAAGTATGTGTGGGTTATATACACAAACAAATTGGAAATGTCCCAATAAGCTCAGCTAATGGATTGCATTCACAATAATTTTAAGTTACTACATTGTAAATGGTTATGGAAGCATGTGATGTCCTGTGAAGCACCCATGTATGGTGAATGCAACTGCATTTTAATTGAATTTAAATGCTAATTATGCAACAAGCCTTTGATGCTCTTCAGAGATCTTCCGCCTCCACGGTGCAGCGTAAGCACTTCTCCGTACTCCGCATTTCTCTCTCTCCTTCGCCTCTCTTAAGCTACCCCTGCTCCTCTTCCTTCTCTTTTCCTTCCTTTTCTTTCTCAATTTCTCTCATTCCTGCACATCAGCCCAGCAGCAGCTGATTAGAAGCATGCTAATGTAATTGAATATGGTGATTAATTATCCTGGGAATAGGAGCAACAAACCGTCTGTGTTTGTTATATTTCCCCCTTTCTCCCATTATACTTCCCACTTCTGATCCTATGTTTTAATAAGATGGATGAAATATTAGAGTAAATTGGGATTGAATGGGATTTTTTTCCGGGATTTGAAGGGTGTTATCTGTGGAATTGGGTCAGAGGAGTGTAGGGTATGGGAATGCTATGGAAAAGCTCCATCTGCCGATGACTGAGCATACAGTAGTGGAGACATATGCCCTTTGACATTGATTTGAGGCCAGTTGCTTTTAGAGTAGTTTGTTGGGGAAGGGTCAATGAGCAGGCTATACTGTAGTGTGCTTCCGTCTGTGTTTGGATTTGGATTTTGAAGCAAAGCATTTCTCTTTACCTGAAACTTGAAGTGCATTAATGCACTTCCCATGTAATCCTCCTAGTCGTTTCTGATCTATGTATCCAGAGATAAAGCTGAGATTGTCGATAATTTTGAGCCTGATGCAATTGTTAGTTGTCCTAAGGATCTTTTGAATATGGGTAAGTTTGTCCAATAACACTTAACAATGAGGTTCTGTACTTTAATATTGTGTTAACCCTTTGACGTGTACAGCACCGGTGTGATTGGAGCGTTCAGTGCATCACGTGATCAACTGCTAAATTCAAATGTGCTTTTGAGCTTTGGCTGGCACTGGCTGCGGTGTGTCACATGACAAGCATGATGCGTCGCCATGAAAATAATTAGGAGATACATTCTAAAAATAACGGTCGCCTTAAAAAAAGTCACGTCATACTTAGTCATACTTATATTGTCTGTATAAATTATAAATTAACAATAGTTCATGAATATACATGAATCAACAATGAATTGATTTAATTGTTTCCATGATTCCACCTTTTTTTTTTTTTGTCAGCATGAAATAAAATTCAACCTATTTTCTAGGTTCTATTATTGTGAACAACTCATCCGGGCATGTGCTTCATTTAAGAAAATATTAATGTTAAATCAAAATGTTATAACTGGACCTTCCGGTGAAAACAGACTTCTCTCTGGTGACATGTAGGACTTCTCCAATCATTTAGCCTGTTTAAAGCTCATGTTTATCTGCCTCCGCTCTTGACTGCAACGCCCACATCTCAAATTCCAATCAATAACCAAATTTTTAGAACCAAGTACCCGTCCTACATTTTTCTTTTTTGAAAATCCATTACACGCGAATGTAAGTCACAACAGAAGAAAAGATCTGTCGTTACTTTCAATTCATTGTGACTTTTTAACATAAAAGCAGGTACACCAAAGATATTAGACCTCAATCTCTATGGTTAAAACATAAAACTCTATGCACGTTTCTTGCGCTGTTGTTGTTTTTTGTATTGTTTTATTCTACTGCTTGAAATGAATCTGAAATCTACCACTAAACCAAATCATCATTGTAAACTTTCCATAGTAAATGAGAGTAAGGCAAGAACATTTTGAACACTGATTTTTTTATTTTATTTTTTTTTATGTACTCTCTCAATAATGAAAATGTATTAATGTTTACCCTAAAAATTCTGTAGTGCAACTGATATTAATAAATGCTGTAAAAAAAAATCATTTTTAGTTTATTATACCTCATGAATTGAACCTTACTGAGAAGTTTTGCCATGTGAATGCTAATTGCTGATGAATTGCTGATGATATGTATGTATCACTTTGAATGAGGATAAATCTGTAATTGTGTTAAGAAGAATGAGAAAGTTCAGAGTGAGACAGCTCATCTGACTCGGGCTCCAGGTTTCTTTTGTTCTCTTTAGCAATGATTGCCTATTATTCTAGAGTGATTATTCCTTCCTGCTTGTGGTCCACATGCTTTTCTGTTTATTTTTGCCCAAAGTGATGATAACGTTCACAAAACTGACCTTCGTTTTTCTCTGTGTATGGCCTCCAAGAAGAAACAAAAATGAAAATTGTCATCATTTACTGTCCCTCATGTTGTTCCAAACCTTCACTTGTATGACTTTGTTTCTTCTGTGAAACATAAAAGAAGATATTTTGAGAAATGTCTCAGTGTTGTTTTTGTTCATGTAATGAAAGTCAATGGCGTCCAGTGTTGTTTTTGACCCCATTGACTTTCATTGTATGAACAAAAACAACAATGAGACATTTCTCAAAATATCTTTAAACCTTGTTTGAAATGTTAATGATGACACGATTTAGATTTTTGTGTAAACTATCTTTTTGCAGAATTTATTCTTTTGTGTCATTATCGGAACCTTGAAATGTAGCATTGAAGAACTTGGCTTGGATGTTCATGAAATTCCACCCATGCTCTTACACTAAAAGAAGTAATGCACATTAGTTTATCTATTAATTACGTTACCTTTGTCTATGTGTGATTATCAAATTAAGCTAGGGTGTCTAGGAAAAGAGCCCTGATACTTCCAACTTCCAACAGCAAAGATCAGGTCAGTAGGGGTGGGACTGCACAGATTACTGCGACCCTGACTATATTTAGTGTCCGTCCCACACTGCCCCAGCCAAACAGCTGGCATTTCCATATCAGCAGGGCGTTGAATGGTCGCCTTGCACTGTTAGCAAGGCACCAATGTGTCTGACTGCTTAGGCAAGACCCAGGTTTCTACCTGGGTTCAAGCAGTGGTGATCAGCAGCAAGATGGAGGCTGAAGAAATGGTGATCTGTCTACCGGGACGTTCCAGCGCGCCTGGCGGAATCGGAGAGACAACGGTGCTCAGGCACAAAGAGGTTCACCACTTTTTTTTCCTACCTTTCAGGGAACAGCCCATCTACAGCACCCGGGCACACGTCTTCCAGATAGACCCCAGCACAAAGAAGAACTGGATGCCCACCAGCAAACATGCGGTCACTGTATCTTACTTCTATGACAGTACCAGGAACGTGTACAGGATCATCAGCTTGGATGGATCAAAGGTAACGTGGTGTCTTTTTTTTTTTACTGATGTGGATTCATGTTCATTGGTATACTGTAGGAAAGCATCCATTGTGAATGTAGGGAAATAGGTCCTATAATATTATGTTCTTCTCAGTATGGTGGAGATTAAAGGATTGTCTTTGGTTCAGGAAAAGCATCTGATAATGCTTTCCAAATCTCAAAAATATAATGTGTGTTTGATGCATTCAGTTGAATTAGCAGCAGATTTGAGTGTGCAGAGGACCGACCTGCTTGAGATTCCTATCAAACATATTCTCTGGGATAGAAGTGGATTATTTCGCTCTCCCTGTGGCGAGCAGCATGCACTTGAATTGGTCACTGCTGTGCAACCTTACACAGTGGATGTAATGGTCCAATATTTCAGGAAACATCAATAGACAGTGGTAGTGACTCTACATCCGCTAGAGTTAGTCCATCCATCTTACCGTTGGCTATTACTTTAAGGCTTTTATAGTTTCACCCATTTATTTTAATGCAGATGGTGTAATTGTCCACAATACTTGGCATCAGACCACTGCAGACCATGTGTCTCCACCATCCTCCTGAAATCTCACTGTAGAAAGCAGTCTTGTGGTTTTGTATGTCAAATCACAAACCCTTGTTACACACCACCACACAAACCTAATTAGCCTATAAATCAAAAGTATAGCTTCTTCAGGAGAGGACACACTGTTTTCAAAAACATTATTATGAACATTGTATGGAGTGTTTCATGTGCAGTCATGACCCTATCCTGACGGTTCCTCGACTTTAGCAGAGGAGGATTTTAAAATAGCTCCTGCAGTATGTCTGAATGTGCTTGTGAGTTGGGATGCTCAGCCCTCCCCTTAGCTTTTGGTTTCAGAGACAGAAATAACATGTGAGCCATTGCACTTTGCACTGTGACTGTTGACACCTACACAAGCGCACACTGTTTGTTCAGCATTTAATCCTGTTTGATCCATGTTGAGTTTTGTGTAGACCTTAAACATACCATAGGGTCAACGACAATGTTTTGGGCAGATCTATTAATTTATTCAAAAGTATTAATTATATATTAAATGTCTTTAGTACAATGAGTTGAATACACCTCTTCTATGACAAGCAGAATTCTTATGTTTTGGGGCACGGAAAGTAAAACAAATAATGAAATTGAGAGGACCCCTGTAAACCATATTATGACTGTGTGTCAAGGTCAGTTAGTCCTAAAATTTGAACTTTTATGACCATTGAGTTGTGAAATGTCATGTGGTGGTACTCCCAAAAATGTCATTTTTATAATATGATTGTAGTCAGTAATTAATTTACTTTATTTAAATAAATTAATGGTAACACTTTACAACGAGGTTTCATTAGTTAACTACATTAGTTAACATGAACTGAAAATGAACTGCCCTTCTTCAGCATTTAATCTTTGTTAATGTTAATTTCAACATTTATTAATACATTATTAAAATCAAAAGTTTTATTTGTTAACATTAGTTAATGCACTGTGAAGTAACATGAACAAACAATGAATGGCTGTATTTTTACTGACTAACGTTGACAAAGATGAACAAAACATCAATAACTGTAAATTACTAAAACTATTAATTACTAAAAATACTTTTTACCTTTTTACTTTTTAAAACTTTTTGAAAATTATTATTAAGGTGTCCCCACACATATATTCAAGGTGTAAGGAAAATGTGTTATTAGTGTGAATGCTTCAAGCATTCACACTATTGAAATCCAAATCTTTATTATTATTCCGTATTCTTCCGTGGTCGCTTTCAACTCCTCTCTACTTTGTGCTACAAAAACCATTCAAGTATCAAAATGTTCAGCTTTTCAATGACTTGTGTGCTATTATTTTTCTTTTTTATACCTTTTATAATTTTTAAACTATTAAGCTTTTTGTGCATTTTTTTTAACATTTAAGTGCGGATGAGAGAGACTGTTCAGAGCTAGAGCACGTGATGTCATCTGCTAGAGTGAGCCAGCTTGAAAATTAATCGTAAAAAATAATTTTTAAATCGATGGCCTGGCCACAATTTTAACTCTTCTGGCATGTAATTATACTTGAAACGTAGGTATTTTTGTTGTGGTTCCTCACGTGTGTTTAGTAAATCCCTCGGACTTATAATTTTTTCTCTGTGTCCTTCCAAAGGACAAGAGTGACAGACAATCCTCCATTGGGAGCAATTATAAATTCAGGTCAAACTTTAGTGATCAGAGCATTACGGACCAGTTTTTCAACTCGCCAAAGTCAGGGCCGGTTCTAGCCCTTTGGTTGCCCTAGGCGAGATTGAGTTTTGCGCCCCCCACCCCCCTTAAAAATACTTACAAATTATAAGTATTTATTAAACTAAACAAAAATGCTCTTATAGTCACTCCAAAACTTCAACAAGCAAATTATGACTTGAAGGATCAACTGTAATAAATTGTTCATACAAATGCTACAAATAACGTTCAATGATATTTCTATCATCCTACATAGTTGCATTGTACAAATACATTTTGTCTGACCATGTAACTTGTAGTATATAAATAACAATTACTTCCACCACTACTATTATTACTAATCTAGGCTGCTACAAGGCTAAGGGGGTTTCGGGGGTATGCCCCCCGTAAGAAAATTTTGTGCATTTTAATGTTAAATTCATCAATCTGGTGCACTTTGAGAGTTCAAAATTAAAAGCTCCAACCCATATTCAGTGTGCAAATTGAACAAAGAAAAATTCAAACCTCTTTTAGTTACAGTGTCTGTCTACATTACACTACTACATAATAATAGTTATAATATAAATCCCATGACAGTAATAGCCATAGGCTATTATTAAATAAAGGAAATTAGTAGTCATAATTAGTTTTGTTACTTGGAAGTAACCCAACCCAATTAAACATAACAAAACAAAACGAAACGAATGGGCCGATGTAAGAGTTTTATGGGCCACTAAGACAAAAAATAATATTAATAATAAAAGTATGAGATGTATCGGCCCAAAAAGCACGTCGGCCCACCGGGAATCTCCCGGTAGTCTCGATGGCCAGCATGCCTGTGCACAATACTAAGTAAATTTATTTCGTTTGACACCTTAATGGCTGTTGCTTTCTCCGTTTTCGTCCCTGTGCACCAGAGGGTTTCGATCAACGCGCCAGCAGCTGAGCACTTGCCTAACGTAACGTAACGTAACCCCCCCCCGTTAGGAAATGATCAACAATAATCATAAATTCAATCCAATAATCAGGTTGACAAGTAATTAAACGTGTGGCTGAGGGGGCGCCTTAGGATGATCATGTTTAATAAACATGTTTTTGTTTCGCTTGTCATTCTAATTCTGTGATTAATGGGAAGTAGGCCAAGGGCGACACTAGAGGGCGCCCGCGCCCCCAACACATTTGTCGCCCTAGGCAACCGCCTAGTTCGCCTATAGCAATCGCCGGCCCTGGCCAAAGTGGTCCCTTTTTTCAACTCTATCCACACAAAAAATACATCACATCGTTCACAAAGGCCTTGTCTCGCTCATGGTCAGGTCATTTCGCCGATACAACCTATAGTTTTGTCTCTAGGGAGGTTTGTTTGAGGCCAAGTATCAGCGATTATGGCCTCTGTCTAAATAGGAAAGCTGATTGCACAGGTGATGTTGATTAGACAAGATCAAAGGGAGACACACATAATTGCTCCTGTGTTCTGATTGGTGGACAGTCACTGAGCTCTTTTCTGAAGGAACTTTAATTACTACAGCTTTTTGTTGCATTTATGCTTCTGCTTCTCCTGTTCTCCCTCCCTCTTCCCTCCTCTTCTCCTCCTTCCATCCTCTACTCCTCCTGTCCTCCTCTTCTCCCCTCCTTTCCTAATCTCTTCTTCTCCTTTACTCCTCCTTTTATCCTCTTCTATCTATCTGCCTGTCTAACTATTTGACTTTCTGTGTCCAAATTATCTATCTATCTATCTATCTATCTATCTATCTATCTATCTATCTATCTATCTATCTATCTATACCTTTCTTTTTTGTTCTCCTTTACTTCTCTACCTCTGTCTCTTTCTCTATCCCTTTATTTATTTACCTCTGTCTACTTCTCTACCTCTCTAATTAAACTCTTTAGTTTTCTACAATTTTTTTTTAATCTTTTTTTGCATTTCAGCTTATTAATGCATTTGAATTAAGCTTTTTTTGCATTTTTGCTCTGTTTTGCAGTTGTTTGTGCATCTCAGCTTGTTTAGCAATATTTTGCAGTTGTTTGTGCATTTCATTTAAGCATTTCAAGCATTCACACGCATGTTCCACAGGAAATGCAATTTTTCTAGTTGCTTTTTACTTTTACTTTTTACCACATGAAGTTTTTTATTATTTTTATAAGTTTATTTGGCATTTGCGATCTCAGAAACCTTTTAAATTTACAACTAATAGTCTTGATTTAGGTAACTATCAACACTAGCAAAAACAAGTACCATGGTAATTCCAGGATATTGTTTTAATTACTTTGGAGTATCGTCCAAATAGCAAGGTACATAAAAATGCTTACCATTTAGTACCTGATATGATGTCTGTCCCATGGCACCGCCGCCGTGCCTTTTTGTTAAGAAATTAGGTGGCGGTATTACAAAATATGGAGATCCACAGTTGCATTATTATGTCTTTGAATGTTAATGTACCTTATGAGACTGGGACAGGGAATGGGGTCAACACAGCAGCTGTAATTAGAGTCTGATCTTAAGTCCAGTCTGAGCCCTTCAGGGAATGTAAGTCATGCTCACAGTGGCTAAAGGTATTAGCAGGATGCTACATTGATTGAAGAGCACATGTTAAGCCTGACATAATATTTAAGTTCTGACCATGCCTGTGTTTTCGCCCTCTACCCCTGCAATTTATTCTGCCCTTTCTTCAACTGATTGTGGTCCTGTCACTCTGAATGACAGAGACTTGTCACTTAAGCCTGGTCTTTATCTGAACCACCGTTGACGAATAATAGACAATAGCAGAGCGAGCAGGAAGGTCTCTATTCACTGAGTGCTATTCACATTATCTTGGATATAACTTCACTTGACGGTATCTGATCAAATGCAGTTTCCTTTTAGTTTGGACTCTTCTTTGAGCCCTTTTCTCCTTATATTTTTGCCAATTTATTAAAGTCACCAACCATGGCGTGATGGTGGGACAACCTGTCACTCGCATGAGATCACAGCAATAGCAAACAATAACGATCCAGCAATTCCAGATTGTCTAAATTCAGTCCCGCTCGCAGCCATTTTCAAAATAGTAAAGCTTTTCCAGTTACATGCTATGTTTTTTTGTTTTTTTTTCAGTAGTAGTGTAGTATGATGTATTTCATACATCACTGTTTTCAAATCCATCAGGTCCATTTTTTTATTTTTTGAATGTTTCATATAAATGAACAAGTTAAAAAATGATTGACTGATTAATACAATCAGGTCCCTGTGCAACATTATTGCTTCGTCATGGCAGCATATGTGTGACTCGTTAGCAGCCTAAATTAATTTATGTAAATTAGTGTGTAGAAGTGGGAGGTATATATTTAAAATTACATTTAAATTTAGTATGAAATTTAGGCCTGGTTTCACAGACAGGGCTTAGATTAAGCCATGCCTCAGCCTTAGTTAAATTAGGACATTTAAGTTGCTTTTATAAACATGCCTTAAAAAAAAAAAAATTTAAATATGGCACTGACTTATTTTAGGAAATGTCAGAGCAAGTTGCTTTCAGTTAAAACAGCTCAAACATGCATTTTAGTCTGGGACTAGTTTAAGCCTTGTCTGTGAAACCGGGCATTAGTCTACTTTTTGAATGTGGCGTATAGTGTAACTACAGCTTAACTAATAATATTAGTTTTTGTTTTTTTTTACATTTATATAGGGCTTTTCACACTTGAAATAGTTAAACCTAGGTCATTCTAAACCCCTGGTAAATGGATTCCTGGGTTATCTTGCTTCACGTTTCACATTACATCTCATTGCTTTTTCTCAATTTACCCCTGGTTAACAATTAATCCTTGCTATTCTTAAGCTGACATTTCCCACTGTATATTCTTAAACCCTGGGTTCGCATTTTTTATTTGAACATTTGTGGTGCGCCAGTGTCATTAATTGGACGAACGCAGCACGCAACCTGTTTACATAAAGCTCTAGCATTGCGCATACTTATATTATATATTGCCGACTATATAATTCCTCAAATGCTGAAACATAACCTGTTTATACAACATGTGTTGTTCAAAGCACGTGAATATGAGGCACATGATTGGTTGGTTTGGAATACCGATAACCCGAGGTTAAGCGCAGTGTGAAAAGCACTTATGAGCATCTCGTTGCTTGGGATGTGACATTAAATGATCAGAAAAGAGCTAATGCCAAACAAAATTGCGTTGCTAACAGCTAGGTTATTATTGCGAGTGACATCCTGCTCTCTTTTAACCCCTGACAGATTGCAAAAGTGGCATGAAACGGACAGCTTCTTCCAACAACAGCGTTAGCCTCAGCGCTATTCTTCGCTGCTGTCCACCCACTGCACAGCTTTTAGCTGTTCACATGCAATTACAATCCTGAAGTGAGTGATTATACAGCAGGCTGCGTGGACTCTGATTAGGGCTCTCATCGAGCCAGTCCGTCTGCATCTGAAAATAAAGACAAATACCAGCTCCAGTGTACTTAGCGTTCTGCTAGCTGAGCAGCTCGTACACAAGAGCTCAAACTGTGAAGTTTCTGAGCTGGTCTTCCACACATACACTTGCTTATCACTTCATTAGGTTCAACCCACTTAATGTGTACATTAGGTGTAGCGCAAACATCAGTCACACTGATGCAGATTAGAAAACACTAGCATGGATTTGTTAGAAAACCTTCAGTCTAGTTGCTAAATATCTGAATTATTTGAATATTATATTTTGACATTTTCTGAAGAAAATAATGAGCTGCTTACCCATGCAAAACTTGCTGCTTTAGGGTGGTATGTTTGGTCGCTTCCCATTGTGGTGTTCTGAAAGTTTGTTGTTTAAACTTAAACTCTATTTGCTACAGAAAGTGTTGTTGATTTTATTTTTTCTTTACGTAGGCTATGCTAAAGCTAAAGCTTAGTTTCACCAGTTATTAGAGGTGTCGGTTACCACTTTACAACAAGGCCTCATTTGTTAATTAATGTATTAACTAACATGAACTAACCATGAGAAATACATTTGTTAAAGTATTTATTAATCTATGTTAATAAAAAATACAGTCGTTCATTGTTAGTTCAAGTTAGTTAATAGTCCATTAACTTATGTTAACAAATACAACTTTTGATTTTAATAATGTAAATGCTGAAATTAACAGTAACTATGATTAATAAATTCTGTATAAGTATTGTTCATTCTTAGTTTATGCTAACTAAAGTAATTAACTAATGCTAATTAATGAAACCTTATTGTAAAGTGTTACCAAGGTGTCTGCATAGAGCGCAATTTCAATATATTACTGTTCAAAAGTTTGGGGTTGGGAAGATATTCTTAATGTTATTGAAAGAAGTCTCTTATGCTCATGACTGCATTTATACGGTATTCAATAATACCGTAAGTACCGTAATACTGTGAAATATTATTACAATTTATAATAACAGTTTTCTATTTGAATGTATTTTAAAATGTTTTTTTCTCTAATAGCAATTACTAAAGCCTTCAGTGTCACATGATCGTTCAGAAATCATGCTAATGCTGATTTGCTGCTCAAGAATCATTTCACCACCCAGACTTTTTTTCTCCCCAAATTGTGCTAATTTAAATCTAGTATTAATTGTCATCTCTAAATGTTACATGGAGGAATTGGGCCATTTTGAAATTCTTTTTTGACCACAGTTTTATAGTTAATAAACATTTGAGTATTTGGCTGAAAGGATGCTTGTTTCAGACTACTGAGAACTAAAATTAACTATGGGCATGTGGACTATCTCTTTTCAGCTCTATTCCTGTGATTCCTATTACTATGGTAACAGCAACTTCATGATAGGTGGATCTCTCTTCAGGATTATGTGTAGCAATTCACCAGATATTCATTGCTTAAAATTGATTTCTGGTTTCCACAAAGGCAGATGTACTGTATATGCAATTGAAAATGAATAGTATTTTTACTTTCAAAACCCTACTGCTGTGCTCTGTAGGTCAACCTTAAATATCCGTGGAAATGCTGAATACGGGAAGTATAGAATAGAGGGAACAGCATTCATCCTTCCAATGATTGTATAACATGTGTGTAACACACACAGGAAGCTGACAGTGGTAGCCCACTGTCGATTTTCTCGCTTGAAATTACACGTTTGTATGTGGCCAATTGGCCTTGTTCTGGAAGTGTGTGGGAGTATGAGAGCGCTCGAGGCCTTTTATCCACACAGCCTTCGTGGATTGCTATGCTTTGTGCATCCATCCATTTCATGTTTTACATTCCCCATCTTGAAGAACTGTAGTGCAAAAAATAGATGAAAATATGAGGTTTATGCTTAAAACAAGTTAAAAAAATCTACCATTGGAACTTCATGATATGAAATCTATGTAATTTTATGGGTAAATACATTTTTTTGTAGAAATCTGGTACTTATTAAGAATGTGATTTCTGTGAAGATGATACCGGATTTTGATGACTTTCTAAATCTCTGGATGCTCAAATAATGATTGTGAGATCCACAGAATATGTGCAACATTCACAGTGCATCTCTCTCCTTTCTCTCTCTCCTTCTCCTTCTCCTTCTCGCTCTTTCCTCCCTCATTTGCTCTCGGTTTCACACCCACACAAACACATTCACTGGCAGTGACTGTCGTCATTTCATCAATAACATTTCACAGGCTTATAACGTAGGAAACATCCTGAGATGTACTGAAGGCAAGTGTTTGTGAGCATCCATTTCTGACCATCTCATTTAGACATTTTTGAAACATTTTTAAGATAGATCCCTCATTCAACAGCATATGAGCTGTTTACTTACTCCATAACTGATCACTGATTAACTTTAAACTCCATCCTTGTGCCTTGGCATTAAATCCACACGGATTTCTGCACCCGTCGTTTACCTGCCATTGCCTTGTATATTATATTATTATATTATATATTATATACAACGGTTCATTCTTGTTCTTATTGGCTGAGAGCCTTTTCCAGCCATGCGTTATTCTACTAGTATCACTACGGGAACCGTTTCAAAGTTTGTATCACTCCACTTGCAGCATTTCTCACAGAGAATGTCATGGCGGACGGGCAAACCACCATAACTTTGCAAATACTTCTGTTGTTGTGTCACGTAATGTAGTTTTATGAGTTTATTAGGCGAGAAAATTGTTATTTAGACCTCAAATATACGACTTATAAATAAACATAGCGCATATTTAACAATTTGTTTATAAGTTTTCGTAAATGCGAGCTCCAGTCGTTAGCGGCCATTCAGCATTCATGTACCCGTGAGAACAGCTTTGGGTCCTATCATACACCCGGCACCAGGCGTGACGCAAGTGTTTTTTGCTAGTTTCAGTCCGACGCAGTTATCATTTTCACGTCCTGCGCCACGTTGTTTAAATAGCAAATGCATTTGCGCCCATTTTGTTCGCCCATGGGCGTGCTGGATTGAAAACGAGGTGTGTTCAGGCGCATTGTGGGCGTGTTGCTATTTTGAGGCAACTGAAATAGACTGGGTTGACCCGCCTATAGGCGCATAATATTACTAACACGCTCTTTAAATAAAACAAATGTTTTTTGTTTAAAGCGCTCAGTTTTTCCGCTTGCAAATTTCGCCATGTAAATAGCGAATCAGCCATGGCGCGAGCGCAACTGGCTTTTAAAGTGAATGGGAGATGATTCTCTGATTGGTTTATTGCACATTATGCCCAAAACACACCCAATTGCTCATTAAGAGAATATGGACAACCCTTTTAGACTGAGCATCCCGCTTAGAACGTTAAAATAGGGCCTTTATCTCGGCCAGTCCAATTTGCTGCTGGCTCTTATAGGTAGTGGTTAAACATGAAGTATAATTCATTTTGGGTATATCAAACGGGCAATTTTTGGTCTTATTAATCTACTAGTTCCAGAGCTAATCGACTTGGCTAAGGACAAAGTTACGTTTCACAACTTTGTTTTTATATTATATATATTTTTTCCTCAGTCGACATTCAAACTGATTTTATGATTATGAATTTTATGATTTAACCTGAAGAATATCAGCTAGATGCAGGTAATGCATTCGCTTAGTCGTAATCTCACTCTCACTCATAATACTCTCCTCTACATAATAAAATCAGCTTCAATGAAGGGACTCAACATTCTTAAAGTGATGTTTTAGAATTAGTAACGGAGGCTTGGGCTCAACTGTCAACTTGAGATTTGGATCCATGGCAGAAGGAAGTAGTTCTGCACAAAAGTGGGTTTTTAAAGACACTCCGTTGTTGTTGTTTCTTATTTATTTAAACACTTGCTCCATCAAACTGTTGTATAAACGCAATATCAAACTCATAGCCGTGGCCGAATCACAGCCATGCTGAGAGCGATATCACATGGCAATTTTATGTACTTTTGTCATCTCTATTAATTTTAGTTTTTTTAAGATTTCTATTTAGCTTTCATTCATTTTTATTTCAATTTTAGTCATTTTAGTACTCCGACTTAAACTTGAGTCAGTTTTTTAAGTTTAAGTTTTTCATATAATAGTTATTATTTATTTATATATTTAGTTTATATATTACTTCAGCTTTATTTCAATTAACAAAAATGTAGTTTTAGTTAACAATAATAACAACTATAGAAATATCAAAGGCCATATTTGAACTTACTAACTCCAAGGCCACATCTCCGACAACAGATATGTACGAGCATGAGGATACACTAATGGATCACACTCTTTCAAACACAATTTTATGCTGGGTGTTAACCCAATATTTCAATCAGCCCATGTTATGGATCCTATTTCTGCCTATTTTTTGCTCTCTCAAAGGGCCTTCATCTTTATCGCTTCAAGGCCGGATTGAAAACACGCACTTGTGTTTTCACATTTTTTTCTGAGGAGTTGTTTTCTTTTTCATCTCACAGGCAATAATAAACAGCACTATCACCCCGAACATGACCTTCACAAAGACGTCTCAGAAGTTTGGGCAGTGGGCAGACAGCCGTGCCAACACAGTGTATGGGCTGGGTTTCTCCTCTGAGCATCATCTGGCCAAGGTGGGTGAAATTCTTTCTCTCTCCTATCTCTCATTTTCTTCTCTGTGTCTCTGGAGGTCTTGCTCTCCCTTTCTTTCGTTCTCTTCCACCCCCTGTGTTTCTGTGCTGGGGAACACCTACACACTGTGCCCTAATGAGGAGCTGTACAGTCATCTGTGCGTGGGAGGCTTCTTCTGTGCAGTGCTTTCCTCTTTTTCGCTCCCTCTATCTCTCGCTCCTCTGCATTATGATGATGCACTGTCAGGAGCTCACCACCTCATCTAGTCTTCCTCTTCTCTCCTTCTTTTTCATTCCCTCTCACTCTCCTCTTTCCTTTGCTTTTACATATGCTGTATTTACTTCATATAAAGTGAATTATATAGCAGTATTTTCACTATTATTTATTTGGCATTTTGAAAATGTTGTGTTCATTTACTCACTCTCATGTAGTTCCTGATCTTTCTCACTTTATTCTGTGGAACACACACACTCACACACAAATGGACCATAACATTATATAATTTTTTATATATTTACAGTAGGAAATTTACAAAATATCTTCATGGAACATGATCTTTACTTAATATCCTGATGATTATTGGCATAAAAGAAAAATCAATAATTTTGACCCATACAATGTATTGTTGGCTATTGCCACAAATACCGTGCTACTTGTGACTGGTTTTGTGATCCAGGGTCACATATATTTAAAAAAATTACTTCTATGATAATTATATGTAACTTAAGTCAGGTTGATTCAGTCGTATTAAATAATATTTTGTGTAATACAATAATATAATGCAATAATGATTTTTTACACAATTTAATTCCCATTATGTTCCACAGAATAAAGTCACAGAGTTTTGATATGACATGAAGGTGAGTAAATTATTAAAAGATTATTGGTAACACCTTACAATAAGGTTCCATTTGTTAACATTAGTTAACATGGTCTTATTGGACTAACAATGAAAAATACTTTTAAAGTATTTATTAATCTTTCTTAAAGTTAATTTCAACATTTACCAATACATTATTGAAAAATCTAATTTTGTATCTGTTAATATTATTTAATGGTCTTGAGCTAACATGAACTAACAATGAACAGTTGTATTTGTATTAACCAACATTAACAAAAAATAATAAATACTCTAACAAATGAATTGCTCATTGTTAGTTAATTTTAACGTTAAACGTAAAAATAAAAATTAACCAGTGTTGAGGGTAACTCATTACAAGTAATGTGCATTACGTAATCGGATTACTTTTTTCAAGTAGCAAAAGTAATGCATTACTTTTATATTAACAACAAAATATTTGAGTTACTTTTTCAAATAAGTAACAGAAGTTACTTTATTTCCCCATGTATTGACTGACACATTTTGGTCTCCATGTTGAGAGAAATCGGGTGCAGAGGCATTGTGTGCGCTGTGTAAACATGATGATTATTGTAGTTCTAGACACTGGGCCCTATCTTGCACCCAGTCCAATTGACTTTGTACACCGACGCATGTATCATTCCTATTTTGCACCCGACGCACAGCGGACTTTTCCCTCCACAGACGCACGTCGGTAAATTAGGGAATGAACTTGCGCTCCAGGGGGCGGTTCAGCGAAAAGAGGAGGCGTGTTCCTGCGCAAACGTTCCCTGGTGCTATTTTGCAGTTTCAGAAAACAATTCCGCCACAGACCAGGAAAAACCTAGTCTAAAGTCAGTGGTGCGTTATTCAGATGCTATTTTAAGGGCGCATGCTTGGTCATAATGTAGCGTGATCCGGTCATATACGGTCATATACGAGACCGGTGCGTCTCACAGGTGACGTTTATTATCACTCTCGCCATAAAATGTTTCCTAAAATTAATAGTTTTAGAGGTAACATCCTCAGATTTGAAATGAAGCATGAGCAGACTTGACTTGTGGATTCAGTTTCAGCATCATTGTGTTTCTACAACACAGTTTCTACAACACAGACACATATTTTTATACATTTAAAAAATATATTCTTAATGTTTTATATATATATTATATTCTATATATATATATTAATATATTCTTAATCAATGTTTGAGCTTATTTATCTCTGTATTAATAACTGTCTGTAAACTGTAAACTCTCAAGTGTTGGCTTTCTAAATATATGTTATGCGTCTATTCAGAATGACTTATGAGCAGCAACCTTTTTATGTTGGGTATGTCATTTATGCCACTTGCCAAAATGTGGGGTGTGGGGTAAGGGGTTAAACCCCCTTGTTGTTGTTTTTATTGCTGAAGTAAGAATGTTGAACTTTCTTCTTCTGCGTCCCATTTTTCTGCAAATCAGAATAGCTGCAATGCTAAAAGGTTTATTTGAGCTGCACCCTCAGGTGTGAACCTGCATTTCCTTTAGCTTGAGGCTTATTCATTTCACTTCTGGTGTGAAAAGTCCTTTACATTTGCCAAAAATATAACTTTTTTTGTTATTACAAAAATTAACAAGCAAGCCCAGCCCAGGTGAGAAAATATAACACAAAAGTATAACATTACTTTCCATAAAAAGTAAATAAGTAACAGAATTAGTTAATTTTTAGGGACACAATATTGTAAAGCATTACTTTTAACTTTTCCCAACATTGGCGTTAACTAGTTAACTAATGGAACCGTATTGTAAAGTGTAACCATATATATTTTTATCTTTGGATGAACTCTCTTTAATTACAAATGCATCAAACTTTAAGATACTACAAACGTTCTGTCTCAGGTATATTCACTCTAAATCTGATTTTTAAACATTATTAATGGAACACCATAGCCTCTAACCTAAAAATGTACATAAATTGTCCTGCTGGATATTCAGAGGAAAATGCTTCAGTCCTTCCTTCCAGAGCCCAGGAAGCTTTAATGAGAGCAGTCTATATTGGGAACTGTGACCATTGCTCCTTTTTTTTTTTTCTACAAGAGATACCACATATCCACTCTAAAATAGTTCATCCATTTAGACACATAAACATGATCTTCTTATTTCTGTCTCTGTAATCAACATTAAAAGAACAGCATTGATAGTCACCAGCATAAATAAAAATTGCATTTTGTATGCAAGTCTCCACCTTGGTGTACTGGTGTCCCTATCAGTATTTTTTTTAGCTAGCTTTACCAGGAATACTTTTTTTGGTCGAGCCATTTACCCAGAAAGATCATGCTGGTTGATATGCTTCATCAGCTGGACCAGCACCAAACTACCAACCCAGCAAACAGGGAACGTTCTCAAAACTTTAGCTAACGTTGTGGCAACTGGCAAGGTTCTCTCAAAGTTATGAACAAACGTTCTTCCTGTAACGATCTTCATCTTTAAAGGGACACCAGGCAGGAATCCCGTTTTTGTCAAACAGCGACCCCTAGAGTCGCTGTGGAGTACTTGTATTTAACGTTACTGTCGTAAATTTCTTTTGCCAAGTGTGTCAGAGGTTCTGGGTTCTAATCCGTACTAGTAGTATAGTTTATTTTCCTCATCAAAACCGATTGTTTATTAGTGGTTGTATTTCAAGCAGGGACACGTTTTTTGTGCATTAGGTTTTGTGATTTCACCGTAACAAATATAGAGTCTCTCCTCAACGGATTGAGGCGCGCGTTTGTGTGAAGACTGTGCGCGTCACAACAGAACACTCTATCCGCGCCACTGATCGCAGCGGCAAAAAGCACTTTGGTCACTTGATTTCAAAAACAACACATTTCAGATCGCCTCTTATTTAACAAACGAACGAAATGAATGCTCTACTAGAATTACCTGGAGATGTTTTATTTGTTTGTATGGGTAACTTACATCCGTGCCGCGAGATGTTTCAATGGGGACATATAACACCCGCAAATTACGCTCGTGTCTGACTCCTCGCTCGGTCAGTCTGCCGTTTCCTCTTTCTCTGTTCCTCCGACAATGCTTTCTGCATTTTATATGCCGGCTCAGCCATGACGATAGTGTGACAAACTAGATCCCTCTCTACCTTCCTGGATGGGGGCGTGTATGTGTGCAGTGCCGTAAAGGAATATGTTACATCGCGAGAGCTGATATCACGCGATACTTCCTGAGGCTGAGGCCGGCGGCCCGCCGCACCAAAGTTGCAAGTGAGATTTTTCCGCTCACAGGCACCAGGGGGGTGCGAGAAGGCCACCATTCAACCCGAAAGAAGTCATATAACAATTTCAATAACTCTGAAGCTGTTCAGTTAAGCTAAAAAAACTGCATAGAATCCCTTTAATAATGTTCTCAAAAAGTTAGCACAAAACTATTATTTATGCTTTTACCTGAAACGTTTAGTTAGTTTAGTTTAGTTTAAATGTTAGGCTAATACTTATTTTAATATTTCAGAATATTCAGAGAACATTCAAATGTAACGCTCCCATAATGTTTGCAAAATAATAAAATGGAATGTTCCCCTAATGTTCGCATAAGCAAGAAAAAAAGGTTTATGAAGCATTTAAAAATCAGATGTTTTGAACATTCAGAGAATATTCATAATTAACATTTGTGACTTAATGAGAATGTTAGCAAACTAAATGAGAATCCCATGGTTTAAAGGCTTGAACCTGTTTTCTCTTATCAGTTTGCAGAAAAATTTTCAGAGTACAAGGAAGCAGCTAGGATGGCCAAGGAGAAGTCTCTAGAAAAGATGGAGCTGGCAAGTTCGCCCTCTCAGGTATGTCCCGTAATGTCTGGACTCTGAACTGTTTTAGTGTATAGTGTTTACATGGAATGAAGTTTGCTTGGAAAACTTGTTATTCAAAATAGGACAATATACAGTAATTGAAAAAATCTAAATCCGCAATAGTTTTTTTGCAATCAGTATATTTTCCATTTATGATTTATTCTTATCAGTACAGTCTAACCAGTGCAGAACAGTGATGTTCATAAAGACTGGTCACAGCATTTCAGTCTCCAAGGGAAATCTATTGTCTCTAAGAATGTAGTTTTCCTAAATCCCCTGTTCTAATTAGCAGTTTAACAGTTATATATGTAAAAGAAGATTATGTATTGACTATGTGAGGGTGCAACAAATTAATAACCCATGATTAATCGCTTTTCACAGGAATCGCCTGCCGACATTCATTCCCCCCTGACTCCACCCGTCACTGCGGACCTCTGTCGAATCAACGGCACTGGTGATGACGTCACTCTGTCTGACGTGTCACCGAATTCTATGCTCCAATCAGACCTTTCCCCGACCACGCCGACCCTTGCACACAGGTAACTGGTGCTTAATATAAAATCTTTTCAGAATCCTGGTGCAACAAATGGTATCACGTTATCTCGATAGTCATTCTACTAACTATAAGTAACTTTGCAACTACATGTCAACTAACTCTCATTAGAGTATTAGCAGACTGTCTGCTTAATATCTGATGACACTTTATTTTGATGGTCCCCCATCAGACATAGCTTTGCATGCATGTCAACTTATTCTTTTTTCGTTATTCGCTTAGGGGTAAAAAAAAGTTTGTGACTATAGTGGTTTACTGTAAGCGAACATCCGACGCCACCCACACTGCTGAGAGCAGCGTTTAGATGAAATGTTAATGTGTGCTGCTGGTTTTACTCTCAATACTAAAATATACACAACAACAAAAATGACAGTGGTAAGAAAACAGCAATTAAGAAAGCATCTGATCATGTGGATATGTATGCATGACTTCTGCAATTTACACAATAGATCTATAATAGTATTAAATATGAAAAAACAGTAACAGTCTCGCTTTTCGATTTGAATTACAACTTCGTCCGACAGTGACGGACGGAACAGAAGAAATTAACCCAAATAAGATTTCCATGTCAACGAAGGCGGAGCCTCAGAGCCATACCTACCTATTATGTAATTGCCACAGACTAATGGTAGTTCGAAGGTGTTTACCAGCCGGAGCAAACTTTTCCATTTTGGCAAACCTTTTTAAACTAATTTTCTACTATAAAGCAGCTTTCCAATGTGTTCATGTTTTTACTCACGGCTGTCCGACAGTGACGGACGGAACAGAAGAAATGAATCCTGATAAGATTTCCATGTCAAAAAAGGCGGGGCCTCAGAGCCACACCTACCTATTACATAATCGCCATGGACCAATGGTAGTTCGAAGGTGTTTACCAGCCGGAGCAAGTTGTATCGAACTCTTGATACGAACTTCAAATGAACTTAGTTTTGGCGTCACACCAGTTCATTCGATTTCACTTGAAGTATATCGGGCCCTAAACCCTTACCTAACAGTCTACTAAAACTCTAATGAGAGTTAGTTGACCAGTATTGCAAATGAAAGAAAGTTAGCTGACACACAGCAAAATCCCCAGAGTTAAATTAACTCTGCTCAGAGAACATTTGGTCCCTCTCTACAGAGAGTTAAAATAACTCTGAATCAGAGTTAAAGTTAATGAGCTACTTAATTGATTAATTAATTGATGATTGGGCATTAATGATGAACACCTGCTGTCAACAAGCATAATCACTGAAGGAAAGAGAAACAACAAGAACAGAAAAAAAGAGAAACACAAGAACTACAACTGACTTCTAGCCACAGCCTTAGATGAAATCAAATTAAGACAAAATACATTAAATCTCTGAAGATCTCAGCAGAGGAGGATTAAACAACTCCACAAACAGCATTCATTTGTTGATTTTAGTTTTTGTTTTTTATTTATTTAGACTAAATAATATTGAATTTAATATCAGCTGTTTATAGGTTATCAGTCATAACTAAACCAAACTAAATAATGTATTGGCTTATTAGCCAGAATTTTTATATGAACGCATCACTCATTTATTTGTTGCCTAAAAGTTTTAAGTAAAAGTAGTGTTAAAGTTAGCAATAACAGTCATTGCACTTTTCCTGAGCACTTTTCAGCAAATTATTTTCAGTATGAGCATTGAGACACTTGTTCATATGAGTATGTACTGTACTCAACAGCTTTTAGTCTGACTGCAAAGGCAACATTTTGAGCCCATTTCACTAGGTCTCTAGATGCTTGAATTTTAATTGGTTGAGCAATCCAGTGTTTCAGGTTCAAAAATAGCATCCTACCATTTCTTACATAATCTCAGGTTAATGTTTCACTCTCACCTGCCACTTGAAAAATACTAACCGATTATTGGACGCAAATACACAGTGGACCAAACCGCATTTAACACCCACACTGCAGTTCTCTTCCAGACAGCTATATGGTTTTATAATTGTCATGAATTTTAGAAGCATCAATAACTGTATTTTTTTTTCTCTAGAATAAAATGTCCAAACAAGTCAGAATTATATAATACAGTGGTACGTTTTCAACCCAGAGCAAATGTGACTTATGAAGATGGAGGCGGCGTCATCTGTTGCAAAATGTGTCTGAAAACCCACTGTGAAATCAACACAACCTTTTTTTGTTTACAATGTGACCTCAAATAGGATTGTGTTTTGTCCATGTGAATTCATATATTATTAACACATTCATATGGTCTTTTTTTGTCTTTTTTTTTTCAGACACGTGCTTAAAACTTGTCGGGTCTGCTCCTACTGATAGCATCATTTCACAGCTGTTTGACATGACTACAATGTTTTATAATGAATGCACTTTTATGCAACAATGACTGTAGATGCAATTAATTCTATCTGAAGTTCTGTTATTATTTTTAGACAGATATGCATATTTGGTCCCACCTTATATTACGTGTCTTTAACTATTATGTACTAACATTTAAATTAATAATTTGATACAATGCACTTATTGTGTTCATACACGTTTTTGTATGACTTCAATCCTGTCCCTAAACTTACCCGTATCCCACCTCAATAGCAACAAAATAGCAAAAAAAAACACAATAAGTACATTGTACCTGACAATATATTTTTTAAATGTAAATACATAGTAAAGACACCTAATGTAAAGTTTGACCGCATAGTTATGTAAGCTGAACTCTCGTGATGTTGTTTTATTAGTCATGTTTTAAAATCCTTTGTAGAGAAATCATTTTTGGAAACTGATATTTTCTGCAATTTTTTTGGGAGAATCTTTTTGTGACTTTGTTTTATGGTCTTTTTTTGTATCAAGTTGTGTTTCTAAGGTTGATATCTGTAAATCTGACTTCACATTTAATACATTTATTAAATGTCATTCCACTTGAATTTCTCAGTTTGATGAAGTTTTCCAACTTGAATTTTAACAATGCATTTACCGTAAAAATGTTTGACACGAGTAAGTGATCTTAGTATAGCAAATTGTCCTTTTAGTTTTGCCAAGACTGGTTCATAACACTTTGATATTATAAATAATTGGTCATTTATATTAATAATCAGCAATTAACTCTTCAGTGAGGCTGATTTTGAAGTAAATCATGCTATTAGCTCCCTTAAAGATGATCTGACTTCAAGATTCCCCTTAAAATACTGTTCCTGTCACTTGATGAAGGTGTAAAACGTGTATATGAATGTGGTGAATGTGACCCTATGGGTCATAGATTAGCCTGTCGAGTTTATTTGTTCTGCTTTGGCTGTTATAACGTGGTGAGTCAATTCTCTCACCCACAGTCTTGTGCAGTACATTAAAGTGAGTGTTGAGAGCCTGGTTGGACAGTTGTCGTGAATCACAGTGTCGTGAATCACATTTACAGTGGGGCTTAATATGATACGCACACCAAAATGTGCGGTACACCAATTAATACTCTTTAAGCTTCATTACGGCCTGCTCTTCATGTGGCGTATAGAAAACAGTCCATTTTATTGGTGACTTAAATGGTATACATTTAACAGAGGTGCATTGTGGATCTATTGAAATGATTTTCATGTTGATTACTGGGCTGTTGGAGGAACGATCAGATGGAGATTGTTTATTGATTCACATTCAGTAGGCTTGAAGGACAGTCACGCTGACAGTATGCTGTTCTTTGTAGTTATGTAATGTGGACAGCCATATGCTTCTGTGCACCTGCATATATACAATGGCCCTTTAAAAATAATACCACTTGGTTTGATATTTCATATCTAATGCAGTGACATTCATTTCTTAAGCCTATAGTGTAAGTGTCTAACTTTTTATACACGAATAAGAGGCTTAAAGACTTTTTTAGATTAAAAAATAATTTATTACATGAAGACAGTATACATCATAGAAATGCATCATGAATAGACTGAGAATGAAATAACATGCAGATAATCTATGAATTACAGTTTTTTTTACTAAACTGTTTGTTTCCAGTAAGTCCATAAAAAAACATAAAACTGCATTGAACTGATTCTTATGTGTTCTGCACAAATGTTCCATCAAGTTCAAACTATTACTATTTTAGCACTATACTATTTAGTATTACCAGTACTATTATTAAATCTAAAAGTCTGTGTTTAATTCCCAATTTAATTAAAGTGTCTTTTAGGCTCTAATCAAATCACATTCAGTCAAAACTGAATGAACATTTAACTAAACTACTGTAATATACAGCATATGTTGACTTACCAGGCTGAAGTCCCTGTTTCTCTTAGCTTGAAGCTGCAAGACTTCACTCTCATCTTCTCTCCTCTCTTTCTCCTGCAGAGGAACATTTCTTCTCCTTGTGTGCGGCTCTTTATAGGCATGTGTGTCTCCAGCCTGTTGTGTCACAGCTTCAGTAGGAGTCTGAGACTGTGGGTTGAGGTGTTGTCTATCAGAGCGGGGGTCGATCACGTCAGCCACAGTAGAGGTGGTGGCACTGGGGGAGATGAAAGGGAATTGGCGGCTCTCCGTGTATAGTGTAGGCGTCAGCGCTGAGGACTCTGTGCTGGTTCTCAGCACGTGTCCTGAGCGACGGTTTGCGTAGTTAAGCTGCGGTGGTGGAGTGCGTGGAGGGAGGCAGAGGAGGTGGGATGTGTGATGAGATGTTAAACAGCATGACAGCGGATGGGATTCCTCATAGTCTTTTGGAGATGTGGGTTGGTTATGTATTCTCTGGCACTGTGACACCGTTTCAGCACTTGAATTTTTTATTTTTTTTGTCAGTACATGAGGATCAGAGCACATTGTAAATTTATGCTTGATTTCTTTGTCACTTCATGAGGAACACAGATGGACTGATGAGAAATGGTGGAATATATAACGGAAGAGTTAGCTTTTGAGATCTCTTTTAGAAGGCAGTCTGCTTTAATCTATTTCAGCTTGTCACATTCCATCAATCTTTTTATTATAATATTTATGCAAATGACATCGAATCTGGATCACAGAGTTTTTAATAACCCTTGTTAATTGCTCTTGAACTGCGTCCAAGTCTTGGTAAAACACAGAATGGTCGAATAAAAAACCCTTGTATCCAACTTTAATTACAGTCACGTTTAAAATGACATTCTTTCTACGTCCTCTTAACAGTCCTCATAGTCTTGTCCAGGGGTGTCAAATTCAGTTCCTGGAGGGTCACTATATGCGTTTGATCTTGAATCCTTGTGTTCTCGTACAACGTCATCATCCACCATCGAAGTTCAATTTCAAGGGTCCTATCATACACCTGGCGCAATGCGGAGCCTGGCGCGATGCAAGTGTTTTTTGCTAGTTTCAGACCCATGCAGTTATCATTTTCACGTCCTGTGCCACGTTGTTTAAATAGCAACTGCATTTGCACCCATTGGCGTGCTGGTCTGAAAACGAGGTGTGTTCAGGCGCATTGTTGGCACGTTTCTATTTTGCTATTTTTAATATGCGTCTATAGGCTATAAAGACATTTATGCACAACACTCGTACACTCTGCTTATTAAACACACAGGAACATGTGCTGCTGCGCACACAAATCATTAAGAATCATTAAGAATGGGAAGCAGTCCCTTATTCTCACCAAGGCTACCTTTATTTGATCAAAAATACATCACAATTAATTTTTTTTTCTATTTAAATATATTAAATGTCACAGCTGAATTTTCAGCATCATTATTCCAGTCTTCAGTGTCACACGATCCTTGAGAAATCATTCAAATATGCTGATTTGCTGCTCAAGAAACATTTCTTCTTATTATTATCAATAATTGTGCTGTGTAATATTTTTGCGAAAACGGTGATACATTTTTTCAAGATTCCTTGATGAATAGAATGTTCAAAAGAACAGTTGAGTATTATTATAAATGTCTTTACTGTCCTTTTTGATCAATTTAATGCACTCTTGATGAATAAAAGTATTCACAAAAATAAAACCTTACTGACCCTAAACTTTTGAGTGGTAGTGTCAGATATTTAGGGTCAGATTTACTAAACAGGACAGATTAACATGAGAGCGCAATTCCAAAAAAGCACAAATGGAAGTGGAAAGTTCTGCTCGTGATCTAATGATGACGCTGGCGCAAGCTGTTGGTAAATCTGGCCCCTAATATGAAATTTGCTTGCGTTACTGTTTCATTCTGCTCTTTAAAAACTTGTCATCATTTAAATTTATCAGTAATTTTTTTCTATTGACAGCTCTAGTTTTTAAAAGTCAAATACCTTTGTTTATTTTAAACAGTTATACATCTTCTTTTTAGTCTAATAGTTGGTGGAAAAAAGGAACACTGTCAGCTTAATACAAAGCAAGTATTCTCAAGATACTATTTTAATAATTTGTGTTGCTTCAGTACAGTGACAATTAAAAAGCCAATTATTTAATTTAAGAAAAAAGTATTTATAACAGTTTATTACATGGCTTGGTTGAATTCTAATGTAGAATGCGGTCTGTTATTTCTTGATAACAGACTGCTGCTAAGTATAACACACCGTTGCCATGAAAAACAGAGCGTTGCCATGGACACAGTTCTGTTCACTCTGGAGCAATACAATCGTTTTTAAATCAATAAACTCCTTTTTAAATCAATATTTTGTGTCAAATGATTGATTTATTTGGTAGGTAGCCATGTAATAAGCGGGATAATGTAGGGCGAGGCGGTTGTTATAGCGAATACAACCCATTCAGGCTGATTCAAGATCAGCCTGTCGGGGTTGTATTCGCTATAACAACCGCCTCGCTCTAAATTATCCCTTACATATTAATTTTATACATGGAAGATATATACCCTATAGCTGCCTTTATAATTTAGAAAGTGACTCCCTCACAGGGGGGATCTGAAGGTTCTTGGCATGAAAAAAACCTGGCCTATAGATTGAATCGTCTAAAATTAACAATCAAGGATATATAATATGAAAGGTTGATTTTAACGTTGTTTTTCATTTTTGTCTATAGCCCGACTACCAACAAACACTGGGAAGCAGAGCTCGCAACACTAAAAAGCAACAATGCCAAGCTCACAGCTGCTCTACTGGAGTCCACAGCCAATGTCAAACAATGGAAACAGCAGCTAGCAGCTTATCAGGAGGAGGCCGAAAGGCTACACAAACGGGTGAGGAGGGGAGAGTTGACCTTGTAACCCAATATCCTTGGGTTCAATATATCTAATGTTGTCTTGAACTAAGCCAGGGATGGGCAACGTCGGTCCTGGAGAGCCACTGTCCTGCAGAGTTAAGCTTCAACCCTAATCAAACACATCTGAACAAGCTAATCAATGTCTTCAGGATTACTCAGGGTTGGAGCTAAACTCTGCTGGACAGTGGCTCTCCAGGACCTATGTTAACTAAGCTAAAACTGTTGGTAAACTTCCTAGTGTTTCTAATGTCTATGACAAAGTTGTGAATGTGAACTCCCCTTCAGTTTCGGTCTTTGTAACCTAAACTAAATTTGTGAACTTTTTTTTTGGTCTGCAGGTTTCTGAATTGGAAAGTCAGAGTAGTCAAACCAATGTAATCAAATCCCAGAAAACGGAACTGAACCAAACAATAGAGGAGCTGGAGTGTACACTGAAGGCAAAAGAAGAGGTACTGTTTGTTATGTTATATGGTCAATGATACCACTAACATCTTTCTTTCATTATAATTTTTTTGGCTTTGCCAGACGCTTAGTCATTTAAAAATTCTTTCTTTAATTGTTTTTCATAGGAAATGGTGCGATTGAAAGAAGAAATAGAAAATGCAAAGCAGCTTCAAACTCAGAAAGATGAACTCACTAAAAAATTAGAGGTAAGAACAGACATCATCCCACCTCTCTCGGAAGGTCCGGGAGTCTCCCACATATTGATATCCCACATACTCCCCGACGCCCGCAATTTATATACAAGATCCCGGAAATCGAGCGAGCGAGAGAGAAAGCATGTTTCCACCTGGTATTAAGATGCGTTTTCCATGAACCGATCGCAAGTGGTCAGCCAAGATGCATTACCGTTACACCTGGTAATATAATGCGTTTCAAATGCATCTTCTGTGACCACTTGCATTCAGGATTTTGCTCCTTTTTTCATCACACTCAAATACATCACTTTCACTTTCGGCACACAAGTACAGCAAGGATGCATTAAATTGATCAAAAGTGACAGTTAAGACATTTATAGTGCTGCAAAAGATTTGTGTGTGTGTGCACGATCAATATAATAAATAAATATATATTGTTATTGCAGCAAAGGGAGGGGGACTCTCCATTAGTGATTATGGTTTTGAAATTAAATATTCAACAAGGTGTTATTGTGAACGCATACTTGTGTCCATGTTTTATAGCTGTCGTGTAATGAATGCCCACACGGTGTGTTACAGGACACAGATTTGCGAAACAAGGAGCTTGAGGAACAGTTGGTTGATCTAGAGCAGCGTCTGGAGTCAAGTCAAGTAGATCAAGAGAACCTCCGCAAGAACCTCAAAACTCTGCTGGAGATTCTGGATGGAAAGATCTTCGAGCTGACAGAGCTGAGAGACAACTTAGCTAAGCTCATAGAGGACAGCTAGACTCCTGAACCTCTAGCCTCAAAACTTGATTTTAATGCCACTTTCCTCCTATTATGAAATACACAGCATCCGATTCAGGCTGAGAGAGTCTGGCGTACTTTCGAGCGACGCCTCGACTGTCGGTCGCTCCTTCACTCACTTACACGGAATGATTAACCATTGGTTGCACTTGATTTTGTATTTTTGAGGTGGGTTCGTTCTCTTCAGTGCCACTGCTACCTACCAAGTTTTATTGTCAACAATACTCCTGTATTTTATTGATGTTTCCTTGAATTCCCAATCCCAAAATCCCAAATTAGGCAGCCTGCAAAAAACACATGGCTGCATATAGGCTCCCCCTCTTTAAAGGTGCTGGTTTCGTGTGCCTGGCTGTTTGGCGTTAATGGACGTTTCTTATGCTGCTGAGGACACTACATGAATTACACTGACTGGATCTTCAGTCGTATTTTAAGACTGGATATTCAGAGCCATATGTTGTAGCCAAATGTTGTTGGCTTGCCTCTTCCCCTTCATGGAAACTGCCTCAATGTTAGGTCAGTCAAAGTTTCAGGATACTCAACCGCTGACCTAAAAAGCTCTTGACATTTAGCAGACTCTGAGACGTAGATGTGGCATATGCTTTAGGCCTGTAATATACACTGAGCAATATTAGTGTGAGCGTTTGTATGCCAGATTAGTGCGAGCCACCTCAGTGCGTCCGTCAGGTACTCAAACAGTGGAAAAGACGAATTTATGGCCTGCTATAGTTAAACTCCGGATTTCTCCAATGACCAGTGTAATGCTTTCGGATCGTACTGGCCTTATAATAACCCGTATCTATACATTTTTCAGGATTTTCTTGAAGACGAGGATCTTCCTTTGTTTGTTGACTTACCAAATGCAATTATGTACTCAATTCCTTACAATTTTCAATAACAATATTATTGTAATATTTAAAAAGTCCATCCTGCTGATGGGTTTTATGATACATAGATCACTGTCAGTATGATTGTATTTATATGTGGGAAAATTCTGTTTTAAGTTTCCCAATGCTAATAAAGACTATTTAAAGATATCTGACTGCATTGTTCTTTAGAAATGAAGCAAGAGAATGATGTGACGCACCAAGGTTTTATAACATTTAGACCCACAATCTGTGAGAGAAACAACAACTTTCTCTCACAGAGTGATTTGCATCATGGCAGGGCCATTTAAATTCACAGGGCCCAGGACAGAGTGAATTTAAATGCAATACAAATTCAATTTAGAATTTAGTATGCAATTTAGAATTTAGTAATGAATTTAGAATTTAGTAATGAATTTAGAATTTAGTTATGAATTTAGTACGCAATATGATCCATAGCAGACCTCCTTTGTCACAGGACCCACGATAATATCCTGGTTTTACCCCTGCCGCTTGTGTAAAGTATAGTGCACTTTACACAACAACTGAGGAACAGAAAAAAAGAGGGAAAGAAAGACATTTTAATTCAGTGTTTCCCACAACCTTTTTGACACCAAAGACCCCCATTGTCTAAAACAACATTTGAAGGCCCCATGACTTTTCTAGTGATTTACTGGATAAGTATTAAGAATGAGGCTTTCCTTCGATGGTCCACTAAACATTCTGTTGACTATAAGCAAATTTGCACCTACATGTCAACTAAATTTTATTAGAGTTTTAGTAGACTGTCTGCTTAATATCTGCTAACATTTTGTTGGTCCCCCAACAGACATTCTACTGACTGTAAATAACTTTGCAATTTACATGTCAAATGATTCTACTAGCCAAAACCCTAACCTAAAAGTCTACTAACCATCTACTAATGTTACGTTGACGTGTAGCTTAAAATAAAAGACATTTCATTCCCTTTTTAGAATGTTCACGTCATGTAAACACGTCTAGAATATCAGTGTGCAGGGCAGTCACAGCTGAGTGGTGCAAGTACCCTGGACAACCTTAATACAAGTCTTCAGTTGTGGTAGAGTGACACATTGTGGTTGGAAGCAGAACTAGAATGTAATTTATGTTATTTAGAATCGGATTCAGAAAGAGCTTTATTCGCCAAGTGTGCGCAAACACAAGGAATTTGTTGTGATTTTCAGGAGCTCTGGGTACATATACATACATACATACATCATACATAACACAGGAGGAAGAACTTTTCAATAAGTAAGATTAAGAAAAGAAAGAATTAAAAATAATATATAAATAAAAATGAAAAAGTAGCCTAATGGGCTATACATGTAGGTCAGAACACTGATGTACTGATGTGTGCATTATGTAAATGTATGTATTTACTTGTATGTATATATTGCCCAACACAGGTGGCAAAAACGCCATAAGGTACTGAATTATGAATTATAAAAACAGGTAATTGTGTGCTAGCTATTTAAGGTGGAGATAGCATGGGGAAAGAAACTGTTTTTAGTTGTAGGCATAGGCAGTGCTGTTCTAATGGTAATGGCTAAAGTATAAAGTGTACTGGAGAAGCCGAGGAACATCTTGATCATGATGACAGCTGCATCCAGGAGGGTGAAATCCAGAGAAGCAGATCAGAGTAGCAAGGAAAATTAAGAGGTCAGTAAACATACATATACAGTACAGCCTAGTTATTTAACCTTAAACATTTCTCCAACATAAAAATAAACTCTCCATCACCACTCTTGTCTGCTTTCCAATAAGTCAGTTTGTTCCAAATGTTCTTTGTGTAAAGAAAATGTAACATTTAATGAAAAATATAAATATTTCTATAAAAATGCATAGCAAAAAATAAAACAATAGGCCTATATATCATTCTATTTAGGGTGGGAGTAGTACAAATCTGAACTACTGGTACTGAGACAAACAATAAGGTTTCATTTGTTAACATTAGTTAACTGTATTAATTAAAATGAACTAACTATGAACAATAATTCTACAGCATTTATTAGTTTTAGTTCATGCTAATTTCAACATTTACTAATACATTTTTAAAATTCTCATGTTGTAGGCTATTTGTTAACATTAGTTAATTCACTGTGAGCTAACATGAAAAAATGAAGAATTTTATTTTAATTAACTAACATCGACAAAGATTAAATGTTGTAAAAAAATGGCTTACTGTTACTTCATGTTAACTAATTCATAAACTAATGTTAACAAATGATCCAAAAATGTATTGTTGGGCCCAATATGATTTCATGTCCATTATTGATGATAATTGTACTTTTTCCAAACGATTTTCTTTATCACGTTTATCCATTAAGAGAATGCCTATAATCTCACATTATTCAATATTTTATGCACCTTGTTTTTCAGTTTGCTTGAAATTGTGTGAAATGTCCGTTAAATGAAAACATTTTTCGATGCCTGCTCTACTCTGAACTCAGTGGGTCTAGTTCAAATGATAGGCCAATTAATAAAAAAGGGCAATGTCTAGATTTTCTAGCCTATATTGAATTTATTTCTACAATCTAAATACCTTAGAACAATAGATTGAGTTTAATTTTCTTTCAAATAAGAAAACATTTAATTGTATTAATGTCTGCAAAAAATCTGTCAACTATATTACTAACCAAACACCCCATGAAAACTAAAATATGGTTTATCCCAAAACCATGTGACCAGCATTATGTGATGTCAGTTGAGCTGTGGTCGAAATCGCCCCCTATACCCTTATTCATTATTCCCTACATTACTCTACATTACACTACACTAAAATAGTCCACTTGAAGGAGTAAATGAAAACGAACGCTTTTGCATAGTTGCATGCTTGCTGTTTAATAATAATTTGAAACGTAGCAAACTGGTAACTCCAGTAGTAAGATGGAAATATTTATCTTCTTGAAGTCATGGAAACTAGCATGTATAAACATTATTAAATAATTTAATAATCAATCAAAGAGGAATTTAAGTATGTAGTCACATTGGACTAGCCGTTTGAAAATTGGATGGATGGATGGATGATTCAGCTTCTGGAGAGAAGCGGGAATTCCTTCGGCACGACCCCTTACAGTGCATCATGGGTATTCTCTAGACATGGCCAATATCTTCTTTTTTTCTCTGTTTTATATTCAATGACCTATGGTCAAGGACAAGGAGTATATTAATTGCCCATCAACTATGTTGGGTTATGATTTGCGATATTTTTATCATTTTATTTCAAATAAATATTCAAATGTTAGGTTAATCTGATCAAGAAAATAACATTTGATTGGCCAGACAAAGGCCTGCCATTTAAATTATGATGCAAAATGGTGAAATGGTCAACTGTTACCTGTCAACTATGTTACTTGTGTCAACTACTGTCATTGTCAACATTGTTTTGACAGATTTTTACGTTATGATTTTTTACATCTAGATATTGCTTTTAATATTATTTCAGGGTATAGTTTGTATCCACATGAACTTGCGTTTTGCGCGACATTCTTAAAATTATCAAAACTATCTTAAATCTTTTGATTTATGATAAAAAAATATATATATTTTTCTTAGTGACTGTTGAGCACAATTTTACACAAATATCTGCAAAAAAGAAAGAAAGAAATATTTCAGTCCCTTAAAAATGTATCACTTACTCAGTGTGTGTAATGGCATACAGTTTGTCTGTAACATAGTTGACAAACTCAACAGGGTAACATGTTTTTTATATCAAAATGGTGTTTAATGATTAAGCTTTGTAAGTTTTATTTATTTAAAGCGTATGTTTTGACACTTTTTCGCTGATGTGAAATGTACCCTAAATTATAGAATGACTCACATAATGGCTTTTGTATAAGTGTATTGTATTGGATATGGATTTGTTCCTCTTCTAAATAGGCTATTGGGATTGGAATGCATTACTTTCCAGTAGAGCTGTTGTAGGTATTGACAATATGTCTAACCAGCTCAATTTGAGGACACTGATGAGCCCTTTGGCCCGTCCTAGCCTTAGTTTCCCTGAAGATTAAACTGCTCCAGTCTGCTTCACCTCAATCTAGATGTCTTTTAAAATGTTACAGCCAGGGAAAGTCAAAAGTTATTTTCTAAGAACAAACCAGGATGGATACACAGAAAAACGTTTACAATTAACTGTTTGTCGAGTGAAACTTAATTTACATGACCATTTATTTGCTAAAAAATAAATAATTGTACTTAAATCATGCAAATCATGCTATTTACGTTTTATTAAAATTACAAAATAAAATATTTGGATAATTTTAAACATACATTTTTGACAAACTGAGCAACTAAATTCATTAAAAAGTTTGGGAAACTACATATTCTGCCAAGCATCGGGGGATGTACAAAGTAATGTCATCCCCTTTGCTTCATAGACATTTATCTCACTGGCAAGTCAATACAGCATTTCACAACATGATTACATCCAAAAACTTGAGTGGGAAAAGACAGACCTGAATTCTGCAGGGCAGATTAGGTAAGGATGAGACACAGTGAAGGTATTTGATATTTGAGTTATTTTTTCTTTCTTTCAGTGTCTTGATCTTGGACTAAGCTTGTTTTTTAGTTCAAAATAAAAATACTAAAATATGTTACAGATAAAATGAGTAATAGTGACAGAATAAAGTGACAGTCAGCAAATACTGCACATGACAAAGTAGAGTAGGGAATTTGCTTTACTAAATAATTCAGCTGTACACGGTATTAAAGCATCAGTTAGTCTGGACTTTGTTTGAGAACAGTGTGTACTGTCATGCTTTATACACAATATTATATCCCACACTCATCACCTTCACTCACTTACATAAAAGACACAATAGAGCTCTCTAGAGTTGACACAGAAGTACTACAACATGATTTTTCATGCAAATTCATACTTCAATAGGCCTATTGTCCTTATATGGAATCTTTTTAATACACTGGCCTCAAAATGTTAATATTTAAACTATAACAGATTGGTAATCTTTGTGTAATATTTTGTATAATTGTATTGCTGGACATATTTTTTTATATCTTTAGACTTTATTATGTCACAAGTGTTGATTTGTATTAAAACAAATATTTTTTTATATAAAAAATCACCAGACACATTGACCTAGACACAGACTTTAAATCTCAAACTATTAAAATCCATTATAAAAATAATAAAATATCATGATTTTTTAAATTGTATTTGTATATTTTTTATTAAATGTTTTTTTTTTTTTTTGTATTGTGTTATTTTATGTATTATAACTATATAACTACTATGATGATCTCCATTTAGACTGCAATACATACACGTTTTCAGTAGGCCTATTTATTGTGTGAAAATGATTTAAATTATGTAGGCTATGTCCCACAGCTGCAGAAGCATAGCATTTTGCATTTGAACAAGTATAAAGGAATGCAGGTTTCTCCATGACAATTTTTTCCCTTAAATTCTTAAGTTGTGATTAAAGTTTGCATAGTCTACTTATTTAGTAAGAAAACACTGACGACCTTGAGATGTAGGCAAAAATAAAAATAGTAGGCTATGTAATTTAACATCAGAATACTTTTTTAATCATGTAGCCTATCGTTTTCACTCAGGCTGTAATTTTTTGAAAAGACTAATTATGAATTTAAATGATTTTGGGCATTCCAAAAAAAAATGTTTAAAACGTAATTTCCTCCAAAGAATGCTATTAAACACCCCAATATTTGAGATGAGTGGTACAAATTACACTGTCTGGTATAGAAAAGTTAATGACAGAAAGTTTGTCAAGTTTATTAATCAGATTCTCCAGACAAATTTAAACATCTTCAGCAAAGAAAACGACGATACATCATAAAAAAGTAGAGCTCGCCTATGTCAGTGAGCTGTGCTCTATATACCTATAGGCGCATTCAGAGCAATAAAAACTTCCCGAGGGGCTGCAGTAAAGGAGGCGGTGAAGAAACAATGAGAAAGTAGCTGAAGTTGGCAAGAACTGACATTAATTTGAGTCTAACACCGAACTTGGATCCGTCAACTCTAAACAATGGAATAGTGTATGATTTTCCATGTATTCCAGTCTCCAGAGGTCTGATTGTGAAGCTGCATGTTTCTGCTGTGGCTCTTCCCTTCTGGCTCGTGTCGTGTAGCGTCAGAATAGAAGAGATCCGCCGACATCAGGAAGTTAAAGACTAACCAGCGAACTGCCCGTTAATTCACCAATGTTAAGGTAAGGGGGATACAAACATTTTATGTTTTCCTTTTGGACTGTATGTTATTGTTCTCAATTCAATTGTGTCGCGTCTAAGTTAGGTTTTGATATCGTCGAAAATCACCCCGAACAAAAGAGATCATTTACTTTTAGCTGTAGTGGAGGGGTGATACAACTTAACTAAATCATTCAGAGAAACAAGCGAAGAGAGATGTGAGCGAGAGGAATTTACTGCCTCTCATAGTCTATTAAATATCAATAAAACTTCTTCCTGAATTTGTGCTTTTAGGCAAACTTTGGTAAACCGTGACTGTGTTCATAATGTTTGGAGGTGTGAGAAGATCTTCTCGACAATAACACGAGACGCCGGTAATTTTTCTTTAAGATTTCAGGGTTAAAGCTCCAGTAGGTAGCTTTTGTAAACAAATATTTGTTAAAACTGTCATTATGTCCTCACAGTAGAATATGAGACAGATAATCTGTGGAAAAATCAAGCTCCTCTGGCTCCTCCCTGTGGTCCTATTGCCATTTGCAGAAATACACCGCTCCCGGTCAGAAACAACCAATCAGAGCCAGGAGGAATGTCTTAGCAGTGTCAATCACGCTCGTGTACGCGCTGATCACCCCTCTCTTGCACAGCGCGAGCGCGTACCGTCGTTCGTGACTCTCCTGTTCGAACTCGTTCATCCAAATGAACGAATCTTTTTTCAAGTCATTTCGTTCATTCAACGAACGAAATGACTCGCAAAAAGATTCGTTCATTTCGAACGAGTCTTTTTCGGAGTCATTTCGTTGATTCAACGAACGAAATGATTCGAAAAAGATTTGTTCATTTTGATGAACGAGTTCAAACAGGAGAGTCACGAACGTGCATCACAGAACAGAGCAAGGCGAGCATTTGTGCTTATAAAACTTAAAGTTTTTTATTTATTTTTGAAATGACCGATCGTTTCGCTAGATAAGACCCTTATTCATCGTCTGGTATCGTTTAAAGCCCTTTGAAGCTGCACTGAAACTGTCATTTGGTCCTTGAAACGTTTGTGTCCTATTGAAGTCCATTATATGGAGAAAAAGCCTGGAATGTTTTCATCAAAAACCTTAATTTCTTTTCGACTGAAGAAAGAAAGACATGGACATCTTGGATGACATGGGGGTGAGTAAATTATCAGCAAAAGTTTTTTTTGAAAGTGAACTAATCCTTTAACGTTATCTTACTTGCTATTTATAACTTATAGAAAGAGTGCAACGTTATAAAGTTACATGTATTGCAAAATACATAATGATTTGAGGACCAAGTTTGTAGTCAAACTATGGGCAAGCCATAGTCAATGTAAAGCATATTGTTGATGTTTCGTCCCTATTAGTGAATGTTCCATAACTGTTTATAATCCGCCGTCATCGGTGGTCGTGTTTACTAGTCTGCGCGTTCACGGCAGGCTCCGCTGTGGGGGAGGAGCTGTGGAGGGAGGGCTGTAGCGCAGCAGAGAGCAAGGGGGTTGGACCTGGAAGTTGTGCTTGTTCAAATTTTCAGGCTAAGTCAACATTTTCTCAAAACTCCCTACTGCAACTTTAAATTAAGTTATCAAAGTTGGTTTGAAAGGCTTCTAACCTAACAGTACAATAAAACAAATATGGTTCTCTGAACACGACACTTTAGTAATACATGTACCATAGAAACATAATGATTTGGGGATAAATATTTCACTGACCAAAAAGTGGCCTATGGGATTATTGTGGTTTTTGGGTATGGTAACATGACAAATACCATTATGTTTTTGGACATGTAGGCTACCATAATATTTGTTGATGTACCATACCAATGTATATGCACCATGATACCACCGATTAATGATTCACTGTATTATGGGAGTTCTCTGATAAAAGTACGAGAATCTGCCAACGAAAACACCATATTAATAAAGTAGAGGATAGCCAGTAACTAATTACAGAAGAGAGGTTGAATAGGATGAAGGTTTTTGAGGATGAATACAGTGAGGATTCTTGTCAGCTTTCAAACTTTTTTGAAGACAGCATTTGGTCAAATAACCATTTGAAACTCCATTGAGCCATTGAAGGTCTGTCCCCGTTTCTAGGGACTTGGTTCCATTTTCATTCAGAGGTAGAGAACCGCTTCATCCCTTTTCATGACCATGTTAATTCCCCAGCAGGAGAGCCTTTGTGTCCACATCTCACAGCAACAGGCTCTGACATTCTTCAGGCCCCTTAAGAATCCTTGGCACTTTCCTATTTGGTTTGCTGTCTCCTTTTTTGGGGAAATCATGTGGTGTGATTAAATTAAGCTTGAGCTCATTCTTTGTATTTCTTAGATCTGAAACATTCTGGCCATTCAGGTAAACAGTTGGGCAGCTCACAATTCAGCTTGATAATCAAGCAATCATTCTTGAGGACTGAAGACCTTAAGGAAACCCTTACCTGTCATCATGTACTCAGCCTCAGTTTACTTAAACTAGGAGTTTTTAAGTCTGAAATGTCATGCCTTTCTTGTGTTTAGATTAGGATTTAATTGAGAAGTTGAGTTTGTTTTTATCACATTCTTGTACAAACAGGCATTTGCTACTTACACAATCTTGTGGTATCACAGTAAGGACCTGTCATAACACAGACTAGGTGAAAGTTTCATATAGCTTGCAGCAATGTCCTGTGTGATAGTCAATGTGAAATGACTCAAACACTTAGTGAATTGGTGGCTAATTCGTATGTAAATGTACAATCTCATTTAACAAAAAATAAAAGTAAGATTTGTAGAAAAAGTAGGAAAATGAAGGTTCAGCCCCTTACCAAAATTGACACTTCTTGTTTTTTTATGGATTATTGCTGTATTTAATATAGATTATTTAACCGTGTACATCTTTATACTTGATTGAATTTCCCCTCCCTCTCATAACAACATCTCTTTTCTTCTCTGATGACATGTTTATTGGTGTGAGGGCAGGACAACCTGTAACTCACATGAGATCACAACAATAGCAAACCACATTTATCCAATAAATTCCCGATAGGGCTGAGCGAAATGGCAAAAAAAAAAAAAAAAAAAATTACAATAAAATCTTTCATATCAGTCAATATCGATATTATCATGATAAATGTTAAATCTTTATTTCTTTCAAATTTACAGGCAGATTTTTGCTCCTTAATTGTGGTTTTCTCATCAAAACACGGTAAACACTTGCCAAACATGTGAACAATTGATATTATATATTTTTGTCTTTTGACAATAGCAGTAGCTTAAGTCAGGATGCAGATGTAAATTTATGTTCATTAAAAAAAACCTGTACAATTCTAATATTCTGACTTTTTGATACATTTAGTATAAAACAAATGCACAGAAACTGCTATTGTGATTTGTGGATTGAAAAGCCTACTAAATGTATTGTGGCGGCACAATGTTTTTCCTGTTTTTCAGTGTTATTGATAGTGTCAGCGCCATTTCCTCTGGCTTAATAGTTTAAATCACGAGGCATTTGATTTGTGGTTTGAATAGGACAACTCTGCACCGAACTCAAGTGTTTTTCACTGGATCTCTCTGTGGTGTTTAGTGGTCAGTGGTCATATGACTCTTCGCTCTAAGCTCGCGCAACAGAAAAGGCTGGGCTTATCAGTTAGACAAATTGTATTGGCACCAGTGCGACAGTCTGCAACAGGCATATACATACATTGTGCATAAACATTGTATCGAACATTTATCAAATTTTATTATAATTTTGTCAAGGAACATTATATGGCAATAATTAGTTATCATTTTATCATCCAGCCCTAATTCCCGATGGATAAAATCAAGTCCTGCCCTACATTTTATTATACCCTACTTATTCAAAAAGCTGTTTACTCAAATATACATCACAATAAGGAAGAATCTTCCATTTAGGGGTGGGCGATCTTCCCAAAATTTCATATCACAATCTTATAACAAACAATCACGATCTACGATCTGAATTGCGTTCTTCGCAATTTTGGGATGTACTATTAAGAATATCCAGTAGCATTTTATGAGTCACGTTACATGATTTGATGAATTTGGACGTTAAGCTTAGGCTTTTAAGGAGGGGTGGAAGCACAGTGCTTTAAAGGTGATGAATGGCATGCGGCCCAATGATCATTGTATCTTGATTATCACGTTTTCACAATCATTGGAAGCCAAAATCGAAACCAAAACTAAAATTTTATTCATCGCACATCCGTACTGCTGTTGAATTGGTTTTCTAATGCATCACCACTCATGAAAGACACATGATAGAGACACATGATACAATTTGGCCAGTCAGCACAGTCATCTAGTAGGCAGTCATTGCTGTATTTTAACATTATTACGAGGACATAAACGATCATGATCTCTACTATAGGCGTAGAAGAAGATCATGGACGTCTTCAAGATTGATCATGATATAGAATCGTCAGATCGCCCACCCCTACTTCCATTTCATGCTGAGTTCATGCAGCGTTTCTCAGATATTGCTTACTGCATCTTTAAATACTTTGTTGTTTATGGCTCCAACATGTCTTTCACCTCAGTTTCAGTCTTCACAGTTTCACTCCTAAACTTCTCCCTTGCAGTAGGGTGATTGATTTTTTTTCACTTTAAACAATTCATAACAAAAAAAAAAAACACTAAAAGAACAATTGTTCATGAGTCATGAAAAAAAAACACACCCAGGAAGGTCGAAACTTTTACCTAAACCAGCTGGGTCAAAACAACCCAGCGCTGGGTTGCCAAAATGGCCCAATTTACAGTTTTTAATAATTTTTTAGAGTGTGCTGTGTGCAAGATTTTACAGAGAGAGCTTTATGTATTCAAAACCCTGATCAGAATCAAATTTCCTTGTTTCTGGTCCAGAGGTCAGTGTGCTGATTCAGAGCTCTTGAGCAATCTAGATTTATGGTCTTGATTATAACTTTCTAAACAAATGTTCCTTATTTCTCTTCATAGATTTGTTAATTCTGTGTCAGTACATGGATACTTTCCAGATGGTTCAAGATCTCAGGAGTTGCAGTTTGAAGAGATATGGGGCTGATTTAGCTGTGATGATAACACCAATGGCCCTTCACTGACGTGCTGCTTGACCTCAACAGAGAAGAAAGTGTTTCCTCTCAAGTGCCGGCATCAAGGTTCTGCAGAATGTGTCACGTCATAGTCACATGCCGCTCTATGTTATGGACCTTGATGAGCATTGTGGTGGCATTTGCCGAGCTGGTGGCATTTATGAGCGCTGAATGGCTCGTGGGAAATCCAGATGGTTCTGAATTCAACTTCACCATCACCGCTTCCCAACGCAGCGACCAGCGCACCCTGGGTATTTATAACCGCTGCATCAAGATGGCACAGCAGAAAGTGGTCCAGTGTGGGCCCTACGCCACAGACTTTATGGAAATAGCCAGTGGCTTCTGGCAGGCAACTGTTATATTTCTAGTCATCGGAATCTTTCTCCTGTCTGTTGTGGGCATCCTTTCGGTTTTCAGCATGTGCTTCCAGAGTATCTTGAAGAAGAGCATATTCAACGTGTGTGGCCTGCTTCAGGGAATAGCAGGTAAGATGGGAAAGTATACAGAAGCACTGCTTTCTTAGATTCTTGGCAGTCTTTTGTGGTGGCCATCTTTAGCTTAAAACCACAATCAATTAAACACAGAAAATTAGGGAGTGTGTTTAAGTGAGACACTCAAGTTACCCCACAGAATGCTCTGAACTCACAGATTCAAGGGTTTGACATTCCTCTGGTGACCTCAAAACCATGCTATCTAATTATGAGCTTCAGGACTCTCATCATCCTATTACAGAAAAACAGTTTAAATATTACGGGATTGGAAATGTTACTTAAGTGTCTCTCTAGTGTCTCCAATGTTTATAAAACCTTGTTAAGCTTGTCCTATTTCTGATTTAAAACAGAACTTGATCTCCAGCATACAGAGGCACAATGTTTGAAAATCTCAAACATTTTAAACATAAGTGTGTCTTTCTTACTTGCAACCAAATAAATGTATGTTTTAAGAAAAATATATACATTCTTCTTTTAGTTTAAAAAATAAGAAAATGGTAGTTGATTATATTCTTAAAGGGATAGTTCACCCAAAAATGAAAATTCTGATCAAAGAGATCTTAAAACTAATTGTAACAATGTATGTTGATTAGGGAAGAAGGAGGCGGGAACTGGCGAACATTCAAGACCATACTTTAATTATAAAATAAATAGACTGCCGTACACATAAACAAAACATAATGTAAAATAGACCAGGCCTGGTTCTCTCTCGTCCTTCATGGTTGCCACCCCTCCTTTAATGCTTCTGGATCTCCTCCGTGATAGATATGAGACATGTGTGGCATTCATTAGCAATCACTCCCGAGCTCTCACAGCTCTCGACCTTGTCCTGCTTGCCACACTAATCCATGTGAATTGAGCGGTTTAGTCCAAATTTTCGATCGATTTAATTGCTTTATATGATGAACAGCTTTGGCTTAGGCTTTTATTTACATTTAAAAATTCATCAACTCACACATCACATCAGTTGTAGTAAACCGAAGCTCAAAGATGTTCGTTTGAGGTGCGAGAACCAATGAGGTTCATTCTCGTGTTACGCAGCACGTTTGAGCTTCCGCAAGAACCAATGAGGTTCATTCTCGTGTTACGCAGCACGTTTGAGCTTCCGCAAGAACCAATGAGGTTTGTTCTCGCACATTAAGCAGGTTCAGTTGAGCTTCTGTTTATGTTCCCTGATGAATCTTAAATGTGAATAAATCCTAAATTAAATCTGTTCATCATATAAAGTGATCGTGTCTCTTCAGAAAATTTGGACTAAACCATTTAATTAATAGGGATTAGTTTTACGATCTGCTCATAAACGTTTTGAAGTGTCAAAGTGGTAGTTGCATAGCTGTCAATGGAGGGACAGAAAGGTCTCAGATTTCATCAAAAAGATCTTAATTTGTGTTCTGAAGATGACTGAAAGTCTTACAGGTTTGAAATGACATAAGGTTGAGTAATTAATGACAGAATTTTCCTTTTTGGTTGAACTATCCCTTTAAAGTTGCAATGAAACAGAAGTAGTGACAGATCTTTGCTTCTGTATTTTGATGTACAAGGGGGTGTAATGGATTATCAAAATAGAAAACGTAGGGGTGGGGACTTGATTCTTTCCTTTGGCTGTTTATCAGATTTTGAGATGTGGGATTTGCTTGCTAAAAGGTATCCACTCTTTCAGTAAGTTGTGGATGGATGAGTTTAAGCGAACTCAATAATTGGAGAAGTCTGATGACATTCTGATTAAAAAATATGAGGTAAATAAAATAAAAATGAAACCTGCATGAATGAATAGTTCACAATCTATTGCATGGATTTAGAAAAAAGCCGGCTAGAATACTTTGTGAATACAGCCCTAGGAATCCAACCTCCTTTTGCTACCATTTCTCAAACCAGCTCAAAGGAACAGAGCTGTAATGTTGACTGTGGCAGGGCACTCTTAGTCACAATACCAACAGATCAGTCTTGATAATGCACCTTGCAGTCATGTCTGGAAACACTAGAACAATAAAGTATTGCGGTGCAATAAAAATATTGTGGTTCATTTTATAGAAGACCAAGACCAACAACAGGCACAAGCAAATAACATAGCTCTTGTATAATTTAATTGAAAGATTTACGACACTGTGATTGAGTAATTTGTGAATAGTGAGTGCGTGACTTCAGCATGACTTCAGAGACAGGATCTCACTTGCCTATTTAGAGTAAGAACATGGAATAAAATAGAAGGATCACAGTGACTGGCTCTGTTTGGTATGAAGATTAGATCAGCAAGAGTTCTTGCCTTGACTTTTAAACAGTACTTTTTAAATCACAGAGTTTAAGGCAAATATCCATTTAAAGCATAATCACAAAGCTCATTAGAGGCACAAAATGACATTGAATTGAAATCGTGACTCATGGCTCACCCTTAGTAATTACAGGGAAAACGTTCATGTTGTAAAGATATTCCTTCTGATGATGTTATCACAAAGTTCAAAAGGGTTACAGGGTTGTTGTCTGGGCAAACAAGGCTAAATCTCAGTTTCTATCCGGAATTCCGGATTTTCCGACCTGAAAATGTGACCTACGTGAATCATGCAGATCTGTAAAAAAAATTAAGGGGGGGGGGGGGGGAGCTGCAGAAGTGAAAAGGAGAGGATATGAGGACATAACAGGCTGACATGCGTACAGATTGTTCCTTCCTTTCCAAGTTTCAACAAGGACGTATTTGCGTTCAGCTTGTTCACCTGCTCAATCTCGTACCTCAGTCGCTCTCGCGCTACAGTGGTGTCGTTGTCAGTTGACAAGGGGCTGGGCGATATATCGATATAGTTCAAATTTGCGCTATGATCCTTGCTCCAAGCAAGCTGCTGACTGCTTTTGTAGAAATATGTATATCGTGCATTCTATCAGTTGCAGTTCTGGCGCCTCCGTCTCAACAGCATTAGTGTACAACGCGACAAATACTCATATCAAATGTTAACGCAGAGGAACGGCCACATCAGTTCAGTGAGTTCACAAAAGTTAATTATTTGCATGTGCTTTAAAGCCTTGCCGCTTGCCGGTTAAACATGTCATTCACTGCCGATGCGCTGTTCTAACATGCGCTTTACTGAGCGCGAACACCCGACGCGCACATGCACTAAAGCCTTGTTTATACTCGACGCGTCCGCAAGAGCGCGAAGGTGCGCGCGGCAAAATGACGTAATTGCGGTGTGGGCGGTCGTGCGCGTTGGGTGCGCAAGACCCCATTTCGCCTGGCGGTGTGCACGGCACTTTTTGTAACATCGCGCGCGGCGCCGCATCCGAAGATGAACGACTTCGAGCCGAATCTGGCAGAACTGGTACGTCTGCACCAGCATGTTTATGATCCTTTTATACACAGAGACATTTGCATTGATGGGCGACCATAAAAGCCTCTCATTTTGTGAATAGGAACACATTTGCATTAAGCACCCAGTTTGCACTTGTCTAAAGTAACTGCTTACATTTACAAAATAAGCCTACAATAGCAGAAGTAAGCCCTGCTGATTAAATTAAGGTTTAAACAATCTTCAATAAGGCTTCAGTTGTTTAACTAGTTTGTACAAAAAAGTATAATAAACCTACTGCATTTATTACTCTTTTAATATGGATCAGCTATTAATAAACTACTAATAAACGGCAAACTACTTCTTCACTGCTGATTCCTGGTGGTTTAGAGGAGAATTACTCCGAGTCGCCCCCTGTCGTTTCACAGAATAGCACAACGGCGAGCGCGTCAAGCATAAACGCCTCGTCCGTTTGGAGAGGTGCGGGCGCAGTCAGCGGAGACTCGCGCTTGTGCGGACGCGTCGAGTATAAACAAGGCTTTAAAGCCTGTCTAACAGCGCCTGGTTACTGGACTAAGTTATTTTTCGAGTCTTATTCGCTAATACTCTCAAATACACACAAGGTTTACATAAGGAAAGTTGGTTATGTCTAAACTGAAAGCAAACCGAGAAAATTGAGAGAAATCTGCTTGTCAAATGCGCGTGTATATTAGACGCGTCGCGTACAGGTCTTAAAGAGACAGTAGCCCTAATAATAAACATGCAGCCGCTTGTCCTTAAAGGGATAGTTGACCCAAAAATTAAAATTCTGTCATTATTTATTCACTGTAATGTTGTTCCAAACCTGTATTAATTTATTTATTGTGCTGAACACAAAAGAAGATATTTTGAAGAATGTGGGTAACCAGACAGTTGCTGGTCCCCATTGACTTCCATAGGGAAAAATATACTATGGAAATCACTGGGGTACATCAACTGTTTGGTTACCCACATTCTTCCAAATAACTTCAACAGAAGAAAGAAACTTATTCAGGTTTAAAACAACTTGAGAGAGTAAATGATGACAATTAACATTTTTGGGAGAACTATATATTTAATGTTAATAAAACAACAAAACACAGAGGAAATCACTCACTGCTCTTGACTAAGAACTTTAATAGTAGCTTTAATAAGAATCAATGTATAATTTATACATTGAAGACTATATTTGGCTTTGACTTTGACTGAACATTTGCTCTCACTTTGCGGAAAAAATATCGGTGTATATATATATATCGATATTCAGCCAAAATGGGGGGGGGGGGGGGGTAATAGTTTTTCCTGCTTTTTTGTCCTTAGCCAATCACATGCCTGTGTTATATGAGCATGTCTCTGAGGATAGAGCAACTTTAAAGAGAAAAATGAGAGTAGCATTCAGTTTCAAATCCATATATGTGTGTGTGTGTGTGTGTGTGTGTGTGTGTGTGTGTGTGTGTGTGTGTGTGTGTGTGTCACGGTTTCAGTATGTTTCGGTATGTGCTATATTTAGGGCAAAAAAGGACTAATGTTAAATAAAAATAAGAAAATAAGAACAAATAAAGGTAACACTTTACAATAAGGTTCATTAGTTAACATAAATGAACTACCTAAGTTAACATGAACTTAGAATGAACAATACTTCTTTAGCATTTATTAATCTTAGTTAAAATGAATTTAAACGTTTACTAATACCTTATTACAATCAATGGTTGTGTTTGTTAACATTAGTTAATGCACTGTGAACTAACATGAACAAACAATGAACAGCTGGATTTTTATTAACTAACATTAACAAAGATGAATAAATACTGTAACAAATGTATTCCTCATTGTTAGTTCATGTTAGTTAATACATTAACTAATGTTAACTAATGAACCTTATTGTAAAGTGTTACCCAAATAATCAAAAACTACAATGAACAGCACAAATAAATACAATAGAGCAAAGATACAAATAAAATAAACAGTGCTTTTCAGGTAGGTCTGACAGCATTTTACAGGTACAGAAATTGAATAAGGCAATACAATGTAATCAAATCACATTTATTTGTTGAAATAATAAACGGATATATAATTCAAGCAAGTGATCTATGAACAAACCCCTCTGTAAAAAGTTGGTGAATATTAGTGCTACCAAAGTGGAGATTAGATCAATGCATGCTTTATATGCGTTTTAATTGAAAGCAAACATATAAAAGTGTAATAAAATACACATGTAGTTGTGTATTTTGGTCACATGGTCTGAAAGAAGACTACCCAACCCAAAACCTAAAAATTGACCAGTGCATAGAAAAGGGGGGTTTTGTCCACATGTCTTGCCTTAATCATCATTCAAATTCTATGAGAATTGAGAAGTCCACACACCATGGATTTAACAATACAACTGATTGATATTGAAATAACTTTCAGAATGATTTTTTATGAAAGATAAAAACATTGCCAGTCAGAATCCAGCTCGAGCATTTAAGGTGGCAAACAACATAACTGCATGCACACACTTACAAAACGTTATCATTATACAGTGTATATATACCATGATATATTATATTATAGTTATCAATGTTGATGTAAGCGAACTGTTGAAATGAATGATTAAATCTATCCTTCTTTCAAATGTGACAACATCCTAGTATTGTAGTGTCGAAAACATCACTCCTATTTTCTTTGGAAAATGTAAAAGTGTAGGTTTTCATTAGCCTGGCTCCGCCCTATGTACTTCCGCTCAATTTTCATTTACCTTCAGTACTAGGTCTGGGATTGTGCTGTAGTCTTTGGTTTTCTCCGATCAATTTTTTACCGGGCCAATCAGCGAACAGAGGGAGTGGCTGAGAACGATGACGCTGATGTCGTGCGTTATTTTGAGTTGTAGTTCAGTAATGGCAGTGGAGAAAGATGCGAGCGAAGCCATTCGGTCCGTTGTGGCAACGCTGCCGAATATCAAGAAGTTAAAGCCAGAGCAAGAACAATCTTTGCTTAGTTTTGTTGGTGGCCATGATGTTGTGGCCCTCCTCACCACGGAGTTCGGGAAAAGTTTGATTTTCCAGCTTGCTCCATTAGTGGTGAATGAGTTGGCTAAGGCGAACGCTAGGCATACGTCACGACCAGACGTTAGCGATTGGTTATGGCAGATAGAGTGACTCTGGGCAGATCCAATAGAGTACCCGCCTACAAGGAAGTTAACGCTTGTCAATGGAGAGGTGCCAGACTCTATGTACAAATGAAATGTACGAGAGTCTGGTGGGACCAGGCTAGGTTTTCATGCCATTATTAGAAATTCATGTACTGGATGTGTTTCTATTTGTTTCTTTGAAGTGGTTGTCTTTGTAATTACAGCCTTCCCGTTCTCCTCTTTGCAGGTCTATTCCTCATTCTAGGTCTGATGCTCTATCCTGCAGGCTGGGGCTCTAAGAAGGTGGTTGACTACTGTGGCCAGGATGCTTCGCCATACAAAGTGGGCTTGTGTTCTCTGGGCTGGGCCTTCTACACAGCCATAGGGGGCACTGTTCTCACTTTTCTCTGTGCCATGTTTTCAGCCCAGGCTGAGATCGCCACCTCCAACGACAAGGTGCAGGATGAGATTGAAGAGGGACGGAGTCTCATTTGTGTGCTGTGAGCCCAAACCACTCAAATGAAAGCGAAACATTTGTTTATCCATGTTTAATGCTTGAAATGACTGTTGCATAAATGGGAATGTAGTTCAGACCTTCGGTCGGTCTGCTGAACAAAGACTTTACAAATGTATTTGCTTTTGCTTTCATACTCTTATCTCATCCTATCGCTGTATTGCCATTGCAAAATATACAAAACGCTAATTATTCCTAGGAAAAATAACTAAACAAAAACTTTTTAAACTAACAAATGCATTTTTTAACATTGTGTTTATAAGCAAATGCATTGCATCAGTATTTTGATTGTTACTCAATTTTACATAATTTTTTTATGTATTAAGTTTTTAATAATGGATGGAACAATGCTTTAAGCATGTTTATGGAACGATATACTGAAAATAAGTGTAGTCTCTGAAAGATATCTGAAATAACTGCCCTGTATCTGTGATCTCTTTAAACTGTAAAATAAAAATGGATTCTTTGTTTAGCCAATCAGATGGCGATTGATGTGCTTTCTAGAATAGCATGATCCTGCAATACAGGGCGGCCGTCTTTTGGAGCTTTTCCTCTGTGTGGTACGACTCGGCTTGCTTTAATTTGGCTCGGTTTGCAGTTTAGTACCGCTTCAAAGTGTGTGCGATTATAGACTTATCGTTATAGTTGCACCGCTAACTCGTCTACTTACCACGATACTGCCATTTCTTTTTTTAAGTTGCGCATGACATATCCAATGATGCTGGTAGTGACGATTCTCTCTGACCAATCAGAGATTTGCAGTGTTTGCATGTCACATTTTAGTATCGATACCATTCACTGTAAAAAAATATGGACATAGTGTCCGTGACATCACCCGTAGGTTTCTGAAGTGCATTTTTGAAGCCTAAAGTGGGCGGAGCCGGCCGTTGCCATCTAGGCAGCGCGTCACTGCTCGTCATTCCCGGGTAACTGAAAATGTGCAAAGAGGCGGGACGTGAGTGGAGCTGAGGTGCCTGGTTGCTGAAAGCAAGCCTACCTAGCTCAACGTGATCAAGTTGTCTATAGATGGAAGATATTGGCGGTTGATTTTGAACTGATTTGAACGTTTCCAGCTTACTTTTGAGATAAATAACTAGGCTATTTATGTTATTGGTATTATTATACACAAGGTTTAAAACGCTGCAGCACCTTTAATACATGTGGTAACGTTCATTTGCAACACTGGATGACTTGCAGAAACGTAAACAGTTGTCATGAATCAGAATTAACGTCATTCGTTACAATAACTTGCATCTCAAACAATCTGAAGCAATTCAATTAAAATCAATTAACCCGAATTTATGAGTGTGTATTTTGATGTCACCTGATTATAACGTTAGCCTACTTGTCATAACGTTAATAATAGAATGTTAGTTATCACCACTTTACATTTGTTAGTGTATGAACAGCTTACGTTAAATATTGTAATTCCTCACACTATGTTGATTAATTACTGTGTCCAAAAGGTCATAATAAATGTATTTTAGCTTAAAAAAGGTGGTGGACATCACAGACCTCATTCTGTTCCGTTGTAGTCTACTGTCTATTCTTGAGGAGCCTATTTACAGACCTATCTCCTACACATATTTTTGAGGACATGTCTTCAACTAACACTTAAAACAAATACTTTCAGTAGTCTGTGTTGGTAAATGTTTTGCTATTTATGAAATGCAGGCGTAACATTATATGACAACGTTTCAGACTGTTTTATATGGTTTAAGCCTACAGGTAATCACCGTCTGTCGGATTCTGGAGTAATAAAGTTTTAAATAAAATTACAAATAATAAATACATTATTTGAAATAAAATGAATAAATGAAATTATATTTGAATTTCACTCACCGAAAAAATGGAGCACAGACTTCTTGGATGGTCTGTTAGAATGAACCCACAGCCAGCCATATTATTATAATTGTGAAATAATACCAGAAAAAGCACAAACACAGCAGAAATGCCAAGTTTAGTGGCTGGAATTAATTATTGTTATGATTATTACAGTATATGGAATTAGCTGAGGTGACGGCTAACAGACTTTTTTTTTTATTGAAACATATATTCAAATCACTGATTTCAGCATACAACAAGAATGCTTCACAGGACAGATATCACATATCCTCAAACAAGTTAACAAGTTAAACAAAACAAAAAGGAGCAACAACAGCAACAAGCTATAGAAAGAAAAAAAATAATCTGGAAAGGTCAAAGAGAAGAAAAAAAAAGCTAAATATTTCTTTCTTTTTCCTATTGACACATTCAATGTTCATAGAATTTGGTAAACATATGGGGACATTACAATATAAAGAGTTCCACCATAAAGTTTAACAAAATTTCATTCTTTTTATTTTTTAATTATAATGACTTCAACAATTCCATCTCTGTTAAGAATAAATTACATTTAGGTATGCATTTTGCAAAAAAAATTTATGATGTAATTTTTACCATGCAAAATGTAGAAATTCACCACATATTCACACAATTTGCTTCTGTGAGTGTAAGAACATATAACATCTTTTATAATTATATAATATAATTTAGATAATTTATAATTCACCTTTCTTGGGGCAAAAAGAAAATGACTAACATCAGACCAAAATTTTAAAGATAATTCACAGTTGTAAAACAAATGAGCCAAGTATTCCTCGTGTACAGTACAAAAACAACATTTGTTGTCAATGTCTATGAATTTGGATAACGAAGCTTTACATGGGTAGATTTTGTGAAGTATTTTAAAATGTAAAGTACTTTAACTTTATTCAGCATACAAAATTTATATGGATTTAACCATACCTCTTTCCAATGAATATCAGCAATTTTTGCATTCCAAAAAAAAAAATTCCCTCTAGGAGAGATTTTATGATTGGATTGAAAATTTAATCTGATATTTTTATTATTACAGGAATGAGAAAATAGTTTGATACCATCAACTATTAACTCAGGAAGTTTCCTTTCGTTACTTCCAAAAGTAAGTTGACCTTTGAATACTTTTGAACCCATTTGGAATAGCTTTTACAACTTGCTGAAACTCTTTAAATGGAATGGGGAAATTGTAGGTAAACATAAAAACTTCATAAGGCAAAACATTTGCATTTTCATCAAACAAATCCATGACAAAGTATTTGTATTCAACCATTTGTGTAAAAATAAAGATTTTTTCCTAGAGGTAATGAGACAATTGTTCCAGAGAAGCATTTTGTGTGGAGAAAAATTGTGATGGAAACCAATTTTCCAAGGTAATAACACTTGCTGGTAAAATTTGGATAGTTTAAGTGGTAATTTCCAAGGCACATAGTTACATCTCAGTAGAAAAGATAAGCCTCCAAGCTTTTTGAAAATAGACTGAGGAATAAAGAACCATAATGAATTTTCATTTCTTTGACAGTTTCTTAACCAATTAAGTTTAAAGGTATTGTTGGCTAACAGATATCAGACAAACGGCCGACGACTAATGAAAACAGCGGCAATCCACCTGTCACTCAAATGGACACGCCCTTAATTATGCAGAAGTTTAAGTCTTAAAGGGTAACTAAACCCCTGGTCAGAGCCATACTCCACCCACTGCAGTGCTCGAATTGAGGGGGGGCTGGGGGGATCCGGGACCCCCCATAAGGTATTAGGGACCCCCCATAAGAAGTAAAAAATAGAATTAGGGGGGGTCCCTCAGATATTTTTATTTTAGTAAAAAATAATAACAAATCTGATTACATGCATGCAATGGATACGGTAAATTTCGTGAATTGATTATTTACAATAATTTTTTTAAAGTTGGCTAGTTGCCATGTCTCTTTAATATGTAAACGCCCCGCCTCACATCTAAAGAGTGCTGTGCGCATGACATCGTTGACTGACAGGACTGTTTGATTGGCACCGCTCCGTTGAAGCTAATTTTAACTTTTAAAAAATGGAGAAAAATAAACCTCCAATCGAGGTCGGGAAGAGAAAGCTTCTTACTGACTTTTTTGAGGGGTAATTGTCTCTCTCTCTATATCGTTCTACTTTATATCTAAGTTACCCACACCATATCGGGGCTTTTGTATTCCTTGCGTAAATTGGAAACATTTTGGCTTAAGTTGCTATTTTTTTCATTATTAATAGTCCTGGTTCTACGGGAGTGCTAGAGATCTCGACGGAGATGGATAACAGCTTTTTAGTAAAGGGAGCGATCGTTGTGTGCTTTCTATGCTTTCTAATTTCCATTCAGAATTTGTATAAAACTTGTTTTTCATTCTGCCAGCCAGGACCAATGGCCACGTAAACACAAAGTTTCGGGAATTACATACGCATTTATGCGGGATTCACTCTTGAAATAGCAATAATTGACATTGATTGCCGTGGCATTGTTTGTTTCTGAATAAAGCAGCCTTTTTCACTGAAATGGTCGTTGAATAGTTGCTGACTTACTCACTCATAACAGTGCTTTTCCGCCACCTACTGGACGTAACTATGTAAAAATCGCATGTGCTGAAATAGTTAAAAAATCCCCAACAACACACAGACTGACAGCCTGTTTTGTCACAATCTATATGTTTAATATCTAATAAACAAGTTTTATCCATTTAATCAAGTCTTTTGGAACAAACATTATTATCACACTGTCACATAATCCACATTAATCATCCAGTTGTTTTTAGGGTAAAAACTACATTGGAAAAAAAATACCTAGAATCATTCTGTTGGATGTACACTACTGTTCAAAAGTTCAAGAGTCTCTTCTGCTCACCAAGCCTGCATTGATTTGATGCTAAATACAGTAAAAACAGTAATTTTATCAAATATTATTACAATTTAAAATAATAATACAATAAAATATCATTTATTTCTGTGATCAAAGCTGAATTTTCACCATCGTTTCTCCAGTCTTCATCACATGATCCTTCAGATCTGAAATATAAACTTTTGTAGCATTATACACTACCATTTAAAAGCTTGTGGTCAGTAAGAATGTATTTTTAAAAAATGTTGGGAAAGAAATTAATACTTTTATTCAGTATGGTTGCATTAAATTGATCAAAAGTGACAGTAAAGACATTTATAATGTAACAAAATATTCTATTCCAAATAGAAACTGTTCTTTTGAACTTTCTATTGATCAAAAAATCCTGAAAAATAAAATAAATGTTTATTACATAAATGTTTGTTGATCATCAGATCATCATATTAGAGTGATTTCTGACGGATCATGTGACACTGAAGACTGGAGTAATGATGCTGAAAATTCAGCGTTGATCACGCATTTTACTATATATTCACATAGAAAACAATATTTCACAATATTACTGTTTTTTTATCAAATCAATGCAGCTTTGAGCAGAAGAGACTTTTAAAAACATTTAAAAAATTGTATCAATCTCAACTTCTTAATGGTAGTGTATATTTCATTTCATTATGTGTATTTATTTTAAAATAAAAATATTGAAACCAAAACATGGCATTGTCTAGTGTGCAGGTAAAGAGGACCTCCAAGGCAAGCACAGTCCATTCCAGTTTAGCAGAGGGCAGTGGCAGGAGCTCAGCACAGGTTAGCAGCGACAAGATCTCAGAAGAGGACAAATGCAGTGATAACAGCTTTATATGGGTCTGTACCACCAACAGCAGCTCAGCACAGATCTGACAGTGATACCATCCAGTGACTCTGGAAGCCATCTGATTATTTTCTACTGTTTTTGAGACATTTCAATGTATTTTGAAGTTACTTGCTTTTACGGGTCTTCAAGAGCCTTATATGTAGTGCCATGGTATATTTGCCATAGTTGCTGTTTTGGGTCTGCTGCCCTCTAAATCCAGTATTACTTTAGTGAGTAATTTAAAAGAATAATTATATATATAATTTTTTATCAAGCGTTTTTAATAAATAAGATATATTTATGCATAATTTATGATCAAATATATTGTATATTTTGTATAAAGTGTATATTGCAAGACAAAATCTACATACACCCCCCCTCCCGTAAAAAAAAAACTTGGGGACCCCCCATAAGACTTGACTCAATTCGAGCACTGACCCACTGACAATATTTGAAAAATGCTGGAAAAGTGGGCAGAGCCCAGCGGAGGGGGGCGTGGACCTGAGACGCATCTCTTTGTATGGAACCTGCCCACGTCACCTACAACCGCTACGTCACGAACCACCAAAACATCCAATAGGAAAATTCAACTGCAGTAGCTACCGTTCAACTGAAAGAGGGCAGCACTCAGACGTTTTTAAACCATATATTGTAGAATTAAAACACTTTAAACCAAATGTCAAAAAATTTACTGGAATCAATAAACAGCATTTATGAAGCTCCATTCTTACAGATCATTAACTAAAAAAATTTGTTTTAGTGTTTAGTTACCCTTTAATATAATTTAAACGGATGAGTTATAAAAAATTCACCCCCCTCACAGTTGTCATGGTAAAATTAGCTGTGTAGACCAAAGCCACTTTTTGTACCAGGCTGTAAACAGTTTTTTCTGCTGTAAAGTTGGACATTTTAACATGAGGGAGATACAGATTTGTCTCCCTTTTGGAGTCTGTCTCTAGCGGCCAGTCGAGGAATTGCAGTTTAAGTCACTTCCGTGTTGGCTTCAAGAGGACCGCGGGAGGTTGCTGCTTGATCGATACCCGCTTGGAACCTCAACCGAGGTGGTAGGCTACTAAAAAGTTCCAGGTAGCTACTAGGTACTGTACACAGTAGAAACCCTCAAAAAGGGAGCCGTACCGAGCAGTGGAAAAGCGCCATTTGAACCACATTTCTAGGACCCTAGTTATTTTTGTATGCATTAGCAGTTTATACTATTGTATGCACTTAGGCCTACTGTTCAATTCTGTATTTATGTTATTATTTTTCATAACATTTACTATTTACTGTTTTAATTATGTAGATTTATTCTATATATTCTCCTAACCAACCCCTAAATGGTTGACATGTTCTTAGGTTAAAAATAAGGTGGAGAGATAATTAAAAAAAACTGTCTTTACACCTGTTTTTATTCAGGTTTAAATCAGGTCTCCTCTGATGGAGTAGAATTGGCTAGGTGGCACTGCCTCAAAAAACTAGGGTCCTGGAAATGCTATCCTAGAATTTAAAAAAGGCGGTTGCTAACAAGAGATTAAACGTCATTACGCTGAACAGGTAAACGTTTGCTTTTACAGCCTCATTGTGCTTATACAGGTAACTGTACTATTATTTTGATGGGCAAACGTAAGTATCATAAATATAATCAAAAACTTGATGGGAAAAAAAATTATGTGAATGTGACGTCACGCCGTGTTGCATTATTGGTCCGCCGCCATATTTACAGGATCGCGCCCTACCCATAGACAATAAAAGAAATGGACACAGCGATCTCCTTGATTTCAACGGAGAAACGAGAAGCCGATTAGAAGCACTCACTTCCTGATGGCTGAGCGTACCGCGCAGGCACAAACTGAGCTTGACGAGGTAGATGTGACGTAAGCAACCTGTCTGACAGTTGTAAATCTTCTAGAAGCTGTGCCACATACCGAATTATTTCCAATTCCTCAAAAACATCAACTCTCTATCTATGGACTTCTCCCTTAACTTTATACCTCCATGTCCCCCCGATTGCCTCATAGACAGTAGAAGATTGTCTGCGAGCTTCTCCTCCTGTCTATACGGTAATTTCTCTACTGTGCGACAGAGAGTCGAGTGGTTATGATGCAATTGTTAGCCTATTTTTACAAAAACGGCTTCTACGGGGCCATAACGTAAGATACAAAGTAATGGAGCCTTTTATACATTGTCGTGTTTCTTTAGAAATAAATAATGGACAAATTAAGTCTTTGGACGCCTCAGAGTTTTTCGCTGTCAAAGTGATGCCAAAATGAATGAGATGGTTCTCACTGCGGAACATGAAATCCACGGGGAGGAGTCGGATCCAGATCCGACTCCTCCCACCTTACATACACCTAAACCTACCCAACTCCGCCCCCTGATCCCTAAACCCACCCCTAATCCCTAAACCCAACCCTAATCCTACCCATCTCCACCCCATGGATCTTGATCCGACTCCTCCCCGTGGATCTCATGTACTGCATTGAGGTGCTACTGAAATGAATGGGAGTCTATGGAATGCTAACAGCAGGTGATGGTCTGCTACAATGGCGGCCCCCAGGGAGGCTTCAGTTTCCGGCTGATGGATTAACCCCTTGGCCCTACCCCGCTGTTTTTGAATTCGTGTGTTGGCTGCTGTGTTTGGATTTCTATCGATATTTTTATAAACGATGATATGGTTGGTCAGTGCTGCTCGATCAAGAACTGCCATAGCAGGTCACACGATCGTTCAGGAAACTGAACAACGGAATACGTTTTTTCAGCTTTCCTTCTTGGAAAAAACAACAAGGGAAGCAGGTAGAGGAGCTGACGAGAAGACGCCGGATCGCATTCATAATTTCATATATGTTTTTTGTGTAAAAAAGTTAAGTTGTAAAGTAAATAACTAGAGCTGTCAGATAAATTTAGTTAAGTAAAAAGTACAGTATTTCTCCCTAAGACGTAGTGGATTAGATGTAGAAAGCTGCATCTAAATAAAATACTCACGTAAAGTACAAGTAACTTACTTAAATTTTTTTACTAAAGTACAGTACTTGAGTCCTGCATACTACGTTTGTTAAAAGTTGTACAAAGCAAGAGGTTGTGTATTCCTTGATGACTAGTAGGATAGTTGATGAATGATGTTGAATTTGTGGTTCATGTTTGCAGATGATAAAGCCAGGCCACATTGCATGAATCAAATTATATTTATTTTGTTTTCAATGAACAATTTGCTTTGATATTCTGTACATTTTTTTACATGCCTTTTTAAAATGTAACTGCTTAATACATACATTAAGTGACAGTCTTGGGCTGCTAAATCATATGGATCAACGTTGTTTATCGCGGACAGTTAATAATAATGTTTTTTGGCAGTGGCATTTAGTTTCTCCTGGTAGGGTCCCTTCTCTTTTTCTTTCAACTTCTCAATTTCTTCTGTTCTTCTTCAATTTTACCTCGTTTTAGCCAAACACACCCACTATTAAATGTCATAGCAACGGCCGGCGTCCCATAATGCAACACTGCGTGACGTACCTTCACATTCCCTATTGGTTTTTTTTCGAAGGAACCAGTGTGATGCTAACTGCCGGTTGGCCAACAAAGTGAGATCATACCTGCACCACTCTATTATGCTGCTTTACACCATGTCATTCTACACTGTAAAAATATAAGGAGGAACCTTTTGGGGTTCTTTACTTTGCCATACCGGCGGAACCGTCTGTAGATCCTCTAGCCTAGGCACCCTTTAAAAAGGGGTGGTTCTCTGAGGAACCACACAGGTTTCCTGAGGAACTCTTATATTAGGCACTGTGTGGAACCGCTTTGGGTGCCTCCAGGAACCAAATTTCAATTTATTTTAATTTAATTGCATGTTGTTACTATGGTTACCATAAACTTCTATTATAATAAACAAACTGAACCAAATACAAAATAAGAATTGTTTATTACATATTTTAGATCCATTTTAATATATACACTTCCATGCACTTGGGAAAAAAAAGCTAGTGATAGATTAATATCCATGAATACACACAAAAAACAGTATAATACATAAGCAACATGAATAATCAACCATGTATACAATAGGCTATACAAGAAATGACATCTCAACAAAATGCATGGAAACATATGTTCGACATAATAAATCAATGTAAAAAATTAAAGGGGTGGTTTACTGCTTTTTTTATTTGCATGATTGTGTTTATGGGGTGCAATATAACATGTCTTCGTGTGTGTTTTTATTTTAAAGCCTTATTTTTCATAAATTTCACCTTAATTGTAAGCCGCTTTCTCCTCTGTCATTTGAACGACCGGTTGCCTTCCTGATTCTATGAAACCACTCCCTCAGAAACAGGCAATGGGCTCAGATTGGTTAGTTGGGCCGGTGTGTTGTAATTGGCTAAACTGCGTAGTGCACGTTGTCCGGAAACTTCACACCCATTACCTTTACGGGCGAAAGTTGCATGTGCTCCGGTCAAATGTAAATAATGTTTGAGCCAGAATCAGACCCAGAAAGCGGCAATGAAGAGAGTCAAGCAGAACCTCCCCACGGCTCTTACAAAACGTTTCTGAATGGTACATTTTTTTTTTATTATTATTATTATTATTCTATTCTTTTCTATTCTACTATTATTATATAAGAATTTCGATACGCTGTTACTTGAAAATGCTACTGCTGCTTGTTAGCTTTTGAGATACGGTTTTCTCCTGATTAAACATTTAATATAACTGAATAAATGACAGAGTAATACCGTTTTTTAAAGTTATTGTTTTATCGATATAACGAACAACCGTTTATCTATTCACAAAACTTAGTTTACTCAGTGTATCGTTTTCTTTAGGTTTACACGTTTGTCTTATACACACAAAATAGCATCGAACTAACTGGCTAAATTACGTCAAAGTATACATGGAAAATACATTTACAAAATGAGTACATAATTACAAATTCAGGTCCAAAATGTTTGTACGCGTTTGTCATAGACACACGAAATAGCATAACTAAGTGGCTACTAAAGGCAGCGCTGGCAGTTGTTTACGTCCTTGATAAAAACTAAAACATTACGTCTGAAATTATACATGCAAATACATTTAAAATGATTAAGTCTTACTTACAGGTTGTGGCTCAACAACTGCTGTCTCTGGTTTTAAAGTTGGAACTGCTTCATGCTTTAGTAACAGTTTGTTGTTGAATCCGGCATTGAATTCGTGGAGATTCTGGAAGCTGTCTTCCGTAAAATGCGCAGCACAGAGAGCTAAATTACGATTGTAATTTTCAGGAACATAATCAAACATAAATTGAAGCCATTGTTGACGAACTACAGCGTCCGTAGGAAGCCCGAACACAGAAGACCTGACAGCTGGGTGAAAATAACACACTTTCGACGGCACGGCTACTGCTCTCCACTATAACTCTTCCTCTTCGACAAAGCCGCAGAAATATGGCCATGCCCCCTTTTTTTTACATATTCCGGAGGGAGGGTTGATGTAGATTTATGGGTTAGTTACGTATAAAACCCGGGAAGTATCTCGTTGTAGTCCCATTCGAGTCGTTTTTGTAGGCATTAAACTTCCTGATTTTTAAAAGACGATATCTCTGCTTACGTTGAACTTTCAGCACAGCAACTTTGCAGATACTGTTCATGCACCAACAGCAACATTACACACTATTTAAAATGAAAAAAGTGAAATCGCAATCAACCACCCCTTTAAAATTTTAACTAATTAAAAATGTCCATCTTCACTTAACTTTAAAACATTTGTGTTTCAGTCTGCTTGTTAAGTCTGACATCACTGTTTCCGAGTCCAAAAGCTCTATCAGATGCCAAAAACAAACAAAACGGAGCTGATATACTCATTGTGCAATAATTTTCTTAAAAATTATGATCCTGACCTTTATGACCTTGTCACAACAAGCAGAAAACATTTCCCATTTTAACAGAGTTAAGGTGCAGTAAAATGATCTGTTGTGAATTTTCACTGGTGAATTCCAGTCATTTCAATAAGAATCCACACGATCAGCAATTTCGTGTGTGGTCCAAACTTTCACTATGGGACCAAGTTCGCTGGATTTGACCGACAGAAAGCTGCTTGAAATTGACTCCTGTGTGAGCTGTGCTTCATACATTACGTCGCTACACTGCTGACAATGGTCAATGGACTTTTTTGCCTGTGTAATTTCACGAAATTCACAAATGTGACCACACCTTTACTCGCTGCAACATAAAATGCAATCAATAATAAAATCTTCACAAGGGACATGTGAGGTACTTAACGAGTTAGAAAAGTGAAAAGGTGCAGCATCCGTTTGTTTTTCCTCTTTTCTGGTGGATGGTCTAGGCCAGGGGTCACCAACCCTGCTCCTGGAGAGCTACTGTCCTGCAGATTTTAGCTCCAACCCCAATCAAACACACCTGGACCAGCTAATCAAGCTGTTCAGGGTTACTTGATAATTACATGCATGTGTGTTGGAACAGGGTTGGAACTGAAGTCTGCAGGACAGTAGCTCTCCAGGAGCAGGGTTGGTGATCCCTGGTCTAGGCACTTCAATGATTTTCAGGTCTACAGGAGGATTTTTATTCTTGTTCAAACTTGTATTTCAGCTTACAGAGGTCCCTGCAAAGAACAAAAATTACTGTTAGTAATGTTATTAAAGTGATGTTCTGAACTTAAAATAATTTACTCAGCCTTGTGACATTCCAAACCTGTTCGACTTTCTGTCTTTGGAACCCAAAAGCAGATCTCAGGCACAATGCAACCCCAGTCACCGTTTGCTTTCACTGCATGAAACACAAGCAGAAACAAATTGTGTAAATCATTCATGAAACCATTCTTATGTAAACTTGTCTAGTTCAATTCAATGCAACAATTTATGTAAAAATGGATAAATATTCTTTTAAGCTCCAAAAATGTCCCAGAAAAGATCCTAAAAATATGAAAAAAAAAAGAAAAAAAAAGTGTTATGAGTTGTGTTGTAAGTCTTCTGAAGCCATATAATACCTTTTTTTTTTGTCTAAAAAGACTAAACTTGAAGTTATAATTCAGAGTTCAAATGTCTCATATTCAAATGCAAATGATTAAGGTTTAAGAAAAAATGCATAGCATTATTGGCGCCAAACCTGTGATATTATTTTTCTGAGTAACGTTAACATGAATGAGATTTGAGAGCATGAGGGAATATTTTCAGAGAATAACTGATTAAAAACACAAGTACACAGTCAAACAATACAATTTCACACAGAAAAGTTCATAGTAATGAAGTACTTGCATGTGGTGCAGGTAATTTACTGTAATTCAATGTTGCCTCTGAAATTTTCAGATTATTTTAGAAATGTTTTGTTCTGGGGAAACAAAAGAACAAAGCTGATTATCCATTCACAACATAATATTTCTTGGCCAGTAAAGGGCTTTAAAATGGTATTTGAGAGAATGAGGGCACCTGTAGTAACAAAAACAAAAACTATATTAACCACTTGTGTTATTCATAACAAACGCCAATGATGACAGCAGGAATCAGCAATTAATTAGTTATATCAGCAATTTGAAGACACAGTTGTACAGAATACATTGAATTGGACGACTAAAACAATCTAAGACAATAAGTCAATTATTTCCATTTGTTCATTAGTTGATTAGATTATTTAGCATCGCGGCTAAAACCTTCATACCATATAGCCTACTGTCCAATAAACGAGTGGTAAACACTGTAAAGATGTAATGTATAATATATTTAGTTTATATATGTGTTTGAATATATAATGAGTAGACTCTGTATTTATATTTCTTTGGCGAGTTTACAAACATTGTAACAGAGAGCTGAACAAACGGCTGAAGCTGTGATGAGGGGAGCCGTTACTTTCAAATCCGATGAGGATCAGCTGAGCTTTGTTGCGCGTGAGGATCACTGAAGCGATGACAGCAGCAGTTTCGTGACAGAATAAAACTCTTCTCCTCCAGCTTCTTCTTCTTCATATTATTATTATTAGTGGGTGCTTGCCAAAGGCAAAGCCCCAACTATTACTATTGCGGTTTTTATCCTGCCAAACGTTTGGCGCTACTCCTCCCGCAGCTTTTGTCACAGGCCCATAAATAAGGTGTCAAATCGTGCGGATTATTGAGGAATGGTGTGCTATGACTTTTATAAGCGATCGGGGGTACGGTGTTCGCCCCAGGGGCGAAAAAGCGGCCGAAAAATCCCATAGACTTAACATTGCGACAAACTTTGACGAGTCGTAGCTCCGAGCGAGGATTTTGCAGAAACATGTAATTTGCCACATTTGAAGAGGCTGACAGGCTCTGTAAGATCATAGCTCACAATGGGGTAAAAGTTTCACCCCTGGGGGGCAGGAGTAGTATACACTTACTATTCCAGGACAAAACTTTTTTTCTAAGGTCGGCCCATGAAACGCATATGTTTCTCCTAAATTGCATAGGGATTTTATATTGAACATAACTCTGGATCACAGTGTCATAGAGACAAGGGGGCGGGCTCATTTTACTCAGACGACCAATCAGTCTCTCCAGGTCATTGTGAAGCTATCAAGCCGCGCCCTAGCAACCATTTAGAGCACCTTAGCAACAAGTTCCATAGACTTACATTGAAAGAGATCCAAGGGATATCTTTGGATAGAAGTGTCATAGGAACATGAGGATGGTCTCGTTTGACTCGAGGCAGCAAACAGCCAATCCTGAATCACCTCAACACTTACTGGCCATGCCCTAGCAACCATTGTCGAGCACCCTAGCAACCAAAATCCAAAGAGGGATATCTTCCATTCTGAATGTCACAGAGTCATGAGAGTTGGTTTATATCATTCATACTGACAAGCAGCCTTTGGAGCTTCATCATTGGCAGCTCCATAGCAACCAAACAGAGTACCATAGCAACCATGTATCAAGACCTATATCTCTGCTTCAAAACATCGTATAGAGATGGGAGTTGGCTCGTTTGTTTCGGTTGGAAAACAGTCTGTAAATATCACCATGGTAACTGTGTATTCACACCCTAGCAACTGTTTAGAGCCACCTAGCAACCATCTTGCTACATATAGGAGCCACATTTCAGCTCCACAACATCGTTCAGACTGCAAGCACCCACTCACATTTTCTTCAGGAAATGTACATTCTAGTTATTATTATTTGTTGTTGTTGTTTAAGGTTTAAATTAATCAATAAAATTGGCCTATACTAAATAAATTTAAGCATATGTATACTGAATCAAACTTAAGTATAATAATAAATAATAATAGGATACTAATAATAATCTTATTCTGGCCTCAGAACCATTGGGTTGCTCCAGATGCTGGCTTTAACTTAAGAGATCTTCCAGGAACCACTTAAATGTTAAAAGATCTTACAATAACCCTTTTATAGCATTCAAGTTCCTCTAATTTACCCCAAAGCCCTTCGAGGTCTCATGGTAATGAAAAGGTGACCCCAGAACCTCTGAACTGAATACAAAGTGCTTAAAGGATCCCATAAGTTCCAGCAAGAACCGCAAAGATTGTCAATGCTCCACCAGTAACCCTAGGACAAAGAGCTTTGATGCACTTTCCTTGAAATACCTGTAGTAACAATAATAATGTTTTAAATACCCACAAACCACACTCTGACATCCACACTATAGCTGCATAATTTAGAGTAAAAAATAGTAAAAGTTTTCATTTTGAAGCCTTGCCAACAGAATGAAAGCCTTTTAACAACGACTGCATAATTGTATAGTTAAACAGCCCTGGGATTAAAAATTGCAGTTTTAAAGGGGACCTTTTTGTCCTTAAAGTGATAGTTCACCCAAAAATGAAAATTAGCCCATGATTTACTCATGCTCAAGTTGTCACGGATGTGCTGTAGATAAAGACAGGCTGAGGCAAAAAGCTCCAATTCAATGATTTACTCAAAAGCAAACAACAAACAGGTACAGGCAGGCAGAGGATACACGCACAAAACACTATGACATTACACAAGAACCGACCAAGACAGACTGAACAGAGAGAACTAAATACAGATACAAACGACCACTAACGAGGTGAAGACAGGTGACACCGATGATGACGTGGGACAGGTGGATAATGAGGGAGTGAGTTCAGGTGTGGAGACAAGAGGATGCTGGGAAGTGTAGTGAAGATGACGAAGACAGAAAGGTGCAGACGAGGACTGTGACATTACTCCCCCCTCCCGGTAGGCGTGACCTCACGCCTTAGAACAGGGGTGGGAGGGTGGGCATCCTGGAGTCCGTGACGGGAAGGCGGACCGGGTGCAGGAGGACGGACTCCAGGATGGACCAGGCGGCCATGGCGGAGCAGGACGTGGGCGTGGCCAGTGCAGAGCAGGACGTGGGCGTGGCCAAGGCAGAGCAGGACGTGGGCGTGGCCAAGGCAGAGCAGGACGTGGGCGAGGCCAGGGGCGGAACAGACGAACCCTCGGGCGGTGAGGACCCTTCGGGTGGCCATGGTGGTGAGGACCCTTCGGGTGGCCATGGTGGTGAGGGTGGCCATGGTGGTGAGGACCCTTCGGGTGGCCATAGTGGTGAGGACCCTTCGGGCGGCCATGGTGGTGAGGACCCTTCGGGTGTCCAGGGCGAGGACCTTTGGCCCCCCCCCAAAAAAATTATTGGGGAGCGTGACAGATTTCGACCCCGACTCCAGAATAGAGTCGGGGACAGGCTCTGGAACAGTCTCTGGCTGGGCTGGCTGGACGTGGCTGACGTGAAGCTCTGGCTGGACGTGGCTGACGTGAAGCTCTGGCTGGACGTGGCTGACGTGAAGCTCTGGCTGGACGTGGCTGACGTGAAGCTCTGGCTGGACGTGGCTGACGTGAAGCTCTGGCTGGACGTGGCTGACGTGAAGCTCTGGCTGGACGTGGCTGACGTGAAGCTCTGGCTGGACGTGGCTGACGTGAAGCTCTGGCTGGACGTGGCTGACGTGAAGCTCTGGCTGGACGTGGCTGACGTGAAGCTCTGGCTGGACGTGAAGCCCTGGCTGGACGTGGCTGAGGTGAAGCTCTGGCTGGACGTGGCTGACGGGCATCAGCGGTGAAGGCTCGGCTGGGCTGGACAGAACCAGCGGTGAAGAGGGCTTTGAGCTGGGCGGAATCAGCGGTGAAGGCTTTGAGCTGGGCGGAACCAGCGGTGAAGAGGGCTTTGAGCTGGGCGGAACCAGCGGTGAAGAGGGCTTTGAGCTGGGCGGAACCAGCGGTGAAGAGGGCTTTGAGCTGGGCGGAACCAGCGGCGAAGGAAGCTCAGGGCTGGACGGGACCAGCGGCGAAGGAAGCTCAGGGCTGGACGGGACCAGCGGCGAAGGAAGCTCAGGGCTGGACGGGACCAGCGGCGAAGGAAGCTCAGGGCTGGACGGGACCAGCGGCGAAGGAAGCTCAGGGCTGGACGGGACCAGCGGCGAAGGAAGCTCAGGGCTGGACGGGACCAACGGCGAAGGAAGCTCAGGGCTGGACGGGACCAGCGGCGAAGGAAGCCCAGGGCTGGAAGGGACCAGCGGCGAAGGAAGCTCAGGGCTGGACGGGACCAGCGGCGAAGGAAGCTCAGGGCTGGACGGGACCAGCGGCGAAGGAAGCCCAGGGCTGGACGTGACCAGCGGCGAAGGAAGCCCAGGGCTGGACGTGACCAGCGGCGAAGGAAGCCCAGGGCTGGACGGGACCAGCGGCGAAGGAAGCCCAGGGCTGGACGGGACCAGCGGCGAAGGAAGCTCAGGGCTGGGTTCATGGGCCAGAACTGATGCGTGTGTAGCCCACACACACAGAATCGCCGCAGACATCACCATCAATGCAGTGTCCTCTTGAGTGGACTCACGTGCGGTGTGCTTAGTCTCTGGCGGGTAGGCGTGCACCAGCGGTGTAGGCTGGCTTGTCTCTGGCTGGACGGTCTCTGGCTGGACGGTCTCTGGCTGGACGGATGTTACCGTGAGGGATGAACCACAGACCCAAAGTGCCCTGTCCAGAAACTCAGAGAACGGCAGATGTAGGTCATCGAGCAGCAGTATCTGGGCTAAGGGATCATCCAAACCTCTCCAGAACCGCTGTTTAAGGAAATCTTCCTCCCAGTATACATCCTGGTGCAGGTGAAGATATACCTCTGTGAATTCCTCCAGCGAGGCCCCATTTTGGTCAAAGAGGAAAGCCTCCATCTGGTCGTCCATTTTTGTGGTCGGTTCTTCTGTCACGGATATGCTGTAGATAAAGACAGGCTGAGGCAAAAAGCTCTAATTCAAAGATTTACTCAAAAGCAAACAACAAACAGGTACAGGCAGGCAGAGGATACACGCACAAAACACTATGACATTACACAAGAACTAACCAAGACAGACTGAACAGAGAGAACTAAATACAGATACAAACGACCACTAACGAGGTGAAGACAGGTGACACCGATGATGATGACGAGGGACAGGTGGATAATGAGGGAGTGAGTTCAGGTGTGGAGACAAGAGGATGCTGGGAAGTGTAGTGAAGATGACGAAGACAGAAAGGTGCAGACGAGGACTGTGACACAAGTCATCCTAGCTGTGTATGACATTCTTCTTTCAGACAAACACAATCAGTTATATAAAAAAATATCATTGCTCTTCCAAGCTTTAGAATGGCAGTGAATGGCAGTCCTGATTTTGAAGTCCAAAAAAGCGCATCCATCCATCATAAAAGTGCTCCACACTTAAGTGAAGCGATGTGTTTATGTAAGAAAAATATCCATATTTAAAACTTTATAAACTAAAATAAGTAGCTTCCGACAGACGTCCGTACGCAACAATTTACAGTGAAAGAGTGACCCTTGACCTGACGCATGACGCATTGACGAACGCGGAAGCGCAGGGGATAGAGCAAAACAAAACACCAGTCACGAATTAGAAGTCTCAGAAATTTTAAAGAGGGATGTCGGAGGATTTCGATCTAAGAGAAGAGGAGCTTGAGTTTGGTGCACAGCCCTATTTGTTTGTTGAGGCGTCAAAGCTTACAATACTCCTACATCCTACGTCATACATCGCGTCAGGGGTTACTCTTGTGGCGCAAGTCGACTTGCATAGGCTGTCCGCCGGAAGCTAGTTAGTTGATAAAGTTTTAAATATGGATATTTTTCTTACAAAAATGCATAGCTTTGCTTCATAAGGCCGTTATTAACCCCCTGGAGCCGCATGGATTACTTTTATGATGTATGGATGAGCTTTTTTGGACTTCAAAATCAGGGCCACCATTCATTACCATTATAAAGCTTAGAAGAGCAATGGTATTTTTAATATAACTCTGATTGTTAAAGAAAATGAGGGTGAAATAGTATAATTCCAATAAAAATAAACACCTCTGCTCTGCCAAAATGTATGCATTTGGCATTAACACAGGAAAAATGATCACAAAAACAAAACTGAAAAAAAAAAAATGTCCTTAAGTACGCAGAAGGGTTAAGGTAATCAGCTAACCTTTAGCCAATTATTTTAATTGTTGGCGTTTTATTCAGTTTTAATATCCAAATGTTAGTGAGAAGAAGAAGAAGAAGAAAAAAAACGTTTAGATATTAATCTGCATCTGTTAAGCTTATCTTTGCTCACCCCTTTGAAGGCATTTTGAGTAAAAAAAGCTCTTTAACGAAGCACATACAAAAGACCTGAAACGGAAACGATGCAACTTGTTTTACAGATTATAGATGTTTGCTGCGCATAACCCCCATAATATAGGCCTATAGGCCTATTTCTCATTGTTAGTTGAAGTTCATGTTAGCTAATGCATTTAATGTTACCAAATCAAACGAGACCTTATTGTAAAATGTTACCATATATTTTATGTAATTCTGGAGAAGCGTACATTGTGCGTACGTTGAGTCAAATGCACAGTGCACATATGTGGCAAACTGCATTTTAAGGTTATGAATGGGAAGTTTGCATCAGCAAATAAGGACCTAGAAAAGTCATTGATTCTAGTAAGATTTGTCAAATGAGTCGGTGTGGGCAAGTCCTACACACTGCAGCGAGGGCCGGACTCCTGATGTTTGTTAATGACTGCATGTGGCAGGTGTGCTGAGGGGAGGTTTCTCATCCAGCTCTGTGTTAGCGGATAGAAGCAGATCTCTGAGTCTCTCTGTCAGTTACTATCCTTAGGCCCTGCCGGCCCTCCCCTGCTGATCAGAAATGCAAGACAGGCCTCTTCATCTTGCATGAGCATGCGATCAATTTATAATTAGGTCTGTTGTGATTAATGAATTCCCAATAAAGCACCCTCTGCTCTGATGAATGTATGCAGGCCATCCCACCTAAACTGCTGTCCAAACAAGCATGGCTCACTGTTTCATCTCATTAGATCTGAACGTCCTGGTAAACGGGAGCTGAGGTCTGATTATTTAGGGTCAAGAGTTAGTTTTGCTATCTACTGGTGGAGCAGTGATTTTGTTTGTTTGCATGTATTGAACACACACACACACACACACACACACACACACACACACACACACACACACACACACACACACACACACACACACACACACACACACACACACACACACACACACACACACACACACACACACACACACAGGAAAAATAGATTAGTAGAATAACCACAAAAAGTGAGCACATCTTTACAAATGTAAATATAATATATAGCAATGTTTGTATTTTTAGCTCAAAGATAGAGACAGAAAGAACTGGACCTTTATACTGTAAGTCCTTTATGAGTTATAACAATAACAAGAAAGCATGTTAAAAGAAAAAAAGGTGAATAAATATTAGCAAATAAATAAAAATGAGTGACAAAACCATACACGCACGCACGCATATTCAGTTTATGAAATGTAAATGTTTTGCTGATCTTTCTGTTTGCATTATTAAACAATCTTATTTCCTTGTTGATCTGTTTTACCAAAAAAAAAAAAAAAAAATCCTTAGTTAATCCTCAATTTGAACGTGTCCAGTGTTCTATTTTGATTTGGCCATTTTGAAAGAAATTTGCCTTAGTAATCATTCAGTGTATGTAACAAATTGCAAATATGCAGAAATTCAGATGCTCGCATGTAATTGTAGTAGCATTTATTTACCATTTGGAGGAGCCCTTGTCAAACTGTTCCTGCTGTTCCATCATCACAGTAGTACAAAATAAACATATTAAGCAGTAAATTCATATAAATGTGTTAAACATGAATTGGGTTTATGAAATTATGAAAAACTTGTTTGGATAGACAGAGCTTTGTTTGATTTTAATTTGAACTGAATTTTGATTTTCATTGGGTTTTTAACATTGTTGGTCCATTGACCAGTAGATTGATGAAAATAATATTAACTTACATAAATCATCATGAAAACATGATTACAGCATTGTGTTGGGTTTGTGGGAAACTTTTTTGAATAAACAGAGCTTTGGCATAGCAAAACTGAATTTTATATTTGTATATGCCTTTATTTTTTACATTGTTAAGTCATCTATTGACATTGGTAAAAAATAGAATAGTAGAATAACCACAAAAAGTGAGCACATCTTTACATATATAAATATAATAGCAAGGTTTGTATTTATTTTTAGCTGAAAGATAGAGACAGAAATAACCTGGACCTTTATAAGTCATTTATGAGTTATAACAATAACAAAAAGCATATTAAAAGAAAAAAGGTGAAGAAATATTAGCAAATAAATAAAAAATAGTGACAAAACCACACACACACACACACACACACACACACACACACACACACACACACACACACACACACACACACACACACACACACACACACACACACACACACACACACACACACACACACACACACACACACACAATCAAATGAATTAACACTGTAAAAAATGTTTTATATATATATATATATATATATATATATATAATGTAAATATGTTTAATATTAGTATTTTAGATTTATAAAAAAAGATTCAGATCACTTCCTAACTTTATATTTTTACATTAGACTGCCAATTCAAACTGCTGTAAATTTAAAGTGATATGGTTATTTTTCAAATGCCACAACATGCTTTATCTGTAGCTGAGTTAAAGATACTAATTAAATAGACACTTTTGGATTGCTGAGAGTTACTGTAACAAACATTTATATGTATAACATAACATGAATTTTTTATTTCACAGGAAATGTATCTATAAATTTAAGGGGGGAAATATGTTTGCATGCTATATTAGGAGTACTTAGCAAACTGTCAAAACAAAAACACACCCTCCATTTATGAAGCAGCGGTGTAAATACACTGATATTAAGGCCCCCCATTCTGTCCCATTCCATCTCTCTAAGCATTCAATAGGACCACCATCATTCTGCTGCCTGCTCTCACAGAATCTGCCTCCCACTTTATCTTCCATTAATGGGCTCCAATCAGATTGTGTATGAATAATCAATGGATAGTCAACAGCCGGAATGAACTCTCCTGAAGCTGAGCATGAATCTTGCTAATGGCACACATCCCAGATATTTAATTAGGAATAATGCTCCGCTTGGGTGTACAGACCATCACATGGTTTGTTTGCTGCCGAATGTGAAAGGTAAACACGGAGGGGACAAAAAAACAGAGTAGTGTCATTTCCCTGAGGTGAGTGCTGGCCAATCTGCGGGAAACAACTGCTCATGCTTAATGCCTAGTACATTAGTCTTCTTAAACACCTGGTCATGGCCATTTGGAAATGTTCATTAACCACTGGTGCAGAGTGAATAGGTGCAATAGTTCACTCCTGCTTAATTGAATGAATGAGCTTGACTGTTGACTCTAAGAGCACTTCAGTGTTAAACATTAGGCCAAGTGCTAAAAGCCAACCCCACAATTATCTGTTTGGATTGGACATGAGAAAAGTGTAGGAATATTGTGTCATCGGACGAGACGGAGACTTGATTATATTCAAATGAATATAATGGGATATTATGGGGATTGGAGTTATTATTAAAGGATTAGTTCGCCCAAAAATGAAAATTCTGTCATTACTCACCCTCATGTCATTCCAAACTTGTAGGACTTTCGTTCTTCAGAACACAAATGAAGATATTTTTAATAAAATCTGAGTGATTTCTGTCCCTTTGTTGACAGCCACGCAACTGCCACTTTGATGCTTCAAAAAGTTCATAAAGAGATTGTAAAACTAATCCATATGAGTTGAGAGGTTTAGTCCAAGTTTTCTGAAGAGACTCAATTGACCTATGGCTAAGCCACGCCACCAAACGCGACGTGCCAATCACAGTGCAAATAGCTCCCAATACACTCGAACATTCTATGCTTACACGTCCATTGAAATGCATTGCAGTTAGTCAGTTTTCATTTGTTTTTATATGTTTTTTCTTGTCATTTTAAGCTTAAAATGGTCAAACGATGTGCATGGGGTACATGCAACTCCGACACTAGGTATCCCGAGAGGCTGGGCGACGGTGTGTATTTTTTGCCCTTTCCCAATTAAGCCACATCACAACCGAGATAAGTGTCTGCTCTGGATTAAGTTATGCGGTAGACCACAACACCAACTAAACGTGGGTAAATTAAACAAGGATGTCTACATCTGTTCTAAGATAAGTCAACAACGTATTTGAACGTTATCTTTAACATCTCTAACGTAACGTTAGGCTAACGTTAGCCTAACATTAGAAAACGTTAACGTTAGCTTCTAGCTGCGTTGTACATCATGTCACTTAGCTTCATTAACGTATCTGTAAATAACCGAGACAACAAATGTTAGCAATGTTGTGCTGAATGATTCATGTAAATACTGTAGCACCAAACTAATGGAGAGGTACTCTTGGTAAAGATGGTAAAAAGGCTTGTCCTGGAAACGTATGCAACTTAGATCTGTACATATTTAATTTGATCATGAACCATTAATTACATATTGAAGCACAACATTTTAGACAATTTTCTACCAAAATATATACCTATATAATCTTTCTGTCTCCAAAAATCATCAATTGCCTCCTGTGAAATGTCTCCTACTGTGACAGCTCCCATAGCGCCTGTCACCGAATGTTGACTGTTTGTCCGAGTGAGTGGAGGGGGCGTAGCTTAGCCATAGGTCAATTACTTTATATGATGAACAGATTGAATTTAGGCTTTTATTCACATATTGAACATTCATTAACACACACCAGTTGTGGTAAATGGAAGCTCAAGCATGTTTGCTTGACCTGCGAGAACCAATGAGGTTCATTCTCATGTTACGCAGCACGTTTGAGCTTCTGCAAGAACCAATGAGGTTTGTTCTCATGTTACGCAGCACGTTTGAGCTTCCGCAAGAACCAATGAGGTTTGTTCTCGTGTTAAAGGTGGGGTATGTGATTTGCAAAACGGCCAGCAGATTTTGAAAATACACAACTCATAAGGTCCTACCTTCTCTTCTCCAATGCTGGCCCTGACTCCACCCATTCGAAAAACATGGACGCGCAATCAAGCACGAGTGAAAACTCAGATGCGCTCTCTCTCTCTCTGTACCGGGGCGACTTGCACTTCCTGTGACTGAGTCACGAGCTTTGAGTATGCGCACGAACGGGACACGCGCGCGAGGGGGGTGGGGGAGGGGGGCATGGTACAACCGTTTGGGTGACGCATTTTCTGTCCAATGATTCTAGACGGTCTTGAAAATGATTGGCTGGAGTTTTTCGAGTCCTGCCCGTTCCACAGATGATTAAATTGCTTAATTTTCATTTCAGTGCTTCTAATTTACAGCCAGTAAGTGGGTTAGGAATAGGATTTCAAGTGATTTTGAAAAAAATGGTCAAAAAAGAAAATCACATACCCCACCTTTAAGCAGCACTTTTGAGCTTCCGCAAGAACCAATGAGGTTTGTTCTCGCGTGTCAAGCAGGTTCGGTTGAGCTTCTGTTTATGTCCACTGATCAATGTTTAAATGTGAATAAAAGCCTAAATTCCATCTGTTCATCATATATATCGCTCGTGTCTCCAGAAAATTTGGACTAAGTCGCTCAGGTCATATAGTTTAGTTTTACGATCTCTTTATTAACTTTTTAAAGCTTCAATTGCATAGCTGTCAATTGAGAGAACTGGCTTAGATTTTATGAAAAATATCTTAATTTGTGTTTTCGAAGATCAATGAAAGTCTTACGGGTTTGGAACAACACGAGGGATATTAATGGGGGTAAATGATGGCAGAATTTTTGGGTGAACTAAACCTTCGCAGATATGAGCAATAATAACCACAGAACCGAATAAACAGTCTATTAGCTTGTATTATAACATTAATCTATACTTTCTCAGCATCAGCCGGTTGAACTATAATTGTTCAGTATGTTTTCTGCTGGGCGTTTTGAACACTTGGCAGGTTGAGGAAAGAAGACCACCATTGTTTTTGTGCTAATTCAGCAGGCTGATGGGGAAAGCTGGGCCAGTCTGACAGGTTGAGGAAACCCGTAGGCCTAATGCTTTTCCTCCTCACAGACAGGCCTGCTGACAGCAACATTTACTTTACAGGAGACCCATTCTAGCTTTCAACGCCCAAAAGATAACCAACTCAACATCTATGATCATAATGCAAGCTTATATTACCTATTGTTACACATAATATTTGGTAAATTTGCATGGAAAATTTAATTTGTATATATATATATATATACACACACACACTGTATAGTAAAACTAATATCTAAAAAAGCTATTTCATGTTTTAAAGTTTTAAATTCACACATTTTGTCCGTTATGTGTCAACAGAACTGACTTTTATTTCTGAACCAACATCAATTTAGTACCTTAACATTATTAGTGCATCATTGCAGAGACCATGAAACATTTTATGTCTCACATTCATATCTGTATATATCACTATATACAGCTATATATCAACCGCTTTTTTGTGTGCTCCAAATGTGAAACTCAGGCGGGCTTTATTCTTCTCAAGATATTGATTTAACAGGCAGCGGTTGTGAGAGGAAGAGGAAGAGGGAGGCTGTGTTAACGTGTAGTGTCAGTACTTGTGCTGTGTGTGTGTGTGTGTGTGTGTGTGTGTGTGTGTGTGTGTGTGTGTGTGTGTGTGTGTGTGTGTGTGAGTGTGTGTGTGTGTGTGTGTGTGTGTGTGTGTGTGTGTGTGTGTGAGTGTGTGTGTGTGTGTGTAAGTGTATGAAGCTTGTGGCGGTGTGTTTGTGTGTGCGATGTGCAGATGTTCCATTGTGATGGATCTATTATCCAGCTATTACAAGATAAATGAATGATCTCTCCCATTTTCCATGCCTCTAGAAAATTGAAATTGGGGGGAGGTGGTAGAGTTGGGGGTGGTGTATCATTCAGGCTGCATTATTAGGGTTGTTGGGATAGCCATTAATTTAAGAAAGTGTAGAAACTCTGGCAGCTTGAGCTCACCGTTTCCATGTTATCAATCAAGCCTCAGTCACTTTTCTGGGACGACCACACACTCAGGTTTATGCCACCTTAATTAGGATTCATGGCAAAGTAGATGCAAGGAAACATCCAATACCCCTCATTGTTTCACTGTATATGTGTTGTTATTTGGCCAAGCATTCTGCTAGGAGTGATTACCAGTCTGTCATCAAATATTTGTAGTTTACCAGCTTATTAGATAGATCATTATTCGGGTTTAAGAGACATTGAATAAAGGTCTTGTTAAAGTTGCAATACACTTAAAATCATCTGCAATATCAAAGTACTACTGCAGTGACATGACGCTTTGTTGCCTCTATTAATTTATTCAACAACAACAACAAAAAAAAAAAAAAATCATACTTACAACGACTTGAATACAACTTTTCTGTGATGAGCATGTTTTTAACATTCCTGAATTAAAATTCACATTGATACTTTTGAGGGGCAAAAAATAAAAAAGTCACAGTGGGAAAAAATACGTCCTGATGTAATGAAGAAAAAAAAACTTTATTGGAATACCGGTTATATATATTTTTAAAACAACTGCTTTACTGCTTATTAACTCTTTCGCCACCAGCGATTTTATTATTATTATTTGCAGCCAAGAGCCAGCATTTTTTATCCTTTTCACAAAACTTTAATGGTCCCCAGAATACTTTGTTATATATATCTGAAAATCCAATATATCAAAAGAAAGAGAGCATCTGCTTTTAAACAAACTAACTAATTAAAAAACATTTCATTCTAGCTTGCATGTTCTTTTACCAACACTTGAATGTGGGTAAGTTTCTTAAAAAGAGCAAAATTCTGAACAAAAAGAATGAGAAAATTGCATTTTTGTCAAAGACTTAGTCCGGATCTGATTCAGAATGATGACCACAACATAAATAGAGCAGATCGCGTCCATCAACACCCCAAAAGCTTGCACAGTCCTGAGTTCTTACACCTTCATGGGTTCTTACATCTTCATGGATCCAGAGATTACTCTTTCAGAAGATGTGTAATAGCGCCCCCTAGCGTATAACAGTGAAAACATGGATTGCCGAAAATTTCCATCAATTACTGGGAAGAATTGTGTTCTAAATGGCGGAAAATTATGTCAGTGACGGGGAAAGAGTAAAACATTTTTTTTTTAAACAGGTTGTAAAATGTCATATGGTTTGTGTCAGTTTTATGTTCTGTGTTATTGTTTTCGTTCCTGTGTCTTTTGTTTCAGTTCAGTTTGACCTTAATTACTGATTTAGTTCTCCTTGAGTGTCCCTGTATATATACAGTAGGCCTACTACCTATTTGGTTCTGTTGCTTGTCGGTTCTCGTCTTTGAATAGTGTGAGTTGTGAATTCTATTAATGCTCCTGATTTGCTGCTTGTTACTCTCCTCGTTTATAAAAGGCTTTACGTTGATAGTATTAGTAACAATATATATATATATATATATATATATATATATATGTGTGTGTGTGTGTGTGTGTGTGTGTTTAAATGTATACAGTATTTACAAACATTTTAATGAAAAATAATGATGATTAAAATGTTTACAAACATACTGTATATATATTTAAGGTGTAAGGAAAATATGTTATTACTTTCTATATGATGCTTAAACCTCCTGACACGTTAGCGTCATTCAATTTTCAACATAAATACAAAGATTACATCTGTAGCCTACTTGGCATGTGTTTTAAACTAGTTTTTTTTTTTTTGCCTCTTGACTATTATATGCCTTATACGCATATATAATAGGCTATATTAACCCAGCTGCCAAAAGCATTGTCACCATCAAAGGATTAAACTCAATGAGACAATACCTCTGAATGAGATGGAGCCTTGATTCTATATTCTCAGAAAATTCTTTTTAATGTTTTTAAAGCACAGCCTATTAGAATATTTACCTTTTAAATGCAAATGATGATCTGTAATTAAATGGATATCACCCTATTAACAGGGCTATCAGAGTGTACTGTCTTTCCCATTATTTATTATTTGGCATTTTATGATAAATGGTGAATAGCAGTCAAAGCTGATTACACACTGCACTAGAAGTGCAGTTTACTGTCAAGAAGAAGACCGATTGACTTTATATTTACATACTAATGAGAAGGAGCACAAACTTACCAAAAAGAACACTGAGCATTCATAGGGCGCGACATTTACAAAATAAGGCTGATGCCATGCAAATTTTAAATGAAACCTATTTAGAGTAATAAATGGAAGGGCCCCTTGGTAGACCACACTATTTGCATTTTCATTTTCAAATTAGGGTGGGTGACTCCTTGCATTGTTGCTGATGAGACAGTCACTGTTGGTGAAATTGCTGCATTTTCCAGAAAGTTTGTGCTAAGTATGTCTCTTATGACCTTCTCTGTAATTTACCATTTGTCTGTTCAAAAATGCAGCACTCAGGATCTATTATATGGCAACCTTCATAAAGAGGCAGAAAAAGTAAATCTAATTTTAGGCATAAGGGGCTTAATATAATCTATGCTTTATATGCCTATTTTATATACTTCGTACAGCTTCTTATCACATTCCAAGAAATCCTTTTCTTGACTATACATATTTGATGTGACTATATGACTATATAAATAAATAAAATATGCGTTTTTTAAATCATTTGAATCATTTATTACAAATGCTTTGGGAAGCTGAGTAACACCTGGATGTGATCCAGTGTGATCTATAAGAATTGCTCGCTAGTTTAAGTGATGAGTTCATAAAAATCAGTCATAAGTGGATAATGTCACGCACAGAGGAGATTCAGCCAGCCTCTATTTTTCAAAATGAGTTTGATGGACGCCAAACCATTGTGAAAGTGCTGTAGATGGGACCAGCGTTCTGCAACATATTCTGACTTATCAAGCATAGCTTTAATGGGCTGCAACTCATTGCGTGCTCTATGTTCAAGTGTATTAAAGGAAATGAAGGAAAAATTCTGAGTAGGAAACAATGAGCTCATGTCTATTCAATGCATGTATGCTCTTTAACACTGCAGAGATTTAAGATGTATTTATAATGGAATTGTTTACTATTTGCTGAAAACTGCACAAATACACTTCTTACAGAATGCCTATCATTAATTTAAATATATATATATATATATATATATATAGACATTATTAACTGGAACGTGCTCCTCCCGAACTTTACTAAACAAAACATTGACGATACCGGACTAAGAACTGAACAAAAGACAGGGCTTAAATACATAGGGAGAGTAATCAAGAATAAAACTGAACAGGTGTAGTAACAGATTAACAACTAGGGAAACTATAGAGAACTAATGCAGGCAAAACAGGAACAGAATACCTTGAAACTAAACCAAAATTGAACGTAATCTTGTCAATCTTGTCTGATCACATTCATCTGTCTATCATTAAGTTTCTCCATGTGTTTATACTCCCTTTTTCGTTAAGTTCATTGTCTGTTCTAGTCTTTCATGTGAGTAGTTAGTGCGATATTTCTTTGTGCATTCTCCTGTATATCCCGGACAGTTAGAGAGATCTTCTGCCGCGGACTTGAGTTTGACGCCCGAGCCAACCATGAATACAGAGCCTAAGCCAACACCCTCCATGGACCACGTGTGTGCCGCCTCCCACCCTAGAGCCAGAGCAAGCCAACGCATCCGTCCCGTAGCTAGACCCAGAGGCCGCTTCCCTCCTGAGGCCGGAGCCCATCTCAAAATCTGCACCTGGGAGTCAATCCTCTCAAGAACCAGCTAAGGTCCACTGGCTCATTAACTTTTGGTCAGAACTAGTTCCTGCTCCTGAAAGCACTTTAGGTAACCTCCTTGACATCCCGGTCCTTCCCTGTCACCTACCCACCCCATTATCTCCATTATCAAGGCTGGACTCACCTGGCCAGCTGGTCTCACACAGCCCCTCAGCATCACATTCGCTGCTGTCTCCCTCCAGCTCCATTGTCTCAGCTTCGGGTCTCCTCTCCACCAGCTAAGTTCAGCGAGACGGATCCCTTGGCTTCATCACAGGACTCCACCTCGGCCTGTCAGCCTGTTGGCTCCACCTTGGCTCTGCGCTCCCTTATCTCTGGCTTGGTACGTCATCACTAAGGCTCCACCTGCCTTCCTCGTCCCTCCGGCTCCACCTTGGTACATCGTCACCCTGGTGGACTTCCGGGCCTCCGGCTGTGCCTCAACCCTCCACCCTTTCGGCTCCAGCGGGATCCTCCTTTCCTCTGGTTTCATCTTGGTCCTCGCTCCCTCCGTGTGTCTCCCCGTTCTGCCAGTCCTCCATTGTCACCTCTGTCCCTTGAGCCAGCGGTATCGCCTTGGACCTCCAGACCTGCGATGGCCATCATCCTTGTGGCTGTGCTGAGGTCCCCGTCTTGCCTGGCTTCTCCTCCGTCGGTTGGTCCCAAGGCCCAAATCCATTGGTACTCCGCCTTGGCTACTTCCTCTGTCTGCTCCACCGTTGAGGGCAGGACCGGCGAGTGCACTTCTGCCTCTCTAGGCGAAAAACAATTGTGCCGCCCCTCTATTTGCAACGTATACCAGCAACAACACACAAAGACCAATAAGCCATGGACCTACATATAACGCATAAATAGTGTGCAACGCGAGTGTGCCAAAAATGTAAACAATATTAAAGTTTATGCAGGAGGCAATGCCTGCTGTTATTTTTCTTTAAGCAGTCATGACAGCACTTTTCCAAATAATCACATTTCAGCTCCTCAAATTACCATTGCAAATCTCTTTACACCACTTTCTTATGTGCGTAAAACACACACAAATGAAATGTCCGCAAGCACATTATATCATCAGCAGGTTCAGCATCTTAAACAATGACTAAAGAGCAAATAAAGCTTCAGAAGCACGCAAATAACCTACTCCCTGAATCAATATATTTTAACAACGAACCTGATGGGTGATTCATGATCGATCCGTTCATTGCGTATGTCACGTGACAAATTAATGAAAGACTCGGAAGGTAAAGTAATTATTTATGTTCCCTGTAAATTATTTTTGACAGCATTATAATGATTTCTTAATTCATAATATGATCAACATTGCGTAGGTGGATTTGATCGGGGAATTTGGCTGTTAAAAGTATAACATTAAAGCCACTTAAATTAACGAAATGACTCGAATAAAGATTCGTTCATTTTGATGAACGAGATCGAACAAGAGAGTCAGTAAAATGATCCGAACTTCCCATCACTCAGTCATGACTCGTGAGAGCAGGGTGAGACCAGGGGGCGGGGCGGGGCGGCGGCAGCTCAGCAAATCATATAGCCTATTTTGTGAATTGTTCATTCCCGGTTGGCACACATTTTGGCGCACTTACAAAAGTGCCGCTCTAGGCAATTCGCCTATATGGACGCACCGGCCCTGGTTGAGGGCCATCTTCTCAGCTCCTCCCGTTACTTCTCGTCATCGCCGTCCACCTCCAGTTGTAGGCTACTGTCTTTTACAGCGTGAGGTTACACCTTCCAGGAGGGGGTTGTACTGTCAGGATTATATTTTGTTTAGTTGTATTTTCATTCCTGTGTATTTCTTTCTTGTGCTTAGTTTAGTCTTGATTTCATCCTAATTATTCTCCTTGGTTACTGATTACATTCAGATGTCTATCATTAAGTTTCTCTCTGTGTTTATAATCCGTTTCATTCAATTCATTGTCGGTTCTCATCTTTCATGTGAGTAGTTAGTGCGATATTTCTCAGTGCATATGCCTGTGTATTCTCTCTGTGTTCATTATAGAAGTTATTGTTTGATATTCTGCGTCTTGATTCTACTAACTACCACGACAAGCGTGACAAATCGTTACACATATAAGCTTATATAAATAGAATAGAATAGAATAGATTAAGATGATTTAGAATAGGATGATTTGCTCATCCTATTAAGTTCATCACTCATCAACCTGGATCTTGTTACTTGTAACTTATTCTATATAATTATAAATCAAGTCATTATGTCAAGCATGAATAATAAGTTAATAACAAAATGAATCAATAAATGCATCACTTTTTGGGGGGTTTCTCAGCAGTTTTGTAACATAAGAACCTCCAAACATGATCAAAATATATTTTCTTCAAAATTTGAAATGTTTTCTATCAAATGAGACCATGTACTTGATAATATATATACAGGTCCTTCTAAAAAAAATAGCATATTGTGATAAAGTTCATTATTTTCCATAAATGATAAAAATTAAACTTTCATATATTTTAGATTCATTGCACACCAACTGAAATATTTCAGGTCTTTTATTGTTTTAATACTGATGATTTTGGCATACAGCTCATGAAAACCCAAAATTCCTGTCTCAAAAAATTAGCATATCATGAAAAGGGTTTCTAAACGAGCTATTAACCTAATCATCTGAATCAACTAACTAACTCTAAACACCTGGAAAAGATTCCTGAGGCTTTTAAAAACTCCCAGCCTGTTTCATTACTCAAAACCGCAATCATGGGTAAGACTGCCGACCTGACTGCTGTCCAGAAGGCCATCATTGACACCCTCAAGCAAGAGGGTAAGACAGAAAGAAATTTCTGAAAAAATAGGCTGTTCCCAGAGTGCTGTATCAAGGCACCTCAGTGGGAAGTCTGTGGGAAGGAAAAAGTGTGGCAAAAAAAACGCTGCACAACGAGAAGAGGTGACCCGACCCTGAGGAAGATTGTGGAGAAGGACCGATTCCAGACCTTGGGGGACCTGCGGAAGCAGTGGACTGAGTCTGGAGTAGAAACATCCAGAGCCACCGTGCACAGGCGTGTGCAGGAAATGGGCTACAGCTGCCGCATTCCCCAGGTCAAGCCACTTTTGAACCAGAAACAGCGGCAGAAGCGACTGACCTGGGCTACAGAGAAGCAGCACTGGACTGTTGCTCAGTTTTGCATGTCATTCGGAAATCAAGCTGCCAGAGTCTGGAGGAAGACTGGGGAGAAGGAAATGCCAAAATGCCTGAAGTCCAGTGTCAAGTACCCACAGTCAGTGATGGTCTGGGGTGCCATGTCAGCTGCTGGTGTTGGTCCACTGTGTTTTATCAAGGGCAGGGTCAATGCAGCTAGCTATCAGGAGATTTTGGAGCACTTCATGCTTCCATCTGCTGAAAAGCTTTATGGAGATGAAGATTTCATTTTTCAGCACGACCTGGCACCTGCTCACAGTGCCAAAACCACTGGTAAATGGTTTACTGACCATGGTATTACTGTGCTCAATTGGCCTGCCAACTCTCCTGACTTGAACCCCATAGAGAATCTGTGGGATATTGTGAAGAGAAAGTTGAGAGACGCAAGACCCAACACATCCTGGGCCTCCATAACACCTCAGCAGTGCCACAGGCTGATTGCCTCCATGCCATGCCGCATTGAAGCAGTCATTTCTGCAAAAGGATTCCCGACCAAGTATTGACTATTGAGTGCATAACTGAACATAATTATTTGAAGGTTGACTTTTTTTTTTTGTATTAAAAACACCTCTTTTATTGGTCGGATGAAATATGCTAATTTTTGAGATAGGAATTTTGTGTTTTCATGAGCTGTATGCCAAAATCATCAGTATTAAAACAATAAAAGACCTGAAATATTTCAGTTGGTGTGCAATGAATCTAAAATATATGAAAGTTTAATTTTTATCATTACATTATGGAAAATAATTAACTTTATCACAATATGCTAATTTTTTGAGAAGGACCTGTATATATATATTTAGAGATATAAGCCATTACCTTAAAGTATGCCACAGATGTCATGGCGTAATGGGTAACAGTGCCAGTCAACAGAGAGCTTACATATCACTTACACTACCGTTCAAAAGTTTGGTGTCAATACGATTTTTTTTTTTTTCTAAGAAATTAAAACTTTTCTTCAGAAAGGACGCATTAAATTTATCAAAAGTGACAGTAAAGACATTTATAATAATGCAAAATATTTCTTTTTTAATTAAATGCTTTTCTCATGAACTTTCAAAGAATCCTGAAAAAAATGAATCACGGTTTGCACAAAAATATGAAGCAGCACAACTGTTTTCAACTGTGATAATAATCATAAATGTTTCTTGAGCATCAACTAATCATATTAGAATGATTTCTGAAGGATTATGTGACACTGAAGACTGGAGTAATGATGCTGAAAATTCAGCTATGATCACAGGAATAAATTACACTTTACTATATATTCACATAGAAAACAGCCGTTTTACATTGAAATAATATTTCACAATATTACTGGGTTTGTTTTGTATTTTTAATCAAATAAATGCAGCCTTGGTGAGCAGAAGAAACTTCTTTTAAAAACTTACCGACCCCAAACTTTTGAACAGCAGTGTATATAAATATTAAATGATCAGGACGGGATTGGTATTGATATCGGCCGATCATGACGACAAGAAATCGGTAGTCGGTAGCGGCTGCTAAAATCCTGATCAGAGCATCCTTGAAAGCGTCTCATTTAAAACAGCGGCAACAAACATTTGTAAGGATTTTATTATGTTCTAATTTCCCAAAGTTTTTTCTCACAAAGAGGTTATCTTTTGCATAACCATTACACCTCTGCTCTGGTTAACTCAAGCTGTTTTGATAATGTGATCAGCCTTTGGAAAATGAGGATCAATGGGATTTTTCTGTCAGACTAATACCATGCCAGCAAACACTGTGATAATATAACAGTGTCTGATTAAATAAAATCATTTAATTAAACCATTTCCTGTCATTAACAAAAGCGAGACAAACAAACATACACACAACACCGCAGACAGACTAAAACTGGCCTCTGTGACCAGCGTCCTGCTCAACCATGTCCTTGCCGCCTATCTCCTGCACCCTGAACTCCCTATTACCGATGCTAATTGCGCTAGCTCACCCTGCTGCTTCCATAACAAACCACCGTAATGCCCAAATTATGACTTTATTAATGTAAGTCAGCATCTAATGGTTTTAAAAATGATTTATATTGTTTTTCCTGTTCTGAACAAATTAAATCTGCAGCTCGAATTAACTCAGGCTTTTCATCATTAGAGAGTTTAAAAGCCTGTTATCATTGCGCTTTCATCCTGAATTTCACATCTGAAACACCCCAGAAACAGAATAAACATTAAGCTGGATGTAAAAGGAACTCTAAATGAAAACACAAAAATAGCAGTCTTCTAGCCTAGATTCTGCAAATTATGAAGTGAAATTTTGTAAAGCTCACATCTTGAAAACTGGGATACCTGGAAATACAATGAAATTTAATACAGTCCACCTCTTCTTACAACCCCATTACTCTTAGCATGCTGTGAAATTCTCATCTTACACACATTGCTGGCCAGGGCCATGAATTATGCATTGTGCCAGAGAAATCCTCAATCTCACGCTTCAAGACCACCACACATTACCCTGCTTCTGTCTCTATTACCAAGATGAATTGCTGAATGGGGGATATTTGAGTGGTTATGGTTCTAACTTCATTGTTTGTTTGCTGTGTAAAATCTCTCTTTTGTGTGAGATTCTTCTGTCTATTGAAATAACAGTGTATTTTATGGCTTTTTAGAGGGTGAAAATGATTACGGCACTGTTCATGGCTTAAAGTGGTATGATACTGAAATTACTGTTGTGGCAATGTGGATTACGCCTCTTGTATTGTTTTAGAAGAAAATCATAATTTTATAGTGCTCAAGGTGTGGAAGAAGGTTTCAACTAAGTAACTGAGATGGTTGCACAGGAGTGAGCTTTGTCATCTGCAAAAAAAGCACATTTTTGAAGCATGATCATCTGAGAGTAGTTTGGTCTGTAATGAATGTTTTTAGGATCTGGGAACGAGTTGAGGAGGTCCATGGACACACGGAGTCGGTGACCTCCAATTCTAAATGATTCATTAGTGTCTCTTCCTCTAAAATGTTGGACACACTTACAACATTCTAATAGTCATTCTCTAGTATGCACGATCATTCACTGAGCGCCTAATACCATCATGAAATGTAGTCACGCTAATGATAAAATATTAGCTATGCTCCCAGTGTCATAATTTAATCTCAGCCTGGCATTTGAGGTCAAACTCTGCCTTAAACTATTGAACCTCTTTCCGCAGTATTTTGGTGTTCACATGTGTGTACACACAGTTATAATGCTGTTTAACAAAAAGATGAATAAAAAGGTAAGACTTTACAAGAAGCATCCATTTGTTTAATTTAGTTATACAGTCAGAATTATTATAAGATCGTCAACTAAGTAAAGCTAAAACTTTTTAAACATTTTTGGTAATTCAAATAAAGCTGAAATAAAATAAAAACAAATATTAGATGAATATCAAGGCAACAGTTTTATTTAGTTTAAGTTAAAGCACTAAAATTACTAACTGAAAAAAATAGACCTAATATATAAAAAAACCTAACTCAAAATATGAATAAAAACAATATATAATTAATACTAAAATAACGCAGACTACATGAATTAACATGAACTGACAGTAAAAATATTTCTAATGCATTTATTAATCCTAATTAATGTTAATTTCAACATTTACTAATAAATTATTCAAATCAAAAGCTGCATATGTTAATATTATTTAATGAACCTTTGCTAACTTTATTAACAAAGACATACGGTTAATAAATACTGTAACACATATAATGCTCTTTGTTAGGTAATGCATTAACTATTGGGAGTAAAGTGTTACCAATAAAAATATATACCAGAGGAGTGTATAATTAATATTCACGGCAGTAGGGTTTAGTGTCTTTCTTGTCCCTTTTTTTCAAGGCAAACTGCTATGTATTGTGCAGCGATCCTGAAGCAACTACGTTCAGCACCGTTATTGTGTTTGACCCTCTATCCAGCTGAAATAACAGTTTGACATTAGAATGCTGAGAAAAATGCATTTAATCCCTCTTTTCAATAGGTGAGCGACTGATAACTTTTCACTCATAATTAACTCATCTTGAAATGAGAGACATTTGGAGGAAATTGAACTGTCAGGCAATGGAGTCGTGCATTTGACCTCATCACAGCGAATGGGGACCATCATAATTTGTTCATTTGGTGCCTATCAGTCTGGCCTCATCCTCTTCTTGCCAATCCGTTGACCTCCCTCGCCGCAATTCCATTTGGTTCTGTTTTAATTATGACTCAGCAAATCCAAAGCAATAGCAAAACCCACCCTGAGCTCCCCTCGACTGTCACTCACGCTCTGACTGACACGAGCCAGATAGTCTGAGTGCTTTTGGGAAAATTGAAGCAGTGGGCGCCTAAAATGGCTGTTTATATGTCCTCTCGCAGTCGGGCTTGTTCATTTGTGCTGCTCGTCGTTTTCCTTTCTTGCTCTTGTTGGTAATATACATAATGGACATAGCAGTGCATTAACATGTACTTGTCCACAGTTCTTGATATGATTAATGTAAATAGGTGAAAAGGCTTTTAACATTTCTGATGCAAAATGTCATCCAGCACAAGGGTTTTTCTTGAGTGATTCACAAACAGAGTAGTAATTAGTCCTATCTTGACAATGCATCCATTCATATACTAATTCTCAATGCTTCAATTAAGCAAATGTTTTCCAGATTGAAAATGCCACGCTGTTTGCCCGTCACAACTCTATTGAGGGTGCCTTTGGCTACGCTCAAGCAATGCTCTAACCTCTAGCTGATGTGGTGTGGAATTGCACAGGCAAACATATTTTTAAATCCAATTTTTGTTGTTCTTTAGATGCATTTCAGTGTATGGATAATGCTCCGAACAGCTGTTTCTCTCATCAGGATTAGTGCTGAATCAATTCGAGATTTCCTGTGAATGCTAGAAAATGCAACCGTCTTAACCACCTGGGTCCGAACGTCGCGACAACAGTGTAACGACACAATTTCAACCTAGAATTTTTTTTTTTTCATTTCCCTTAGAACCTCCGTTACGACTCTGAGAATTGCTCGCTATGTGATTGTATCTGTCAAGCATTCACCCACAGGCAGTTAATAGGCTTAACCCAAATGATTTTCTGTCCTTTTCTTTGGGCAATAGTCTCAAACTGGGAATTTGTAATAGCCCAATTTGTTAACCTTCTCAGGGCAGGAGCATTTAATATGTGTCTGGTCAGAGGAGGTAAAGACTTCCTGTTGATAAACCTGGATGTGTTTGTCTGCTTTTTGACCTTTCAAAATAATGACAGGAATTAAAAAAGAAAGAAGGAAGCAAGGATAGAATTCTTTGAAATTGGATTTGCTGTATGTTTTTGACCACTTTCCCCTCATATTAAACACACAGGTCCAGCAGTAATTTATTGTAATTCACACAAGAATAGTTCTGTGTTGGTAATCCTGCTCAAACCCTACTTGTAATCACAGTCTCCATCATTATCATACAAATGACATCCCCTATTGATTTTATGCAGATGATTACCGATACATTTTGGAAAGTATGATTCGCTGTTAATGTTTACAGTATTAGAAAACAATTACCTTACCACATGCGTTTGAGTAATTGTTTATTATTTTTCAATTAGACAAATGCTGATGATCAATGATTTAGAAAAAAGGGCAATGAATAACATCAACAGTTATAGATTTGTTGCCAGCATTCGAGATGGATTGTTTTAATGATTTCTACAATGGCATTTCAATGGCATCCAGTGCCATTTGAGATGTGGACTGTTCGACCGTAGGTTGTTTGCAATTTTATTCAGAAGAATATCATTATAACAATACACTCATGTCACAATTTGGATCAATACTGATACTCTCACAATACTTTAAATAAAGCCAAAATAGGGTTAAAATGGTATGTTTTTTTTTATTAGTAGGCCTAAGACATATGATGGACAGTTAACATTAAAATACTGAATTTAGTATTATGTAATATTAGTATTACATCCGGGATAGGTTTGGACTTCTCCCCCATGCAGGGCAATGGTGACACCAGAATAGAAATATTCATAATTCGCTAAAAATGCATAATTATGTTAGACTGACTACATATATTGAACAAGTTTTTGTATTTTGTTAAATAATATATTTTATTTTTCATTTATTATTAATATTATGGTAACACTTTACAATAAGGTTAATTAGTTAACATTAGTTAATGTATTATTCACTAACATGAACTAAGAATGAGCAATACATTTGTTACAGTATTTATTCATCTTTGATAATGTTATCATTGTTTGTTCATGCTTAGTTCACATTGCATTAACTAATGTTAACAAATACAATTTCTGATTTTAATAATGTATTAGTAAATGTTAAAATTTATATTAACTAAGATTAATAAATGCTGAAGAAGTATTGTTCATAGTTCATGTTAACTAAGGTAGTTAACTAATGAACCTTATTGTAAAGTGTTACCATTGTTATTAATAACTAAACATTGAAGCTCAAATGTGTGACCTTCTGTGTTTTCCATAGGCTATTTGTTGCACCTTTACCATTTCATTTTGTGTGAACTATACACACTATACCTATTGTTGCATTTTTGTATTGCGATATATTGTGACACAATATTTTGTTACAACCCTATTATAATAAATAATTATATGTGTTATGTTACAATTTACAATGGTCCCTGAACAGGTCCCACTTGATTTTTGGTGTCTTTAACTAAATGTACTTATTAATTAATAATTTGCACTTATTTCTGTAATTACATATATAATTACACTGTTGACCCTTGCTTACACCTTAACCGACCCATGATCCTACCCATACCACCAAACCTTATCCATATCACACATCAGCAAAAGTGTTTTTTCCAGTACAACATGAACACAAAAAGTACATTGTACTTATTTTTTGATGTAAGAATGTATTAATTAAAGTCCCCCTGTGGTGAAAATCAAGCTTTTACTGTGGTTTATATGTCTATGTGGTGTTTGTAATATATGCTTTAAGGCAAACCATGTGCAAATTCAAAAGTCTACACCATTGCTGAATATTTTCTCCTTAAAACCACAGTGAACCAAAATCGTGGTTTGAAATCGCTGGTGTGCCTTTCAAAAATCATCTAGTAGATTTGGTACATACGGAATCCAAAATAAGTACCTGAATTTAATACACTAAAAACAAAATGACATATAAGGCATCAAAATGTGCTGTTTTCTCTTTTACTCCCTCATCCAAACCATTATTTACTTCACATACAGACAGAATTGATCTTGATGCTGTGCAGTCAGAGTCTTAATTGGTCAGCCCTGCAGAGAATGGAATCCAATGGTCTTGTTTTGAATCGATGGTCGAACCAGAGAGGGTGTGGAGGTAGAGACTGGACACCGAATGTATGATCAATCAGCCTCAAGTGATTATAAGCAAACCTCCAGCTACAGGTTTGTTGCCAAGAGAACACGAGACAAAAAGACTCATGTGTTTCAAGCGATAGGAATGCCGGAGGGTTCTGTGAGTAATTGGGTGCAGTGTGACGCAAGTCTATCTGAAATTTCACTCACCTGAGAAGAACAGCGTCTCGACAGATGCTCACGTGAAACCCAAACACTAATGTGAAACAGACCAAACCTAAAAAGGACAAACAAACTGCTCAGTTATGCAAATGACCTCATAAATGGTGCTGGGCGTGTGTGTTGTGCTGAATAATTACTGTGAAATTGATAATTGCACTGTTATGTGAGATTATGTTTGGTAGCATGACGAGCAAGACCCGTCTTGGCGTACCATTCCTAGATGTCAGCGACAAGGTCAAAAAGCACAACCGTTGTGGATGTAGACGGTGATCACTTTTTGATGTTATCCAAAACAGAAAAAAGTAAACGTGAATTTTTTTCTGTACTTGTTATTCAGGGGTAGTGGACATTAAATACTTCTGAAGTTGACCTGTCCTGCAGTGAGATATTATATAAACGTATATTTTAAAATAATTTCTTATGAAATAATACTTAAATTAGTATGCAATGTATTTATTTATATTTATTTTAATTAATTAAATCTGTAGGCCTACTTGTTATGCAAGGGTAGTTGACATGAAATTCTTCTGAAGTACATGTCCTACAATGAGACATTAAATAAATGCATAGTTTTAAGATTATTTTTTTAAAATAATTTTATTTATTTATTTACAAAAATTATTATTTTCTTTTACTACCATATTAATTGAGAGACTACATACTAGTACTTAAAAATTCATTCATCACAGTCTAGGGCCATTTCAAATGAGCCACTGAAGGCAAAATATGGTTAAAAACTATTTTTTTTTTTCAACATTTCTTTATACAGAAGAAAAACTCTTTCCTTTATACGTTCATAAATAATTGATTTGTTGATAAATAGAAAAGTCTATGGACATTTTATGCATCTGTCCACAAACAGGTTCCTCGTTCTTATAGGATTATGCGGGTCAAATTGATATGTTCTTGATGTCTTCCATTATAGCTTGAAGGATGGTACGTGAGGTTTGTTTACTTTGCTTGAATCCGTAAAGCTTTAAATTGGTCTTAGTTCAGGGCGTAAAAGCAGCAACGTTCTCCAAGGACGTTTTGGTGAGCGCTTCTTCTCAATCTATATCTCTTATCTGTGGTTGTTGATGATGTATCTGAGCATTTGTGGCAGCTGTGTGTTAAGTCTAATAGAGCAGAAAGGCTGCTCAGAATAAAGCTATTTGAAAATTTGTTTATGTGAAATATTTGTAAATGGAAGCAGGCCCCTTGGTACCTTTCACATCACGTTCTGGTGTCATTCTGGATTGTGAATTTGACGGGGGATTTGAGGCTGGCAAATGGAGCACATGTTCAAGCAGATCACAAAAACTCTTGCCTCCCCTCAGTGGCTGCCGTAGCCCGGTGTTTAGATGCCAGCGGCGTCAGCTGACGTCTCCTCAGTCATTCTGCAAGAATTCCCAGTTGGTTTCTTGGAGCTGTGAGTGTCATATTTGCGCTATTGACAGTGCATGGATCTTACTATATATTTTTCAGCATTTTTTTTACACTTGTTTTGACAGTGGGGCAGATTTGGCTAGAAATATAATTTTTTTAGAGTAGCTCGACATGAAAACATCAGAAGAAAAACATATAGTGCACTGATGAATTTATATTTTTTGTTTTTCAGTACATGTAAACATTTTACAATCAAGACTAATTTACTTGGGAAGCAAATGTCCTAAGTTATTAGGTCCTTTTAAAAAAAAAAATATATATATATATAATGACAAAAGAAAAATGGAGCGCAACAGTGGCTAAATTAACGAAACATAAAGCTTTAACCCCAGACGTTTCCAAGCAGCACAGCAGTAATGACTTTATGAACTTCTTTACTTACAAGATTGATAATATCAGGGAGAAAATAATAACTATGCAACCGTCTACAGTATCACATCAGGCAGTGCATTGTAGTCTACCTGAGGAATTTTTTTTTTAATTCATTGCTATAAGAGAGGAAGAATTTTCTAAACTTGTTAAATCATCTAAATCGACAACATGTATGTTAGACCTTATACCGACTAAGCTATTGAAAGAGATGCTTCCAGAGGTCATAGATCCTCTTCTTAATATCATTAATTCATCTTTAGGATACGTACCAAAAACTTTTAAGCTGGCTATGATTAAACCGCTTGTTAAGAAAACGAAACTTGATCGTACAGAATTAGACAATTAGAGGCCGATCGAATCTACCTTTTCTGTCAAAGATAGAAAAGGCAGTATCCTCACAACTATGTTCCTTTTTTAGAAAGAAATGGTATCTGCGAGGATTTCCAGTCAGGATTTAGACCATACCATAGTACTGAGACAGCTCTCATTAGAGTCACAAATGATTTGCTCTTATCATCCAATCGTGGTTGTATCTCTCTATTAGTGTTACTCATTCTTAGTGCTGAAATTGATACTATTGACCACAACATTCTTTTAAATAGACTCGAAAATTATGTTGGCATTAGTGGAATTGCATTAGCATGGTTTAAATCACACTTATCTGACCGTTTGTAGCAGTAAATGAAGATATGTCTTATCGATCACAAGTTCAGGTGGGAGTACCAGAAGGCTCAGTACTAGGACCGTTGCTGTTCACTCTGTACATGCTACCCTTGGGAGATATCATTAGGAAGCATGGCATTAGTTTTCACTGTTACGCTGATGATACTCAGCTCTATATTTCTTCACACCCTGACGAAACTTACCAATTCACAAAATTAACAGAATGCATAGCTGATATAAAAAACTGGATGACTAGTAATTTCCTACTACTTAACTCTGAAAAAACAGAGATTCTAATTATTGGACAAAAAACGTCCTCACGTAATAATGATACACAGGGCAACTTTTTGGGCAATGTTGCCGTCAACGGGCAACCAGATGAGACACAGAGCCCACGATGATCTAAATTATCCAGATAATGTATTGCCGATTTTCAATGGGAAAGTGCCCTAGCAACAATCGCTTGGCAAGATTGCCCTTGTGATTGGCTTGTGTATCACACAAGCCAATCACAAGATTGGCTTGTGTATCACATTAACACTTGATGGCTGCTCTGTCAAATCTTCGTCGTCGGTTAGGAACCTGGGTGTGCTCTTTGATACCAATCTTTAATTTGAAAGTCACTTTTCTAGTATCTGTAAAATTGCATTCTTACATCTTAAAAATATGTCTTACATCTAAATTACATCAAATGCTCTCAATGACAAATGCGTAACAATCAATTCATGCGTTCATGACATCAAGGCTAGATTATTGTAATGCTCTTATGAATGGTTGCCCTGCACACTTAATAAATAAACTACAGCTGGTCCAAAATGCAGCCGCTAGAGTTCTTACCAGAACCAGGAAGTATGACCATATTAGCCCAGTTCTGTCAACACTGCATTGGCTCCCTATTAAACATCATATACATTTTAAAATGTTGCTGATTACTTACACAGCACTAAATTGTTTAGCTCCCCAGTACTTGAGCGAGCTCTTAATGCATTATAGTCCTTCACGTCTATTGCGATCTCAAAATTCTGGCCAGTTGATAATACCTAGAATATCTAAATCGACTGCTGGCGGTAGATCCTTTTCCTATTTAGCACCAAAACTCTGGAACAGTCTTCCTAACATTGTATGGGAAGCAGACAGTTTAAATCTAGACCAAAAACACATCTCTTTGACCTAGCATACACATAACACATTATAAACTTCTATAATTCAATGTTAGACTGCATAGATTAGGTCAGAATCCCCATAAATCCTGATGTACTCGTTACATCATCAGAAGAATGGCATCTACTGTATGCTAATATTAGTCTCTCTGTTTATCCCGAGGTTTAACACAGTCCGCCAGATCCAGACCGTATCCAAATCTGATGAAGGACCTGCGTCTGGACACGACGACACCTCTGTACAGATATAACTTTGTCAAAATAGTTCCGGTTCACATGGCTAAGCGATAAAGAATATTATATAAGAGATTATACATTTTTAAGGCCAGACAAGTAATTTGTTGAAGTCAATTTGTAAAGAAAGACTACACGCCTGCGCACATATATATTCAAACGCGCATACCTATTAGGGGTGTACACAAAATACACCCCTGACGATACACAAAACTGACGGTTCGGTTTTCCCACGGTTTTGACGTCTCGGTTCGGTTCGGTTTAGAAAGCTAAAATTGCTTTTTTTTTTTTTTTTTTTTTAAACAGTGGTTTAATGAAAAAATTGTCTTTGTCTTTAAATTAATTCAATTACAATTAAACGTTTCACAAGGATTAAAAAAAAAATCTGCTAATGCTGTAAACTATATAGGGAGCCGCACATTACTATAACATTAAAGGTTGTAGCCTAGACTTTTAACCTAAATTCAGATGCTATTTATTTTTTAGATATAATAATCAACACATTGTATGAAAACATTTAAACTGAACATAAGGCAGTTTTTGCATTAACTTGTGTTTTTACTCTAATTTGTTATTGAAATATAATAATTTACACAGTTGTCATTTTCATGAAAGATATTTTAAACATACATTAAATAATCAAGATATCATTAACAGATTAAGTAAAATATAATATATAGGCTAACATAGTGCATTTATTTAGTGCAAGAGTTCATTTATAGGAACCAAAGTTGTTGACACTGAATCACTTGCCTGTTGAGGTCAATATAATGCTAGTGACAAGCTATGCTGTTTTATTGACGTCTTTCCGCTGCTGAAACACTGATTGAGCGATTACACGAGTTATGATGCCTTTCAGTAAGTATACTGTATCTTTCAACATACCTTCAGGTGTCCATTCTGTAACTGAGGAAGAGATGATCGCGTTTACTCGCGCGCCGCGCTGCCGCTTGAAATGAGGAGCCTAGTAGGCCTACAGCGATCTGTCACGCCACATCAAAGAGCGCCAAAACGCCATTTATTGTTTGAATTTCGTGATCAAATAGACATAATTTGAAAGATTATGCTTATTATCGAAAGTAACAAAACACGGAGCTTGTTATTTGGTGTTATTGGTGGTTAGGCTACAAAACTGAATTCGTTGTGTACTGTACACATAAGACATGAGGTCCATTGAGCCGGGCTGGGCGGGGCCGGGGTAGCAGGGGGCGGGGCGGGGCGTGTTCGGTACGCAGTGAGAGTATCGCGATTCGAATCGTGAGTTCTGTATCGCGGTTTTTCGGTTCGGTTCGGTTCGAATATCGTTACACCCCTAATACCTAGACTAAACACGTAATACACATGTGCACGCCGTCTGTGTTTTCACAGGTTTGCGTTTTTAAAGCTTAAGCAGAGATAAAAATATATTTTTTTCAAGGCTTGCACCTTGGAACCTGTTTCAAGGTTTGCGTTCTCGAGCCACCAGGCACTGTTGTTGTGCGAATGAGCGGGCCGGAGCGCGTTAAGGGTTTTCTGTTAGAACGGTGACGTGTAAGCGGCCCATAAGTTAATATCTAATGATCTTTGCAAGGGAAGTGAATCAATCAAAACTAACTTTAGCTGGACAATAACTTTATTCTAGAGCTGCTGTAAAGCCAAACAATCTGTTACTTTAATTTCCTATTATCACTGTGAAGCTGCTTTGAAACAATCTGTATTGTTACAAGCGCTATATAAATGGACGTGACTTGACTTGACTATATCAAAATTAAGTGGGTTTTTGCTGAAAAAAGAAAATAGGCTATATCTGCCAATGGGTTCAGAAAAATAATCTTGTTTTCTCTTTGAAATAATTTGACCCCATTTCCAATTTTTTTCTTTCTTTAAGCATTAAGCTGTTGATCTATGTGAAAGTTTTCAGTCTTTTTTCTTACAAAAAATTGATAACATTTATCAATCTTTTTCTCCAACTGCCACTTCCCATTCAACTCCATCTTTGATAGGCTGTCGGCTAGACACTTTTTTACTCACAAATACATCTGTGGTTGAAAAACTGATCATCAAATCTAATTCTTCCTCCTGTACACTTGATCCTTTTCCAACATACCTTCTTAAAACTCTTTTGCCGTCGCTTATTCAACCTATTACTCATATTATAAATAGATCTCTTGCCACTGCCTATGTTCCGCATGATCTGAAAGTAGCGGCCATCACTCCAATTCTAAAGAAATCGACAACCCCATTCAACGCAATTATAGACCAATATCGAACCTCCCTTTCGTTGGCAAGCTACTTGAGAAGGTAGTTGTGGCACAACTGCAGTCACATTTAGAGAAACAATCTTTTTGAACCGCTTCAATCTGGTTTTCGTCCATATCACAGCACAGAAACAGCACTTTTAAAAGTGCTAAATGATCTCCTTCTGGCTTCTGATTCTGGTGCCCATAGTATCCTGGTTCTTCTTGATCTCAGTGCAGCATTTGACACTGTATGCCACTCTACACTTCTTACTCGACTCTCTGCAATAGGTATCACTGGTGCGGCTCTTCAGTGGTTAACTTCATATCTATCAGATAGACAGCAATTTGTTAGGATAGGTGAGAATCGATCCCGTACCGTCAGTATTTCTCATGGTGTACCTCAAGGTTCTGTACTTGGTCCTCTTTTATTTCTCATTTATGTGCTGCCACTAGGTCAGATCATCAGACGGCATGGTCTCAACTTTCATAGTTACGCTGATGATATTTAAATTTATTTCACGGTTAAACCCAACCCAGTTTGCCCACCCACTTCTGTTGTCTCTTGCCTTCAGGAAATTAAAACATGGATGTCTGATAACTGATAAAACTGAAATCCTGTTGATAGGCCCGAAGTCACAAAGTTTACCCGGGCATGACTTTTTTCATTGATATTGATGGTGTCCAGATTAGGCCTTCAAAAGCTGTGCGGAACCTGGGAGTTTTGTTCGATTCTTCGTTATGTTTTCACTCACACATCAGTCAGGTTGTTAAATCATGCTTCTTTCACTTGCGGAATATTGTTCGCATACGCACCTCTCTTAACTTTGGAGATGCGGAAACTGTTATCCACACTTTTATAACCTCCAGATTGGACTACTGTAATTCCTTATATAGCGACCTATCCACCAAAGCTATACACCGCCTTCAAATGGTACAAAACTCTGCTGCTCGAGCCCTTACATTTAACAAAAAATCTGCACATATCACTCCTATCCTTTACCAACTTCACTGGCTTCCTGTGGTCAATCGCATCCAGTTTAAATTGTTAGTCTTAGTTTATAAAGCCTGTCATGGCCCCGCACCTAAATACCTCACTGAGTTAGTGCAACCATAATGTTCCAGCTCGGACCCTTAGATCTAACAATGACAATTTGCTTGTCGTACCCAGGTATAAACTCTCTACTGTGGGTGGTAGGGCTTGTAGTGTTGTAGGCCCGGCCTAAGCTGTGGAATAAGCTGCCGTCTGACCTTCGTGCCACCCCTAACCTACAGACCTTCAAATCGCAACTTAAAACTCATATATTCACCATGCTCAGTAAATAATTATTTCCATTCTATTTCTCTGTCCTCCATGTTTTCATTTTTTATGTTACATGCTTTCTTTATCAAAATGTATGTCTTCTTTGATTATCTAACTCCTCATGTTAATTATTTATAGTTATTGGTTGTCTCCATCTGATTTCTGTTTGTTTAATTATTATAACAAGCAGATTGCTTGTCTCTTTGTCTGTCAACTGTTTTTTGTGAAGCGACCTTGGGTTCTTGAAAGGCGCTATAAAAATAAACATATTATTATTATTATTATTATAATCTAACTTAATTTTGACAAATGTATTTTTCAAAAAAACAAACAAGACGGGTACGTTTGCAAGACATGCATGTACTAAAAACGCAAAAGTTTTTCCTTTGTGTTTTTTAGGAAAAAATGGCGTACAGATGACGTTCACACGGATCCACAAAATTGACTAAAATCACTGTATTGTTCATGCCAGACCAGTAGTTGGCGATGTCACTTTATGTGTAAACATTACGCACATGAAGTCACCATTTTACAAATTGTAGTTTTAGTAGTTTACTTTTACTTTGAAACCCGCTTTCAAAAGCTTGTGTTTTCAGGGCCCCAAAACGCTGTTGTTGTGTAAATGAATGTCCAAAACCCATAAAAGGTTTTTATTTGAAAAATGTGTATTGTGTAAATGGCCCCTTCATATCTTAAGATATTTTACTTCTCAAGTAAATGTGTCTTGATTTAAGAATGTGTGTAGGCTAATAGAAAACAAGACAAAAAGGCTGATTAAGAAAATCTCTTTTTTTTTGTTTTTGCAGTGTGCTTCTTTATATGATCAGTGAACTCATTGGATAGAGCATTGTTTGATTTGGCTTCAAATATGCCTAAAATGTGTTTGCTAGTCACAACATTCCCTTATTTATTTGATTACTTTTCCATTTAGTCCTTCAACACAACTTATACTCTCAGTCCTAACAAAGAATTGTGCCATTTTGGCCTTTTAACCAGCTCTAGCAATTACATTTGATGCTCCTTAATTCTTGACACAGCCTCTCCCTCCAAAGCCTCTTTTCCAGCTCAGCAATCGAGACAATATGTTTGCTTACTGCACTGCTTGCTAAGTGTTCCTTTGCATATAAATTAATCTTGATTCAGTTGACACTGTCATGCTGAGTGGTACAAATTGCCCATAGCAATAAAGCAGGCTGAATAAGAAAAAAGCCAAATTGCGGCACTTGACGTGATGTTTCTTGCTTTATGCCAATACATTAGCTGCACGTAATGAGTGCTCTGTTCTGAAAAGCATGGTATACTGGAGTTTTAATTTTACTTCAATGGAGCAGCACCATGTTTTTTGAAATCCAAGTCAGAAAAATCATTAACAATGTGGATGTTGAGGTTAAATAGGAAGCAATTCATTCACTTGCACAAGCTCCGAGTGCCATCCATCATTCTATTTGCAGAAGCTTGACAAAAGTACTTGGCTTCAAATAACAATCCATTTGCTCCTGGTGCTGGGCAAAGCAGTTTTTTTAGGCATTCATTTACAGTGCATAGCCATATTGATTTATTTAACTTTAACTTTAAAGGAATAAAATCCAAGGATAAAAATAAGAAAAAGAGACGTTACATGCAACATTGCAACGTAAATATAGTCGTTTGTGTCCATATTTGTTTCAAGACTTACCATAACATAACAACAATATTGTTTTATTTACACAAGAAGAACCTGCACAAAAAACTACTATGTGTAAATATGATGGTTATTGTAGTTATAGAGTAAATATGAGTTTGCATGTACTCATCTCACTTGCACAAAATAGATTCAGTATTCTTCAAAATGATTAAAAACAGTGAAAAGCAATCTCAGAATATTATGCAAACCTGTAATAATTAAATGTTAAATTACACAAATATACTTTACTTATTTATTATTAAAGTCCCTCTGTGGTGGAAATCAAGTTTTTAATGTTGTTTCTGTGGTGCTTTTAATATGCTTTAAGACAAACCATGTGCAAATTCACAAGTCAACATCATTGCTGAGTATTTTCTCTTTAAAACTGCAGTGAGCCAAAGGCAGTCTTAAAAACGCAGTTTGAAATCGTTGGTGTTTCTGACGTCACAAACTATCTTGTAACCAATCACATCAATGTGTGATTGTCAATGAGTGGATCTCTGAGCTGGTGTGAGTGAGTGGAGGCGGGGCTAATTTGCATATTCATAGAACCGCAGATACTAAGGCCCCGTCCACACTACTGCGTTTTAGTTTAGAAACGGAGAATTAAAACGAATACGATCTCCGTCCACACCAGCGTTTTAGCTGCGTATTAGAACTGATCTCCGTCCACATTAAAACGACTGAAAACGTGGATCACGTCACCATTCACCTACACTGGGCATGCGCGTGCCAGTGTAAACAGGAATCAGATTGACTATTCAGATTTCGCTGAGGTTGATAAGTGCCGATCTGGACATTCAAAAGTTTTCGCACCATTCTTCAGGAACTACAACTTCATTGATAAAATTATCCCACTATGCGCTGGTTCTTCCCGGCAAAACCGACGCTCCATGTAGGCTACGGTCGATTCCGCCGCTGCACACGGGAACTGTCGCAGATCGCTGGAATAATAGCTTGCCTCCGGCCGCATGTAGGTAGTTATAGCATTGTGAAATGCAGAATTTACTTGCACTAACGTAACTTGTAGTCCAGGCTGTTGTTGTGCGTTTTCTTCCATTGTATGACACCCAACCACAGAGCCGAGCGTGAGCCTCTGCGTCATCGTTTCACACTAAAACGCCCTCCGGAGATTCAAAACGCAAAATGGGGTCGGCAGCGTTTCTAAACTTCTCCGTTTTAGGTCTTCGTTTTTGCCGTTTTAGTGTGGACGGGAGGTGCAAACGTAGCAAAAGGTCTGCGTTTCTAAACTAAAACGTAGTAGTGTGGACGAGGCCTAAATGAGGCAAGGGTGTAGAGTTACATTCAAGCTATTTTAAGGCATGAAGAATTTTTTTTCAAGGAAAAACATTTTAAATATGTAATTTTTGGTGATCAAAGATGAGTATTAAGGGATCAAAGTATTGACTACAGGGAGACTTTAACCATTCTTCTGTAATGCAGCACAGCTGAAAGGTTTGTTTGAGCTGCACGCTCTACTATACAGCTATGAATTAGCATTTTCTTCAGCCAGAATCATTTCCCTTCTGGTGTGAAAGGGTCTTTTTTTATTAAAAAACAAACCCAGCCCAGGTGAGAAAAATAATGCGAAAGTAACGGTAATGCATTACATTTCATAAAAAGTAACTAAGTAATGCAATTAGTCATTTTTTAAAGAGTAACAATATTGTAATAAAGTAACTTTCTTCACCATGGCAGCGAGATCTTGTTCTGTCTCTGTCTCGTGGTATTGAAGATGTGTTTCTCAAGATATGATTCTAATGTGGGTTATCCTGCTGTTTTGTTGTGGAAGAACTACATAATTTTTCACCAACCTATTTAGTAGTATCTGTGTGGGGCCTCCATACAATTTACCAACTCCGTGGTAATTATTCTGGCAGCACAAATAGAGGGGCCAGCCCTCTTTTCTCACTCAATGCTCCCTAATAGGATTGTGTCTGCTTCAGCAGACTTTAATTGAGGACTCCATGTCAAAAGAGAGCAAGCTTGAAAGACTCTCCCTTCTCAGCTGCTGGTCACCATGAAGTCTCAGACTAAATGCTGAGAACTATGATTTTTGTTATATACAGCAAATGCCATTACCTGCTGTTAGATGATGTACACAGCTGAGACTCAGCTCAGCACATCATAGTCAGGATTATCAGGTCTATGTTATTATATTATTTCATCATGTTATTACGATATTATATATCAGGGCTTCTCAATAATTTAGCTAGCCTATGGCATAGGGACCGCCATCCTAAAATTTAAAAGGTAGCAATATGTATAAAGTCCTAATAAATATTGTGAAAAACTAATATTATAAATGTGTAAAATATTATTTGGAAAACATTTTATTTGCTACATTATTAAATTGTTTGTAATTCTTTCTTTCTTTCTTTCTTTCTTTCTTTCTTTCTTTCTTTCTTTCTTTCTTTAGTTTTATTTATTTATTTGGTTTAATAATTTATTTATTTACTTTCATCTCTTTTTTTTTTAACAGTTTTACTCAAAAATTTTCCACGAAAATATATTGTTACAATTATGTTACATTCTTTCATATTTTTTCTACCCTCTATGCTGTTGGATTATTTATTCATTCTTTAATTCATTTATTTAATGTATTTATTTATTTGTTTGTTTATTTTAATCATTTATTTTACAGTTTACCCTAGTATTCCCCATGGCAGAACCAATTTATACTGTAAAAAATATGTTTATCATTATGTTTAATATATTATTTGGAAAATATTTAAGATTTTATTTCTATTATATTGCATTATTAAATGTTTTACTACTCACTCTACTTCCCTTTTAGATTGTATTTATTTTTATTTATTTATTTATAATAATAATTTATTAATTTAGTTTAATCTTATTTTTATTTATATATTACAATTTTACTTACATTTTTCCACTGACCCACTAGAATTCCCTTGCAGCCCCACGGGGATCCCTGAAACCCAGTTTACAAACTATATAATATATATAATAAATTATTAAGATTTATTATTAATTCAAACATAAATATTAACATAAACATAGGTTTTTTTTTCGGTAATTGATCATTGTTTCTCAGCATGATTGACTGTTATTATTCCTATAGTCATGCCATTGTTCACACATTATATGTGTTTTTTTCTCTAACAGACGCTTTTGGCACACAGCGGATGAAAAAAAAAAACGGTGTCAGAAGAGGAGGCCCTGGAGCATATTACTCATTTAATCCTGATTTAGCCTGAGGGAGAAAGGGATTTTAAGTGTCTAGTGATAAACTCCCTTTCTTCTGTTGATGGTAATTATCCAGGTCTCTTGAGACTCTGCCAAGATGTTGGTGGCAGGATGTGTGTTCTGATCGTCAGACATGAGACACACTGTCCAGTTGGTCTGTGTAGGTGAATAGAGCCCAGTGCATCTACAGGCTCCTCTGCTTGTTTGAAGATGGCCTATTGTAGCCCTTTTGTAAGGGATAACTGGTCAGCCATTGTGGTCAAATATGTTAGGCAAATTGAGGCAGATGGCTCCAATTCAGACACGTGGCTTTCCCAGGGCAGTGTGGATGGCCTAGACAGTGGAGAGGGGTGTTGTGGGTCAGGGCCCTGCTTGGCACTTGTTATTGCCTTCAATAGACCCATGTGGCTTTATTCACCCCCCCATGTGGTGTTGCTGAGAAACACCATGCTGAAGACTCCAGCACGGCCCGCTGAAGGACAGCATGGGGGCGGCTACAGCAGCACTCCATCTTCCTCACGACCTCGGCATAGTCCCGCTAGAGCCCTTAGGGATTTGGATGAATAGGGCCGATTGACAAGTGGGTGGTGGTCCATCCTAAATGGCTTTTCAGTCAGCTGCTATAATAGACTGGCAGGTTTTTTCCACTCTCTCTATAATAGCTGCTAATTATGGGATTTGCAATGTTTTGGAATCCCTTCGTAATATTGGTTTGTGTGTTTTCTCTTTTTGGTGTGTTCTGTGAACGTAGCGCCTTGAATCCTATAATTTGTTCAGTGTTTTTCTTGCAATTCAGCTGCCTATCTTATTTGAAGAAGGATGTTTCATTTGATGATGGAAAAATAATATGAGATAGGAGGAAAAATAATGAGTCAATGCTTTGTGTTCCCCCGAGAAACTTTGCGTTCGCCCGCAAAAACCTTTGTGTTCCCCTAAGAAACTTTGTGTTCGTTTGCAAAACCTTTGCGTTCCCAACATCTGTTAAAATGATGACAAGCTAGAATATGTTTAGTCAAACTATTCTTAGCATGAATATGAAGATTTTGTTTTAGTATTATTAAAGCATGTAGATTTGTCATTAACTTATTTAAATTCATAACTGTTTGTAGATGGATCTTTCACAATAAAGCAACTGCTGAGATTCTTTGAAAGATGACATCATCTTAAAAGCGTCACTGCATGATGCACAGATATAAATACTTGACATACAAAACACAACAATGGTAACACTCAACAAATAATAAAAACACTTATGCAACATAAACCAACATTACAACATTACAAAAACCAACAACACAAACTGCAAAAAGCGAAGCAAAAAAAAGTTTTAAGCAGCACAGATAAAACCAACAAGAATCAAGAAACTCCACAGCATAAATTATTCATGCCGCACTGCATTCTGGGTACCTTCATAGTACACATGCACTGTAGAAATACAGAATTATGTTTTTTACAGTAAATTGTGTTCCCTTTCGAGGGAACTCGCGCTGCGTCGATGATGCTTTGGGAACGCCCCCGTGTGATTACATCTGAAGCACGTATGTCAACTAGTCCAATGGAAAGAATGAACGTCACCGGCGGGTGACATCATGACCAGGAAAGGATAAAAGCACATCCGGTGCAACCGGCGCTAGCTTTTGTGCCTCAGCAAAGCGCTCTGTGTCAAACTGTCTGTATTATTTATTGTTGTCTGTTACATCCTTATCTAAAGTATGGCGAAACAGTTATTCAAGCAGACCAGGCGCCAGACACAAATTCAGGGACGGACATTCGTTTTTCGCATCCGTAGCAAGCTTTTTGAGAGGTGTTTTTACAATTCACAGCAACCAAATGACAAATACAAAAAAACGGATACGAAAGTTTCGATTTCGAACTCAGTGTGCAGGGACCTTACAAATGCACTGTTGACGCTCGCGCAGCCTCTCGAGGATAGGCTACATCGAAACAAATGAGCACAGCTCACAAAAAAGAAACTCAGTTAATATACTGCCGTAAAAATTCAAAATGTGGAGTTTTTATTTTTATAATATGATACAGTTAAGCAACATCACACGACCAAGAGTGCTGAATACCATCACGATTGAAAATGTGACACTGATTTCATATGACAGTTCAATAAACAAGTAATTAATATTAATTCACTTACATTTTAGACGAAATATTGACTGTTTTTGTTCAATTTTAGCGACGAAAATAGTTCCAATCCAAACAAAGATCACAGTAAAACCATTGCGCGTCTCACAGCAACACTCACAATTGTGTTTTCATCACTGAATGATTCAGCATTTTGAATGAATCGGTTGAGTTTTACATTTTTTTTAAAAATCAGACCAAACACATTTTTATTTTTATTCAGGAGTTATGTATTTACAAAACGATAACTTTTGATAACAGTAGCCTATTGATAAAAAATATATATTGTGCAAACAAGCAAGGACTGGTGGGACTTGACGTGGAGTTTATGAAGGGAGACAGACTTGTCTAGGGCGGGCACCAGTGACTCACAGGGTGGGCCAGGCCCCCAATGCCCGGCCATGGTGCTGGGACTGTATTCAAGTTGTGTGTTTCTCTCTGGCCTCGTTTCCTTACGGATGGGGATGCACACAAACTTTGTGTAATGTGTTTGGGAGTGGAGCATGCTATGTCAGCCTTCGAGGGGGCTAACTGCCAGCATTGTGAGCAGCTACCGCTCCGCTCCCGCCTATCACTGTTTGATGAAAGTTGTCAGGCTCGCGAACCTCAGGGTGCGAGACCCGCTGCTGCCGAGACAGCACGGAGAACACATTTCTGGGGTTTGCAAATGGATCTCTCGGCGGGGTTGGAGACAGGCTCTGCCTTATCTCCTCCCTTGAGGAATCCATTGCTCTCTTGCCGGTGTCGGAAGCCCGCCCTGCAGCTTCTTCCGCCTGGGAAGAGAGCCCAATGCTTCGGTGCCCTAGCTCTGAGGAGGTAGATGTACTGAGCATTGGAGATAGTGACACAAACATTAGGGAAGAGGATTCGGCATCTCTTTCCCCAGCATATGAGGAGCTTGTGGAGGTTACAACTCTTGCTGTAGATGAATTAAAGATTGATTGGCCAGCCAAGAGAAAACGTGCTCATCCCAAAAGCAAGTTAGACAAGCGCTTTTTGATTTCTAACTTATCATCTCCATCACGGACCCTTCCATTTTTTCCCGATCTACATAGTGAGCTAAATGGGCTGCCCCGTGGAGAAAATCAGATCAGTTGTTTGTCTGCTTTGGATCTCCTAAGAAGGGTCTTCCAGCCTCTCAGCAGACAATCAGCAAGTGGATAGTTGAGGCTATCTCTCTTGCTTATGAGTCCTCTGGCCAGCTGTGCCCCTTGGTGGTCAGAGCTCATTCTACTAGGGGTATGGTGGCCTCTAAAGCCTTGTTATCAGGGGTTTCCTTTCAATAGGTTTGTGATGCGGCTGGGTGGTCCTCGCCACTCACATTCGTGAGGTTTTATAGCCTGGACCTGAATGCTGCCCCAGGATCTCAGGTGCTTTATACTTAGATTGCCGACAGTTTTCTTACAGGAAATTGTAAGTATGGCATATTGGGTATTCTTGTTCCCAAAGCGTCATCGACGCAGCGCGAGTTCCCTCGAAAGGGGACGTCTCAGGTTACGTCTGTAACCCTAGTTCCCTGAGAAGGGAACGAGATGCTGTGTCGCCCTGCCATACTTCCAGCATCCCTGCGATCGACTTTGCTTCGGCTCTCGAAGCTAGCACCGGTTGCACCGGATGTGCTTTTATCCTTTCCTGGTCATGACGTCACCCGCCCGTGACGTTCATTCTTTCCATTGGACTAGTTGACATACGTGCTTCAGACGTAATCACACGGGGGCGTTCCCAAAGCGGCATCGACGCAGCGTCTCGTTTCCTTCTCAGGGAACTAGGGTTACAGACGTAACCTGAGACGTTTTCCAATACTGTAAACTCACAGTAAAACCATGCTTTTTTTTTTTACAACTGCATATTTTTAGAACACAAATGCTATATAGCTTTCAATAATACAATCAAGATCCACCATGTTGAAAATAGTTCTGTATAATATTCTCCACCGTGTTCCCCAGCATCTCAATTACCAGCGTCGCTCTCTGTGTCTTCTGAACATGGATGCTTTTACTCGACAAACAAAAGCGGCCCAGAGATCTCCATTTTAATGCACTGCTTATTCAAACGTGCCAGGGGTCAAGAGTGAAGATGTTACTAGCTGGCCATTCATCACGGCCATGACACCCTCTCTGCTCCGCTCCCTCACCTCCAGGCTATACTTTATAGAACAAACACGTCACCACGGGCCGTGCAGTCATCCATTTTCCTGTGCTATGCATTAGAGCTTCATGAATATCCCCACACAGTATACCTGCAGCCCGGCTGTGGAGAGATCGCTAGGGCTCCTTCCCACACTGAGAATGTGATCTTGTCATCACATACTGATGTTACTTCTTTCTTTAACCCTTTTGTTCTGTTGAATTTTACTGTATGTTTTTTTTTTTTTTTTTTGCTTTAATAATTTACTTCTTATTTTACCTTCCTCTTTTCCTCTTATCAAATCAAATCCCGGCTGGCCGATATTATTGAAGCTGAAATCCCTGTTTGACCACATAAATATGCACTTTCCAAAAATGTGACTGTTCTGTAATGTATTTATTTTGTTTTATATATATATATATATATATATATATATATTATAATTTTTTTTTATTATTATCTAAATTTGCCGTTTCTAAGACCCCAACTGCAATACACAATTTTTTTAAATGGAGGAAATCACATTGAAATCTCTTATTTGAAAGTTTTTATAAGATTAATCACAATATATTAAAATGACAGCCATTACTCAAGTCTTCATTGTCTAATAAGCTGATTTGGTGCATTTCTTATTAATATCAATGTTGAATACAGTTGTGGAAACCTTATAGATATTTTTTCAGGATTATGTGATGAATAGAAAGTTTAAAAGAACAACATTTATTTGAAAGAGAATTTCTTTAATATTTTACTTTAGTATATACTTTAGTTTTTTTTTTTCTCAGACACAAGCAGAACATTTAGATTAAGGTAAGACTGGTTAGAATGCAGCAAGCCCGAGATCATACAAAACTGAAATTGTTTCTCTTTAGTATTCATATCGAGACAATATGCTCCAGACCCAATAGCATTGGCGTCTTTGTGTCACGGGGCTGCAATCTGCCATAGGCACCATTGCACGACTTTGATTATTAACAGACAGCATGCCACCGCTCCAACCATTCCACCCCTCCCTCCTCTTCATCTGCCACCCATGTGACCCCTCCTGGCAAATGATTGGCTAATTATGATTCTGGACAGAATTTGAGGGTGGCTAACGCTGCATCTGGCCTCTGAGGTGCCTGTGACTGCAGCTGGTGTGGCTGCTCCACAGCAGGGCTGTCTGTGGCCCATCATAAATAAAAAGCTCTTACAAACTGGTTATGAACACCTGTTAGATCATCTGTCAGCCTAGCCCCCTTCTCATCCATCACCTAGTGCTCGGGGAAGTCATTCCACCCCATCAATCCGTTCTGTACTTACCAGGGCTCAAACACTGCCCCGATACCATCCACAAAGTAATAGCGCTGCACTGGTGGACATTTTAAATACAGATGAAGAATCCCTTTCTGTTAACTTAGGGTAGGCTATTTAAAAGTGAGTGGCGTAAAGGTTTACATTTGTGTCAATAAATCAGAGGAGAAGAGTCACGGGCGGGCTTGTCATTCGGACTAATGACCGAATCCTTCACGGGCAACGCAGAACGTGCCGAGATAAAATGCGTTCTGGGTTGTTCAGTCATTATACCTTTATTACCCCCTGCCATAACCAAGGAGAGAGAGAGGAGAATTGGGGGAATGAATGAGTTATGTGTGCTTTGGAAGGTGCTGTTAAACCATATACAGAAAGCGGGTCTTCGTCTCAAATATTGTGACACATTCAGGCAACCCCAACACATCATTTTCCCTTTAGCAATGGTCTTAGTGTGAACCACATGGTCTCAAATTATTTAAAGCATAGTAAACTGCAGTCATTTGCTTTGTAGTTAAATGATTGGTTGGACTGTAGGGTGTCATTTTTTAAACCTTAATGCACCCTTTTGCCAAACCAACATTGGTGTGAACTACACTGAGGACTATTACCCAACAGCCCATGCAGCAAAGTGTCTCAGAGGATACACAGCCTGATCTCCTGTGACTGTGTAACTATTCGTACGTGTGTGTTTGTATATACTTTTTTTTTATCTACGTTCAGGTTTCATGTTTCATGTTAATTTTGGTTTGTTTCAGTAATTTTGTTGTGCTTTTGCCATTTTCATGTTTTTTTTTTTTTATATTTCTTACATTTATTGTTATTTCAGTTTTAGTTTTAGTAATTTTAGCATTTCAACTTAAATTAATTTTGCCAAGGCAACATTTCTCATTTTGGTAAAGTTTTTCGAGTTTTCATTGGGTTTTTCATCTAATATTTGTGTTTTATTTTATCCCAGATTTATTTCAATTAACAAAAACAATATTTCATCCTTTTGTTGTATCATGACAATATGAGTGTTTGGCATTGTAATATATGACAAAATATGACAATGATAATATGATTGGTCCTCTATGGCTGCTGCTTCTTTTGATTATTGCTGCTGCTTCTGCTGCTGCTTTAGATCATTGCTGCTGTTGCTTCTGCTGTTGATTATTGCTTCTTCTGATGCTTCTGTTGATTGTTGCTTCTGCTGCTGATGATTATTGCAGCTGCTTCTGCTTTTTGATTATTTCTACTGCTACTTCTGTTGATTATTGCTGCTGACTCTGCTTTTGATCATTGCTGCTGCTGCTTCTGCTTTTTGATTATTGCTACTGCCACTTCTGTTGATTATTGGTACTGATACTTCTGTTGATTATTGGTACTGATACTTCTGTTGATTATTGCTGATGCAGCTGCTGTTGTTTTGTTGCTGCTTCTGCTTTTGATTATTGCTGCTACTTCTGCACTTGCTGTTGATTATTGTTACTGCTACTTCTGTTGATTATTGCGGCTGCTGCTGCTGTTAATTATTGCTTCTGCTCTTGCTGCTGATTATTGCTGCTGCTTCTGTTGATTAATGCTGCTGTTGGTGCTGTTTATTTTTGCTGCTGCTTCTGCTGCAGAGCAAGTACAGGACTTGCTACTGACAACACATGCACAACATGCTGTTGTGAGCAAGTAAAATATGCTGCTGCTGTACAATATTGTCACGGTTTGTCTATTGTATCTTTGTTTAATGTTTCCATGTTTGTTTTGTGCTTGAGCACATGGCTTTGTCTTTGTTTATTTTGGCCATGTGCTCCCCTTGTCTTGCCTCCTAGTTTCCCCTTACCTCGGCCCCTTGTTTAGTCCTTGTCTAGTCCTGGTTCACTAATTGTGTTTACCTGGTCCTCGTTTGTTCCACTCCCTTAATATTGTGCTTCCTTGCTGCTTGTCTTTGCTGGATCGTTGTTTTGTGTTCATGTCCAAGACCTCTCTCAAGTATTGTGTCATATCCAGGTGTGATTGTCCAAAGCTCTCTCTGTAGCTTCTTGTATCCTTGCAGTTTTTGCTTTGGGGTTATCTTAGACTAACTTCCCTTTATTTAGCCTTCTTTAGCTTTCTTGTTTTACTTGAGCTATTCTAGTTTTTGTTTGGTTCTGTCTCTCAGATTTATAGAGTTAGTTTCTGTTACTGTTACTTTGCTTTTCTCTTTGATTTTCAGCCTGGATTTTCGCTTATCTAATACCTAGCTTTCTCCTGTTGTGGGCTTGTTTTACTTTAGTTATTTACCTTTTAGTGTTTTGTTAGTTCTCTTCTCTTATATGTAAATGTTTAGCTTTTCAGTTACTTAACTACAGTTTTTGCCCTGCCTTGTACTTATCTAATGTTTTAGTGGTTTTGTTCTTGTCTTGTTTCTCCTGTGTTGTGCGTCAGTGTGTGTTCGAGTCCTGTCCTGCCCAGCCTGAGACTGCACTGACTGATGGTTACTGGGCTGCTCAATCCTGTGCCCGAGTCTCCTGTCTAGACCTCTGTGGACTGTCTCTGGACTGTGCAACTGTTACACATTGTTACACCCTATTGTTAATAAATCACGATTCACTGCTTATCTCTGCGCTTGGGTCCTGTTATTTCCAGTGGCTCCTGACAAATATAGCATGAATTACCGGTAGCAGATCTATACAGGTGGAGGGTTTCTGAAAGCGTACTAAAGTATTTGAAAGTTGAGCTGCAAGCTCATTGGCTGCTGGTATAGCAGGAACCAATTATCTGTGCCCTTTAGAGAATTATGTGATTGCAAGCAGATTGAGTTAAGGACCTATCAGCCTGTGCCATCTAGAGTTTCATGACAGAACTTTGTTTTTTTACAATAACAACACATATTTATATTATAAATATAATCTGTTTGTATAGCTACATTTTGCATTTCTATAGACCCCAAACTTAATCACTCTTAAACAATAGAAATGTAATGTACAGTGACAATAATTTCTGTAATAAATATATATTATATACTGGCATTTTAATTTAGATTTTTTTTTTGTTTATTGATTTGAAAATAATAAATTCAAGCCATTTATTTAGTATTAAGAAATCATATGTGTATGTCTTTTTATGTGCATACAGTACAGTTGTCAGTCCATACAAATGTACAAATATGTGCTACAACCACACTTTATATACAAATTCCTAATACGATCACTAATAGCGTATTATCACATTGGTTATATAGTTTGAAAGTGGTATATTGGACAGGGACAATTTCTACTAAGAAAATGTCTACTAAGAAACTGTCTACTAAGAAATTGTTTTAATTAAATATTTACAAAGTTAATTTGAATTTGGTGTAATTTACTGATGTTATGATGCCTTAGAAGTCTGTCTGAAACCAGCTGTCTTTATACAGACTGCTGTCTGTTAAGTTATTTGACTTAGTGGGCAGGAAGTCAGTTGCCTTCAGTTTCATGCAATTTCTTGACATTTTTTGAATGGTGTGGTGAATTTAAGCTTTATGAGTATTGGCATGAAAATGCCAGGCAAGTTAAAAGAGTCTCTCACTGGTTTATGGCAACTATTACATCAGAGTTAGTCTCGGTTTTATGTGCATTATCTCAGGGCTTGGCTGAAACTATAACTTTTATGCATTCATAAAGAGTAAATTGACAACGATGAATCAGCTTTGACCAGGCAAGTCCTTATACCTTTCAGTCATCTTTTTTGAAAGTGAGAAACGGGAATGCTGGAGCTTTTTTATAGTGCTTTCTGAGATGTTTTATGATCTTAACTTAGTCATGCCCTTAAACTCTCAAAGTTGTTGGAGATGACATTTGCGACTCTGTAATGCTATACTAAATGAGTATGTACTTTATATTAAATCATTATGAGGAATCAGATGTATGATACCAGAAAGGTTAATCAGCATTTAGACAGAAGGCCAATTTTAAATACTAATTGTCCCCTAGAATGCCTATAAAATTGGATCTATTGCCGGCTGAAAGAAAATATCTAGTGGTGGGATCTAAGCCACTCCAATCATCACCACAGGAGCCCAATTTACAATCTCTTTGAACCAGCAAGAAGCAATAATGAGACACCTGATAGCATCCCAGAATAAACTAGAGAATGTGGCCTGTCTAGTTTGTGGCACAGGCTATTACAGAGAAGCGTTGAAGAGATGTGCAGACTCACTGGCCTGATGTGACAGCTTGATTTCCTGGCCTCCTGGTGGGACATCAGAAGAGGTGACATGAACGGCCTGTTAATTTGGCCATGTCACAGTATATAGCAGCGTCCTCTGGTAGAGGATACTTTTGGATGGTTTAGGGTGAGGGAACAGAGCTTTTTCTCAGCGCCGGAACTGCCTGTCCAGTGTGACAGAGAGGAATAGTCTCACACTTTATTGTGTAGGTCGCTGAGCTCAGACCTTAGACAGACAGGGGAACGCATACGCACACAAAAAAGCGGCCCGTCACCATGGGCGGTGACAGGCGTGGATGGAATGGGGCGGTGATTGCTTCTCTTGTTTGCCCTTGATGAGCATGTCATTAATGAAAATAAGAGAAACGGTGGGCCATATCAGTATTCAAATAGCCTGCCATCTTCTTCTGTTCATCTGCCTGCTAATTTCTAAAAATTCAGCTCAAAACAACTCAAACTTCAAGGTGTACTGGAGAAAATTAGCCTGAGGAATAATTGTAATAAGGTGTTTTTCAACTATGGGCACTTTTGGCCCTGTGGACTTTAAGAAAATAAACTCTTTTAAAACACACTGTTCACACTCTAAATAATATATTTAATTTGCCTTCAGTGAATGAGTTCTGTCATTTTCCTCTTTTTTTTGAACGGAACATTCTGAACTTATCCACCACAGTGTCATGTCCACTAAATCTCAAATGATGTACTACGTTTAACAATTTGTGATACAAATGACAGGTGTGCAAACGGCATTTGAAACCGTTTTAGAATAAAATAACCAATTTCCTTTGTTTCGCTAAGGCTAATTTCATAGCAATTTATGTATCCTACATATTTAAATTACAACTTGATTGGATATTTTGTTGATATTAACTTTTTACTTTTGTTTTCTTTAAACATTTCTTATTTATTATTAGGCATGATGCATGCTCCTGTAGTCTTAGAAAAACTTTATTAAAGTAAATGTTTTAATTGTCGTAGAAATAAACTACAGTTAACTCGCCACAGCTGAGATCATTTTGAGGCAATTTGTGTAATTTCTGTACATAATATTGAATAAATATTAAATTCATTGTTTTTTAAAATGTTAAAATTAATTGTATTATTATGATTAATTCTTATATTGTAAAATTGCTCTGTAACAGTCTCTAATATAAACAGTCAGTTCTGTAACTGTAAAGTACACTAGTTTAAAAAAACAACATGATTAATTATTTTAAAAATTGTGGTCATGGAAATTATACTACAATTGAGTTAATTTGAGGACCTATACATCGGTATAAAAATATTGAATAAATATGACAAATAGATATCGAAATGATATAATATTCCATCAATTGTTTTTAATATTTGATATATTTCCATATTTTAAGATGAATGTGGGACAAGGGTAAAAAATTGAAAAGTAAAAAATATAAATGAACACTGTAAAAAAAAAAGTTGCCACCTTAAATTGTTAAGTACAATCAACTTGGATGTTTAAGTCATTTCAATTTAAATTACATTAATCTGGCTTGAACAAATTAGTTTAATCTTGTATAACTTATAAAAAAGTTGAAAATTGCTTAACTTATTTTGATGAGTGAAAGCAATGTAAAAACATGTCATCATAACTTATTGATCTTATAATTTCTTACAGTGAAGGCATGGTAAAAAAAAAAAAAGAAAAAGTGACTTTCCAACATGGAACAGTCAGTTTTGATAAAAAACAAACAAACAATCAAACAAACAAAAAACTCCGGGGACATAAACAACAGTAATGTCATGAAGCTTTTTGTACAAGCACAATGATGATGAGACATTTCCTGTGACTAAGGATGATTACAACAATTCTGTGTAACGGCTTTGCCGCTTTTCTCTTAAATGGAGTCCATTCTGCACTATTACTATAGATAAATAGCCACTCTACCTCACTTTTGGTGGTATGCACCACTTCAGCAAGGAGTCTGTCAAGTAGTTAGAGGCTTAATTGGGCTGATCTGTGTTCAGTTCGTTAGAGTAATTTATCAGAAAATTGACTGGGTGACATGAAGACAGGGCAGCCCTTAAACAGACATATCCACAGTCATAGAAAGTACAGAGTTGTGCCTTACAAGACCATCAAAGAAACCAAGGAAAAGCGGGGTTGCTTTACCCCTGATAGACTTTTATTATAGTAAAGCTAAGAAATAATAAATATATGACATGTACCGAAAAGTACACAAGGCATCCCATTAACAGCTTCAGAAAACCTCCTAATTCAAGTCGGCTTATTGGCATCAGTGCCTCCCTCTGCCTTTTCCATTGTGCATTACTGATGCTTTCTCTTGATCAGAGTGATTTTTGTTACAATTGATCAAAAATAACCTTTTTGTGCTGGTGACGCTGCTGGTGAATGCTGCTGTTTTGATAGGCTTCATTGACCAGATCCTTGAGGTTCAACACAAACACTCAGCGGCAGGTGCACAGCTGTGACGTAATGAATGCTCGTGCCACTTTCTTTTTGCAGGCCGGATTTCTCTATATTCTGTAATTAAGGGTGAATGTACAATGCAGCACAGGGCCAATGCAGAAAGCACTGAAGAGGATGCCTTTTCATTTAAGTGGCTTCTTCAGTCTATCTGGGAGCTGAGGTTGCCAGTGCACCCACATCTAATCATGAAAGAAAGCCTCCTCATTATTTCAAGTCATTCGGTAAAGGAGGGCGGCACTTAAAATCCCACCAAAGAAGTCCGAGACCAGTGTAATTGTATTTCTTATTTGAATGATGGTAGAAAAGAGAAAGAAAAACATAAAGAAAAGTCAAAGGTTTTTCGTTTATCATTGGGCGCTCAGGTTGTCAAATAGGTTCCATATGAAAGAGAAGAAGAAAGCATGCTGGTTTATTCAAAACATTCCCACTGATAAATTGAAACAGGCTTTTAGGCTGGTTTTGTGAATCCCAGTTCAAACAAGAGCAAGAAATACACATGCTGCAATAATAAATGCCACGGTGTTAAGTGCCTCTCTCGTCTATAGAGCGACTTCAAATGAGATCTGAGCTTAACACTTGCCTCGCTGCCTCCGGGTGCCTCCTTCTAAGAATCGGGAAGTTCATCTCTCGCTCTTTCGCTCTCTCACTCGTGCTCTTTCTTTTTGTTGCTGTTAGATTTGTTTTGCTTTCAAGTTAATGATTTATTTACAACCAATTAGGAAGCGAATCAGGGCAGAGTGCAGCTTATGGGCAAAGAGGCCTGAGAAAACATCAGCCATCAACCCTTTTACTTTTTTTTTAAATTTATAGTAGCATAATACTATTTTATTAATATAATTTCAACCAATAACAATTTCACTAACCACACACAAAACCTTTAACTCAAGTCCATAAATGGATAAATGCATTCAGTAACTCACAATTAAGATTTTTTAAGACTTGTCATTATATCCAGTAAACAAAACCATTAGACAATTTTGTTTTTGGCAAATGTATTTAAGTTGCTCTGATTTAAATCACCCTTGAGCTTACATTTACATTTTTGGTCTTGGCATTGCTGAATGTCTGATTCTTTGTTTGAGGAATAAACATCTCTACTACCACTGCTTCACAACTATTGCAGATGTCTATAATTGATATAACAAAATCCATGAACAATATCCATACTTTTATTATGTCACACACTGAAGAAAATACGGCAAAGACTAGCTTTTGCACAATTAGTTAAATATTCTGAAATGCTCTATACTGAAATGCTCTATATCTGTAATAAAGGGATAGTTGTCTGAGTAAGACAAAAAGTGCCTTCCAAACTCAAGTTTGCTACCACTAACCCGGACGTCGAGGTCACTTCCGTGATTTGGGAAAAGCCCGAAAAAAGTTCTGGCAATAAGGATGTAAAAAAAAAAGTGATGCATAAGGATGTAGCGTAACGACGCCCAGTTCCAGGAATACACTAATATTTTGTTGGTAGTACCAGTTTGCAACAATTATTAATTAACACCAAGTTGTCAACACTTCGGAAAAAATACACTACCAAAAAACCACTACCACTATATCCTTATGCTTAGCTTTTTTGCCAGGACTTTTACAGGCTTTTCCCAAATCACTGAAGTGACCTCGACGTCCGGGTTAAGCCATCAGGCAAGTGTTATTTAAATAAACTCCTGATGTACTTACAAACTGTCCAATGCCTTGTTTTATGAGTACAGAACCTACTTGTTAGCCTAGAAATCTAGACACTCCCTAGCGGCAGCAAAAATAATTTTGCAGCCAGTGTAGTCTAGCAACTCTCCGTTGACTTTCGAGCTGGAAAAACCAAAAACTCAGGCCAATCAGATCGTGTATAGAGTCGCGGGCGTGCTTAACATAATGACGACAGAGTTGCGACGGTTCACTGCTACTTGAAAACAAAGAATGGCTGCTGCTGCTGGAGAACAGCAGTCTTTCGATACGGCTTTGGTCGCGACTCTGGAGGATTTGAAGTTAAACTTTTCTTTGAAACAAGAACAAAGAACGGCTTTGCTCTGACTCTGACTACGTCACCTTCTTCGTTGCTCTGGTTGGTTGTAGCGCTGAAAGACAACCGTTTATCCCGCCCCTCAGAATGAGGCATGCCAATGGAGAGTTCCCAGACCTAACATCTTGTTGTAGGTCTGGTATGCCAGGCTACCTATTTGTACTACTGTAGAAGTTTGGTACCATTCTGGGCATTATTAGTGGGGTAATTAATGAGATACAACCTTGGATCCATTAGCGCCTGCACTAAGCCATTCGGCTGATATCTCTAAATAAGCTCTAACTTTAATAATGTTTGACCAAGGGGAAAAAAGCTTCTGGGGGGGGGGGGGGGGGGGGTTTGGCTCGAAGTCATGGTGCAAAGGATCATAGGTTAAGATTACTCCGAACCATCCCTTTAAGTCTTGTTAATTCCCTTGCTACTTTCCTTGGTTACTGATTAGTTACACCTGTGTCTCGTTTAGTTCCCTTGTTTGCTCCTGTGTATTTGTGGGCCAGTTTACATGACACCGTTTTCAACTAAAAAACAGAAAACTGTTTTATGCGTTTTGGCCGTACTTCAACAGCATTTTGGGGGTCTAAAAAATGCAAACTTTTGAAGAAGTTTCAGACTCAGATTTTCTGACTCAGAGATGGGGCACCCTATGGCACCCGCATCCAAACCTCTGGAAACTCCATGTCTGGTCCCTGGATGGGACACGGAGGTTCTAGGTGACTTACGTTTTGGCCATACTTCAACAGCATTTTGGGGGTCTAAAAAATGCAAACTTTTGAAGAAGGTTTCACAGCATGTAATTGAAAATGATACCGTATGTAAACTATGTGCATGTTCAGTCTATAGGTGCGTAGTGTTTCTTTACAAAGTGACATCACCAACTACTGGCCTGGCATGAATAATACATTGTTTTTAATCATTTTCACAGATCCATGTGAATGGATAATTTTGACAACTTTTTCATCTGTACGCATAAAACGCGAAGGAAAAAGTTTTTAGTTCCCTATCAGTCGGTCACTACAACGTAGGTTGTGACAGACCAATAGGAATCTCGTTAGAGAGGCAATCTACTTCGAGTGAAACTAAAACAAGCCAATACAAATTGGCGTGCAATCATTTGCATCAGCTGCACAACCTCGTTAGCGCGGGTATAAACGAGCAGCTGGTGAATTGCACTTCAGTTTATTTGCTTCGGAGCCAACTTTTCGATGCTGTTACTGAGACAAGCCTTTTCTTTTCTCGACTGTTCTCTCTTCCGTGCGGGTGTGACGGCGCTTCAGCGCGAACAGCCTTCTTCCTCTCTCTCAGAGCAAGTAAAAGCTGTTCTAACAGCTGGTAAGGTGCGCCGCATAAGAGCGCTCAAAGGCTGTTTTCACGGCTGGTAACCGGTAAGAGAGAGAGAGCACGCACAGAGCAGGTGCACATTCCTGACTGTGATCGCGGTGGCTGTTCCCCTGTGTGCCTCAGCACTTGTGAGAGCAGTCTCTAAAAGGGCAAACACAGATAGTTCGTGTCTTAAAAAAAAAAAAAAAAGATGACGTTCTATGTGTGTGTTTCTAGATGTGGTCGTTACCTAGGGTCACGGATGACGGCTCAGACCCGCTGCCTCCTTCGGGTGGGCCAGCGGTGCCCAAGTCGGACCCGGAGATGATGGCCATGCTTTCCCAGGCCGCCAACAGGATCGGGCTCGAGTGGAAAAAACCATCGCGTCCCGAGCCCTCGAGGCTGGATGATTGGTATCTCGGGGTGGTGCGCGCTGGTTCTCAGCGACCCACCCCAGTGCCTTTCTTCCTGGAAGTGCACGAGGAACTCACAGAGACATGGACGGCACCTTTTACTGCCAGAAACCATCTCGGTGGCCCCTCCTCCCTCACCACCCTTGATGGCGAGGCAGCTATGGGATACATGCGTATCCCGCCAGTGGAGCGGGCCGCTGTGGACAGGGTTGTGGACGGACCCCAACTGCATTGGCACATCAACTGCCTCGAGTTGCTAGCAGTACGTCTCACTCTGAGCCGCTTGAAAATGCCGCTACAAGGCAGGGACGTGCTGGTCCGTACGAACAACACTGCGACCATTGCGTACATCAACCAACAAGGTGGTCTACGTTCCCGTTGCATGTCGCAACTCACCCACCATCTCCTCCTCTGGAGTCAGAAGCATCTGAGGTCGGTTCGAGCCATGTATGTCCCCGGTGTGCTCAACCGTGTGGCCGACGAGCTATCACGAGCTGTGCTCCCGTGAGAATGGCGACTCCACCCCCAGGCAGTTCAGCTGATCTGGAGAGAGGTCGAGGAGGCTCAGGTAGACCTGTTTGCTTCCTCAGAGACCTCCCACTGCCAGCTATTTTACTCCAAGGGAACACTTGGCACGGACGCACTGGCACACAGCTGGCCCCAGGGCCTCCGCAAATATGCATTTCCCCCAGTGAGCCTACTTGCACAGACCCTGTGCAAAGTCAGGGAGGACGAGGAGCAGGTCCTTCTGGTGCCTCCCTATTGGCCCACCCGGACTTGGTTGCGAGAACTCATGCTCCTCGTGACAGTCACCCCCTGGCCCATTCCTCAGAGGAAGGATTTTCTGACTCAGAGAGGGGGCACCCTATGGCACCCGCATCCAAACCTCTGGAAACTCCATGTCTGGTCCCTGGATGGGACACGGAGGTTCTAGGTGACTTACGTTTTGGCCGTACTTCAACAGCATCACTTCTGCACGGGCGGCGTCCACGAGACGTGTGTACGCCTTGAAGTGGAACCTGTTCGTCGAGTGGTGTTCTTCTCGCAGAGAAGCCCCCTGAAGATGTTCGATAGGGTCTGTGCTTTCCTTCTTGCAGCAAGGGTTGGAGCGAAGGCTGTCTCCCTCCAGCCGCAAAGTACATGCTGCCGCTATTTCAGCATATCACGACCACATAGATGGCAAAACAGTAGGAAAGCACGACCTGGTCGTCAGGTTCCTTAGGGGGGCGAGACAATTAAATCCTCCTCGACCCCTCTCCATACCCTCTTGGGACCTTTCCCTGGTGCTTCGAGCATTTTAGGATGCTCCCTTTGAGCCCTTGCAATCAGCAGATTTAAAGCTTCTCTCCATGAAGACTTTGCTGCTGGTTGCATTGGCCTTTGTCAAGAGGGTAGGGGACCTGCAGGCATTTTCGGTCGACGAATCGTGCCTAGAGTTCGGGCCGGGTGACGACCACTTTGTACTGAGACCCCGGCCTGGCTAGGTGCCCAAGGTTCCTACCAATCCCTTCAGGGACCAGGTAGGGAACCTGCAAGCTCTGCCCCTGGAGGAGGCAGACCCAGCCCTGGCTTTGCTCTGTCCCGTTCGCGCTCTGCGTTTGTACGTGGACAGTACTCAAAGTCTCAGGACCTCAGACCAGCTCTTTGTCTGTTACCGAGGCCAGCAGAAGGGATAAGCTGTCTCCAAGCAGAGGATGGCCCACTGGATAGTGGATGCCATCTCCTTGGCTTACCAAGCTCAAGGCATGCCCTGCCCGCTCAGGTTGCATGCTCACTCCATGAGAGGCATTGCAATCTCCTGGGCGCTGGCACGTGGTCACCCAGTATTCAAATATAGTACAGCCTTCGGGCTAGTCCATATGTATTCCCACATAGGTCCTTGAAGAAAGTGGCTTCCGCAGCGTTCTCCTTCCTAACAGAAAGGGCACGCTTTCCCAGTGTTATCCAATATCTCACTGTATGGGTTAACACGGAACAACAGAAACAGGTACACTCTGTGTAAGCCCTCTCCTATCGTCCTTCCAGGCAAGAAGGAGCAGAGGCTTGCACAGGGCGCTGGATGGGGTGCAGCAGCTGTTACCCTTGGGTAGGGATTCCTATTCGTCGGTCTCAACTTGGCGTCGACTGACCGACTGAAGAGGAACATCTTGGTTACATATGGTAACCCTCGTTCCCTGAAGGAGGGAACGGAGACGCCACGTCCCGTCTCCACATCTGCTGCTGCCCGCCGGGGCGGCCAGCTTATCAGGCTTGGCTCCTCAGCAAAAAACTGAAGTGCAATCGCACATGCTGCTCATTATATACCCACGCTGCGAGACTGAACAGCTGATGCAAATGATTGCAAGCCAATGTGCATTGGCTTGTTTAGTTTCACTCGGAGTAGATTGGCCTCTCTAGCGAGACTCCTATTCGTCGGTTTCGATGTGGCGTCTCCATTCCCTCCTTCAGGGAAGGAGGATTACCATATGTAACTGTTGAGTTGAATCTCAGGAGTGATAATCAAAGAACTACACTTCCCAGAGTGCACCACCAGCAGCAGCAAACTGGCTGCTTGTCACCTGATTGTCATTGTCACTGATTTGGAGCACCTGAAAAAGCATGGAGGTTCCCAGTCAGTCAAAAAACAAACTTCAGAGAGAAGAGGCTCCAAGTCACTCATAGGTTCATTCCAAAGACGCCAATGGTCTGTAAAATGTTTATTTACTTTCATGGTGTTTAAAATGCTGCACAAATTTGTGTTTGTGATAAAATAATATTAGATTTTGAGTTTGTAAAAATGAACAGTATAAGATGCAAAAGGATGGTATAAAGTTAAAAATGGTAACTACAAACAAATTTGGAAGATTCATGAAATCACATTTTTCTTTTTTCCATGTAAAAGGCTTAAGTGGTTAATTCATTTAAAATGCATTAAAAATGTTGAATTAAAATGTTTAAATAAAATTGTAACTTTTGTTCTCTGTCTTTAAAGGTTTACAACCTAATTTGCTGAACAGAACAATCACCTGACAAAGCCAAAATAAAAGTGATTGAGTCGGAAATTTGAGTTGTCCTTGTGTCCTTTGGAAGTTGAACAGGAGTAGGACTTGACAGTAACTGAGACGTTTTTTAAGGTCAATGTTTTTTTTATTATTTTATTTTAGTTAGGCTATATATAAACCTTTAAAGAAACACAAAACCCTTTATTTTAAAGTCCCCCTGTAGTCGATTATTTATATTCCTTAAAACTCATCTTTGATCAACAAACTGACATATTTAAAAAAAAATTCCTTGAAAAAAAAAAAACTTCATGCCTTAAAATAGCTTGAATGTAACTCTACACCCTTGCCTCATTTAGTATACTCGGTGGTTCTATGACATATTCAAATAAGCCCATCTCCACTCATTCACACCAGCTCCAAGGCTGAATCTGAAATCACCCCCTAAACCCTCATTCACTTTTCCCTATGTTAGTCCACTAATACTGTTCACTTGAAGGAGTGAATGAAAACGAGTGAGTGAATTCGGACAACAGTGGAACGTACATCAGTTCTACACTCGTTATTGCGGTGCAATGTGGAATTAAATAAGTGCAATCAATAACGTCCACTATGGTTTCGGACACCACTACAAGTGGCTGTCCCCTCAAGTAACGCCCTATTTGAGGGTATAGGGGGCAATTTCGGATTCAGCCAAAGATCCACTCATTGACAATCACACATTTACAAGGTAGTTTGTGACGTCAGAAACACCAGCGATTTCAAACCGTGTTTTTGAGACTGTCTTTGGTTCTCTGCAGTTTTAGAGAGAAAATACTCAGCAATGGTGTGTTATGAATTTGCACATGGTTTGTCTTAAAGCATAATAAAATCACCACATAGACATTTAAACAACATTAAAAGCTTGATTTTTTACCACAGGGGGACTTTAATAGGAGTTACACTGACAAGATATGCTGTCAACATATATTGTTCACATAATACAGTGGTTTGAAAATTTCCTCTGCAGGTCCTTAGCATTAAAAAAATAAACAACGTGTCAATGCATAAGAACTACTGTGTCCTAACACACTGTCAACAAACAGATATTTTGAGTCTATACGTACATACCATTAAAAGCAAATTCTTCAATGTTGCTCTTGCAAATATGCCAATTTCAAAGATTTAAATCACAGATGGGGGTAAATGTGGTTGCTCTCCTCCAATGACGATTCTCAATCAATTAAGAGGCTGGTGGATGTGAGGGGCTATTTAAATTTAAATGTGTCTCATCTCTGAGCACCTAGTGGGGGCTACATCACTTTGGTTCCAAGGGGAAAAAACATTAAGCCCGTCTGTCCTTTTTTTCCAGCAGTTTGTCCTCCAGAAGCTAATTCTTCAGCCACTAGTGCAGTCAAGAGCATTCTCTCTGGGACACTGCAGTCAGTGCGCCTCTCAGAATTGATGTTTAGAAACTTTCCTTTGTTTACACCTCACTCCCCTGTGAGGCAGTGTAGAAAGGGGTCTAATTGAAAGTGACAGTTCTTTAATTGAGGAGGTCTTAAAGCAGCGCCTGCCTGATGAATAACGATTGTGGCTTCACCAAAATGCATGCTTAGACCGATAACATGGATTGTTTAGGTTCTGGAGAATTCACTTTTATTTTATTTGCACTATTGACAGTGTGTGCTTTAACAGACCAAAGGATTTGACTGCCTCTTTTATGCAACTGTTGTTGAAGAAATCGGTTCCTTGCAGTCATTATTTATTCAAATGTATATCATACACTACATTAAATGTACTTAAGTTACAATTTAAACATAAAATATTATTATATTATTGCATTTTAACTTTATTATTAATACCAGTCCCCCATTAATTTTGATCTATCTTAGAGAAGATCTCAAAGGTTCTGGGAGTCTCTGTTTAGTAAATCCTGACGTAAATGAGTGAATCTAGGCTGTTGTGATTATCAGAAAGCACGAAGTGATTAAGAGAACAGGGTGTGTGTAAGAAGACTTTGCTATTTATCTGCATGCTTGGCGGACCAGAGCCCCTTCAAATTGAAATATAGCAGAGTTTACTCTTCTGATTAGACCCTCGACTGCAAAGCACTGAGCCTTTATTTGAAGAAACACTTCTCTGTGACATGAAACTGTGTCTGGTTTATTGAACAAATAAGGATCACAAATGGAGTCCAATCATATTCCAAGCCATTTCAGTCTCTTGATCTGTCAAGATCATTTTCATGTTTGATTATTGGATTGATCAATGCAATCTTCCTTTTATTAAAACTAGCTAACCAAAATAAAAATAAATGTTAGATATTATGTTGTTTTATATACTAGTATATAAACTAGTATATACTATTATCTGTTTTTACCTTTAATATATTTTGTTTTTATTTAAATGATACAGAATCGAAATCTTGAATAGAATTTAATACCAGCACTTCAAGTTTCTGTTACAGAAAAGGTTGACGACATGCAACATTGTCATAATTTCACCAGCCTTCCAATAATTTGTTGGGTAATGGGGGGTTTTCGAGACAAAACATTTGAGGTATAAATAATATTTGTATAATAATATTTTATTTATACTGGTATAAATAAGATTTGCAGAGAGAAAGTTGGCCTTATATATTGGCAAATTCATTACAAATGGTCGCGTTACATGCACAGATCCTTTGGCACTATATAGCCTACAAGACTTACTATACTACTGGACTACACTACTAGATCTCTAGAAATTAAACTAGATTAAACTAGAAAAGTTTGAGACTGTGATTTCAGAGAAAGTGCCACTAAAAATAAGGTTGTGTTACCAATGCATTATCCTTCTTGGGGAAAAATAAATGTTATGCTTAACCATAGGAATAGTATTCACAAACCAATTGTGATGTCCATTAAGATAATTCATTAGGCACCATTTACTTTGTGTCACTGTCTGAGATAAGTAATGTTTTCTAGTAAAGTTTTCTGTTTTATTTACCCCAAAACACTCTCAAAAACACTAAACACTACATTTTGTAACTATTTTACTTTTTTGGTGAATTAGTGCCCAAATGTATGATTTTGTACGATGTATTTTGTACATTTTCTTACGATCTGTTTTTGCCCCACTGACTTCTAAAAATCATAACTTTTCGTACAATCAAAATCGTACAAATTCATGCCAAATCACCAACTTGTAAATTAGTTGTTTTCTCATGAAACTGCTTGGCCCCGTCAGTTCAGCTTATACCCCCTTCGACACCAAACCAGAAATGTGTTGTTTTTATCTCATATTACATATCATTTTAACATTAGCATTCATATTTACAGGTTAATGTGAACATTACCGTGATTCACTATTGACTGAATAAGACATTTAATAAGATTAAAATCTGAGCTGTTGTTGTGAAGTACTGTATGAATAAGATTAATAAAGAGCACATTTGTCAAAGCACCTTTGACGAAGTCTTTATTTAATATGCTCTGCTAGTCTCATCCACATAAACTGTAAAACACAACAAAAAAACATTTCAATTATCTTGATATTATGAGTCATAATTTATGTTTTAACAAATCTTCTTTCCAAGTACCCCTGCTAAATTAGACCCTGGAGTAATTCCACATGATAAAACTCATGTTAAAATGCATGCTAGATGCCATAAATTGGACAGTGTTGTAGGTTTCAAGTACCTTGACATTTTTTTCCTGTTTAGGCCTTCTAAACTTTTCATATGAAAACAAGAAATAAATTAAAATTAACATTAGACAGAGAAAATGCAAGTCATTTTATTGCAATTTAAGATGATGCTTAGTGTTATATTTTAGTATTACATTACGTTCCAATGAATTTCTAGTGTTTTTGCACAAAACTGTGTCTCCAGCTGTGGATTATTCATATGTTGATAAGTCATGCATGCCGCCTGAGGATTTCTTTTTTCAGGATGCATGCATGTTCTGATGTGAGAGCTGTTTCTTCAGGGGTTTGCTGTCCTAACACATTTAAGTTCGACCATCAGCCAAGATGAAACACCTGCTGTTGGGGAGAAACAAAGCGCACTAATCCAATATGTATTTCAGACATGTTAAACATCAGCAGCTCCCCAGAGAGAGGCCACTGCATGGCTACGGGAGATAATTTTAAAGCAAATTGTTCTAATTTATGTAGGGACGATAAATCAAAATTAGGGTAAGGACAGTACAATGCACTTCACTGTAAAATGACACAATGCTGCAAGGGCTGTATCATGGTACGACGCCCCTGTACATGTTTGTGTCCATGGTTTTACTTAAACATCTTTCTGCTTTATACCTGATTTTAAGTTTATGTGAAACTATGAGAATGGAATGATATCGTTGTATAAAGTGCCGGGTATAAATACTGCTGCAGCCCATCAGGATTTACTATTTGATGGACAGTGGTTTCAATGCTTCATAAAATTTAATGCACTGAAATATGTGCACGTTTGCATTTTAATGTCCATGAATTGGCCTTCCACTTATATCATAGGTCAATCAAACTGTGTTTTGAATCATGTATGAGAGGAAAAGGGAACTGTATTTTTATTACCTCTACTGAAATCTTAAATGTCTCTGTTAGGAAAGGGGATTTGGTTATGATATGCTCTCTGGGTTTAAACTTTAAAGAGGACCAGAAGTTTGATCTGTTAAATTAGAGTTACTTGCTGTCAACTGAACTTGCATGGAAACTGCATTCGTAAGTAATGCAAGAGGATCAATACATGAGCAGCAAACAATAAGAGTGAGTGATTTTTACATACAGAGAGAGATCACAGGAAATCTGTCGGGTTAAGTTTAAAATATCATCTTCAGTATGTGTTATAAAATGCTCAGAAGAAATAAGTATTATACAAATCATTTAATATCTTTCACAGTATTTTAAAGAATGAACAAAAGATCCCACTTCATAGTGTCTTTACTACTACTGTATGTACTAACATTTAAATGAATGATTTGAAACAATGCACTTATTGTGTACACATGTTTTTACATTGTACTTGTATTTAAAAATACCTGCATGTAATTAGAGCTGTATACATTTCTGTAATTTCATCAATAATTTGTTTCTTACCTCTTAACCAACCCGTAAAACTAACCACACCACCAAACCTGTCCCTAACCTTACCCGTATCCCACCTCAATAGCAGCAATTGTATTTTGCAAAACAACATAAACCCAATAAGTACATAATTTAGTCCATATAAGTACATAATTAAAGACATCTCACATATAAAAGTGAGACAAAAAAAAAAAAAAAACCCACATGTGTACGTTATAATCCTTGTAGAGTGGACTATCCATATCCACTATTGTGATAAAGGTGAACAGCACAGACGCATCCCAAGCTAGCCTCTATGAAGGTAGATTACACAAACCAATCTCATTATACTCACAAACAACTGAAAAGGCCTTCCTAAGAATAATACTATAGACAATTCATGTCCAGGCATTTTACTCAAAGAGACATCGAAGAGACTTGTGCCCAAATTCTGGGTGTAAAATGGCCCTCATCTTTGGAAGTCTTTGGTGATGATGATGTCTGTGAAGGGGCAGATGCTGATGGGACATTGATGGATGTCTGGAGCAGAGCTGTCATTCAACTGGAACTGAAGCCTTTGGTCAGTGATGCAGTTCCCTGATGCTGATTCCCTCTCTTTCTCTCTCTCTCTCTCTCTCTCTCTCTCTCTCTCTCTCTCTCTCTATACACACACACACACACACACACACACACACACACGCACTCACACAAACTTGGAATCTGTATCCTTAGGTCTTTTTTATTGTATATTCATTAAATGTTATGTTGAGCAGTTGTTTAGTTATGATTTATAATGCTAATTTCACAAAAAAAGTGAATAATTCCAAACCTTTTGTTTAAATGCCTTGTATATTTTTGTGTTAAGGTGGTTTCTCATTAGCAGAAGGCACAATTAGTGATAAACTAGCCATAGCGGCCCGACTCATTAGATGCTGAAGCTTTATTTAAAATTTGAACGGTGCCTTGTTTCCACTCTATTCTCCACCATATGTATGCATTAATTAGAGAACTGTGGAGGAGGAGTGGATTGTTGTGTGTGTGTTTATGTGAGCATGAATGTGTGTGTGAGAGCTAGGCAGTGTGTATGATGTTTCGTGTTTCGCTTCAGTTCTACCCCCTATAACTGAGGATCTAATCAATCTGCTGGCTATTAAGTTTCTTAATTGATAATGCATACAAATTAAGCTGAGTGCTGTTACTTTGGAGATTTCGAGCAGGTGATTTTAGGCACCGGTCCAAATGGACTTTTAAAACAGTTAGCGTAGGACTGAATCTATCAGGCTCAAGATGAATTCTTATCACTGGGCTGAGGCTAAGAACAGAATCTTTTCACGTTTGCTTAAATGATTCGATTCAGTCAGGCCAACCACAACATCAAACACATCTGGATAATTCCAGTGGGTTTTAGAACATTGTGTGAATTGCAGAGCAGAAAACTTCTTATCCTGATCTTAGTCATAATCCTGTTTACCTCTAAAGTCGTGATGAAACAGAAGTAGTGCCAGATCTTTTTTCTGTGTTGTAATGTACATCCAAGTGAAACAGATTATTGAGAGAGAGAAAAGGGACTTGGTACTAACCATCGGTTGTTGATTGGATGGAGGCAGAAAGGGCGGGGTTTAAGTGGACTTATGATTGACCCTTTTCACATTTCTGGAGTCCGTCATAGTTAACATAGTGAACTATGGTTTCCATATTGTTGAATTTAAACTATTTTTCTGAAATTTTAGGTTATAAATGTACTTTTTTTAAAAAATGGAGATATAAAAAAACATGGATTTGACAATGTTGATATGTTTGGTCATGACGGAATATATCTGCTAAGCTGCTGTTGTTTCAGTTGATTATTGCTGCTGCTGCTTCAGAGCAAGTACGGGACTTGCTACTGACAAAACATATATGACATGCTGCTGTGAGCAAGTAAGACATTCTGCTGCTGTACAATAAAGTATACATGAATTACTCATAGCAGATCTATACAGGTGGAACTAGGGAAGGTGGAGGGTTTCTGAAAGTGTGCTGCATATGCAGACGCTGACCAAGTATTTAAAGCTGCAAGCTCATTGGCTGATGATACAGCAAGACCCAATCAGCTGTGCCCTATAGATAACAAGTGATTGCAAGCAGATTGAGTGAAAGACCTATCAGCGCCATCTAGAGTTTCATGACAGAACTTTGTATTTATAAAAAAAATAGATTGATTATAGATTCACAATAAATAATAAATGTGGAAACACATAATCCCAGTCTGTAAAAAGAGTCCTTATCGGCATCAGAGAGGAGCCTGTTGTTTCACCAGAAGATCCAGTTATGATCAGGGTGAATTCTCATTTCATGCAACTTTAAGATCTTGGCTATAGGTCAAAAAATTGTTTTCAAATCATTATTCAGAAAGTTAATAAATATTTAAAATATTTATAAAAAAAAAACAGGAAAGGCAGAAGAGAGGAGGATTCTGAATGCTAGTTTTCTTCTGTACATTTAACTGATAATAAAAACATTTTGCACATGATGTTGTTCATAAAGTCTATACATACATGTATAATCAAGAGTTTAATATAACATCTCCTGCTCCGAATCCATCAACACTGTCTCTTCATGCAAATTAGACTAAATAAACATTAACAACTCACAACCACCAAACATAAATTAGGCAGACAAACCTGGAATGACAGTTACCATCAGCATGATGAGTCATAAAGACAAAATAATGATTCATATATTCACCCATCTTTATGGCTGATCTGGGGGAAAACCATTCCATTAATCTGACACTTCATTAGGAACACACTTATTTGGAATGCTAAATAGTTTGGGCAACGGAAAACATGGTAAAAAATTTCACAATTTACCATCACAAAATAATAAAACAACTTGGGAATTAAATGTCACAATAATGTCATGAAAGTACACAGCTCATATAATCTCTACATCAATGTTTCACAATCACAACAGAGTATTGATTGTCATGCACACATCTGTTTTTTGAGTGTCTTGGAGAAAGTGTGCTGCTTGTGTAATGTCTCTGTTAACAGAATGAGTGCAAAAACACTTGTGTCTTCATGATTCCTCGATGTCATTTAGATGTTGATATGTTCCTCATGTCAGAAGTAGAGGTTTGACATGATGGAGCCACTTGTTGGATGATTTTGAGTGCTGGTCTGCCTTTTGGTCTCCATCCCCCTGAGACGAATAGACTTACAGGCATGCCAAACTCATTCTCTGATCAACACAATCTGATTTGGTCAATTTTGCCACATAGGACACATTCTCTATTACAGAGATAAATAGCTTTGGGCCAACTGTCGACCAAAACTTGTAAGCTAATAAATTATTCCAATTTCTCCCAATAGA